>CM022490.1:10748634-10978099 GCA_011952105.1 Coreoperca whiteheadi
CCCCCCAATACAAACATGGAACAAAATGAGGTAACTGTAAATGTGCAAGTACCAAAGCAAAATATCTGCCTAACACAGAACACATGCCCCTGGCTCTGTCGCAGGTGGGTAGTCTGGTGTTCAGGCAAGGACCCCTAGAGGCCAGGGAGAGTAAGAACAGTAAACCACTATCCCACCACAGCAAGTCATTGGTAAACAATAAATGGCGTCTACGGAGCAATCAATCACAAATCCTAAATCAAGTTTAGCTTCTTATTGGAACACATTTTTGCACCACACAAGCTGTGAGATTATTCAATAACTCTTAACAGAAAGACTACAAGACTCTATTCTCAGTTGTCATTACAAATTACCTCTTTACCTAGGCCTTAACGGGAGGTTCTCTTTTTATTTAATAGGGTAGCTGGATATTGTCAATTAAATATCTACTCCAAAAATAATAGTGCTAACGGTTAACATGAATTAAGGTATCTATATGTGAACAATACATTTTAAGATATTGATACACTGAGAGCAAGAGCCTGATAGGCAGGTACAGTACTACACTGAATTAAGTATGACAACACTTTATTCTTTTTTTTAATCCCTTAAACTATATTGTTTTTCACTGACATTGTTTAGGGGTATTAGTATAACATGCTTTAAGAATACATGGGATCCATGACAAACTATTGCATTCACGCAAGTGAGTTTTCATACCTAAAAGCAGAACATCTAGCACCTTTTCACTATGGCTTTTGATAAACTACAGTAGTTTCAGAGCATGTAATCTTCAGTCGTTAGGGCAATAACAGTAACACAATGTATGTAAGAATTTCTGGATTCAAGACCAGTTTTTTTTTTTTCCCTATAAAATGAAGTTAGCGCAATAAAATCTTGTAGTCATTCAGTTCTATTACAAATGTGTGCAGTACAATGCATGGCAGTTATCAGCTGAGCGTTAAGATCCAAACCCCCAGAACCCAAAGCCAACTAGAGCTAAAAATCAGTTGGGATCAGGTTGACAAGCATGCATATTGTGCACCTTTAAATAGGTCCCCACCAGATTTTGAGATATCCTCCAGTATAGCACACTTCTTGTACTTTTTTTTTTTTTTAAGTCATGCAAACACCTCTGAAGTAGATTTGGAAGTGAATTAGGTAGGATAGTGTGCACTGCGGCACATTTAGAAATGGGATCACAACCGCTATGTTGAACATATGGTTTGAATAAAAGAACAAAAGTCAAACAGGTTTGAATAATACACTTGTAATGAGTTGCAGTGTACATTGCCTCTTTTCAGTGAATACTAATAACATATTTACTGATTACTGATTTACTTTTATTCTTGCATGCCTGTCTTTAAATGGTGTAATATCTACTATTTCCAACAAAACAGAATATTATAATTGATTACATTAAATTATTAATGGTCTGAGGAAAACGACCGAACTAAATTCAGACATACCCTTTTCATGGCATCCTTTCCATTTGAAATGGACTGTCTCCTTTATTTTTATATACCGAGAGGCCCTGAGTGATTTTTTTTTTTTAAAACTTACAATATATGCCAGCGAATAGATATGTACACATAGGTTATTCTCAAAGCTGTGGGTTTAACTCATTAAATGGCTTCTTTTTTTCTCTTGAAGGTGGCACACACAACAAAGACTCACATTCACTTAAGAAACAAAAGGTAAAGAAAAAGGCAAGATCCCTTTACACATAAAAGTAAAGGTTACTGCCTGTTAGTGCTTACTGGGGCAGAGACAAGAGTGATTCCAAAGCAAAAGCCCATTTGTTGCTCTTTTCCCTCCCAACCCAAATGTATCCTTTTTTTTTTAGTGTGAACACAAGCAGGGAACTAGAAGTCTATCAGTGTTTCTACACTACTGAACACTCTGTGTCATTTGAACCCTGACCTGATAACTGAGGGATAGACAGCTGGCGTATCGTGGAGCTTCACCAGTGACTTCTACAAGGGTTTTCAACATTCTTCTGTCTTCAAACGTTTATCTAAAAGCATTCACACGAAGCTGTACATACAGTTGCTCTTTTACAACACCATTAACATTGGCCTAAGACAATGACCTGACCATGTTACCAGAATATAACACATACCATACACCAACATTGTTAGTGCGCCAACCGTTTCCTTCGATGTATTTTCTCTATAAGATAAAACCAATAAATAAACCTTTTTTTTCCTTTTTTTTTTTTTTTAAACGGCATACTTTTAAAACAAGTGGAAATGACAAAGTATTTTCAGGATTAGTAATAGGTTTGTGCTTGTCAAGGTCAGAAGGCAGATCTGAAATCTTAAACAGTATAGGCTATATCTGTATATTGGATTTGGCTCACAAACAAAGAAATAAAAAGCCCAGTCTTCCTAAAAGGGGAAGAAAGTTCATTTAAAACTCGCCACTCACTGCACATATTGCTTTCTGTGCAGGCCTCCAGAGCTCTATGGCATCAGCATAGCTTTCAGACGAGGAATCCCATCCTTAAACGGAGTCAGGGTGGAACCACATTCTAGTCTTCCCTCATGGCGCTTTCTGAATAAGCAAGCAGTTCTTTTAGTATGCTTCTTTGTCTCTTCTTTTTCTTAAAATTTGATGATTTTGGTGGCAATGCTTGATTAAAATATTGCTAGTCTGAATCAACAGTTCATGCAAATCCTAGCATGCTGCCCTGTATCCAGTGGTTACACAATGCATTGGCTCTGTGAACAGGACACACACACACACACACACACACACACACACACACACACACACACACACACACACACACTTGCCAGAGGAACAATGCTGACATGGAGGGTGGATGTAGCACTTGTGCAGTTATGCCAGATGACCTCGAAAAGACGCAGTCCATTAATCCATGACTGCTTTTGTACAGATCTGGGTTCCAGAGTGGATAATCTGGGGTAGAAAATGCCCCACAGTTGCATGTCCCAGCACTTGCAGTCCATAACCTCAGGCTTAACAGAATCTGCATTTAACCACAGCAAGTCACACTTTCACAATAGCATTGGCAAATCTAAAACAAACAAGGGGTAAAACTGTTGAAATGATCAATACATTATTGCAGAACATACATTATTAACAAGTCAGTTTGCCCAACACCTACACAAACATGCATCTATGATGGTCAGGCGTCGCCTCCAAACACAGATACCCATGTTGAAGTATTCCTATTATTTTTCTGCTAATTGCACAAGGTGTCCAGCCTATCATCCTCCAGGCTCCACCGACTCACCTCTTTCAATGCAGGACTCCCACTATTCATAAACCACAACACCTCAACCAAATTCACTAAATAAAAATGAAACCCTGTAAACAAAAGCAGCAAATAATGCATTGTAGGGAAAATCTTTGGAATCTGCAACAAAGGGGCAGAGAAAGAACTGGCTGGCGATCCCAGAACTCTGGCTATAGGCTGCAACAGGCAGTGGGTTTCATGAAACTTGGGCAATGAAGCACAGCAGAGGTACAACAGGCTCCAGAGACAATCCTGGATTGCTTATTATTTAGAAAGGGGCAGGAGTAGTGGGTTGGCAAGCTATATTTACTGGAGGACGCAGGTTAGGTGGCAGATGTCCCCAGCTTTGGGACAGACTCTCGTGTGTGCAGCTTTCCAGTTCAGCGCTCAGAGATAGAGATAGTCCTCACTCCACCTCTCGGTGTACGTCGGAGGCATCGGCTCGGCAGATAGGACAAGTGCGATTGGTCTGGAAATCAAGCGAAAACATTAAGCATAAAAGACATTAAGCACGGTGCAGTGTTTCCCATACATTGATTTATTTGTGGTGGCCCGCCACAATATCTACATTGTCCAGCACATTGATTTTCTATTTTCCTTTTTATACTACTGTATTTTAAAATCTTATTTCATTGTAGACTTTTATTCACTCAGCCCCTCCTTCCTCCACTCCCTCACAAACACAACAGACCCGTCTGTGAACAGCCCCTCGTCTCTGTGCACACTCTGAGCTGGACTGTTGAGGTTAGCACCGTGTAAATAGCTGCTAGTCAATATTGACTTCTCCCATAGGTGGATAATGACGCTGAATGTATGCTCCCCCAATCCAGATGAATATTGAAAAATATTTTCAAAAGACTCAAAAGGGCTCGTCCTGAGGAGGCGCAAAGACAGTCTGGACCAGAGGTATTAGCAAAACAGTATCTCGGAAGTTAAGAACACACACGGGAAAGCTGTCCGACCAGTGTGATTAATTAGTTTCGAATATTTCCAGGCTTCAACCAGTGCTGCTGTGGCAGCTGAAGCAGCAAGAGGGGGTCAGGAAGGGATAGCTGCAGCAAATGAAGAGAGAGAGAGAGAGATGGAGGAGAGGAGGAGGAGGACAGCAGCCAACATGCTGCTGTGGGACAGCCAGCTAGGACAAAAGCAACAGGTGAGATTCACAGCAAACACAGATGTAGAAGCAGGTCAGAAATGAAGAATTCTCAGGAAAAAGGGGCCTCATTTCTATTCTTCACTCTATATATGTTATTTGTTTGACACAACGTGAAGCAATGGAGCCGTATATATTACATGGAATTTTAAACATTTGCAGTGGAGCACCTTATATACAGTATCATTTAATAATTAATTCAAAAAAGCATGGGTGTGCCTCCTTCAGCGTACGCTCACGCACCCCACCCAGGCTACCGCCACAAATAAAATCTAATTCTGTGGGAAACACTGCCGTGTATCAAGATATTTATACAAAACGAGAACATTATGATACAGTTTAATTGTTAAAACTGACATCAACTTACCTTTAACCATTTATCCACACACTTTGCGTGGAATTCGTGGTTACAAGGTAATACCCGAAGTAGCTGCCTACACTCAAAGTCACTAAAGCACACAACACACCTGAGGGGAGGAAAGGAACGAGTTACCAGGACATAGATTAATCTATATCGACTAAAAATAAGTGGTTTGTTTCATGAAAAGGTGAGGAAAAGGCTTACAGCGTTTGTTCAGATAGATGATTCTCTGAGTTGAATCTGTAGGACGGAAGTTGCTCTATATCTGCTTTAGTGAGTCCACGTGGTTTCGCTTCACCCAATCTCTCTGCCAGATTTAGTAATGCCTACACACAGAGACAGAGAGGACAAAATTAAGGTCAACCATCAGCACTTTTACATAAAATTCATTGTCATTTTCAATGAATTACAATGGACTGAAAACATATGAACAAACTTATGGAGACTTAACCTCATAGTTCTCCATCTCCACGTCATCCACATCCAGGTCTAGACTGATGGCCGGGCCCACTGCTGTTGGAGGCACAGGAAGCATTGACCTGAGCAGAGAGAGAAACACAACTTGTTGAGCAAGTATTAACGCAATCACGGCATTTGCAAGGAGCACCTGCTCTGCTAATACCAGCGCTGAGTGGCAACTACAGTTAACCATCGTTTCTGTCCTGCTCCTTCACTCCCATCATTTTTGAAAAGGAAAGATCCAAAAGCCAGAATGCAGCGTTTTATTAACCCTAACTTGGCAGCAGTGTTCTGACACACATATTTGAGTAACTTATGATAATCAGGCATTTTACATTCAAGTAAATGACCACAGGATTAAGACTGCTAAACTTCATAAACGGGGTGCTTTTATTGCATGTACTCACAGGAAGTAAGGGAGGAAGCCTGGGTAGTAAGATGGAGGGGGGGGGGGAGGTGGGAGAGGTTGCTGCAACCGGTATCTCTGTCCACTCACTCGCCGGGGCAGCATGTGGGGATATGGCTGAGGAGAAACACAGAGATTCAGGGAATCATGGAAAACAGAATTCTGTGATTAAAGTGAATTATCGTCTTCCATTTCACTTTGTAATGATAGCAAGATTAAGAAAAGTGTGACTGCATTAAAAAGGACAAGCGGAGAAGTAAAAATCCCTTAACAGCATACAAGGACAGTTTTCGATAATGTGACAATTCTTTTGGAAGCAGCTTGTGTGGGATTACAATTTCAAAGTCAGCAATTACATTGTAGTTATTTCTACAACCGTTAAATACAGAAGATGCAGCATGTGGCGGCTGTAGGAAGGCACCTCTGAGGGAGCTGTGCTGAGCAACAGCAGATAATGTAATGAGTAATGTACAGTGAGTAATTGCTGCTACTGTTAAGCCAAGTAATGTTATTACTTTCTCAATGAGTAATGACGAGTAACATGCCTAGCACTGGTTAGGACCCAAACTTAATGACATTTGATAGAGTTTTTATCTGCCAGTAATACATTTTTTTACTGAAATAAGATCATCAAGAACATGAATTTTGCCAGAAATGCTTTTAATTAGTTTTTTGTACAAATGAAAAATACATGTTAGACTTTCCCTAAACTGCCAGACGTTTTAGACATACACGACATATTACTACTGTGCTAAGTTATACTTATTTAAACTTGAGAGCAGGGTGAGCTTCTTCGTATTTTGGGTGTAACTGACGGGTTTGCTTTGTGAGCACCGGCTTTTCTTTTCCTCCCTGTCAAAGGTTTTGCCATCTTGTACTCTAAATGCCATTATGAATAAATGTGAAAAAGGTCTATTTAACTTTAGTTTTACTCATCTTGTTACCCCCTGCTTATATGGATCCTCTGGGGTAAGAAACGCTCTTGGACCCCAGACTGCTGCAGTGGAGCGGCTCAGTGGCCAGCGGTATGAGAATGCAGTTTTTGCAGGGTTCACCAAGTTCACACTTTTAAAAGACCTTTTTAATACCATATAGAATGCAATTTAATACCCGCTTCACAATCACACAGAAGTATGAAAGTATGATGGGAAACCAGTCGGCTACAATTATTGCGTCACATTTTTATCAGTGCTTTCTAGCAGTATTTAACAATGACTCCTAATGATATAATTAATTTAATTAAATTAATGTCACTTCAGACCTGGATAAGTGTCATAAAATGGATAGATATGTTAACCAATTAAAAATGATAAATTCATTTGAAGTTAATTTATGTCTTTGTTAAAGTTGACATTTTTGTATATACATACATACAATATACATTACTACCTATGGCAGGCAAGAGAAATTATTTCAGACTTTTGTAAATCAAATTTTAAACTTTTTAATAAAAAGGAAACTACATTAAATATTTGTTAAAGACTTTAAGACCTGCAGATGCCCTGTTCCTTAATCAAATTGAGGGTGTCGAGGACAGAGGGTGTCGTATGTTGTACAGATTCGAAAGCCCCTGGAGGCAAATTGTGATTTGTAAAATTGGGCTATCAAAATAAAATTCAATTAAAGTGTACTGGATAGCCTCAAGCTGTGAATTTGTTGAACGGAACAGGTGTGAAGGGCATGCAATAAATAAATAAAGTCTGAAGTGTGCTGTCAAATTCCCGGGGAAATAAAGGTCTGAAAATGTCTTAGAGGCTATCTTACCACTCCAAAGGGAAGCTCCTGATGCAGAGGCTCTTGAGGAAGATACTGTAGGGGCAGAGAAGGAGGCAGCGCTGGTGGGTGATGAGAGGGAGGGTAGGAGAAGGTCCCTAATGGGTGCTGGTCTCCTCTTAGGTCAACTTCATTCTCTACCCTCTGTAGAGGCTGCGAGGAGAGAGATGTACAGAAAAGTTTGCTTTTAGACCGGACAAATGAACAAACCCGTGATTACATTCTACATCCACTGTACTGTGTTGTCGTTGATAAAACGTGTACATGCTGTGGACTACTCACCATGCGTGGGTGTTGAGGCTGTAAAGGGACAAATTGGCTCAAAGGAGTAAGGTGCGGCGGCTGGTGGGGGGGTACAGATGGGGTTGGGTGCAATACAAAATGTTCGCTGGAGATCAGGGGTGGAAAGGCTTGATAAGACACTGGCATATGCTGCATGGTACATGCCTGTATGAGCTGAGGAGAGAAAAGAAACACGACAACAGACATAAATGTATGTAGGTCAATTTTCCTTTTTAGTTATATCTATGTCAACAATCAAACAACACTTTGAAGCAGCCTCCACCAAACCAAAACAAATGTGTTTCTTATATTCGCAGTAAGGCAGTTACAATGAAAGCATGTTGTAAGCGTGTAGTGAACAGAAGCGATTCTTAAAACCACAGCACTGACAGTATTGTCACAACACCACGCTGATTATTAGTCTGTTTCCACAAATATCATATTTATATTTATATATATACAAATCGTATTTTATGTTGTTAACTGGTTCTAATATTTGTGCTAACTTTAAGACTAAATCATAAATTCGGCACAGTAACAGCAACAGCTTATTTGTTGGTCATGAACAGTGACAGATTGCATGGCTGGTATGGTGTGCTACATGGATACCACTGACATTTGGGCTCTTCCTTTTCAAACTCACAGGAGGAGGAAGGCAGCAGAGCAGAGAGAGCTGTCCGCTGAACATTACCGAGCATGCTGGGAGCTGCTGAGTGTTGCACCCTGGAAGGGGCTGCCCGGTGTGGATGGGAAATCCGTGGGTTGTCACCGTCGTAACAGTGTATGATATTGGAACTGATCCCTGGTGCATCTTTTAAGAAAAGAAGTGGGGGAGAGAGGAGATCAGGTGACTCCACAATCTGCCTAAAACAGAAGCACGTCTGTTGTGTATACCACTACACAACACCATGCATTGTGCATATTAATCTGCACTTTACTAAGAAATACATTTGGTCAGACAAGAAAGTAAATCATGTTAAATGAATATTGTAACTTCTCTACCCATCAGGTTGTTCTTGTTCTGTTACCTGGTCATGTAGATCCACCATGATGGGGCTCTGCTGGGGCAGGTGAGCAGCAGGGTGAAGCATGCGTGGTGGTGTGCTGGTGTGGCTGTATTGTCTGGACTCATCTAAAGGAACCTGTTGGTGATGTTGGGAGAAAAGCAGATGATGGAAGTTCTCATCCTGGACCAGGGAACTGTGCAGTACAGGTCTGTCGCGTCTCCCCCACTGGCGTCTCACTGGTGGACTGTAAGATCATACAGAAGAAATTCACAATTGCCACAGATTATTATCCTCATAAACAGATTGCATGCTATTTCCTTTAAATTATTTGCATTGGTTTGGGTGCACAACTTATTTTCCACACGGACCATTTAAATGTGTTTAAACGGTGACATTTTTGTTTTTAAAGAAGTGAACATACAGAAAAGACAAGTCAGTTTAGTCATTTCGCACTGCAAATTAATCAGAGTCACAATGGTATAGTCTTCTCCTGATAAAAGTGACTAAAATGTATCCATAAATATCTGCGTTAAAGATGTGATTTTTAAAAGACATTTATTTTACAGGTATGTATAACCAGATAAAAGAAGTTGCATATTTCTTATATTATTGGCAGAATAATGCGCTGATGTCATGTTGGAACACATGTTGGAAATCTTAAATATCTTGCAGAGAAGCCTCAGAAACATCTACGTCACACTAAACAAAGACTAAGTGTGTAGTTTTGCTGGATAGCGGCTGGGAAACATGTTGCATGTAACAATATACTGTAGCTGGAGGTTCTAATGCTCCCAATGAAGGAGATGCTACTGGAAACCCTTTAACATGCTCAACATCATTGCAGAGCCAGTGCTTTAAACTCAAAAGAGAACAATTAATTAATTTTTATATTCAGGAAAAAGAAAGGTGCATTTGATTGTGTTTTTGCCTGCGGGTAAAGAAACATAAGTCACATTTCATTTTTGAAGTAGTAGTAGTTCATCTTAATACGACAAAATAAATAATATGTATCTTTAAAAGAAAAATGTCTTACAGAAAGACAAGGCAGATTTTTACCTTCTCCTGAGATGCACTGGGGTGTTGCAGGGCTCTCCAAGGAACCTCCTTGGGTTTAAGGGGGCTGTTGGTGGCAGCCTATTTACTGCTATTTCCCATGGTCGCATTGGTGACGTCGTGCAGACGAGTCACACTCTGGGAAAGGAAACTGTACAGTGGAGGCACTTGTATGTTGCCTCTGATTGTCTTAACCCTGCAAAAACACACCAATGAACACATTCACAGCGCTGCTTCTTATGCTACATAGCTTATTTATATCCTTTAGCTATCAACTGAACACACAAGATAGTCATTACAGAAAGTCATGAGGTTAAAAAAAAAAATGTAAATGGTAATGTTACTCACTCTTTCCAACAGGAAGATACCAGATAAAGTGATCCATGTACAGTGCCAGTCACATTTAAACCCACACTAACTTATATAAAAAAAAAAAAAAAATCACAAGGACTTTCAGATCTGCACCCCAGTGGAATTAGATATGTTGTTAAACAGTTTTTTTTTATAATTATATGCTAATAAAATAGGGGTTGAAATAAATTTAAATTTAAACTGTTGTTCATTTCTCTGAGGACCACTTGAGGATTCAGGACCCCAGTTTGGTGGCAGCTTCTCTACTTTGCAGTTTCGCTTAAATCTCAAGCAATCCAATTTTAAATTAACTGTGCTGTTAATCCCCTAAAATTAGTCATGTAAAATGTGTGTTACTTCATATTTTACTCATTTATTTCCATGTTACATTTCGCTTTCACTGACCTTATTCAGGCCACAGCCTGGATTACAATCACTGTACTTAGGCACGTGCATCAGAAAACTTATCTGTATTTGAATGGTGACTCAACGCCAACATTTTCTACATACATCAACATACAGTCGTTCTGCAAGACTAGACGACTTTTGACGTTAAAAGCAAGCAGTGCCCAAAAATACTTTAAGCCTTCTGGCTATTTATCTGGGTAATATTTAAAATTCTAAATTGCCCTTTCTCTCTTGTGAGATGACATTTGCCTCCCAGGACATCTGCTGGGTCTTTTTGAAGACTGCAATATTTGTACTGAAATTCATATTCACTTCCAGTAGAACTCCAAGTTCCTACTTTATTAATGGCAAATACATTAGTAAAAGGTCATACATGTTTCAAACACACAACACAGTATTATCACCAATTATAAAAGACAAATAACAGTATGTTGGCAACCTATAACTAAATTCCCCTCATTTCTAATTAAGAAGAATAGTCACAAACGTATCTTAGTTCAGTTCTACACATTCGTGAATTAATTTTTTTTTTAATTTGGGGCATTACAAAGACATTACCAATACATGTGTTGAGTTTAACCACATTGCTAAAATACAGTTAATTCAGAAGTGTTACGCTGGCAGTGTAATTCATGCGGTATATTCGGGGACATAATAAATAGGGGTCGCTGTAGCCTGTCTGAACAAAAACATGAAAAGCCATGTGCTCAAAAGACAAAGCAACAACAAAAGACATGGTAGGCAAGCGGGACCGCTACCTACCGTACAATTTAGGAGGCCACTGTACCCTTAAACCGTTTCTTACACGTGTTATACAAAGCTCCCACATCACTGCTAAAATGGCAAACATTAACGTATCGTTGTGACAGCCGTTGGTTTCTCATTGCCAGGGCAAATTCGACGTCCCCTGTTGAAGGAGAGCAGCTAACCTTAGCAAGCTAGGCTAACGCTTTGTCCATGCAGAGCAGGGCTCGCCAGCTGCAGATGGCAAGCTATTTAGGCAGCATGCTAATACATGGTGGTTAGGACATCTGCTCCATTATCACTGCGTATTCTCCCCATGTAACGTGAACATGCTACACCAGAGACAGGAGACCAGCGCTGTATGGACAGGCTTAACGTTAGCTAACGTTACGTTATGAGTTGGCCAACAACACAGCCCACATCTTACTTTCTTAGCTAGTATGCTTAACTTACTCGGTGAGAAGCGGAGATGGCGGGTGTTTCAGCCTCCGAAATGTCGTGTCCCATCAAGTTGTCCGTGCATGCGACCGACTACCATCAGCCGATAGTAAATAACGTTACCTGACTATCAATCGACTGGTGTTTCCTCCGAGAGATTTGTGACAATGTCGGACGGAGCTGCTAGTAGCTCGCTAACGCTAGCTAGCTAACACAAGCTTCCAACTGCTGCATGGGGAATCCGTTTTCTCCAGAACCCGCAAAACCGCCTGTCCGCTAACGGCAACGTTTACCTGTGCGGGAAATACCGTTTAACGCGTGAAAAGATTACGTTAGGCGCTTGTATGTTCCTTGAAAAGCATTGTTATGGCGAAGCCACGCCCCGTTTTTAGAGTGACCAATCAGCGCACAGCAAACACAGACAGTAGCCATCCAGACACTCTTGGCTACAATGTCTCAAAACAAGCAGTTCCTGTTGTTTCTTGTAGCTTATAAACATTTTGTTAATAAGCTACAGAAAGTCTTACTGTATCTTGCCACCTATAGCACAAACAGCTATACAGTGCTTCTGAAATAATAGTCACCAGTGTTGGAAAGTAAGCAGCCTAGGTGTAGTAAAGCTCTGTACTGTAGTATAGAGTATAATTTGAGGTACTTGTACTAGTTGAGTATTTCCATTTTATGTATCTCTGTAGTTATACTCCGCTTCATTTCTGAGGGAAGTATTGCGCTTTTTACTCCATAACAGCTTGTTGGTTTTCAAGTGAAAATGTTGCATCCTAAATCAGTTTATACAATATGAAGCATAGTTACAGATTAAACTACCCAGCAGCACATAAGTCAATTAAAATTGTAGCTCCACCTCAACATATATACATTAAAGTATTGCTTACATATTAACGTAATAATAACTAGTAATAGTGATCCAACAATTCTGCATAATGAATAGGCTACTTTAACTTTAGATAGGCCTACTTTAAGTGCATTTTGTTGCTATTACTTCTGTACTTTTAAAATTTCTAATGCAGGACTTAATTGTGATGCGATCTACTTTCACTTAAGTAAATGAATTAATACTTATTCCACCACTGACTGTCACTGTAAGTACAACATATTCAGAAACGGTTTCCACAGGTCGAACTCTTTCCAAAGAGGAACGTGGTCTAATAGCCTATTGAACCATTTGAGCATCAACCACCTGAAAAGTTTGGGAATTTAGTGAGCTTGTTGTTTTTCTCCCCCCAATTTCGACCAAAAGTAAAAATGCATTTTAAGTGAATTAGATGAAGTGTTTATTTTGTAGAAGACACTGCCTTTAGGTCTGTAACTCTGCTGTGGCCCACAGCCTGTTTTGACTCACTGGAGGCCACATTGTCCTACCCTGCCGGTTATGTAATATTGCACTTCCATGATCAAGTGAGAAACAAGAGCACATTTCCTATCTAGGTTTTTGTAGGTCAGCGAATGCAGCTGCTAAATACTGGATGTGATGCTGCACTTGAGGACTATCAAGCTTTATTAGGCCTTAGAAGCTACCAATCAGGCCCAATTTGTCCAGTTATAAATAATGTCTTTGTCTGTGTTGAATGCTTTACTGCTAAGCATTGGAGCACATCTAGTCTTTTGAATGCATCCAAAGGAGGCACCTGATGACAAGCTGACTAAGGAGAGCAGCAGTGGTATGCAACATAGACTAAATGTAAACATTACAACATCGCTCTCGGTAGCAGCAAAACAAGGAGGGGCTGGAGGTTGAGTAGGATGACAACCCTAATAACCCGTCTAACCGTCTCCCGCAAACACGCACCGTAAATCTCCTAAATTAAACCGAGACAAAACAACAACAAGAGGAGGAGTGCAGTTACCTGATTGTTAATATGCAAACATCTGATCACTGATATTTTCCTTGTAATGTTCACATCTCGTTAGAACAAGTGCGGCATCCTACGGTCAGCTGTTCCCGTGTGGAACATTCCGTGGATTTCACCACTGCTGGGGAAAAAGGTGCTAAACTGTAGACGCTCGTATTATCACCACATTCTGCCCGCGTATTGCGCGGGTTTATGGTTTTGCAACCCCCGAGACTATTTTCGTAATCGCCATATTTTGGTTTGGGACTGGTAATCCAGCCTCACGGTTGTTTTGGGTTTCTGCATTTCCCTGCTACACCCCCATTTCTGCGTATTTCCAGAGCAGAGAGCACACGCCATGCTGCCATTTTTTATTTTTTTTTACCGTAATGGAGAGAAAAAAGGTGTCCGTCTGACTCGAAAGTTCAGGGTCGCCCATTAAAAGCGTTCATTTGTATGCAGGGAATTTAGTGGAGAAGAGAGAAAAAAATCATCCTCATTAGCGGTGGAAGAAGTCCTCAGAACCCTTATATAAGTAGGCTAAAAGTAATAAAACTCTGTTACAAGTAAAGGTCCTGCATTCAAATGTTTAGCAACTTAAGAAAACTACAGAACAATATTTACCTAAATTGTCAAAAGTAATAGTAACTATAAAAAATGCATTTCCTGCTGAATATTGGTGTGAATGCTGAAAGCTGAAAGACAATTTCAAAACATTGCTGAAATTGTAGAAATTGCAAAAATCTAAAATGCCTGAGAAATGTGAAAGCTTACTGCCCAAACACCTGGAAGCAGAAATATATAAGTGGCAGAATTGGGAGTTTGAAACGTTTAGTTGAAAAGTTAAATAGAAGTGTAAACACCTTAAAGAGCTGAATGTTTTGACATTTGAATTGTTTCTGTAGCTAACGTGTGCAGAGAAGCATACAGAAGAATAATAAATTGCAAAGCATTGCTGAAAATGCAAAAATGTGAAATTAATTGCCAGAAGTGGAAGCTGAAATGCGTTGCCTGAGGAAGCTCAAAGCTGAAATACTTTGCATGAAAGTTCTGTAATATTGCCAATTGGTTTTCACGCCTATTGTGATAAATTGTTGAAAAAAGCAGTACAAATCCACACAAACATCCTGTAGCGCTCACACTTTCTAACTTTATCCGCACAAATTACATGTCCTAAGTTTTAGAAATCGGGATTTGGGTAGGTAGTGCTTCCTGATAGCAAAGGCTTGTAAACGTAAAGAGGTTTATTTCAGATATTTGAGCCAAAAGAGGAGAAAAAACGTTCCGTGGTTTACAGCTTCCGCATGACGTCACCCGCACGACTGACACCGAGAGCATCCAATGGGTAGAGAGGAAAAGTTGTCCCTCTACTCAGACCTGGCCGAGGGTGCCAAATGTCATGCCAAAAACGCCTATGTTAAAAACCCATGTGACACACTGTGTGTGGCCGATTATGACTGTAAAATCATCGTATAATAAGTCATTTATTAAGATACAATGAAAACATAAACAAAACCTAAACTGTCTGAGTCTGATGAACTTTGGTTAGCACTGAATTAAGAGACAGAGGAAAGTGGGGAAACAGGAGACCAGCTTCCCAGAGCCAGAATTCTGACATTTACAGTAGTATCACGGGCTCGGTATAAAACATATACTTGACTGTTTATTTAGGTTTGCTGTTTTCTGAATTTACAATGGGTGCTAGAGTGTAGGAAAAGCTTCTAAAAATGTTTAGCTTGCTGCTGACATGTGCTTCTTGACAGAGAGAGCTGAATGCTTTGAGTTGGGAGAGAGAGGGGGGCGGACAACACTGCAGCAATGCTTAACAGCAATCACACTAATTAAGTATAAGGAAACGGGATAAAGGCAGTGTGAAGGCTGAAACAGCATAATTATACAGAGTGATGTATCTAATATATAGGCTACTATACTATTGGCTTGTTATTATACATTTTGTAAAATATAGACAGTCTGTGTAATAGATTGTGTTGACTTTAGACACCATGCAGAGTTAAAACTCCCTTTTGGAAAAGGTACTATACATTTGTAAGAAAAGTTTTATATTAAAGTGCAAAGTATTCTACAGGGACAGTATAAATATTAACTCACTTTATGGCCATATGTAGGCCACACTGTAGGTCCATAGATGAACCTTACAGATATATATTATACACAGGACTTTCTTTATTATACACACCTGCTCAAAAACACAGAGCCATTAGTGTGCATTATTTACTCTGTAGTTACGCTGCGTTTCATTTATAGTGAGTTCTGTGTATTTCTCTTCTTTTGACTGTGTGGTGACCTCATTTAATGGTAAATGTCTTTACAAGAAATCAGTTAGGTTAACCTGATTTGACCCATGTTAGATCTTAATGCAGTATAATACACTTATTTACATTTTTGTGACCAGTCAGTTATTTCAAAATCACATGTTGGTATTAAAACAATCAAGAAAAAATAAAAAATAAATATAAAAATGTTCACTGAGACACAATTATTATTTCCCAAAAACGCCAGAAAGACAAATGTCCTCAGTCCTGAGGAAGTGGATAAAACAACACTTCAGAGGTCTATATATAGTTTCTCCACAAGGAAAACAAGGATAATAGTGTAGATGTAGTGTAGGATAATGTAGGATATTTAGGATAATGTAGTGTAAATACCAGAACTCCAATGTAGATTTTATAAATGACATCAGACACAATAACTACTAACCCTTGTGTGAGACCTTCAAACATTCTGATGCATTGGCACAAGTTCATTGTTGTTATTATTTATTGCATTTATCATCATAAAACGATGTTTCTGAATTCTGCCAGTGTGAGTCATTACTTATCAGAGATCATCCTCTCGATGGAGATAGACAACACCCTGGCTGACCGTTAACTTATAAATTTATGTGTCTGTTTATTGGAATTGATTTGGCAATGTTGTATAACATTCCCTCCCATTCATATATTTTTATTGCTGGGTCAGGAGTGGCAGTGTTGGATACTGTTAGTCATAAGCCAAAGTCTAACTGGATATTTTTGGAACAGATTTCTGGGATGTCTGTCATAATTACTGTCTTCGTATAAGGTCACCTAAACTTTCCAACTAACTAAAGGATTCTCATCATTAACGCTGAGCTTCATCTCCTGAGGTAATAAAGACATATTCACCAATCTGACCCACTTCGATACTTTTTCTGACATTTGACACATTATAGGTCAATTCAATCCAGTTTGTAGCCATGCTAGTGACATGGCTCTATAGGACTATCTATTGGTTAGATTAACATGACATATTGTACAAACATTCATGGTGCCCAGAGGATGAATCCTAATGATTTTTGGTTATTTCCTGACTTTTACTCCAGAGCCACCATGAGGTTGACATTTGTGGTTATCTCAACAGATATTGGATGGACTGCTAAGGAATCTGGTACAGGCTTTCATATCACCCTCAGGATGAATTGTAATAACTTTGATGATCCCTTGTACCTGCAGTACGTATAGCGTCGACATCAAACACATTACTTTTATTTAATAGTTTTATTCACTTCCAGTACTGTTATTTTTTTAGGCTGTTTGAGTTTTAAATGAACCTACAGATTATAAAGAACTACTTTTT
Source organism: Coreoperca whiteheadi (assembly GCA_011952105.1). Classification (NCBI taxonomy): domain Eukaryota; kingdom Metazoa; phylum Chordata; class Actinopteri; order Centrarchiformes; family Sinipercidae; genus Coreoperca; species Coreoperca whiteheadi. The sequence goes on from CM022490.1 coordinate 10,765,779, forward strand.
TCAGTAAGTCTTTGATCTTTTTTAAACAGGGACCATATTATGAGTGCCTTGTGCTCAGAATGTCACAAGTTCTGAGATCATTTCAAAGTATTGTCCTCTCTAATTAACCTTCACATCTCCTGCCATCTTTAGATCAAAATTTCAATTCGTCCAATAGTTTGGTTTATGACCAAATACCTGCAAAACTAATGACATTCCCATGATTTTTTTCATTTGTTTTACAGCAGAACATTACTTTCGTGGTATTAAAACAGATTCTTTAAAGATCCAAAGAACCCTGTTGAACTAAATAACTGTTTTATTTGGAACATTCGCAACATTTACTGTATACAGGCCGAGCTTTTGTTATGAAGTAAATGTGTGATTACGTATGAATCCAGTGGGTACAAGAGAACATAATTAAGAACCTTTAATTAGGAGGGCAGGCCGAAAGGGAGGGCTTATTGGGAAGAGCTCATTAGGGAGGTACATGGAGCTGTGCTTTCTGAAAAAAGCATTGGTCCACTGATTGGTTCTGATGGGACACGTTTTAGAAAGGCCTCAGGTCACGCCGTGATTTCTCAATGGAAGCAAAGAGAATGCTGTTGTTGCCACGGCAACAGAAGCACCCATTCAAACAAAAGAGCAGTTCAGATGCTCCTGGGTTCTGACCCAATGTGGCACGATGCCATCTGTTACTGGTAACAGGGCTGGCCAGCCAGTGATGGGGTGAGGAGTTTGCCTGGTCCTGTCTCTAATTACTACCCAGGCTTAAACAGCCGTAATGTAGCCATGTGTGAGAGCAAACAACAGGTGGATATTTTGAGCTTTGCAGAGTTGGTCAGTTTCACTTCAGTAAGATGCGTTTAGGTGTGTTTTTCAACAAACATACACAGGGAAGAGGTTTAGTGCTGTGTTACTGGCTGTGCGTTCCTCATCCATGTTAATCATTTATGTTTACAACTACGAGACAATAAACACGAGGAGGAACAAGAGTCAAAGGTCTCATCTAGACATCAGAACAGGAGAAGCTCCTCTGCGAATGTCGTCTGGTAAGTTTGACTGCTGCATTTTAAGTTAGATTTGCCTTTTTAAAGAGTCGGTGTGATCTTTTAAGTCACCATATAGCATGGTGACTGTCACAATAAGAAAAAATGCTAATCTTTTTCTCAATATATGTGTAAGCTCAAATGTGCTGATATCAAATAGATATCATGTCAGATTATTCTCTTCAATCTGACATGATATTTAAATATCTTGTACTGTACTGTTTAACTTTAGGATACAATTTTAGCCTATACGCGTCTTTTGACATATTATAGAAATTATATTCTCGTATTTATTATAAATTTATCATTGCTCTTAAGATCCAGAAAAGATTAAAATTTCCTTTTGTCTTTATACCAAGTAGAAACAATGGAACTCATGGCAAAACCCTTACAAAGCTTAAGATTGGCTTAATCATTCATACAAAGAATCTTTACAATAAAGTCACGGTTCCTTAAATCCTTAATGGGGGCAATCCCCTAAATAAAGGTTAAATTAAAATGTACAAACTGAATCCTGACTGTAAAGATGCAGCACTCCGTCTAATTACCTCTGCTCCACCTCGAACTTTATCAATATCAAGGAGGAACTCGCACAGGGTGGAAAGCTGGCGCTGCCCTGCTCTCTCCGTAATCATACTTTCCAACATGTTATGGCACTTTGCTCAGTGAAGTCACAGCAGGGGATGAAACCACCCGCTATAATGTGGCTCATTTGGGTGTGGCCATTTGCAATACGCTGTTAAATTTAACTACTTAGAAATCAGGGCAGCCCTGTGTGATTCCCTCCCCCTAACTTCAGTGTGTTTTGTCAAGCTGCTAAACTGAATACATGTGGTTACGTCATACATGTTAATTAAATTAAACCAAGGTATTTGACCAAGAGGAATACAATGTTTTTCTATTAATATCAGTGTCTATATCTTTGTTTATCTTTGCTAATTTTTCTGTTGCTTGACTAATCAATTAAAAGACAAATTCTATTAGCTCTACTTATTAGAGTCCTCTTTCTTTTATATACAGACATGGAGGGGATCTCAGGAAGTAAGTTCTTGTGTCTGTTGTGCCTTATCAGCTTAACTAATGGTGAGTGTTCAGTTAGTTTTATTGTGATTTTTTTCATTATGTCCTCATATCACTACTTTCTAGTTGTAGTTTATTGTGTGTTTTACTGTGTGTTTCTACAGCAAATACCAGTCCTGTAATCAACAGTCTTCTTTATAAAGTGTGTGAGGACATCCCCATAGGTATATATATGTGTGAAATACTGAAAGCTGTTATTTCAGTTTTGTGAAATTATACCTCAACAAATACTGCACACATTTATTTATGTTCCACTGATGTGGTTTTCATAGGTGCCGTCGCGTTTACTATAGACGCATCAGACGCAGAAGGTGACCCATTGTCTTATTCACTCACTGGGCCCAATGCTGGATACTTCACAGTTGACAGAAACACTGGGAGTGTATCAGTCATTAGGCAACTCGATAGAGAGGTATATGGTGTAGTGGACGTAGAAGCCCTTCTCAACTGTTTCTTTTTGATTATGTGTGTATGGTTTATTAATTCATCTGTTATTTCTTTTTTTTTTATTCTAGGGGGGTGGTGATGTAATGCCGCTTGAAGTTGTTGTCTCTGATGGTAGCAATGAAGTAAGTGACATTTCACTTGGTGTTAATCATCCATTTCATATCAGTTTGTTCATTATATTCATACAGCACATCATGCAATGTCTTTCAGACACCAGGAAAATTAAATATTATATTAGAAGATGCCAACGACAACAAACCCATATTTCAGGAGTCTTCATATGATGTTGATATCCCAGAAGTAAGTCGAACATAAGTTAATAATTATCTTAATCTATTTTTTCAGTTTATCAGTTTCTCTACTCCAGCATTTTATGCTGTTAGTAATGTCAGTTAACCATCTACTCCAAGCCTCTATGAGAGAAATGCATCAATTTGCAAATCCATCATGTCAAAATTTGCTTAAATAGTTATTAATGATAAGAGACATTGTTTGTGTTTAATTTAAATTTTATCCCTTTTGTTTTTATCCCTATCCAATACATCAGAATACCGCCATAAATACGTCTCTGTTTAGGGTGCAGGCCACCGATGGCGACACTTCAAGTGCCGGTGTTATTCAATACAACATTGATGAAGTAAGCTTCCTTTGTAAATCATGTAATTGATTAGTATTATATTCTGATGTTCCATAAACTTTATTGATCATTTCATCATCATTTACACTTTTTTTTCAGGTTACTCCTAATGTTGGATCGAGTCTGTTTAAAATCGTAAGCACAACTGGTGAAGTCAAATTAATTGGAGGACTGAATTATACTGCACAGAGCACTTTCTATCGGCTGAAGATTAACGCAACTGTAAGTTTTATGCGGCTAGATGAGTTTGGGTACCACTCTCATGTGTCTGTATGCTAAATATGAAGCTACAGACAGCACCCTATTAGCTTAGCTCAGCATAATGAATGGAAACAGAGGGGAAAAGCTAGCCTGGCTCACTGCTCCAGGCCAAGAACTAGTCCAGCACATAACCCCCATAAAACCACAATCTGTTGTTCTTTGTTTTTTGAATGAATTAAACAAATGATATGAAGTATTAATTAGTGAGCTTTAGAGGTGCTGGTTGGTGGATTCTTTTTACCTTTAAACAGAGCCAGGCTAGCTGTTTTCCTCTGCTTCCAGTCTATAAGCTATGCTAAGATAACTGTCTCCTGGCTCTAGCTTCATACTAAACAGACGGATGCGAGTGTGGTGTCAGCCTTCTCATCTAACTCTGGGCAAGAAACCAAATAAGCATATTTCCCAAAATGTTGCAATAGTCCTTTAAATGGGACAGTTCACTTAAATAAACTTACATGCATGATGATGCTGATGTAATAATTATTTATTATACGGTGCCCACTGTAACATTTACAGCTTAATTTTGGTCTGTTAAGCATTGAATTCAGTTTCAGTCATTACATTTACTTATCAGAATTAGAAACAGCTATATTGCCAAGTAGGTTTGCACATACGAGGAATTTGCTTTGGTATTTTGGTGCAAAACAATAAACATAATAGGAATATAAAGAAGTATAAAGAAAGATAAGTAAGTACTGCAGGTGAAGAATCGTACATTTATAATTGACAATAAGATATAAAATAATATTAAAACAAAGAAAATAACAATCATAGAACAGTGATAGTACAATATGAGGGCATGGTAATTAAATTCCAGTATGTGCAATGTGCAACATATTTACAAGTGAATGTGCAAAACTTTACAGAATTACTGTTCTGTACATTTATCTTAACCTAAACATGAAAGGTTTAAAAGGATTTAAAGGTGTAAGATAAAGGGATTCGGTTCCTTTGTGAATGTAAGGAAAAGTAGATCCCTAAAGTCATTAATTTGATATTCATCATGCAATTTATATGGTTAAAAAAAGGTATTTGAACAAGCCAAATAACATTGTCATGTCATAATTCAATATGTCTTATACTCAGTGATTATACCACTAAATGTGTAGCTAGATTTCCCTGATGATTTTAAAATGTTTGATTTCTAAATATCCCTTTACTAGTCTATAATTATTTCTGTGGCAAACTAAATCCTGTAGTACAAGTGGCATATGGTTGTTGAATTTCAATGTCCTTGTGTGTCCTGTAACAGGATGGTGGAGGCCAATGTTATTATAGTGAAACCAAGTTCTTCTCAAGCGTTGTTTTTTCCTTCATTACGGTTGTGGACATCCCAGACCTCGACCCACAGTTCATTGGTCTTCCTTACGTAGGGAGAGTTGAAGAGAATTCTCCTTTGGTGAGTGCTGATAGATTTTATTCCGAGTTCTGCATCGGAAAACGTGCTTAACTAGATTGATGTTAATTTTCAAAGAGTGAATGAAAAATAAATGAAGATTTTACTATCAATATGTAAATGTATATTTCGATATTACACATTTTCACATTTCTTTGTGTGACATCTGCTTTTAATTGTGATGAACATGTATGTAGCTATGTGTCCTTATGTGAGCCCACGGTTTTATTGTATATTTTTGTCCATTTTGTGTGACAAAGATACTGCACATCGTGGTGTGATGTGACCCAAATCTACAGGCAGTAATTCTGCTGTGAGTTATGTGTAAATGGGGAGACTTTCAACTTCTTCTGGTTTCAGAAAATATTGTTTTTCTTTGCCAGGGCATGTCTGTGTTTAAAGTGACCGCCATAGACCAGGACACAGGAGTCAATGATGATATCATCTATACCATTGAAGGTGAGCTTCATCAATTTGTACAAAAAAATAAGCACAATTTGTTGTTTGTACAGAGTGAGTAAGTAAGAAATGTTTTTGTTCTTTTCGACATTGACAGATTCCACAGCAGATGGCCGGTTTCAAATCTCAAGAGATGATGGTGTGATATCTGTACTGTCAGAAATTGACAGAGAGGATATTGGTGACACTGTTACCCTGACTGTAAAGGTACCGTATGTTTTTTAAGTAAAATATCACTTCCCTCCTCTGTTTATAATTTTACTTTGTAGCTCTCTTGAATAATGTGTGTAATGTTGGCATCTCAGTAAGCACAGAGCACTATATCAGTACTTTAGCTTTTTTAAAAGTTTTAGTGTGGCAAGTTACTGCAGTAAAAATGACCTTTTAACTATGAATGACCTATAACGGTGTAAACACAGTTCCATGGTGACAAAAGTGTTTATTAAAAAAAAAAAATGTTTTAACATCAAATGTACTTTGCAGAGAGTGAGATAAGAAGATTAATACCACTCTCATGTCTGTATGCTAAATATGAAGCTAGAGCCAGCAGGTGATTAGCTTAGCTTAGCAAGACTGGAAGCATGGAAAAACAGCTAGCCTGGCTCTGCCCAAGGTTAAAAAAATGTTGAAACATTTTGATATAATATTTAAGAGATATGATTATGCATTCTCACTATAACTCAAAATACATGCCTTTTTTTAAACTCCCTGTAAAAAAAAGAAGATATATATATATATATATATATATATATATATATATATATATAGCCATCAGCTGGGTGGAGTTATCAGTCATATATTTATTTTTTACTGTGTGAAAAAATGGACGTGTGGCGTGAGTCCGTGTGAAGTGTGCCAGTTGCGTGAGTCTCACGGTCAATGCTAGTGAGTTGGCAGCCTTAAAAAAGGGGTTGAGAACGAGGTGATGAACACAGGTCGAATGCAGGTGTCACGGCGAGTTACCCAGGGATTGAGGCTCAGCGTGGGGGTCTTGATAAGACTTCATCGTCCCTTCATCGTGGCTCCTGTTATGAGAGAGAAGGAGGCGAGGAAACAGAAAAGGGGTTGTGAGGAAGGGTTGTTAGAATGAGCTTAGGCACACCTGTTCAGGCACATAGGCACGGTAAAAATTGGATTATATCTAAGCGTGATGTTTGTTCCTGAACCTAACTCATAATACCTTTATTTATGTTAGAACCAATCTTCTCTCAGTCAAGGCACACGAACACCGTACCAAAGAAAGATGCACTGCTGCACTCTGTGAAATGTAATACCAAATAAGGCGTGTTTTTACACAATCATGTACTGAAGTTTCTGCCCTCCTTTTCACCCCAAGTACCTCTAATCAAGCATAAAAAAACAACTATGAAGAGGGGGGAATGGAAATATCTCATAATGTGATACAAGGAGTCTCGTAATGATCATTGTGTTGTGTGAAGGGTGTAGTGCATATTATGTGAAATTATTATATTTTTTTCTATTTTAGGCCACTGAGTCCAAACAAAACATCCATGGGTTCCAAGCCAGCACCACAGCAAATGTACAGATCAACATCATCGACATCAATGACAACAAGCCAGAGTTTTACAAGTGTGGAGGCTCAGGAGACGAGCTCTCCTGTGTGAAGGCGAGTGACTTCACAGGAGAGGTCTTTGAGCACTCGCTGGGGTCTGTACCTATCAACATGACGGTCAAAGATCTGGATAAGGTAGGGGGAAAAACTCACCTAAAAATAAAGACACGGTCCTTGTATAATAAGTGACCAGCTCCGAGTAACATTAATGAGCATGCATGAATCCTCTTTCTTGGCTTTTCACAGATTTCCACTACTGTACTTACCCTGATGGGAGCTGACAAGGACGTGTTTTCTGTGGAACCTCAATCAACCATGTCGGACAGCATCGTTCAGCTTCTGGTCAAGCAGCCCCAAAAACTGGATTTTGAAGAAAAACAGCAAATTGTTCTTGAAGTAAGAAAAGTTCAAAACAGGCCATAAGTTATTAGCGGCATCTTTCATCTTTTGGGTATCATGTTTGTGACAACTTTAAAATCTGTGAGCACTTTAGCAGTCTGAGGTGTGTCCTGTGCTTGTGTTATGGTGTAGGTGATTGCCACAGATCAAGAAGTACCCAGCTTCCAGTCCACTGCTACAGTTACAATTAAGATCAAGGACACCAATGACAACAGCCCCAAGTTCCCACAAGACACGTATAAGTTAAAGGTGGCTGAGCACTCTCCTGTTGGGACAATAGTGGCGGACATTACTGTAAGTCCTGTACTATCTGGATTCTTACTCAGACCGTCTGAGCTTGCATGCATGAAACTCTTAAATCAGAGAAGTTGTTTTTTCTTCCCAGGCGGAGGATCCTGACACGATGGATCAAGGCAACATCACCTACAGACTTCTTCCAGACAGCATGTATGTCTACACTCTACCAAAACTGCAGACATTCTGGTTATTTGAATGCAGCCACCGTCTACAGTACCTTTTGCCGCCATGCTGACTGAGACAACACCACTGAACAGTCTATATCTGTGTTTCAGACTACCATATTTTGACGTGGAGCCACATACGGGATCAATTTACGTGAAAAACGAAACTCTTGTGGATCGCGAGGTCAGATCTCTGTATTCAGCGACTCTGCAGGCCAGAGACACAGACGGCAAGCCCGGCACCACAGTGCTGGAGATCACTGTGACCGACATCAACGACCAGCCTCCAGTCATGAACAGAGACTCCTACCTGGTGTTTGTGGAAGAGGGTGGACAGCTTGAACTTAAGATAGAGGTAACTGTGAGAAATCCATATGATGGCAGTAAATATTGTCATAGGTGTTGATGCTGTACTTAACAGGATTTCTCATTTATTTGATTCTCTGTATCAATAAATAGTTATACACCTAAATCCCACAGGTTTAGTGTTAATGGAAAATGGAAAACACTTTATTGTGTGTCTTAACTGTAGGAAAGTTGCAGAAAGCAATTTGAAAGTCAAAACCTTAAATAATTTTTTGTTTTTTTGTAGTCCGAGGGTGTTTCAACACTTCAACATTAAAAAAGAACCAGGGCCATAATAAAAGGCTTTTCCCCGCTTGGTCTGGAAGAACTTGATTGGCCTGCAGTGCCCCGACCTCACAAATGCCCCTGTGGCTGAATGGGAGCAAATCCCTGCAGCCAGGTTCCAGCCATCCCAGAAGAGCGGACGTTTTTCTAGCAGCATATTAATGACCATAGTTTTGGAGTGAGATGTTTGATCACATATGGGTGTCCAAATGCCTTTTTTTAAAATGTAGTGTCTTGACCATTTCTTCTAATGTTTCTCATTTGGACAGGCTACTGATGCAGACGACTCCGATACAGTAAACAGCCAAATAGTGTTTGGAATCGTACCAAGCAGGTACAGTGATAACTTCACCATCGACCCTAACACCGGTGTGTTAAGAAACAAAGGTGAGCTTGATCGTGAGGCCTTGGACCCGAAGCTGAATGGGAGGATCAAGCTCAATGTAACAGCAACTGACAAGGGTACTCCCCCATTGTCCACCGTGGTTACAGTCATCATCAATATAGAGGTAGGTCTTCAGCAGTTTGTAGTAAATGATTGGTGCTGTGTTGCTACTGATGCTGCTACTCCTGGTGTGGATGATAACAATCAGTGTTTTCTTTTGATGCATCCCAGGATGTCAATGACAACACACCACAATTTGAAGCCTCCTCTTACGAATTCTCTGTTAAAGAAGGAGAAAAAGGTCAGTAATTATTTTTTCGAAGCACTTCCAAGTGTTCAGAACTGTGTGGCTGGATTTTAATTTTATTTTCCAATCCAATCAGGTGCATATGTTGGTTCTGTTTACGCTGAGGATTTGGACCAAACGAAAGACTATAACCGCATTTCTTTCAGCATCATTGATGGAAGCTTTGGCAGCTTCATCATTCGCACCTTTGCTGACGAGCAGGGTTACAGGGGAAACATCACCGTGGACCCCGACATTGAGCTGGACTACGAGAGTGCTCGCAAGCAATTCAAACTGCGGGTAGAGGCAACAGATCTGGAACAGAAGAAAGCTGAAGTGGTGGTGGAGGTGAACGTGTTGGACGTGAATGATGAGAGGCCCGAGTTCAAGCCGACAGTGCCCGTGACGGTGAAGGAGAACACCACCATCAGCGGGGTTGTTGGGAGTTTTACTGGGCAGGACAAAGATGGAAACCACTCACTGGTCTACGAGCTGGAATCCATCAAATGCAGATGCAACGGCTCTCTGACACCCTGCAGTAACTTTATCCTGGATCCGACTGGGGAAGTCAGAGTCAACCCGGAGAACACAGTGGATTATGAACAATGTGACCAGGTGGTGATAGAGGCTCAGGTGGTGGACGAGTACACAGAGAAAGGAGAGAACAGCAGTGTCACAGCAGGTCAGCACTGGGTTGTTTACAGATAATAAAAGCATAAGAGCATCAAATAAAAGCAGTAAAAACCATCAAATTGTCAAATACAGACCTCCAAACACACATCTCACATCACTTGACTTCATTTTTCTTTGAATTATGGCAGGACAAATGGTGATCAACATTGAAGACATCAACGACAATGCTCCAGAATTCATTCCCTCAGATTCTGTATTTGGTGAGTTTGTATTTAAGATTGTATCGAAGTAAATTTAAACTTAAGCTGCTTTTTGTTGTTTTTTTGCTAATATACAACTTTTGTTCAGAATTTTGTCAACATTTTTGTCTGTTTTGTCAACATTACAAGGTTTAATACTGATTTTACTTCCTTGGATTTCAGTTGTGGTGTCAGAAAGTGCAAGTAAGGGGACGTCCGTTGCAGCAGTCACTGTGAGTATAAATGAAAAACAAATAACTGACATGATTTCAACTTGTTAATGAGATATGTGACATGATGTCTAGACATTCTTGCTTGTACCTCTTGCTGCTCTCAGGCAATAGACCTTGACTCTGGAATAAATAGGCAGATTGAGTTTAAAGTAACAGCAGTCCAATTTGAAGACATCAATAATCGTACAAGTAACATGAGGATGCTGTTCGAGGCCGTCACCACTCAGCAAAAGGACATTTATGTTGGAATTATTCAGTGAGTACAAACTCATCCATCATCATCTTGCTGCCATATTTCATTCTGCTCTCAACATGTGTTTTGGTTTTTCTAACAAGCTTTGGTGTTTACTGCTGCACTCTGGGCCCAGGGCACAAAGGGTCAGGGCCATGCAAAATGACCACAAAGAGACGCAAATTGACCACAAAGAGACACAGAACAACTACAAAGAGACACAAAACAATTACAATGAGACACATAGCGACAACAAAGAGACACAAAACTGACACACAAAATTAACACAAAGACGACCATTAAAAGACGCAAAATTAAAACAAATGTGTCTTTTTCAGTCCAGGTGTCTTGGCCATATGTAGGAGGGGTGGGGGTATGGTGGCTTTTACATGTATGTACCCAGGGGCCGTTACATTGTCTCCTAATCTGTTTATGATTTACTCCACTTTCCACAGAACTACAGAGGGGCTTGAAATGACACTAAAAGGGAAGTACTTGGTAACAGTAACTGCAACTGACACTGGCGACCTCTCCACCAGCACTGTACTGGAGGTGAGTGACTGATATCATGCAGCTGGATTTTCATTCATGACCCGCAGTGATACCTGTCTGTGTTGAAAAACAGCATGTGGTAATACTTCTGTTCTTTTTATTTTGCAGATTTTCACAGTTGATGAATCATATAAAGTTGAACTTGAATTTACATCTTCCGAAAGCGACGTTGAAAAAAACCTCAATGAAATCATCAGGTACATTTCTCCATACTATATTGTGTTTCAGTAGGCAGAGATGGAGGTGGCAGAGCTTAAGATGTTGAGGTTCTCTTTGGGAGTGACGAGGATGGACAGGATCAGGAACGAGTCCATCAGAGGGACAGCTCATGTTAGATGTTTCGGAGATAAAGCCAGAGAGGCCAGATTGAGGTGGTTTGGACACGTTCAGAGGAGAGACTGTGAATATATTGGTAGAAGGATGCTGAGGTTGGAGCTGCCAGGCAGGAGGTCTAGAGGAAGACCAAAGAGGAGATTTATGGATGTGGTGAGAGAGGACATGAAGTTAATTGGTGTGAGTGAAGAGGATGTAGAGGACAGGGTTAGATGGAGGCACATGATTCGCTGTGGCGACCCCTGAAAGGGAGCAGCCGAAAGGAAAAGAAGAAGAGTAAAGTTTGAATCTGATGCCAGAGATTTTTATATTTTTTATTTAGTTAACACCTAAATCTATCCTGTTCTGTCATCTGGGATTTGGTATTTTCTCTTATCTCTACATTTCCAGGGCGCTTACTGCTGCCACCAAGGCTGCTGTTGAAATTGTTGCCATCAGGTCCAACACTGCTCGAGCACCCAGGCAAGTTCCTTAACTCTTCACCTCTAAATTTAAATAGCCACACATCAAAATAAATTACAAAGTCTGTGAATACAGATATAGATCATTAATTATTGGCTCCAAGAACTCCAAAATAATCTTCACTTGCATGGGCTACACATGCTGTTGTCCACTAGGTGGTGCCAGTGTCCCTGTAAACAATCATACTGTTGAGGATAAATTATTTGCTGATAATTGTAGATGATCATTGCAGCAACACATGAGGATTTAGATTTTAGATTTAAAAACTACTGAAATAGGTCATTTAGGTTCATTATTTTAAGTGTGTGGGTAAGTTGTATTCTTCTCTCAGGGCTTCAGGTAACACTATCATAGTGGCCTATTTTGTCTACTCCAATGGGACTGCCCTTACCTCTAATGAAGTGGAAAAGATGCTCTCTGATCCTGAACATTACCTTGTGCTGGGGCAGCTTGGCCTCGCATACATTGTAAGTACGAGCAGTTTTAGAGTTGTTTTATTTTCTGAAAGGGTCTCTTCTCTGTCATTTTATACTGTCTTCAGTTTACATTTACAACTGAAATAAAGTAGCGTTACATGCCCCTTGTGCATTTTTGGAGTAGTTTTCCATCATTTCATCTCCCACTGCTGTTGATGCATCATTTTTGATTTTACTGAAAGAGATTTTCTTTTATACGGAGCAGTGAGTCCCTGAAAAAGAACACCAAGTAAAACTAAATCATAGGAAGAAGCGCATCGCTACTGCTACTGTTATCTGCAGCAGTTTTTTGTCTTGTTGTATCTGATTACAGAGTGATACACCGAGGAGACAAAATTCCAATTGTCGAAATCACTGATCCAAGTGAAATGAAAAAAATATGATCATTGGAAGTATTTGCTGTAGGACACTAATGAGGAAATCTGTTTCTGTGACAGATTCCCAAATAATTACTACAATTTAAAGAGTCATTACTATAATTTACTATATTTTACTAGAATTTTCCAAAAATAATAAGAATTTAATGACAAAGGAGTTTATTGCAGAGTAGTTTTCATGTTTGAAATATAATCAAATTGCTCATACACAAATAAAGATACAACACATTATTATTATTATTATTATTATAGTACTCTATGTGCATTTATTTTATTTATATTTCAGTGTCATTTATAAATGATACTTGCAAAATGTGTCAGAACTATATCGGTAGATCTGACAACGACAGGTGTAAATGAAACCATATAGGTCCACGGACAACATCATATAAAGATATATTTCTTACTTCTGTTTCAGGGGAAGGCTCCTGTGATCGAACCAGACACGCACCCTGTGCAGTACATCCTGCTCGGGGTGGTGGGAGGCCTCATCATCGTGCTGGCTGTCCTCACCACCTCCCTGATGTGCACTCGCAGAAAGTAAGAAAGGAGATTAAAGGGAATAAAGTTAGGGACGGGATTGGACAGGACAATTAACTATTAACCACACAGTTTATCTCAGTAAAGCCACACTTCTAAAGTACCATTGATCTAAATACGTCTATGACAGTTGCTGTGTCTGTTTACCAATCAACTAACTTCACACTATAGCTACAGGAGGAAGCTGAAAGCAGCTAAAGCCATGAACTCTGCATCCATTTTGACTGCTGACAACCAGAAAAGTGGTCCTGTGGTGCCTGGAACCAACAAGTACACCATGGAGGGGTGAGGAGACGACAGCGTTAACGAGATATATTATGAAATATAACATCTCTCTGACTGCGTTTATCTTCCTTTGTCTGCCACTTTTCGCTAACAGGGCTAATCCTGTGCTCAACCTCCACTTCGACACCACCATGGTCCTGGACTTGGACGAAGAGAGCTCAGACGTGGACAAAGTCAGGTAAAGAAAAGCTCTCCGTGACCACCTCCACCATCTGTTGATAGCAGTTTTTTGCTGGGTCTGCGCAGCTTCACAGGTTGGCGGCTCACAGTGACACACGACCTCACTCTCCACTCTGTAGCAGTCCTGGTTAATAGACTGGGATTGTTTCCAGGTGAACATTTTGTCCCAGTGTGCTGACTACAGCATGTTGTGATGGAGACACTCTTCGGCTCCCATCGTTGGCATGTGACCTTTATTTAAATCATAACCCTAAACACTGATTTGGAGAAAAAAAACGCTCTCTTTCTGAAATGGTTTATTGCGCATATGCAGATTACTGTATACTTTGATCCCTTTGTTTTTCTTTTTCCATTAAAGCCTCAACTCCCTGGACAACAGCGATGACATGAGCCTTCCTGAAAAGGATTCACAACCTATCATGGTGAGTTTACATTTTAAAGGTTCATTGTGTAAGAATTTAAGATATTTAAGAGTTTAAAACATTCAAAAATTTAACTAACATTATCAAGAAAATGTGAAGTAACAATTTTGACGTTAAGTCATAGATGTCTATGTATTGTGTTGCAGAGATATCTACCGAAGTTAGCATGCTAACCAGCTAGCCCCGGCCCGTCCTGTCTTGTAATACCAATAGTACCTCAAGAGGCGATAGTATAGCTCAGGCCTCCCCCCCTAGTTTCAGCTGGGAGATGTGTGCAAGAAGCAAGTTCGCTACGTTACACACGCTCTCTTAGCTTTTTTAGTCTAATACATTAACTCACAAAATGTCAAGAAAGGACATATTCTTACACCCCTTTACCTTACTAAACAGAAAAATACAACCGTCACCGTATGAGTTTCTCTCTTTCACCGAACTAAGACCAGCTCAATCGCCTTGTTAACTTAAAACACACTTCATTAAAACGTGACAGAAACTAAATAAAACTCACCAAAACTGTCTTGGTTAGTCTTTAAACTGTTCCAACAATCACCAACTCTGGTTTGGTTGAAATAAATCCTTAATTCACAGCGTTAGATGGGAAAAATATTCTGGCTCTACACTCTGTCGCTGCCTCTCTGATGACCGACCTTCTTCTCGCTACTCTCCCGCTTCACGCCTCTCCTGATCCTGCCGTGTCTTCATCGGCCCCCAGAGTTAGAGTCCTGGTTGGAGGCACTGTAAATCACCTCAGTACTGTATTTCCTGTTGTCAAACTGGCCCCCGTCAGTCCCGGTCTGGTCGTGTTCGCTGGGAGGCTGCTGAGGCCGGCTCCGGCAGTAAACAGCAATTATGACCTGATGTGTGATATATGTGATATTGAGAGTAGTCTCAATTATTACACATAGCACCTTTTAAAGTCCATCTTCATTTGTACTTATTACAATATGCTCTAATTTCAAAACTTGCCTGCTCCTCATTAGCAGATGATCCAGGAGGAGGAGGAGGAGGAGGAGGAGGACAGCAGGCCACCAGAGTACATTGAGCCTCTGGGTGCAGCGCTGGCCCAGCGGGGCCAGAAGAGAGGCTCCGACAATCCTTGTGTGGGTTTTAGTAACCCTGCGTTCAACACTACAGACCTGTGATGGAAATAATGAAGGGAGAGACACTGACCAGAGGCCTCAGATGGACATATGTTGTTTGTCTGTAATCAGACTGACCAAATTGCCAGTCAAACATATTTATGGTTGATGGTTGGATGAAGTCCTCGTGTCTTCAAATACCCATCTGTTCTGATCAATAGGAATGTATTATTGATATTAGGCACAAGATTCATGGCGCCTAAAGTGAGGAATTTGCTTCGTCTAAACATTAAATTTAAGGAAAAACAAAAAGGAAAACCAAAATGGGAGGTTTTAACTTCCTGAAAACAGTATAATGATATCACATAGTGTATTGATATCATGAAATTTGGTTTTGTTATTGAATCGAATGTTTGACCAACAGTTAAAGGAATAGCTTGACATTTTGAGAGATGCTTATTTGCTCGAAGATCGATCCCACTCTCATATGTGTCCAACAAATATGAAGCTACAGCATTACGATTGAAAACAGCTAGCCTGGCTCTGTTCAAAGTTTAAAAACGGCCTACTAGCATCTCAAAGGCTTACTACATCTTTTTGTTATATTCGTACAAAAACATACAACTTTGAATGGAGCCATGCTTGATATTTAGCACAAAGACATGAGCGTGGTTCAAACCTTCTCGTCTAACTCTCGACAAGAAAGCAATAAAGCGTATTTCCCAAACTGTCGAACTCTTCCTTTAAAACATAAACCTTATCTAGACAATAAATATCTGGACAAAAGCAATGGGAAAGCAAACAAAACAATTGTTGTTTGTTGCACATGTGAATCACTTTATTTTTTTAAATATATTAAGCGACGGTTTAAAAACTGGTTTGCTTTGAAATAAACTGTATAATAAGTTATGTCAACACACAATACTATTTTTTGTTGCAACTGATGCTACTAGAAAGAAAATCCAAAAAGAGGTAAGGGGAAAATATTGCATAATGTCAATGTATGAATGAAATCCTTATTTATGACTGCATGTCAGCCGAAAGGCATGTTTAATTTGTCAGTGTTTGCTTTGGGTTTGAGATACTTGTTGCTGAAATAAAACCTCATGCAGTGTGACTTTGTGACTCCCTACAAGCAGCAAATTGAAAAACATATTTCACTGTTTACTGACATCTACATGAATGTATCACAAGTGCAATCTGTGAATAAAATCAATATCTCCAAATGTGAATTTGAATTTGACATTAACCTATGACACCAACATCACTGACACTGTAACAACCGCTGAATTAAAACACATTTAAAATAAGTCTCATCACATAATTTACAACTGAATCACTAATCATGGCATTAAAATAGTAAGCAGTATTGACTAAAAATACCCTCAGGTGTCATTGCTTTTCTCAGATGATCACGATTTTGCTCGCCATCCGTACATTTTCACAACACAAACAAGTCAAAACATTGTGCCAAATCTAAAAGCAGAATATAAGACATACAAATGTCTGCATAAAGGCAAATTTTAAATCAATTTTAACTTCCATACATTCGAAACAAAATGACCTCCAGGTCGTAGTGACTAAACATGAGGTCATAATTCCCACTCAAAAACTGTCACTCTACTATCATCTCTCTCAGCTGAAGCTGTGGTGAGATTGTTAGCAACCAGGAAAAGGGTTGCCATGACTTCATATTGTCTGAGGTGCATAAAAAAAAGCATCAACAGCGAAAATGACTCACTGGACAACTGAATGGTCTGGGTGAAAAACATTAAAGGAGAAGAGCTAACGATGACATTGATATTATCACCCTCATTCTTCCAAATATGGAAACCTGGAACTCCAAGAAAAAAAACCCATCTAGTACAGCTGATTCTCAGTGATGAATGCCCCATGATAGAAGTTGTACATTAAATGCTTTTGTGCTTTTTTTGTCTCGTGCGAGGAGGTGATTTGCTTCTCACATTATCAAGACAATGTCACGTTGAAGTAAATCAGTGAATCCACTGTATCACAGCCACGTAGCCTATACCAGGTGTCATGTGATTTTGCAGCACAGTTTTTTTTTGTCCTCCAACCAGCTGTTGTTTCATTTCGATTCTTGTGTCACTCAGCGGTATGAGCTTTGGAGCAACAATGCGGCTGCTGCATGTTCTCCATCAGCAGACGGAAGGGGTTTCTTCTGCGGCGGCTCACCTCCCCATCCCGCCCTCCCCTCTTCCCTGCCCGGCCCTTACCCGAACCCCTTTGGGTGGACTCTGGAGAGAGGGGCATGGCCGAGGGGTTGAGCGGAGGAGGGGGAGGCATGGAGGGCTGCTTCTTCTTCACCTGTTTCTCCAAGTGTTTCTGAATGGCTGAGCCCAGCACAGTCACTTCCACCACCGCCCCGTACACCTCCCACGTCATCCCCTTTTCATCCCAGCTCACCTCCTGCACCGGCTCCTCACCTTTCTCCTTACAATTTATTGCCTCCTCTTCAGGTGCTTCCACCTTGTTCTCTTTGGTTACTTTCTCCTTCACTTGAACTACTTCCACTTTGTCCTCCACCACCTGATCCTTTTTATCCTCTTCCTCCTCCACCAGCTTCTCCTCTATGCTGGCTTCCTTCCTGATCTCAGGAAAAGTGGTGGTGATGGGCGTTCTGGGAGTCATAGGTGCTGTAGCGACAGAGCGAAACTCCACCTGCTGACCCACCTGCAGCTCAACGTCTTTAGTCTCTGCACCCACAGCACCGCCCCTCCTGACAGAGCTGGGGAAGTAGAAGGCGTGGTCCCCCTCAGGAGGGGTCATGGGGCTGGTAGCCGCAGACTGACACTGCACCACCTCCAGGCTCACCTGCGTGCGGATGTTGTGGCAGCCGGAGGGAGCTGGAGATTCAGGGACAGGATTCTTTGTCATGGAAAGGTCTCTCAACTCTTCACATGCACCTTTGTTTTCTTTGACCTCTGACTTTTCACATTTCATGTCTGTTTTTGATTCGTCACAAGCAGAAACAGAGGACTCTTTTGTATTGTTTTTGGGGGGGGTTGTGTTTGAGGTGTCCTGTACACGATCAGGAGCGACAGTTTCTGTGGAGATATTTTCCTTCCCATCCTCCCTCTTTACTTCACTGTTGGTTTCTCCGAGTTCCTCATATTCATCTATTTTGATCATCTCTGGCTCTGCGGGATAAAAAGAGGACTCCTGCTCCTCCTCTTCCTCTCCATCGTTGCCATGGTGGGTCACAAGGATTGTAATGTCTTGATCCATACTTCCCATCCTCTGCTGCTTACACTGCTGATTACTATCCTGCAGAGGTACTTGTGATTCTCTTATCCCAGCAGCAGGGAAGCTGGTGGAGCTCTCTGGAGATGCATTGCAGCTGAAGCCTTCACTCAGCTCCTTTGATGTGGTCAATTTCAAATCTCCAGTTATCTCTGACTCAGCCTCTGCTGGACTTTTTGTCGCGGGTAAACTCTGTTGTTGGCCACTCTCCCTCTGCCCCTCGCTCTTTTTCACCATCTCTCTCCCAATAAGCTCTGGGAAGGCTGTGGTCGATGGCGTCTTTGGGGTCATGGGTGACGTGGCAACAGAGCAGAACTCCACCTGCTGACCCACCTGCAGCTCAGCGTCTTTGGTGTCAGCACCCACAGCTCCAGATCTCCCGAAAGAGCTGGGGAAGAAGAAGGAATGGGCGCCCTCGGGAGGTGTCATGGGGCTGGTGGCTGCAGAGCGACACTGGACCACCTCCAGGCTCACCTGTGTGCGCATGTGGTGCTGGCCAATAGGCGCTGGGGAACGCGGATCGGAGGGGGCCGGAGTTGATGGCACATGCGCCATGATATTCTCACTTTCTGCCTCTTTTTCACTTCCATGACCCATGTTTTTACCCTCAGACGTTGCCCCCTGAATTTCACCATCTCCGTCACTCAGGAACGTATTAGAGATTGTGATGTCATTATGTGTGGCTGTTGTTGTTTTATCAGCTTCAGGCTGTTGTGTCAGAGGGATGGCGTCAGTCTGCTCAGAGTCTTTAACGCCTATAGAGTCTGATTTGTCAGCGTTGTCACAAGCCCCTCCTGAAAGTACTTGATCTTTGGATATTGGATTCTCGTCTCTCTCTGTGACGTGGCTGGCATTCACAAGAAGCGTTGGCTGATAGTTCCCATGAGTCGTTGACTCTTGACTCGTGTTTATCTGAGGTCCCTCAGGCTCCGCGCTGCCATCTGAGCCGCCTGGACGCTCTCCATCATCGGTCTTCTCACAGGGCTTGTGGTCCTCTCTGAGACCTCGCATCTCATCCTTAAGACTTCCCATTTTGTCTCTTTATTGAATGAAGTACCTGCGGGGTATAACACAGCACTGACACACTGTTTGTGCAATTTGAAATCAGTAACTATAACAACAAGCCCCAGCATGTGTGGAGGATAAAAACGAAGGTTTGTTTTTGTGATAAAAATATTCTGTCGTACGATGTAGACATCAAGTATCCAAACACTGACATGCAACCAAGTTACATTATTGCTACTATTTGATGGCGATTACTCACATGCTTATTTAGTCAAATAGGACACTGTAATCTGGGATATTTATTATTATTAAACACATGATTTAAGGGCATTTTAAATGTTAGATTTTTTTTTTTTTTTTTACTTTTTACTGTTTGATCCTTTCTCAGATTGGACCATTCTACCCTAAAAAATACATCCACATAGTTCATATTCAAGTTCTGTTTGAATCCATAATCACACAAAACCAAAGTCATGCACAGGAATCCAGAGTAAGCTATTTGTCCATTTTTAACCATGAAAACAAACAGGATAAAACAAATTGTAGGAAATCACGAGTAACAGACATACCTCAGCAGTCCAAGTCAGACTGAAGTCTCTCCACTATTCTCTCTCAGATTTGGGTCAAACATCGCAAATCTCGCCGTTGATCTAGACCCACATCTGTCCGTGTATCTCCCCTGTTGATTGATAGTGATTGCAGCGGCTACAGGTTTGTCTCTAGAAGAATCTATCTTAGGCAACCCTCGCTCTTTAAGCTGTGGCTGTGTCTATTGAAAAGCTTCACATTTCCAGTTTCCCTGGAAACCACGTTCGGGTTCTGGCAGTGTGTGGTAATGTAATGACAAAATCTATCTCCAGCTCTCAGTAATGAACAGTAAATCATAGTAATTAACTCCAGGTTCTCATAGCAACACAGTGGCAACTGTACTTGCCGAGAGATTAACCTGTGAATTGGTGAACTAGCTTTGCTGGAGACATTTTTAGGAGAGGCATAAATTGCAGATAAAAAGCTTTCATGTCACAACAGATGTGGATTGTGAGGGCTTCTGCAGGGAGAATAAAGTATGTAGAAGAGGGATTTCTCTTCTTAATAACGCAGCACTACAACTAAGCAATGCAAACTCAGGTGTTTTGTCTAGGAAATGTGTGAAACATTAGTAAAAGTAAGCGTTCTGCTGCAGCAGTGAAAGTACATGAAAGACAACAGGGGATATCAGCTGAAGGAGCCTAGAGGAAGCAGAGCTGCACCTCCCACACAAACAAACACTTGTAAAACCACCACTTCTTTCATACTCATGCCTCCCCCCAAACATGTATTTCTCTAGAGCCTCAATAATTCCGCTCGCCTCAAGTAATTGTAGAGGATATATATATATATATATATATATATACACACACACACACATTCATATATTTCTCTCATTTTCTGAGAATCTCCCTTGTCTTGGTTTTACTGTAGCTGCAACTTGCCCAGAACACTGTGTACTGACTGTATTCTCACAGTTAATTCAAAGGCCTCCACCAATCCCCGGCTGCCACAGAGTTCTGTTGCCTAGCAACCACTGTAGTGTGGCGGAGGGAGCTGTGCTGCTGAGGGCCAAGGTAGACAAGCTCTGATCATATTCTCATCAGGAGCAATCAGCCTGCCAAAGGCCATCTTCTCAGCAATGTGTTGGTAATAATGACCGTGGTGATCCGTTGATGGCCGCCAAACAACAGGATGCAGCACAGACTGAGTGCTTCTACAGCTGCTAGCAGTGATATCTCTACTGTGTGGCGGGATATCACATTTTAAAAACCTGAGAAACAAGTTGGTATCTGTTTTTATTTCCCAAAATAGTCACATATAATGACATTCTATAATAAAGCAAGAAACACAAATGGAAAAAGGTGAGAGGAAAATAAAAGATAAAAAGACAATTTATAAATATTTCTTTTGGAATGTTAGCTGTGTGGATATATATATATATATATATATATATATATATATATATATATATATATATATAAATAAAGGCATACTGTATACATGTTTTTCAGGTTTTCTGCAACATTCTTCCATCCCAACAGTATTACTTGTCTAAAACCTATGGATGGTGAGACATGGTGGCTCCAGTGTTTCAGTCAGAATTGTTCATTTTATTAAGGATCACTTGGTCTCCATTTTCTGCCCAAACTCCTTGATGGTGTCCGTCGCCTTGTCCGCAGCTTTTCCTATGGCTGATTGAGTCTGTCTGCCAGCTTCTTGGGCAGCTTCAAAGAGTCAGAGTGAAGCAGAAGTGAAATATTCGGGAAGTTAAACAACAAATCATTAGGCTGAAGAAAACTTTACCGAGTTTTGATTATCAAACTTTTGTTATCAACTCACATGCAAACTTAGGAATGTAAGCATGTATTTGTGTCTATAAAAAGATCATATCCAAAAAACTTAATTTAGTTTATCATTCTATTCCATTTATTCAGTTTGAGGATTCAGTCCACTTTCAACCAAGCTAAATTTGAGTGAATTTTTGTTTCTATAGTCCAGCATCACACACAGTGTTGCAAGTCTAATAATAGCTTTATAGTAATTCCAGTATCAGCTTGCACGTTTCCAACTCAGAGATTAGTTTTTAGTTTTTACTAACTTCTCTATCTGCTCAAAATAATATCTCCAGTGTTGCATCATAAAGCTTCAAAGACAGAGGAATGTGCACTTTACCCATGTTGGCTGTTTCTTTGGAGGAGTCCGCCACCTGCTGCACAGCCTCTTGAGCTGCCTGCACTGGAAATACATCATAGGGACTTACAGTGACTGACCTCAAGAGGAAAACACTACTGCAGTTACCACGTTTGCTTTATGTAACGTCAGCTCACAGTAAAAACTCTTCAAAATGCCATAAACGTCTATGATCTCAGTGTGAAAGATAAAAATAAAATGAGTTATTATAAAGTGTTTTATCCATCAAGTTGTTCTTTTTCAACCAAGAAAGACAAACCATTGTGAGAATAAAAGCCTTTTCTCTCTGTCTGACAGACCTTACATTGGCCCTGTGTTATCTTATAGCTGTAATTCTGTACCTGCAGTGTCTGTGACTCCCTTCGCGGCCGAGTGGCTCGTGCCTTTCAGGCTCTCAAAGGACTTCTTGAACGAGGCCATGGCTCCTGTCTTTGTCCCTGGAGTGTCCACACATCCGTCTGAGCCGAGAGCGGCGGGAATGGCTGTTTAATACCCTGTGTTTGAGACAGACACTACCAAGCCTGCACGTTCCAGCTGGATTAACCCAAACAAAGCCCACCCAAAGAGGCCCGATCAGACTGGCATCCCAACTATGGCAGCGTCCTGCCGAGGGCCAGACCCCGCTCAGCAGATTTTACACATCCTGTAAACAACCCCCCCAGACAAGAGTGAGCAAAAAAGGAATCATGTGAGGATGATGCACAAAAGATCCTCATTTAGACCAACAGGCAGAAATAAAAAACACAACTGGTTACAAGAGGTTTAAAATCTAATGAGTGATCAATGCCAAACGATAGTTTAAACATGATTAAACAACACTAACAGATGGTTTCTTTTTTCTTTTTTTTACTTTTTATTTACAGAGGAATGTATGTCTGGCTTAACACATAAACCTTTATATTGACAAGTTCTGCAATTTAAAGCACATATTGATATGACAACCATTATGAGACATAATATATTGACTTTAACTTGTTAAAATCTTCAGTACACACAAACAAACAAACACACGCACACACAAACATGTATACTCTGTCCATTTCTAACAGATAGTTTACTGGAATGATTTTACAAGCAACTATAAAGATACAATGTAAAAAACTCTTACTTTAAAAATGTTTAAAGAAATCTCCAAAGAAATGCAAAAAGAAAGAACCCACAAACAGGCATTGTCGACACTTAAGAGGATATTATTGTTTTCATATCTGCTTGCAACCGGACATATTTAGTTTTTCCACTCCCAATGTCTCATTGGAAGATTATGAACATCTATTGCACGTTTCTAAATACAGATACACACAAGTACAGAGTCACAAGCCCTGGCTCTGGTCTCATTTCATTGGGAGGGAATCAAGGAAATGAGACAGAGAGGACAAATCTTACATCTCAATAAATACCTACACCCAACACATTACATTAATAACATGACATTTACAATATATAATAATAAAAGATTTGTCTTGAAGGAAGAACATTTTTCAGTGGGAACACTTGTCTTTTTTGTTGGTTTTTTGCAACGGGGGAATAATTGTAATAGTTTCAGCATTTGTCCTTTTTATTATTATAAATATTATTGTGCTGCTGGTTGGATGGTGGCTTGGACTGATGCTTTTACGCTTCTGGCTCGTAGTCCTGGCTCTCCTGGGAAGAAGAAGAAGAAGAAGTGATTTTAGAGAGACAGGCAGGTCAAAACTGCAGAAGCTCAGAGAAGCTCCAGGTTAAATTCAACAGAATGAGTCTTTAATTACATAATCGCATGAAATTCAACTTAATTCGGATTAAGAAGAATATATATGACAGAGGGCTTATGGTAACACATGATCGCTCTCTGCTGAAGGTAGTGATGTCACGCCATCACAGCTGTAAGCTCCTGGTTCAGTGTCCCTCTCCAGCCTGCAGAGGGCAGCACAAGCCTATATCAGCTCCAAGGACATGTCGTGAGTACATTCCCAGCTTCCTTGGAACCCTGCACACGCCTCCTCCACGCACATGTTCGTAAAAAAAATAAAAAAAATAACACAGCCTCCAGGAATGTGCAACAATCTTAGGTCATCTGGTGTTTTCACAAACCCAAGAGTGATACTGGATGAGATGGATTTTAATCACCAAATCCTCCCTGAGAAGGCTTGGTCTTCACTCTGCAGCACTCAGACTCCATATTTACAGCAATGCAGGGAGACCCTGACATTACCCACAATGCATGGAGGCAGAGAGCGTCATCACCGCACCCATTCAGAAGGAGCTCGCACATCGCTGGTGTAGCAGAGGATGGGGGAGGGGAAAGAGATGCGGAGGAGTAGGAGAGAGAGAGATGGAGGAGGACATGGATGATACAAGCTACTGCCTCTGAGAAATTCACTTTTAATTTGCATCTCAGTGAAAATCTCCATTTTTATTCCTTTAACTGATTAGCGCAATAAACCACTGACGGAGGCTGTAAGTGGGAATGAAAAGAAAATCTGACCAAATGCACTGAATAAACTGAAAATTGTTAAAAGATTATGTAAAATCTTACATTAAATCTTCCTTAACTTGAAAACTGATTCTGAATATTTGAATATTCAATGAGAACATAATAGGACTCTGGCTGAAAACATAGCTGGTTGTTGTGCTTTAAATCATTATATATACACTAGTAAAACTATCTTTTCAACATTCTGTGCATTGTGTGATATTTTTAGCTATTTAAAATCTGTTTTCAAACCAATATGTTCTGCACAGTTTGTCTCACCCCTGACAGCCAAAATCCAAAAATAACCATCTGTGTCAGACTCGCATCCGTCCTCCATGCACAAACACACACACACACACACACACACACACGGAAACACACCCAACACTAAGTGTAGGTAGGTGGTGCCATATTCACTGTACTTGCTATGGAAATGCAATACAGCTAAAGTGTGTGACCATGTAGAGCTGGTGAATACTGATGAGCCTCCATCTACTGTAAGTGAATGGAGTCCGACTGCAGTCCACGCCTTTACAGTTTTGTTTTTTTTTTTTACAGGATTTTCACAAAATATAAAAAAATCTATGTACAATAAAAACATATAGTTCAAGTCAAACCCAGAGACATAAGATGCTTTAATGTAGAGCAGAGACATGTATGCGCTTTGTGTCGTGCAGGCTGATTACCTGCTGGGTGTCATCATATGTCTCTCCTTCTGGCTCCAGCATTGCATCTCCCTGGCCCTCCATGGCCTCTTGCCCATACTCCTCAGGCTGCAGAGACAGAGAGGGGGAGAAAGAAAAGACCTACAGTAACAGGAGCATAGATATTTGCCCTGTAGTTACTTGAATTTAAAGGATAAGCTGGCTTTACTCTATGTTTTTCTTATTGTTAACAAATCTCATGAAAAGGAAACGCTTCAGTTTGTGCCTCTTATGCTTAATAATTACATTTGAGTCACAGAGCCAAGCATTAACCAACACTTAACTCTGTTCTGGTTTTTTCTTTGTTTTTCCAGAATCTCTAAAGACTCTCAAAGAATTTGAAAATTGTTTGTTGCACAATAAAAAAGATTTTTAACTCGTTTCTTTAGTGTGATTGTAGTTCCTAATCCAGTTAGACGGAAATGCTGTATGTCCTTGCTCTTTTTGTATAACACAAAAACAATATTAATGCTTTATATTGTATGAAAATATACAATAACTGAAAGTAAGATCAATTAACACAAATGTAATTATAGAAATCTTTAAGTTTGAGCGAGGACATTGTTCATTTCCAGTACCGTCTTTGTTTGGATTCCGAAAGAGAGGGGAACTGAGGAAAACTGAGGTTTATTGTGTAGGGGACAGATTATTCTTTCATCCAATGGTTAGAAGAGGATCCTGGAAATACCTCCATAACAGCGGTAAGTGTTGTTAAATCCCCTATTGGGTTTTTAGCCATGCTAACAGAATGGCTCTAGGGTCCATCTTTGGTCCAGACTGAAACATCTGTTGAATGGAATGCCATTAAATTTGCTGCAGTCATTCATGTCTCCCTCGATAAATCGTAATAACTTTGGATATTCCCTTTCAGTGGCACCATCATCAGATAAAAATTTTATTTGTCCAATGTCCAAATACGTGCAAAACTAATTAGCAAATGTGAGCATGCTAACATGCTTAACTAAGATGGCGACACGATAAACATTACACTTGCTTAACATCATTTAGCATTTTCATTGTGAGCATATGAGCATGTTAGCATGCACATGACATTGCTATTTAGTTGAAATACTGTTGTAGACTGTTAGCCTTGTTCGTCGGGTATTAATAATTCAGAAAATCGGATGCTTAGTTCGGTGATTGCAATGTAATGGTAATAGATGAAGAGGCAGAAACTGGGGCTAGAAAACACCAAAACCATCAATGCATTAGTCTGCCTCTCAGGACTTCTCTCACCTATCCAGTCTGTGGTACTCAGCCCAAAGCATCAGTTTTAACTGAAGATGTAACTTTTCTAAAATGGCCAACAAATATATAGTTTCATTTTTGACAAAGGATAAAGAATTTCCTAAAACAGCTTTTGTTTTCAACTAATGTTACTCAAACAGGAGGAAATTATTCTTTGGGGACTATTTTCAGCTGCGGACTAATACACATTTGGTGCTAGAGTGAATTTACAGCGGCAGGATGGTGTATGTTGGGTTGATTTAAAATAAAGTATAGTGGCCTGTAAAGGAAAATGTCACCAAATGCAACGATGCGTTTCAATATGTGTTTTGAATCATTTTTGGACAACAAGAGGAATAACAAATATCAGGCTTTGGATACAAAAACAATTCTTGTAAGTAGGATGAGGACATTGTTGGTTTTGGTCTTTTCATGGGATTCATTGACAATGAGAAAAATATAAACATTTATCACCAGCCTTATCTTTTCACATTTAAGGTAGCACTAAAAATCTAATAACTTGATAGCTTGACACTTTGAGCCTAAGCCACAGTAGTTGTAAACAAACTGTATCTCTTTCTGAGAGCTTCCTGAAACAGACAGTGTGCCATCATTGCTGCGCCCGCTACTACGAGCCCTGGAAACAAAGCTAGTGGGTCACCGCACATTTATTTTTAAACCCAGCACTAATCAAGTCAATTAGGTCAGTGAAGAACAGACCATAATCCTGTGTACTGTATCAAGCTGGTGTTATATTGCTTTAAGCCCACCAACATGATTAGCATGGCCTTAAACGCTGAACAATGGGAAACCACCACAAAGACCTAATCAGGCAGATCGTTGCCTGAGAAAAAGAGAACATGAAAGGCTGTTTCTGTGGTTATAACAGAAGATAAAAATAAGTTTTGTGTCTAATTGGTCTCACATTTGAATTCAGTAGAGACTCAAGCACAAGAGCCTCATGTTCAGACAATGTGGTCTCTCTTAAAAAGGGTATTTTATATTATGTTTTTTAAAGTATTCTAAGTGAAATATTTTATCGTATGAATGGGTGTTTAAGTGCAATTTTAAAGTGCAAAACACTGGCTATTTTGCACATTAAAATATCTGCAGGATTAAACAGTGATGAGTACAAGTTACAACTGCTTGCTCATGGTGGGAATTGTTGGGTCTCTTTAAATGATATTACAGAGTCTCCTCTATATGACAAGTGCAATGAGATAACATCGGTTATGAATTGACGCAATGTAAATAAAATTGAATTGAAATTCAATTGAACTGGACAAAAAGTAGTGCTGCACATGTGATATCAGCATTAACAGTTTAACAGTCTGGTGTCACAAATGAACAGTTTTATCACCCAGATAGTGCCTTCGAGAAGCCTATTAGAGAAGGCTGTCAGATTTACTAGATTAGCGAGTCAGTGGAGAGGGTCCAACTCTGAGGGATGAAGGCTTAGGATGGGGACCTTGCGGTTTCGCTGACAGTCTACCAGAGATAGATGAAATGTCAACATGCAGACAGCGCACGGCCAGATCAATTAAGGTAAAGAACACAAGCGAAAAACAAACAGTCTGTGAATAGAATGTGTATCACTCAGATTTCCGAACTTGGCTATATGTAGATTTTTCCATGTTATATGTTTTTGGAAAGTCCAATATGTTCCAGGTCTCTCCTCGCATCTCCAATATCACAATGTGGATAAACTGCTGTGCATGAAACAGAAAGTCTCGAGGTGACATTAGCAGAAGTCTTTAGGGGGTCAGAATATTTGTAAGATTTCTGTGATGAAGAGAGCTGGTAGTCCCACAGAGAGATTGTTTAGATCATTTAAAGCACCTGAACAGTGAAACAGGCTGTGAACTGAAGCTATCTTATAGACTGAAGGTGGCTCTGTGTGCAGGGCAGACTGTGTGGAACAACAACTCATCCTCAGGAACCCTCATGCTTCCCCCAGAAAAACAGGTGTAAATCAAAGCCTTAGTGCAATTGTGTTTTCCCTTTTAAAACTGTATTAAAACTGTCAATCAGCAGTTTACCCATCTACATTTAAAGCAGAATCATGCTGTGGAGTGTTAATTCTTGCCTAAGTTGAGAAACATGTTTTTAACTTAAATACACAAGTAAACCTATTCAGGTTTTTCGCAAAACCAAGAACAAACAGTTAGCTGTTGCATTGTTACCATGCATATACAAGGCAGTTTATCTAGTCGTTTCATTATATTGATGCAAATAAAGGGGCACTCCACTGATTTTACACATGAAGTTTAATTTACTTGTATGTTCTCTGTGGCTCTGGAGATAGTTTTCCAAAGTCTGAAAAAAAACCCACTGATGATGGCATCAGGGTAATACGTTTTTTGGAGCTGGACACATACTTGGGACAAAAGTCAGGATGTATCAGCCGTTGCTGCTTTGATAATAACAATATATATATATATATATGTTTAAATCTGTGTTTTGTAAGTCCTTTACCTTGTGGAAATAAAATACTGAGTTGCTGGAATACCCCTTTAAATAACCATTTTGCAATTTGATACATAAATGATGTCTTTGAATGCCTTTTGAAGTTGTACTAAATATATTTGCAGCTCTACTACATCTTTATATAGAAGAAGGGGCAAGGCAAGGGTTAGGTAAAGTTGTAAAACCATTATTGTACTGTGCATGACCCAATCCTACCCTCTGAAGAGGTTGAAAATATTCTAAAACAATTATGCAACGAATCTAATTGATTAGTTGATCAACAAAAAATTTTAAACAATTTGAGAGTGGTGTGAGAGTTCAAGCAAAACTGCCGAAAATTCACTGGTTCCATCTGTTTAACTACGAGGATTTGCTGTGTTTCTGTGTTATATGTTATTAGAAATGTAATATCTTGAGGTTTTGGACTGTTTGAAGGACAAAACAAGCTATTTGAAAATGTCATTTTGGGCTCTGGAAACTTATAATAGTTAATATAATAATTTTTCACTGTTTAAAAAAAAAGTTTTATAGACAATCATAAAAGAAGTTGTATATACTAAAAAAATAAGATCAAATAAAATGCAATACTGACCACAGATATAAAACTTTTAAATATGCATTATAGTTTTGTTGGTTTGGGTTTTTCAGGACAACAAAATTGCAACATGTCAATCATAAAGGCCAACAGATTTCCTGTAAGTGTGCATGAACACACTGCAATATTTTGTCTGATAACACACTGAAGAACCTAAAACGGTGTGTGTTACACTATGTGTGCTAGCAGGGAGCAGCATACGTACATTCATGTCAGTAGGAAACTCGTCCTTTTTCCCCAGGCCAGTGGCAGCAACGATGTTCCCCATGGCTCCAGTGGTCCTCTCAGCCACTGCAGACACACACACATCATGTAGACACACACACTCACATGTAACATTACCTCAACAGATTAAAAGCATGTGCATGATGTCAGCTCCCCCACCCCTCTGTAATGAAACTAAGCTTTTAACTGCTACAGTAATGATGTTTAGGTTTAACAGAGCGAAAACTCACCTGTGCCCACGCTGTCTTTGGCCTTGTTACCTGAATTAACAACAAAATATTTTTTATTAGAAAAGGTGTAGGTTCCTTTGTGAATAAAGCATCATTTGACGTTTTGTATTTCAAGATAAAAACTGTTTTGTGTGTTTATATAGGAACTTTACACTGGCTTGAAACTAACCAGTGAAGCACAACTACCATTCATTTAGAGAGAAATTAACAAATCTATGCAGTCAGAACTTTAGCCTACCTTGTACTTTGTTAAAATGCACCATTTCTGAGCGACTTGCTCTTTTAAACACCATGACAGGTTAAATGTCATCTACCTGACAGCATGGTTCATGAAACGCTGATGCTACAGTAGCCCGACGTGACAAAAGCAGTGTTAATTCAGATACAGAACCGCAGCATCATTTTCATAAGTGCTCACAGGATAAACACTGAAACGTAACTACCATGATTCACTTTAAACTGTCACTACCAACCATTTACTTTTCATATAAATAATGCAACATCAATTCAAATTTTTAGTCACAGTTTGCCACAGCTTGAGAGGTACTAGAGAACAATCACTGCTGCAGCGTTTGGGTTTCTTGGTACTTTTATTGTGAGGACGTATTAAACTCTGCAGTTGGTTTCAAACCACTGCATTGTTCAATTCTCTGACCTTTGGCAGATCTCATCAATCTACACTGTACTCCATCGAGCTATTTGGGCAATCTACTGTGTTCCCACTGGTCCTGATCACTCAAGCCTTGTCATTCTCTCTACTGTGCAGCAGTCACATGCCTAATTGGTCCCCGAGGGCCTTTAAAAGCCAACTGAGGAGAGATGAAATGATCAAGAAGTATGTAACCGTCACCACAAAAGGTGGGCCTCAAAGCAAAACATACTTCTAAGAGATGCATCCATTTAAGCAAATTCAGTTATCGGACTACGTCAATAGTACCACAGATGGAGATAGCTGTGGATAAGTATTTTGACAAAATTAATAACCCTGGTGCTATTTTAAATTTAAAAAAAACCAACTTAGTGCCAAATGACGAAATTTTGACCGTAACTCATCGCAGGAGCCATTTATAGGTTTAGTGTTTAAGTGTACTATTCCTCCGAGCACTAGGGAGTGTATGGTAGAGGCCGAGGCTGACCCAGGATATTAAAGTCCATGCCAGTGATCACAGTTGTTGCTAATGGAAAGAAGCAAACAGTTTTTGACCTAATTGTAGTGAATACGTCCTACACTTTAGCCGCTACTGGCTGCTAATGGGGATGAATAATTCAGACGTGGGCTCGGACCACAACGTTTGGCTGTTGTTTCCTGTTGAAAACTTATTGGAAGTGAGGGACACTATGGCCACCAATGAAAATAAATGTATTTTGATGTAAAGTATTAGTAAAGACTCAACTGTGTGCACACGTCTGAATTTTTTAGCCCTATTTTCAGCCAGTAGCGGCTAAAGAGTAGGACTTAGTCACTACAAACACAAACAATTTATTTAATGATAATTTCTAAATTTTTTAGGGAAAAAAATCCCCGTTTTGACTTTTGCAAGGGGAAAAAAAAGATTTAAGCCACCATAGTGGTTATAAAATACCTGAAAAATACCAGAATAAGTCTAGTTCTTGAGTCTGACTTTTCCTAGCTAGAACCTGCTATTTTTCACTTTTAGTGGTACCGACTATTAAATGAGGACAAAAAGACTTAAAGCATCAACACACACAATAAAGTTAATTTCACATTTCACTTCTCCCTTAAATATATTAAATTATTGTCAGCATAACACTGATAATATACATTAACATCCTATTAATGATAGAACTGAAACAGATTACTAAGATTGTTATTTTGTAACGCAGTTTCAGGATTGTGTAAATGAAAGGAGTTGTTATATACTGAGGCTGTTACGGTAAAAAAGTAATAACACTGCTTGTAAAGTAGCACTGTAAAATACTCCAACGTGTTACAGTAGGGCACATAGATGCTCTATGAATGAGACAGTTAGTTGTGACATTAAATGGCATCTAGTACAACAGGGTTTTCTCACTTCCGCCTCTCCTTCTTGCCTTACTCAGGCTGACTGCTCAGCTCAGCTGGGTGGGCGGTCTGCAGCAGCAGCAGCAGCTGTCAAAAGGTGGGACACAGACCTATCAGATCACTCTCACCCCTCCTCCAAGAGGGGCATTCAAGCAAATCATACGCAGCTTTCTAGGGCACCATCATGCTCAACAAGCAGCACGCAGAAGCACAGAGATGCCACAGAAATGCTCCTTTCCCTTCATGTGTACCAAGATGACACATGGCATGGAGAAGACAAAAATGAGCCTGCACGTGTTTTGATTGCAGCGAGACATGTTTTGGCTCTGGTGATGAGTGACATGGACGTGGTACTAAATATGTAGGGTAATTGGATTCCATCTAAAGGCAGACACATCTGACAACTTCCCCTTGAAAAGCCACCGTCTCTTGAATGCACCCAAAACATTCTGTCACCGGATCGATGGTCCGAGCTGGTGACTGTAAAACTACCAGCAGGGGTGTCACTGGAAATGTGGGCTCCCTGACAACAGCTCAACAACTGAAAAAATACAGTAAATATGTGTAATGGCTGGCAGGTTCCAGGGCCTGTGTCCAGCTCTGAGTCCCCTGAGTCATCTAGCCCTCCCCTATTCACCCCTAACAGACCAACTGGAGGCTAACAAGCCGAGCTTGCCAACATGGAAGACATTATTTATCAACAACATTTGGGTGTTTGTCAGTTTAGACATGCAGTGGGTGAAATATATGAAATCACATTAAATTTAATAAAACAGGTATTGTTCATTACACTTCCAGCCTCTCAATCATGAGAGTGTTCTGCTTTTCTTTATCTTATGTAACTGTATACAGTAAATGTTTTGGCTTTAGACTGTTGGTTGGACAAAGCAAGCAATCTGAGGACGTCACCGTGGACTCTGGAAATTGTGATGAGCATTGACTTTTCACTATTTTCTGACATTTTGTAGACCAAATGATTAATCGTATAAT
Source organism: Coreoperca whiteheadi (assembly GCA_011952105.1). Lineage (NCBI taxonomy): Eukaryota > Metazoa > Chordata > Actinopteri > Centrarchiformes > Sinipercidae > Coreoperca > Coreoperca whiteheadi. Next base: position 10,798,766 of record CM022490.1, read on the forward strand.
CAGGGAAATAATATTTAGATTAATTACTAATGAAAATAATTTCAGTCTTAGACATATTAAATCCAAAACTATATAGGTTCGCTAAAATATGGTCAATATCATTTTGTTTAAACATTTGAATTTATGGGGCTTGGTATAAATTGTTTAGACAACAGAACTGGTTAGCATTGGTTATAATGACTATAATTGGTTCTAATTAAAATGTCATTACTTCATAATGATTTGAAACAATTAAAGAATAATCCTAAATTATTACCCAGCAACACAGATCATTAAATTATGCATGGCACAGCCTTTTAAGATAGCATAAAACTGGAACATGATTTGGTCTGCATTTTAAGATGATCAAAGAGATTGAAACAATGTTTTTGTCAGTTTGTATTGTACCTTTGCCCAGTTGCTTGCTAACCTTTTTCAGGTGTCAATCTACCTCCATGTCACATGTGTTTATTTAAATAATGGTCTAAAGCAAGTGGAATAGATTGGGCCAATAATCTAAGGCACATACTTGGCAATTGCACTTTAAAATCATGAGAAAGAGGCACTCATCTGCGCAGATATCTGTATTGGTGGCCATTACAAATTAAGATGCACCATAACGGACAAAAGCAGAGGCCTTTATTCTGTTTGTCCCCAAGGAGGTGACCGCGGGCTGAGACTGTTTTACAATCTGCTGCCGTCCAATGCACTGTCATGTGGCAAGAGCTGCTCCCACCATCCTGCTGCCCCACCCCCACCCCTGTTCCCATCTCCTGCCTGTAGCCCAGTCAAGTCAGGCGAGAAGGCATAAGGACATTCAGAGCCTCGTATCACATCTTGCACATCAACTTCTTATGCCAGTGTATCCTGTTTAAAACTTTTGCTATTTATAGAAGTAAATACTGGATAGTTAGTTTTGATACAAAGGGTAAAATTGCTGATTCATTAAATACTGCATAAGTAAAACAAAGATATTGATCAATTATGAGGCTGACTGATTATTAAATTACAGCTGCTTTAATAAACTACTCTTAATTTACCAAAGGAGTGCATTGAGTTGTACTTATGCTGTACAATGTAAAATATCAGTAATTTTTACTTAGGCCACACATAAAGTCCAATAAAACAACTGCAATTACACAGCAGAAACCAAGAAAGTGTAATATTGTCCCCTAACTGTATTATGATGGTAAACAAAGAGGTTAAAATGTAAGCCACACATACAGCCTGCTGGTTTCTTTCATGTCTGAGGGAGGCAGCGTGCTGCTATTTATTGTGCCAATAAAGGAGAGGTTACTGTATAATTTCACCATTTGTTCCAGGACATATGGGAATGCTGCATGAGCTAATTGATAAAATATTCTCTTTCCTGATTTGTTGCTGCTCCTGCGTATAGCTGGAACATTAGCAGTCTCAATGGCTCTGTGTATGATTTACATGTTAAATAACCTGCAAAGAGACATTAGTGATTGTCTTACCTACAAACATAACTCCTTCTTTAGTCTTTTCAGCCGCAAACCCAACTCCTTCCTTGGTCTTCTCTGCAGCCACAGCCATCCCCTCTTTCGCTTTAGACAAACCCTTCATAAACACATCCATCTTGGCCAAGCTACTGTGGAGAGATGGACCATACCTGCTGTCAGTCACCATCACTGCTGTCACTGTGTACAAGTGATGCATGTGTGACATTTAATAGCTCATATTATTAATAAGCAGCTGTAATTATTATATTTCCATGTAGTTCTACAAAGCTCCATAGATTTCTATTTCAGTCTATTATAAGAAAACACATCAAAGTGAGAGATGGCAGCACCGCCTCCTGTGGTGGATCCTGAAGGCTGCAGTCCAGCCATCGGGCTGGAGTAAAAACCCTCTGTTCACTCATACATTTATCCCCCTTTTCACATTCTCGTCAAAGCATAAAATACTAAGCAACTCTCGGTGGCAGCGAGATGACAGGGCTGCGCATGGGGGGAAAAGCGTCGGCCTTTCTAAACTGACTGGGCAACATATTATACTAGAAGGTGGCAGGTATTGCAAAGAGCTACACAGTGTTGCTGGGGGAGGGGAAGCACGATCTACACTATGATATATTCACGCGTCACAGGTTTAACGTGGAACCGTGGGGATGTAATCTGAGCTTTGCCCGATCGCGCGAAACATCTGAATAAAACAGACAAGGCTGCAGACTAACAGCTCGAATTATATTCTTGCACCAGACAGCGATCCGTCAGAGTCCCATCCTGGATGTTGCAGGTCAAGCCTTAAATTACTAGCCTGCATGTACCAATTCACGATTTAGTTCAATTCTCACGCTTGCACTCGTGCCTGACTGAATTTCGTTGCCTTTGCATTATCGTCCAGACACAAATCGATAATAATCTGATACGAAAAGCCTGAGCATCGATCGCTACATATATGTATAGGAATGTTGGTTAAGAGCCTTAAGTTATTTAAAAGGCACGGTGCAAACCAGTGCCTTCCAATGACGACGCTCACATGCATGGTCCTCAAATGGTGGCGACCTCTATATGCTTCAAAAATATCAACATTAAAGGAATGCGAAAAGAGTCCTTACCTATTTACAAATAGGCTTCAACTTGTCCCCTTATGATTTAGCCGCACAGTCGAGTCAAACTGCCGTCTAAACGGGAGATATTTTCAAATGATCGCTAGGTGGGCCTTCCTCGGGCTGATCTCCACCAACAGGGACGGCTCCCTTCACAGTGCGCCTGAGTCTATCACGCCCCCCCCCCTCTCTCTCTCTCTCTCCCTCCCTCTCCCCCTCCCCACCATCACTGGCTCCCTCCACTATTGATCAGCCCCAGATGTCAACTGGTACAGCAAAGAAAATGATCTTAACGGAGCCACACCAAGTCATCTTGTCCCTTTTCCATTACAGCAGTCAGACCCGGTGTCCGCAACGAAACATCACGTCACGTGGCTGTAATGTGACAATAGGAATATTATTTGAATACAATAGAAATGCAATTGAGTACAATATTATGGACTCAGGACTCTTTTTGTTGGGCAGTCTGGGTGCAATTATTATCTCCCATTTGCAAAAGTTTACTACATGAAATAATGCTAGAACTAACTTTCTCTTTAGGATACTTGACCTACTTGGCAGTTGGGTTCTCCTGGACCATTTTGGATTTAATGCCACCCCATAATGCACTGGGAACTGGCCCCGCTTTTATTGACTCTCATTAAGAAACGTAACCCTGTATAAGTGTACCCTAATGTCATATAGTTTATTGCATCTTTATTCTTAACTGTCCCCAATGAGCTCATTAGCAGTTGTCTTATCGAGTAGATTAAAGACTCTCACGTTTAAAATAATCTCACTCCTGTGTAGTGTGCCAATACACACATGCTTGAACTGCATTGACCAAAGAGGAGCGTGATCTGCGGGTGATACCATTTCGTGCAAGAGGCAGGGGTGGGTTGATTCAGCCTTAAGCATTGAGACTGTGCTGTATATTGATTTTTTTCCGACCAGTTCGATGCTTCGAAAAGAAAAACACGTATAAAGTAAGTTGATAAAATTCTTTTTTTTAACCTGAAATAATTCACAATACCAGACAGGTTACTTAATGTTTGTATATATTCCGCGCGAAGTATTAGTCTCTAGAGTCACAAGGTGAATTCTGCTTTGCATATTTAATTGAAATGCAAGGCCATGTTGCCATGAGCTCGTGACTTTAACGTGTATTATTTTACGAGTGCCTCAGCCAATCAGAGCAGAGAAGGAATATCGAACATTCCATGAGGTCATGATGCTTTCTGGAGGACCAAACTGCCAGAGAAGAAGAATACTGCTAACACTGCTGTCGCTGGACACTAGAAGTTTCCCCACTTTTCACTGAGCTGATTTACAGCCTGGCAAGGGTTAAGTCGGCTACCGCCCCCTCATTTTTTACCCCCGTATGACGTAGGTGCAGTGACGCCATCCTCGTTGTAGTGGGCGAGTGACTGCGAAACCCTCCTTATTCCCCCAACACCCCCATCCGGTTTGAGGAATTCCCAGATAGCTGCCTCTCCTTGAATTCCCCTGTACTGTCTCATCTGGTCTCGGAGAGCACGAGTAGGCAGGCTGTGGCTTTGGCTTTGGAGCTGGCCATTTTGTTCCATTCCCTGCCAGGAGGTAACCTAGTTAAGTGTGACCACCACAAGGTCCTTCAAAAAAAAAATAAAAAATGCAGCTTATCTGTGATGCACCAGCCAAAACTATTACATTCACCTCCCATGTATTCGTTTCGTCAGGAGAGGTAATAAACCTATGGCTTTATGGGTTTGTGGACAACATGGTGTAAGCAATGATCATGACCTTATTTTTCACCTTCCCAGTAATTTACATAGGCTACTACTTAGTGTGACTTGTGAGCGACCGCAAATTCATCTTATCTCTGCTTTGGACAAGTAAGTAAAAAGCTTCATCCACCACTGGGTCCCACCAGGCGCTGTCCAGGGTTCTGAACTGAAGTGTGTCTCTGTCCGTGGTGCTGATCTGCTTCAGCCAACATCATGCAGCCCTGCAAGATAGGGTGCACAATAAAAGCGGTTAGCAATGTCTTCCATCAACACATTGCAAGAAAACTTTACATACAGCCCAGAGGTGCTGTGGATGAATTCAGTATCTTGGCTTCCGCCCTCACTGTTTGTACTTGTGGGCCACATCTGCCCTCTTGTGGTCTTTTGTGATAAAAGTATGCACTCTCCTACACTTTAAAAATGACTCACCGAGTCAGTTTACCAGGTTCTATGTTCCCGACATAGATATTAGCTAACTGTTATGTCATACTGAATTGTCAGATTGGTTTCCAGTTACAATCATTCTCTTTTAAGAATGATTTTCAGGTTTAGCCACACACCCTAATCAGTGGATATGAACATCTGTGGCCGAATGATTGTGGGAGTAAGTGTTGAAATGGATACTAAGATCTAAGACCCATGACTCAGCTAAACCACATACATGAAAAGACACACAAGTTCATAAATCATGTAACTTAATTTTCAATAGAAGTAAGGAGGAACTTACAATCATTGGTTGACATAAAATAAACAATGAGTTGAATAAATGCTTGATTGACCTTTCACTAAAAACAAATCAAATGATAGGTTCCGACACGGCTTTTAAACTGACAAACGTTAGCCAATTTCTTCAAGGATCAATTGATTTCATGAAATTGATTATGTGAATTTACAGTGTCCTTTCACTATTTGACTACTTCTAAGTGTCTGTGTGGTCGTTGCCTGATAGAAAAGCTGCACAGTCTGCATCCCTCAACCAATCATTATCTTTAGGGCCTTTAAAAGGCAATGTTTATAGATAATTCACAACACATAACCATTAGCATTCACCTTCATCTCTGTTTTAATGGTTAATAAAGTTTCTGCAGCTTTTAGAAAAGTTCAGATTCTTGGGACTAATTCCAGTAAACACATCACGGTTGGACTGGGTCCTGATTGACTCCCCTCGGTGAAGAATTCCTCAAACCCTTCCAGTTAGCAGCATTTTAATGAACAGCATCTTGTAAAGCCTCCTCTCAGCAGGTTCACCTTATCTGAATTAGAGGAGCTTGCTGTTTGCTATATAAGGGTCCGGTGTTCGGCCCCTGAGGACTTGGTTTTCCAATCCATTTAACAAATGCCCTTTTACTACACTACATTAACTTGCACAGCACTTAAAGAAAACAACCTGTAGTGAGTTGCAGTACATCTGAAGTCAAAATCCTGAAAATTGAACAATATCTGCTCCTTAACCTCCAGTTTTTGCAGAAGATATGCTCAGTGGTCCACTGCAGAAGATTGTGGTTGCACAGGTTGGTGGCCAGTTGCTAAAGTGCGAATGAGTAGCAGGGCATATCTGAAGTAGACTGTGCAAGCTCCACAGACCCAGCAGGCCAAAAATAAAGGTGATTCACCGTGTGTTATATTCTGGGAAATAGATTGTGAAATAAAATGTTCCCTGTGTGCAGTTCCAAAATCGCTAGCACAGTCAGATTTCTCAGCCTCAGTTGGCAGTGGTCCTTTCAGCCCCCAGTGAACACGCCTTTACTATCATGGCTTCTTTACGACCCCGAGCTCCAGCATGATGCTTTTCCTTTTACAGATCCATTGAGTGGAGTCAGTCAGTCACGGCAAGCATTATATAATTCCAATCAATCTGAGTTATAAAATCTTGACATAGGCCGAGGCCGCGCTACAGCTGAAATTTAGAGCTGTTTAGATTGCAAGTCATTTCCCCGTGGCATGTGCATACACAGTGCATCTGCCTTCTGGAGCTGAGTGAAAATAAAACCCTGCCTGTGAGAGACCTCAAACCTGAGTTTTACGCCCTCTTTGAAGCAATCATGAATGATTGGGTACATTTACCACATCAGAATGCGTTAATATTGTTTAGCCGGCCATATGCTGTAAGAAAATAAAAGCGAGTGGAAGTGCGTGTGGCAGGTCTTTGAGCAGAAAACATTCTTGACGTTTCTAAGAATGATGAATCTACCGGCAAAAGAAACTAGTCCTCAACACCTCTAGGTGGCAGCAGAGACTGTTTATCCTCTCAAGGGGTGCGATTACTATTCACAGCACTAACCAGTGTACATATCAACCCAAGACATTCGTGAATCAATTCAGTTTAATGTATACCCACGGTTGCAGAGAATGCAATATTTACTTATATATGACACTCCTCCGGAACTTGAGTGTTGCTGTTATTAGACATGGCAGGATGCTTCTGTCATCACCTTGAACAGTCTTGGTGCTCTCTCTGTGTCTCTGTGTGCATGTGTGCGACCCGCAAGTGTAGCGTCGACATCCAGATTGAACTCTCATCTCACATTTGAGACGCTGATGGAAAAGCTAAATTTGTTTATGTGTTTTCATAACACATCCTGTAGCATAATCTCACTATGGATGTCATAATGTGCCCTGTTTACAGCTGCGGAAAAGATTTGTGCTCAGTTTGTGCTTTGTTTATTACACACGTCTGTATTTGTCATACAGAACGTCGCTGTGACCTTTCCATATCTCATAAGAATACACCCACGTTTTTGAATATGTGTGCTAATTTATGTGACATTTGTTGTTAACATATTTGTTTTAGTGATACTTTATCCAGTGTATACATTACACAGACTGTGGGCATGTCTATAGTCTGCTGATCGAACTATCCTTTGGGTATAATAACGGATATACTAGAGTTAAAGGCATTATGCTAATTGTACATACAAAGTGCTCAAAGCTATTCTCCATCTTCTTTATGCATGCGGGCTTAATTCAATGAATCTGTGTGGGAGCACTTTCACCAATGGTTGAACTCAATATTCAGCCCCTGAACGTAAGCCAAGCTATACAGATTAACAATATGACATACTGGAAGCAATATTACAATTATGTCATAGCAATTTGTTAAACTGTCTCAAGGCTGACTGCATGAACAGAGGGATAACTTCTGGTTTTTGTGTGGCTGCATGTGTGTGTGTTTGTCTGCGAATGTACTCCTCACAGGAAAAGGTTGCCCATTTTTCTTTTATTTGTCAATTTCTTGCAGTTATATAAACCCATCCCAGCTGGCTGGTTGCCTGCACAATTGCCTGCTATTAATGTTGATGCATAATTGCATTACATAATGTGTTGTGCTGTCTTTTAGAGGAGTCAAACAGCTGTGGCTATTGCTGTGAGTCAAGCACTCTCCTCTAGTACACTGCCAGACAACAGCCTAATCATAAATGGGAGCTGTCACAGGTCAGTGTCAATTTTAAGCCATATCAATGGGGCTTTTGTAACTGCTACAGCACTTTGATACATTTTGTCAATGAATTGTAAGATTTCAAGTCCAGGGAGATTTGATTCATTTATATTCTTTTATCAGACTGCTGCTAATTTAAACACAGCAGTCGTACAATGTCATCAGTGACAGACAGAGAAATCAATCTCTGTTATAGAGAGAGAGAGAGAGAGAGAGAGAGAGAGAGAGAGAGAGAGAGAGCGCAAAGGAGAATTGAGCATTTGCTGCGACTGGCTTTGCCTCTTGGTTCCCCAGCAGATGGTAGTGCAGCATCGTAGAGGAGCATCTCTCAGAACAGGATGAAAATGGTGCAGGAGACGAGCTGTCTGAAAATGAACGCTGCAGTTTCTGAGGTACGAACCTTAATGGGATAATAGGGTAATATCTTACCTACAGCATCATTGTGCAAGGCAGCACATTTAAAAAAAAAAAAGAAGAAGAAGACAGAAGCACGAATGACAGCAGTATATCTTTCTACATCTCCCATATGGTGTACCCAGGGGGACGATTAAAAGTGGCGCACACTGATAGCTGCGGTGCAATGAATGTATGGGCGTATGGCTGCTGCTTTTAATCCAGTCACTTACTTAAATGAATCCAGGATTGAGTGCAATCATAACATTCAAACTGCAGATTAAATACTTGATACGGCAGGGGCAAAGACCCAGTTGGGTTTACAGAAAGCAAAAAAGGAGCAGAGCAAATGTCAAATGTGCTTACATGTGATAAGTCAAATGTGTTTACAAGGACTTCATTTGCATCACAAAGAGCATATGTTACAGTGGGATTTGTTTGTGTCATCAGACATTACTTTGTTGTGCATAGTGCAGGTAGGTGATATCAGAGGTATTCTCATGTCAAAAATAAAGCACTCTCTACCTGTTACAAGGCTGAAACACTTTGCGATTTCAGATTTGGCCTTTTCAAATTCGCCACGCATGTTGAAGCGAGATCAAACTGGCTGAGGTTTCCAATTGCCCCTGCCCCTAAACACAAAGTCAAGTATTGTTTCTGTGCTGTATTGCATGCCATTTGGGAAATATCTTGGCTGTCTCTTAGCTCTATATTGGAAGGGGCGCAGATAGATTTATGCTCTCAAAAGCGCTTAAAGAAAGTGTGGTGAAGGAAGTTTGTCACTCTGTAGCAAAAGCACAAAATAGGCTCAGGACAGCGAGTGGCCATATACACCAAATGCTCACCAAAATGGAAGTAGAAGGCAGGATATCATGATCTGGTAAAGGAGGTTCTGGGATGAATTTATTAACGAGAACCGAGGAGTTTTTAAGGTGAAACATATCTTGCCATATATGTTCTGACAAAAAATATCAGCGCTGGAAACATCAGCCACAAGTTCTAAGGCAAAACCGTATCCTTTGAAGTAATGCAAAATGGCTCTCATCAGATGAGAGCTCTGCAGACTGAGACATCCAGCATATAAAAAACTGCTGTGATTGGAAACCTGGTAAGCTAATGAGTTTGCACTTCTATCTTCTCAATTTGTACAGGCTTTTGTGCCAAGGCCTTTGAGGCTTTTCTGTGCCAAGTCTTGTAATAGTGTTCTCATTGTTCGCCTGAGAATATGACACTTTTTCATGAAACTTAGGGGGAATCCATCTCCAAACTTTTTCACATGGGAAAGACAAGGAGGCCGGGAAAATCACTGTGAATTATGGATATTGCTGCAGTGAAATTAAGATGACAAAGAAATGGCGGGGAAAAAAAGAATCCTTAAAAGGCTCCAAAGGGTGGACATTTCACAACTGCATCTGAGCTGCAATGCGGCGTAACAAGTCATAAGTAGTTCTTGTTAAAGACTTATGAAACCATATTGCTCATTCCTCCTTCCTCCTCTCCTTGTGTCAGCTTGAACTCCAACTCCGACTGAACTCCGCCAATTTTATCGGCAACAACCATCTGTAACTATTAGCCATCGACTTCTCCAATAATGTGTATATTAGAATCTCATTTTTTTGTTGTTATTTAAGGTTGGTTGTGCCATAGTCATCTCCCTCTCTCTCTCTCGGTCTCCCTCTTTTGCTTTTGGTTTGTCTCTCTCTAAGCAGACCACATAACTATCTGATAAATGAGCTACAAATGAGAAAGGGGTTTTTACACTTGAGAGTTGTTCAAATTATTGGGAGGGCAGTAACCACAGTGCTTATTTGAGCTTAAGATGCAGGCTGTTGAGATTTGCTAGCAGCAAATCTAGAGGCTGGTTGAGTCTTCAGGCATGTCCAATCCTATCCATTCAACCATTAATGCCTAAGAGTAGACCAGAGAAAACATTACAGCCCTCAGATCAACTTTAAAGCAGAGAAACCAGGGTCCCTTTCCTACTCGAACTCACTGCTTCCTTTGCCCAGCCTTGGTAAAATAAAAATCAATAATTCTTACACATGACAAGACAGTACAGAACACTATATATCCTCCTCCAAGCTATTCTAAACTAATGCACACTCAGCAGTTTAGTTTTTTAATTATAATTAACTGTTGATAGAATAATCAGCTGTCTGGGGAGTTTGGGATAAACATGCAGCAATGAACAGACATTGCACATTATCACATTATGCACTTTGTTATGTATGCAAATAGCTGTTTACTCGCAAATGCTCAATAGGTCAAACGACTGAAGAGAGAAGCCCTCAAAACCATTGAATGAGATGCTGAATAGAAAATTAAAACAAATGTTTACAGTATAAAAGTAAGAATTGCTCTGTACAGTGAAGCGGTACAGTACAAACAGACCACACATATCTGTCTGTAATTCACAGACACACATAAACGCACACAGTAATTCTATGAGGCTCAAGGTTGTCGTGCTTATTGAATATATCAACTTAACCACTGATGTCATTGATCAAAAAGCCAATTCCAGTTCTATTATTGTGTTAGAGGGTAAAACAATTGCCAAATGACTTTGTAAGGTGCACTCACTTGGTAAACAGATCTGAGATCCATTAAAGCCTTGGAGATTATCAAGCCTCAGTCCAACAATTTGTGGAGATTGCTCTAAACACCTTGCTGGTGACCTTCCTTGTCCAGTTGAAAGTCAATGGGAAACGTGGCAAGGAGCCCGCCAGCGCCACAAGCGCCCCCTGCACTTTAATTACACTGCACCTCAATGGCTAGCTATTTCCTTGTCCCCTTGCCTCCCTTATATAACCATGTTATATAACCATGTGTCCCTATCAATACCTCGGACCCACCTATATAGTCCAGATGTGCCATAGGCTTAATAGCCCCCGCGATACCGCCGGCTGCACTTAATCAGGGTTTTTTTGCTCCATGATAGATATGAACTCTATCTCATCAATATTAATGTCAGAACTTTGTTCCACGCTGTGCTTTGTGGTTTACTGTAGCTGCCTCTCTCTGACCCCTGAGTGAGGAACGTGGATGTTTTCCATGTGCTTAATCATAATGCACAGTGCCTACTGCATTGATAGGTTAATGTACCCGAGAGGATCAATGCAGTCTTGAGGACGTCTAGTACAACAGACATTTAAAGGTTCGGGAAAGGCTTTAACAATGAGTGCAGTCTGTCTATGTTAGGATCTCGATCCAGCTTAATTAAATGGGGTTGTGTAAGGTCTGGCGACTGGTGTGATGAGTTACTACAGATAATTGGCGAAAGCAACTGTTCTAAAGAATGCAAATTCAACCAGGAGCTCATTGAGAGCACATAAACAATATTTTCTACAGATTTTTGAAAACTTATTTCTAAAGATCAGCGTCAGTTCAATACTTTCTGAAAAACAGGCGCTATAATGAATGTTGGCAACCTATGGGGTCCTAAAGCAGATTAAACTCAAAGCTGTCTTGATGTGGTTTCCATCAGTTATATAATGTTGCAGTGATATTCAGGATATTTGAAGATATCTCAGCCCGATCCTTGAATAACACTGACTGGCAAGGGATCAACAGTTGAAGCATTTTTGTACTGGTAATCTCCATAAAACTTTATGCAAATCTGCCTGGAAAAAAGGGATAGGCTTTTTGCCTCACACAGAAAACTCAGCAATAATTGAAAAACAAGTCAGAAACTATTTTTATCCCTCTTTGTCAAGATAATGTTTTCAATCTGGTAATTGTAGGGAGGGTGTATGGTGTGCACACATGAAAACATGTTTCTTTAGCTCTTTTTAAAAATGTTTTAAAATAACACCTGGGTTACTGTATCTTTGTCCTCTAAAGGGGACGAAGCCTCTGAATGGATACAGAGAAAAACATTTGCTCCCAATGAATAAATAATGAAAGGAAATGAGGTGCTTGCATTCATTTTCAAAGCTTAAAATGCAGAACATTTCACAGAGTTTTAAGCCAAGGTTTTTTTGGGGATCATTTACCTCATGGCGGGGAGTTACAATATGCAGCCAAATATAGCAACACTTTGGTCAGGAAACTTTAAAAATGCAGTGTACTTGACAGTAAATGAAATGAAAACGTTCTACAAGCTTTTTATTTTTTAAGAGCTGGTGCTGAATCCAAATGTAAACTAAGAGGAATAGCTGAGTATGTTTTAAACTGAAAGATACAGGATCCAAAAGAGTCATTTGATTCATATACATTGCAGAAATATGTTACTTTCATTCTTCATTTGTGCATCTTCCCCTTTTCTGAATCTGAGTGCATGCCCATGTTTAAATACCTTGTTGACATTAGATACAAATGTTTACCTGTAAAAACATGGCAACACTGTAGTTCCTCCACTGCTGCAGAGCTGATGAAGATAGTACTCACACAATTTACAGAAGACCACTGTGCATCTGCAGGCCAATTGTCTCTTTTATTTCCCAGGGACTGGCAAGCCATAGCAGAGCTTTATGGTCCAAGAACTGGAAAGCTTCTGTCTTTCCTTGGTGGAGACCTGAAAGCAAACACAGTCGTGTGCCAGTGACTGGTCGGTGCGATGTGGTCATTTATCTTTAGAGGACAAGCCATATTGTAAATCCGACTATAAAGATGTTGAATTACATCTCTCCCTTAACAGCTCTGCAGAATAATAATTAATATGTAGCCCTGGGCTTGTGTTTTAGCAGGAGTCCCCACCTATGGTGCCAGTGCAGAAAAGCCCCCAGCAGGCCTGAGTTCATTTACCTGCATTATTGCATTATCTCAGTCTGAACAAACAGCTTTGTTCCTGTGCTTCAGTTCTGAGGAATATCTTTCTTAGCACTATCTGAGGAAGAAATTCTAATAATGTAGGTAAACATTTTAACACCCGTTTTTTGGCAAGGGTTTGAGTAGCAGAATAAATAATAAGAGAAATGATCTGTCCCACATGGAAAATTATTTGTGACTATGAACTATTACATCACTTAACGGTAAGACTTAAGGGGGGGGGGGTAGCTTAATTAGCGCCTCCAGAGAGCAGAAACAGATCCAAGATTTCAAGGGTAACGCTCAGCCAAAATCTCAGCCAATATATTATCTCTCACATTAGTTGGTACCCTGCTGCAAGTGAGCACTCTTTTCATTTAGAGATATACAATATGGCAGGCGCGGATGAATAAATGTAAGTCCTGGTCGCAAGCCCAAAGATTTTCCATGTTTAATTAAACACGCTGCCATCGAGCTACTCATACACTACTTTTACCCGAGTCAGCCTTGTATCATACCACCATTATGTGTGTATGGCTGCATTTAAAGTCAGAAACTAGAGGAAGGCAGGATCTTTGTTGTCCATTTCTATTACTTTCAAGGGTAAGAAATGCTATGGTGCGTGTTGACCTTTTCAAAGGGGGACTTCTATGGCTTAGATGTGTGTCATACTGGTGAAATGCGATTGAGCCATACGGCTCTTGGTTGGAGCCGAAAGGTCTTAATTGGCATGTGATTGCCTGTCATGAGTCATCACAGGAATGCTTGATGTTTTTCAGTGTCAGTCCCTGTGTGCAAACACATGGATCCAACAGATGGCAACATTGTTCCTTCATCGCCAGAACAGGTTACCTGGCGATCTGCCAGTGAGGTATGGGTGCATCGACAAACCCTCCAAAATAAAAACAGCCATCAAATACAAGTGTGGGCGATGACGATGTGACTAATTGTTGCCATGGTGATCTGGTCTTTGAGATAACGTCTAACGGTGAGGAGAGAGCCGTATAGAGAGCAGAGGAGAAAATGAGAAAGGAAAGTGGGGGGAGAGAGGAAGAGATGAAGAGGGTGAAAGAAAAAGAGCACTAATGTTTTTTGTGGGAGAGGAAAAAGGAGGGAAGTGACCCTATAATATAAGGTCAATTCAATGTCCTCTGGTCAATTCAGTGACATAAATACATTTTAATTTATCTATTCAAAAACAGGCCTTCATCCTGTGAGAGTATCACTTCTCATTCTACAATTATTAGTGCTCAAAATGGATTTTAATCGAACCCTGGTCACCATCACCAAGTTTATTGCTAGTAAGGGTTTGTCTTTCTGTTTTGCTTTAGCTCTTTGTACACCTAATGAGTCACAAATTGCTTAGATGAAAGAGCCAAGACGTTCTTTTACCCAAGTTTAATTATGTTTATGAAATGCCTGTAAAAGAAGGGAAATGTAGGACTATCTAAAATTATTACAGTCTTGGACAAACAGCCCTCTCGCACAAGTCTTCTAAAAGTCAAAAATGACATGCTCATGTATTTCTAGCTGAGAACAAATGGATTTATACCTGCCATGAGCTGCAGTTTGCAGGATGCACTTATCCCTTCAATCACCTCAATGATCCTTTCATCAGGCTTTGTCTATGACAGAGGTAGCATGGCTGGCGCGCGTGTGTTGTTCGCTCAAGCAGTGTTACCCCACAGCGAGTGCAGACTCAGTGTCTGCTGTGTTAATGTTGTGCCAGGGAGAGACGCCTGGCCACAGACTGTTGCATCAGCCCTTCCTTTTGTTTAACAGGACAATGAATACTGGATACTAGTAAACGCAAGACAGAGAAAGTGAGGGGAAAAAATAGAAAGCATGAAAAGGAAGAGGCTCTTCATTTCAGCAGCATAACGTCACCCCGTCTCTTTGTTAATAAACCTAACTAATCCAGTTTTCCCTATGGTCAAGGTCAACTCTTTAATATGAAAGATATAAATCACCACTGGGTTCATATTTCCCCTCGGCGCTATCTGAGACCCTGCAGTACTGTTGTGTTGTGTATTATCACATGGGAGCTGCCAGTGGTGTGGCGAACTACTCGGAGCTGTGGCTTGTCACAGCGCTGTGTGTCATATGACAACCTGCTACCTGGCAATAGTTTCCACCGGGGCTGAGTGATAAGACGGGTGCTGCAGATGAGATGTCTCCTATTCTGGATGTGCCAGGAGCCCATGCCATTTACAAGGGAGGAACTGATCATTTTTAAAGAAGTGTTAGGACTGCCAGGACTCTGTCCCACAGCACAGGCTGGATTTGTTTTTCACAGCATGGAACTCTTTGTAGTGTGTTTGATGTCACTCACCAAAAATGTCATTAACGGCAGAAATTTCCAGTTGCCATTACTGCCATCTTTTTTAGTGTAGACTGGTGAAAAGCAGCCACCACTGTACGTGATTAATCATTACTCACTCCTCTGACTGCAGTGTGCCTGATAACGACGCGGGAATGTGGATTTATCTTCACTCCCACGCAGGCTGTTGCTAAATGACAGTGAAGTGACGAGTCCCGACGATTCTGACATGATATGTCGTCTTTCGCCGAGGAAATTCGTCAGTAACACTCGTCACAGTGCCACTTGTCACTGTGCTCCTGCTACTCATCGCAGTGCCTGTCACTGTGATGTTACAACAAAAAAAAAGACTCCATTCCCTGTTCCCCTAAATTTTTCTAACTGGATCTCCTCATGTCCTATATAATGTAAAAAGCCTCCCTTTTGTACATTTTATAATGCAGCAAAATTGTTGCAAATGTTTTTTCCACACGTTGTGCTGGGAGAGAATGTGTTTTTGTCATGTAATGCACCCCTGGGTGTCCTCTCTGCTCTCTCCCTATGTTTAAAGGACAATTTGTTTCTGCAACAACCTCTCAGCAGGAGTGTGTTAAATTAGTGGGGCGTGTCTGCATCTGCAGCCTGTGTGGGCACATGTGCATCAGGCTGTTTTTCTGTGTATGTGTTTGTGCACATATGCTTTCTTGTGTGCTTCACGTAAGCTTAAACTAGGCAGTTGCGAGGAACTCCACGTAATAGCAATCAGCTAAGGCTTCATTAAAATGTAAATTCTACCCGAGCCTCTTGTGAGTCTTTACAGCGCTTCCAAAATAACCGAGCGAAGGCCTTCTGGGGACTTAACGTATGATCTAATCTGTGTGTCTTATTTGAAACCGCCTTCTCTCTCTGCGCAAGCAGAATTGGAGCACCCCGTCTGATTTGGGGGGAACAGAACACTTAGAACCGATGCCTGGCCGGCTTTCAGACCGTCCCGCTTTCCCTGTTTGTTTGCTTTTCAAGAGCAGCACAAAGCTAATTAGACAGCTGGTGTTGAGCCAATTTGTGTCCCTCAGTCTGTTGTTTACCCACTTTTTGCATAATGCAGACGTGATTGTTGACATGTTACGATGCCGCTACATGGTCACAAGTGGCCATTTGGTATATTTTCCTTGGTGTAGCCTGAGTGGCAGGAAGCGAGGCTTTCTTGGTTTGGCGAGGCACGTGTGTCGATTGTGTGTCTTTGTGTCCTGAGTACTTATCCATTTGCAGTTTAGGCCGATCCACAATTAACCGCCATCCAAAGAGATTATGCTGCCATTCTAGATCAAGTAGCTACACGAAACCCGCTGACCGCGCTGCAGTCGCATACAACTCCAAATAAAATTAGCCAGTTTTCTGCACTCAAACAAGAGCTCACTCAAGATCTTGCAACTAATTTTCAGTATTTTTCTGAGAAGACTGAGTATTATAATGAAACAATATATTTCCTGCGAATGCAGATACATTTATGTAAGTGTTTTGGTATCAATATTACATTTTGTGATTGATAATTCGCCTGAATTATCCAATCATCCAAAAACAGAAACACATAGCATGCCTTACACTTCAGTACACTACAGTACATTCCACTACATTTCTAAAGGAAATATTGTACTTTTCTTCACTATATTTAGTATATGATGGCTGTACTGTCATATTACCTAAAACATGAAAAACTCAAAACTATAATAAAGCCAAAATACTTTATATACTCAGCAGTATATAAAGTCATTAGAATTAGGGCCAACTGCATCAAGTGCTGCTTACAGACTCAACAGGTCAATGCATCTACTACTTTTAGTTTTGAGCTAATATTTTTTACTTTAACTTTTGAATGGGCAACATGCACCTGTAATGGATTATCATTTCCATTGTGATGTTGGTACTTTTTACTTGAGTCTGAATAGATCTTCCATCATCGTGGTATTCTGCACTGTATATTAGTAAACTCACTCCGTGTAACTCCAAAGCCTGTGGATTAAATATTATAAACATTGCTAAAATACAGCCAATAAGTGTTCATTTTCATGTTCAATAAATCATTTTCTTGACTTTTTAGGTCTAGAAAATTAGACCTAAAAAGTTTTGTGGGCTGCTGGCGGAGGAGGAGCACGAACATAAAATATTTGTTCTGACTTTCATTCTCTACTTTAACTGCCCAAGTTGCTGGTTTCTCTCACAAATGACAGAGTGCTTTTATTTGACATGTCTGAGTGATGTGAGTACTTCTCCAGCCCCTCATTGATATGAATCAAATCATTGCACATTGACATGTAGCATCCATCAATCCATCTTCTATATCGGCTTATCCTGTTCAGAGTATCTGGGAGCTGCAGCCTATAAGTGTTGTAAACTCTGCACAGGTCACTGCTCTCTCACAGGGCTAACACATATAGACAAACACATTCACACTCACGTTCACACCCACTGCAGGAAATTAAGAGACCTGCATGTTTTTGGCCTGTAAGAGTAAAAAGGCGTTGGGTTCCCTCAACCCACGCAGATACGAAGAGAACATGCAAACTCCACACAGAAAGGCCCCAGCTGGTGGGGTCGGGCTCTTGCTGTGAGGCGACAGCACAAACCACTGAGCAACAACCAGCACAGGCAAATTATTAAGTTGTTCACAACATTTCTTTGTGCAAAGTTGCAGACTTTGTTAAATGTTAAATGTACTTTATTGAGTCAGGGATGAGAAAAACTATATTAATAATAATGATCCCATTCATTTAAATAGCACTATTGTTCTTGGTTGTCTTTTCCCAGGTGGTTCCTGTACAATGAATTGTAACCGACATGGAACAGCACAGTGTATGTTGCAATTTATGACAAAAGAGCCATAAGGGAATTTACCATCATTTAAACTGTTTGCAATATATAATATTTCATAAACCATCACATTTCTACTTTACCCACCTCCTCAGTGACAAACTGGGCAGAGGCCTGAGTGTGTTCGATTAGAGGAGGACACCACTTGGGAGTGATTAAAGTTTGATGAAGCATGCACCTGCTCACAGTAAAAAAAATGTTTTGGGGTTGTTGCACTGGTTACTCTGCCAAAGTAACACAAAAAGTATCTTTAGTGGTTTGAAAATGAATACATATACACATATATGTATACCTATACATATATATATATACACACACACACACATATATATACATATATATATATAAAAAACTCTTATTTGGAGCAAATTACTTTGAGAATATTCCATGCCTTCACCATGATAGCGTAGCATGTTGTATTACAAATGTACATTTTAAATATATGTAGCAGAAATATTACAGATTAACAGTTTCCCAGAGCAGCACACCAGCTCCAGACAGCAATACTCACAACTCTCCTGCTACTATAGGTAACATCACAACAACAGCATATCTTGGCAAACTAGAAAGTAAGCTGAACGTCCGTGGGCAAGTCATTTAACGTTACCTGACACACAAATCATGGCTGGAATAGCGTTGTGCGGCACTTGTTTGTTTCCCATGTACAGAGCCGGGGCTACTAGCAATACACTGGAGTTTTTTTTCAGTGCACACTCACTGAACAGACGGTTAGCAGGCCGTGAGGAGATATTTGCTGAATTTGTCAAATAGAAGTGTATTGGATTAGAATCACATATCCCACCTTTAAAATACAGTCCAAGTTGGACTGCTGTGTGTAAGATCTGGTCAGTGACTGTCAGTGGTACCAGACGGTCAAGTTAAATACATTTTCCTGCAATTTTACTATATATTTCTATATGAAGCAAAGAGCACCATTTGTGTGTGGAATATGCACATTCTTCTACATTATATTTCAGGCTAGGGTTGGGAGGTGTGACGATATATGCTGTCAAATTATTTACATTTGTCTACCGTCAGTGGTAGGTATGCCTTTAACATCTCTTAGTCCATAGTGGGAAATGTTGCATGCTGTTTTATGGCAGCATTGGATCTTTATATGTTGTCAATGTGATAAAGTAGTCAAAGACAAACAGTTCTCAATTGATTTTCCAGAAAATCTATCACATCACAGTCTATCTCCATATTGTGACATGAAATTATATATACTGTGAGAAAGGATTTCATTCATATTTTCTACCCTTAGTTCAGGCAAGAATATAGTCATTGTGATGAATAACTGTAATTCTGTCATGCTGCCTTCAAAAGGGCCACAGCTATTTAAACTCTTTTAAACACCTGTTTAAGAAAATACAAATATCCAAGCTATAAAGATCATACTCATCCACACACGCAATGAGATGGTCCTGCCAGACACCATGGTGCTAAAATTTGTGACAACCAAAGCTATATGCAGAGTTTTTCCCCAGTGAAAAGCTAAGTTGCATTAAGGCAGATCAAGAATACTCTTCTCAAAAGGTTTCATGCTGCAGACCATGAGTAGCTTTTGAAGTTAGTGTTTGTGTAGTATTCTTTTTGGGATATGCAGCTCTTTATTTGGTACTACATTGGTATTTTCCATTATCACCTGAAGGACAAACTCCTTTTCTTTTTATCAGGACTGAATTTGGTTTAACTGTGATTAATGAAGTGCAGTTGCACTGCATTATATAACACACTGCATGGATACACATAGTGTAAGAAGGCGGACTGCATTCACTGTATTCAGGATGAAGCTGTATGTAGCCTCCTGTTTGTGGCACATGATGGCTGTCCTGCTGGACCAAGTGAACCACATATGTTACTATGTTAGTTGTTTGTCTTTGCTTCACTGCCCCAAACACAAATTCACATTAAGTTCACATTACTGCACTTGACAACCCTTCGCAGTGTTTTCTAATCGCCTATTATTCTCATGAATTAAATTGTGCATGTGAACAAAACCTTTGTATTTGTTAAGAATTAGCCACCAAATGCGTCAGAGTAAAGAAAAAACTGAAATAAATAGTTAAATAGTGAATAACTACTGCCCTGGACCAAAGTGTTCTTGGATAAAAGTTGGCATATCGAGCTGCAGAAAAGCCTTAGACAAGGGACTAATTGGTTTCTTTGGGACATGTGGTGGGGTGTCAACTGAAAGGTTACAAGAGACCGTCAGACATGCAGCTCCCCACACCAGTGACACATTTTAAGAACCTCTCATCATCTCCCATTTACATCACCATTATCATTACATCAATATCCTTACAGGTAGCTTGGCAGAATCCTCAATACTTGTAGATACTTTAGATGTGGAAACTTCCCTTTGCTTTTAGCTTTTACATTTGATATAATTGCATGCAGCACAAACAAAGATCAAAAGCAAACTGAATAAAAGTTCAGTGAGGGGGTTAGAGGCCGACCAAGAAAAGAAAAAGCAATAACCCAAAAGTAATAAAGGATGCACTGCTCTAAAAGTGGGTGTTTTCTGATTTGCTGCCTGTGCTTTTTGGTGCGAATGCGTGTGCATATTTTCCGTTCATGCATCTCATAGTCAGACTGAAAGAGATGAAAGCTATGTTTTGATGGCGAGCTCTTTGTTTAAATGTGGCTCTTTATTTCCTTTGTCGGGGGGGAAGTCAGATCGCCAACCCGTGCTTCTGTCAGTCATCCCTTTAGCCCAGAGGGGAACAGTCTGTCTTCATCAGGCAGGCCTTCCATCCACTGCTGTCCTTTTGTTTCACACGCTATTCATAGATCATGAAAAGAGAGAAGTCTTTCACTTTTCTGTCTCCCTCTTTAATCCTATTTTTGTCCTTGTACGGCTTGATTAAGTTGTCAAGTGTGGAGCTGTATCCTCTCGCAGCCTATTCATCCTTGCAGTGTAATAATTATCAGAATGGATGCATCTCATGCACACACACACGCCCACATACACCACCCCGGGGGAGGCTACAGGTGGGGAGCTCATGTCTCTTATCATCAACAAAGAAAATAAGTCAGTGATCACGTTCCCGGTGAGTGTCCACTGATCAAAGTGGAGCAAAAATGGGCTTTGTGTGATACTAAAGCACGCAAAACAATGTCTTCATGTGTCTATATTTGCACACGTGTACATGTATCTGTGTGGGTGTGTGCGTCTGCCTGGTTGCACTATATGCCTGTGTGAGCCATGTACAGTATCTGCTCTCAGAGTACTTAGCCAGAGGAGCTGTCTGCTGTTTGAATAAGGGCAGTCAGTCACCGGCACTAAAGAGAACATTCATCAAGCACTTTCACAGCTTACACCTGTTTCCGCTGGCTAAGACAGACAAGCTGGGACGACTGCGGTGCCACATCGCTCTCCGCGGTTCTCTCAAGTGTTCCTGGGGGGGCTACACACACATATTGTTCCTGATGCTTTTCGCATTAGCTCCCCGCAATGACCATCACCATTTATAGGTAAATAAAGCTAACCTGGCCCGGCATGACAAGGCGTGAGCAAACGAGGACACAGTTGTTATGAACGCCCCTAAATCACAAATTCACCTGCATCCTGGCAGTAGTGGTGCATTTCAAACAACAGCTGACTTATGCTTGACCTCATTCGGGGGGGGTCTGACCTCACACCCGGCCAGTGGTTTGATACAGTTGTTGCCAGTAACAGCAGGCATGGACACCCCCTGCTCAGGCTTGTTAAATTGTAGGACTATACCACTGCTTGCTTAATTTCCTACTAATATGACAGCTGTGCTCTAATCATGATAAAGGGCTGCTTGTGATGCACGAGGACCCAGTGGCCTCACCTTAGTGCTCAAAGCATTGCTCCCTTTCAGTACTCTGCTGCATCACACATAATTGCCTAACTCCATCCTGACATGGCCACTCAGTGGAATTGGGCCTTTTCAAGCTAGCTTCACATATCACACTCCTCTCTTCGGTGAGGTGTGTGTGTGTGTGTGTGTGTGTGTGTGTGTGTCTGTCACGATTTTTCTGGTGCTCACTTCAGTGTGCATTTCCTTATATGGACAGGATATGGGCATTATTAGTGTGATACATCAGAGGATATGCATCACTCCTTCATATTTTCTTTCCTCCTGCCTCAGGTTTGGATATTACCCTCTTATCGTCTTCGCGCCGCTGTTGTCTGCCGTAGTGCAGGGAAAAAAAGCTTCTCCACTCCTCTCGCATGCAGTGCACATTCATGGCTTTATCGATTTCCTTTAAAATTGTATTTGCAGAAAACAGGAAGAATGTGGGCTTTAATATTTCCGACTCTCTGCAACACCTGGTCTGGGGTTGCTAGGTAACACGTTGGATGGCAGTGTTTGATGTGTGCATGCTCTTTGCAAATGGCTTTGATCCTTAGCACACTGACAGAGTCTCCACAGAGTTGCCTTCCCCTGGTAGTTTTGGCACCTCATCACATCATGGAGACTAAAACATATCTGAAAGCTCCCAAGTGAAATGGAATTCCTACCTTGTTAGGCAAAGTAGAAAAGGAAAGCTGTTCAGAAAAGTTTAAGATTCAAACACTTTTCATAAAGAAAGCTACTGGACAAGGCAGGCGATGCCTCAAACTTATACCGTCATGTGACGAGTGCGGCTGCAGTTCTCTGAAAGCAACAGACTGCATTATATTATGCACTCTTCAAGGAAGACTTAATATAACAGACATCCACTGTGAAATGTTTATATCTGAAGGAGACCACAGTTGCATTAAAGTGACACAAAGGCCAGGTACGTTAATGACAGTAACCTTTAAATATGAGACGTGGGATCTTCAAAGTGAGATAAATCCTGATCCTGTCCATCCTCGTCACTCCCAAAGAGAACCTCAACATCTTAAGCCCTGCTACCTCCAGCTCTGCCTCTTGTCTTTTCTTCAGTGCCTTCACTGTGAAGACACTCTTCAAGTGTTTCTAAGCTGTACAACATCGCTGGTCTCACCACCGTCTTGAACACCGTGCAAATGTTTTTAACGCATGATTTACAAAAATTATTTTCAATACAGGCATACAAATTAGCATATAAAAGAGTTCCATCTCTCACTGCTATGGTAAATAATGCCAGTGTTGAAGAAGTGTTAATGTTACATATTATGTAAAAGCATTTATTTCTGCTAAAGGATAAGCTTTGGCCTGTGACAAAACCAAAACAAAAAACACTTTGTGTGTTCACTTAATTTAAAGAAATGGAAAGACACACTTTACTACAATGCCGAGCCATGTGAACTAACTTGAAAAATTTAGTTTCAGGTGGGCATATTCTCAAATAAATACTCATACTCGGTTTGCTGTTTGCACACAGACCTGTGCAGCACTTAGATTTGGGAAAAAGGAAGAGACGGAGAGAGAGAGAGAGAAATGGCGCTGCACACCGATGCATTCGAGGTTGTGTGAGGTTATTACAGGTTTGATTATTGAGTTCCACAGGGCAATTGGCTCAAATGAGGGCTGACAGCTTTGGAGGGCAGCAAACAGCTGGAGAGCTCATCTCTGCCAGCAGCCATATTAAGACCATTTCGCTCCCAGGTGCATCAGCTGCTATGATCTGTGATTAAGGCATAACTAATGAAGAGTTGATGAAAGTAATCAGGGGCCACTGCATCTGCAGACGCTTTCAAGATGCTGGAAGAGTATCTTTCTAGCTTTAGAGAAAAACGAACATAAAGCCTAAACAGGGAGAATTAATAATGAGACTAGATTTAGAATTTAAGGTGGGGATGTCCAGCATTAAATACATTCTTTACAAGCTCCTCCTACTGTTATTGTACCAACCAATCAAAAGCTGGCAGCAAGGCAACACAAATTAACCAGCTTGTACTTCTGTGTGAAAACATCTAATATTGCTTAATTGTTAACTTGAACTCAAAGGAAATCCTAAACTGCAGAGCCACAATGAAATAATGTTTTGAATTCTTCTGATTTGGCTGAAATCCAGGTGCATCAATTTTTGAGTGTTACACTAAGTGCGAAACGATGTCAAAGCTTTGTGGAAATGAATTGAGATAATCTTTCCTGCCATGAGCAACCACCCACCGTGGCTAAAGAAAATTTAGCCCGATGTAATGCACAACGTGGGTGTTCAGACCCCTGAGAAACTTGTAATTGCATCGCAAGGGAGTGATATGGTGTTTACCAGGTTCAAAAGATTTTTGCGATTTCACCTTAAACTAGCACTTTGACTTTGATGTAACCAAATACACAGACATCCTGTCATTTGGTAGGCAGGGAGCCCACGACACACACTGACAGTAGCAGTAGGTTTCATTCATCATTTAATTCTTCGGAGATGTCTCATCAGCCCGTCACCTGTTGCGCTGGCAGTAAACAAGAATGAATGATGAATTACTGAATTCAATTAGGTGACAGCAGCTGTCACCGAGGCTAGTTAAACTATTTGTGGTGCTAATCCTGTGAAAGTCTGCCGAGAGTCTCTGGCTTTTTTCTCCCAGTCCTGCTTGTGGTCTAGGCTCCTGTTGACAAACGCTACATCATTGTAGAGGACGGGAAGCCGAACTGCATCTCAAGGCTGTTTCCATGTAATATTCATTGTCATCTGAGAACACAGCGGCCTCAAGTCTTAGATCAAAAGCATTTCTATTCAGCAACAAGGGAAAGCACTTGAGTGTGGAGGAGGAATTCACAAAACGTCTTGGTCTGTGTTTGATATTTTTGTTTTCTATCAGACTTTTGCCAGGGAAGGAGTGCAGTCCATGGACTGTCATGCTTATGATAAAGAAGTTACAGCATCTGGTGGCATGAAGTTGTATGATTCATCCATCTGGCTTTGTGTTACTTGAAGCAGGAATAATTTGTTCATGTTCTGCACCCAGCCAAATGTACATTATGTGTACATGAAGCAGAGGCATTAATCTTCTTTCCTGGCATTGTGTTGCTTGTTTGATGCCATTCCTTAACATAGACTTGCTTTCAACATCCCTAATGCTGTCATCCATTCAGCTACAGTAACAAAGCTCAACATGTGGCTGTGTTAAAGCAGAAATGTGTTATAATTGTAATCTTAGAGAAGTAATCAATGTTTATTAACATGGCGCAAGACACTAACACCTTGAGGCACTACTCTGCCACAACACAGACAAAACTGGAGCAGTGAAATGGAGATTCACGGTGATGAAGATCTGAGATCTTTATTTCATTTTGCATCATCACGATATCTGATACTAGTATTTTGTGCACAATGTCAGCCGCCCCTTTCATTGTCAGCTCTCAGTCCTCAGAGTTGTCTCGCTGACTTTTGCCTCAAGCTACGACTAGAGATATCTAAATTTTAGGCTGCAGTATGTGAAAACCATGTTTTTGGGTTTAAATGGGTTGTTTCTTTAATGATTTTAGACTAATACCATTTAGAGCACGACTCTAGTATAGCAAAACAAATGGACAATCTTATCTTTGTATCTCTGCATACACACAGTGCCATCACATTAGTTTCAGCCTCCATGGTAAAAGATGTAAAGTACTTTGTTTCTGCATAGAATTCTTTCATAGGAGTTGACATTATAGACTTGATGGTCTAATTTAAGACTGATGATGAGACAAAGCACATTAATTTCTTGACCAACAGGATTTGCCTTCTACATCCATTTCTTCCTCCCACATATGTGCACATGTTGAAGTGATATATTGAAGACCAACCAGTTCATTAAATATCCATTTGTAATTTCCTGAGCTTGTGCAGATAGGCAGCCTATTACATATTTAGTTGACTCTGCTACTGCACAGCACAAAAATCAATATGCAGGGTGATGCAAAGTGTAGCAGCCAATGTGAGGACCCCTTTACCACATTTATACATGTTTTATTACATTTCTCTCACAATTGGACAGGAGCTCTTCTGATTATGGCTTGAAGGATATCTTTCATAATACTCAAAAAGGCATGAGAAACTGCTGGCACAGAAGATGAATTGGTTTCTGAAGTGTCATTGTACAAAGAGGTACCAGCTCAAAGCTCAGCTGGAAGATTAAACGTCTCAATAATCTGATAAATCTATGCCGGGATCCTTCACTCTGGACAGTGGACCCATTTTATACAACTATAAACATACTTTAGCATTTGTTTACTGTACCACTGAGCATCATTTATTCACTATTCACACTTGCAATAATGATGCAAATGCTCTTCTTTGAGGTAGTGGTCAGAAAAATCTGCTTCAGAGAACATTTCCCAGGAGCAAACAGCCAGACAACATAAACGATGACAGCAGCTTCCAAACGCATGTTTAAGCTCAGGCTACACACAACATGATCCTCGGCAAGAGGAGAGTAGCAGAAAACACGGCTATACACGTTCTTTTTTTATCTTTTGTGCATGCCATGATTTGCATTTCAAAGGAAATATTTATTTTGAGATCCAACAGTAAACAGATTCTACAGCAGTAAACACAAGTGTTTAGCTTCTCTAAGCAGCAGCAGTGAACTCACATATCACGAATTAGGACATTAAGCAATGCATGGCATTGGTGTAAAATTCGCAATTTATTATTGTTATTCAATAATGGCTATACTGGGATGGGAAAATACAGGACAACGCAGCAGATTACATGTTCAGAAATATATGAACTGATGGTGAAATAATAAAAACAAGAAGCACTAATATGATTTAGCTTGTCTAATATACGTTCCATTCTTTTGAGCTGCAGAGCACACCAAGGTCTACAGTACTGATGATACCCTAAAGCGTTAGATTGATAGGATACTTGGTCCCTGAGTGAAACACACCATTTATAACAGCCTGAGTGCAGCACATCCCTGACAGCACAAACTCACCCAATAATCCTTGAAACCTGAGACAACCTAACTACTGCGCCTCAGCGCCAAATAAATGCTTTGGAATCGGCCGGAAACTACCTTGTGGTTTTATTTATTTTATTTTACAGGGTTACTTGAACACAATACATTTATCTTTTTACATTATTGCTTGGAAAAGATATTTTTCTTTTTCTATAACTACATAAATACGATGAGGTTATTTACAGTATAGTACAATACCAGCTCGCTGTAGAACAGGTACAAGGTGCAAATTTAATTGATGTTTGTGGGATTTTTGTGCCCCAGAAGATTTAAGTTCAGTGTGAGCATCCATGGGGCTGACAAGCACGTGAGTGTCAGGGGCAGGTCCTGTCTTTTTGCGGTGCATAATTATTTCATGTAACATGCTTATTCCTA
The DNA here is from genome assembly GCA_011952105.1 of Coreoperca whiteheadi. Taxonomy (NCBI): domain Eukaryota; kingdom Metazoa; phylum Chordata; class Actinopteri; order Centrarchiformes; family Sinipercidae; genus Coreoperca; species Coreoperca whiteheadi. Next base: position 10,826,006 of record CM022490.1, read on the forward strand.
GAATTTAATTCTGCACTTCACCAAGTCCTGAGGGATGGTGGAAGGCCAAGTGTTGTTGCATCTCACTTCTTTCTCTCTGGATAGTGGGGTTATGTAGATAAGCTTGCGTTCCACATTGGTTGGTTCATCTGGTTTAACGCCAACTGTTTGAAGGATATAAAGTAATACTCTGACAAACCCTGGCAGTTCAGCTAAGAGAAGAGAGGAGGTTAATTGGAACCTCTCACATTCACATGCTAATATCTAATGAATGAACGGTGAAACACAGTTATCATCAATGGCATCTCTCAATGAAAGTCATTTCCAAGACGCACATTAACTCCTGTGAAAGCAAATGTGAGTGTTGCCAGGCAATCTGCCCTCCTAGCAGTGATGACTGTGGTAATAGTATGCACAATCCAAAGAGACATGGACTGTTTCGACAGTGCTTGCCCTGAGCTGGATTTACAAAGCACGAAAGTCAACAGCCGGGAATGTGCCTTAAATATGTGTTATGTATGCACAAGACCCACAAGGTCTCCTTTGCTCCTTAAAAACACAAGAGGGAAAAAGACATCTATGTCAAAAGCAATAGCTTTTTAAGACAGTTTAAGAGCCTTATGAGTACACACAAATCTAGGATATAATATAACGTTTACCCTGGCTGTGCACTGGTAAGGTATGAGCCTACAGTGCATGAAAGAAAAATATTATCTTGGCAAAGCAGAGAGCCAAAACAGGGCAGTTTAAGATACCATAAGCAGACCTGCTGAATCCAGTGGTTCAAAAAGGGGGCTCATATTGTGCATCTACCAATAAGGATAGATCCCAAGAAAGTACGATAATACTGAAGTTGTGTCAACCAATGTGTGCCTTTCATCCAGGGTGTGCCCTGGGTGACAGTCCATCAATACCAATGAAGTAAACACAGATAGATGCTGAATAAACTGTGATGGAAAATAGAAACAGGCTGGTGAACCGTAATTTTAGACCAATTATTCCCTAATATAAAGTAGTTAATAGTATGTAATATATGGGAAGATTATAGCCCTGTTGGCAAGAGGTTCTTGCTAGTAGTCAGGCATAGCCTTATAGGGAACAGGAATGAAAAAGTATAGTTACATGAAATTAATTCAGATTGCAATAATGGGTCATAATAAATTAGATAAATTCTAACTTATCTAGGACTTAATCATTCCTATAGAGGGCTCCTCCTGAATTCATCGCCCAGTTTTGAAATTATATATATTATACTACATAATGTGAAATCTTGCTATTTTTAATTATCTATAAATATGAATTTCTAAAATAAATATACATAAATGTATGTAGCCAATCAAAAATATGTTCATATACTTCTGTAGTATATTTTATATGCTTTATTTATAATTGTATGTACATTTATTATGAGCTAACTATCATTAAGCAGTTGTAGGAAGCAGCTAAGAACAGTTTTTATGTACCTGTACTTCACTTGGGTATTTCTGTTAAGCTACTTTCTACCTCCACTACATTTATCTGACAACTATAGTTACTAGTTACTTTTTAGATTAAGATCGGACACAAATCACATATGATAAACTTAAAATAAAATTCATTGTTTAAGATTAAGTGTTTCACAACCTTTTTGGCTCGTGACCTCTTACAAAAAAACAGCGTCTGTTTAGGGCCCATTGTCATGTTTCAGCGTCTATGAACTGTTCCACAAAAAAGTTTCTCAACGGGATAATTTTACAATATTTCACAAAAAGCTACGGTTAGAGACAGCTACAAAAAATTAATATAAATCAACGTAACAGAACTTCGCTTTTTCTTTTTTCCAACTCTTATCAATCATCTCACAACCCCTCAAATCTATCTTGTTAAGGAGGTTGTGAACCACTGGACTACTGTACACTAACCGAGTTGTACATAAAGTAGTTAAAGCTAGCTCCACCTCGACCAGCTACAACAGTGATGTATTAATGCATCAGTATATGACTTTTACTTGTATTTTACATTGCTGTATTGGTACTAGTCCACTAGGGGCTTGGTGACAGAGTGGCAGCCTCCCAATCGGAAGGTCGGCGGTTCGATCCCCCAGCCATGCGTCGGGGCATCCTTGAGCAAGATACTGAACCCCAAAATGCTCCCGAAGCTGTGCCTTCGGTTTGTGAATGTTCTCATATGTAAGTCGCTTTGAATAAAAGCGTCCGCTAAATGACTAAATGTAAATGTAGTCCAGTTCTGCCGATCTGTGCCTGGTAGGTCTAGATATAGATGGTTGTGCTGACGCCGGACTGAAGGAATGACTACATGAGCATGGTAGGTCTTTAGCTTTGACGATGACAGCTTTGTAAAATGACTAGCCAATAAATTCAACTCCATGAATTGGGGCAAGAAATACGGCAGGAACTTCAGCTTATCGGGAAAAGTTGGAGTTCAACAAAGCACAATCTACGTTTGCTGCTGCACTGGACGGGGCAGCAGGCCAAGCTACCTTGAATGAATTCACACCTCTGCAGCACAAAGATGGGGGCTGAGCTGCCATCTGCAACTTATCTGGAGTCTGACGTTTCTTTGAGCGAGGTAGGTTAAAGCTCTCTCGTCAAAGGGATCACAACCTGCAAGCAGGCCTGTCAGCAGAGTTGGGCTGGGACTGAGCTGTCACAGTGAAAGCAGGCTGAGGACTGCACTGAGGCTACTGTGGTCAAAAGAGGTGAGTCTAACTTGTCCAACATTTCACTACAAGGGGCGCTAGCACTTTGTGCATCGCCACACTTATACCTCTCATCTGGAGCCAGCTGCGGTGTTCAGCGCTTTAGAAAATCTATCAAAGCACTGCTGTAGGTATTTCTTTCCCCATGTGGATGCAATGGCAGTGAAAGGAGGGGTTACCCACAGCTTGTTGGACATTTGCCAAGCTGACACAGACCAGGCAGATGGAGAGTGTGCCCAATGAGGAGAGGTTGAAGTAACAACCTGAACACAAGCTGCCTAAACCTACTAGTGCTGCCTGCCTAGCGAGTCATACAAAATGACATTGCTGGCTTGCAGCGAACATCTAAGCACAACAGAGCACCTGCAGCAACAAAAGGTCAGCAACAGAAACCAAACTCACTCTGTAGCAAAACTCCTGCAGTGGAGCAGCTTCATCAAGGTTGAAAATAATAACTGTAGAGATGTTAAAAACTTTAAATCAGGGCTGCAACTAACAAATATTTTCAATAGCGATTAATTGGCCAGTTATTTCCTTGAGTAATCGATTAGTCCTTTGGTCATTAAAAAGTTTAAAAATGCCCATCAGAACCCAAGGTGACGTCTTCAAATGTGTTGTCCGAAACCCAAATGTATTAATTTATTGATACGACAGAGAAAAGCAGAAAAACCTCAAATTGGATATGTTTTGAACCACCAAAGTTTTGGCATTTTTGTTTAAAATAACTCAACTTAAACAATTATAAAAGCAGTTGCTGATTGATTTTCTGTCAAATCGACTAAGCGATTGATTTCCACTCTACTTTACTTCAGTCAAGGTACCACAGGTTTTTGCATTTTAACTAGATCATATTCTTTTTCATCGACTACAGTATGTATTTTCTTGGTAAGGCAAAAGAATTCCCCCAATCTAAAAATGCATCCTTTAAAGTATCATCTGCTGTTTAGCCCACCCAGTTATTTGCCTGAAAGGAAACTCTTTTTTGTATCTTTTCCTAATATGTTCATGCAGTGTGCACATGCATGCATGTATGTATGATGCTCCTGTGGGTTAGAAAGCTCTCTATATATATGACCTGGATTATGAGGATGTTACGTCTCGCCTGAGAACAGGTTCTGCTTCAACTGAGCGATTTAGCCCTTGGTAGTTGTCAACTCACTGTGCTTCTAAAAAGCTTAATATACATTTACGACAACCTTCTCGATTTATATACTCCGCAGGCTGTGTATTGGAGTGAGTATGATTTTGACAGATGGAGGAGGAAAATAAAAGAACTTCCCTTGGGGATATCTTAAGGGGATTCATTTCATTCTTTGACTACATTTCTAAATAGAGAGAAATGCAATGAGCTGACACATCAAACATTATCATGGCAAGTTAAAAGAAGAGTTAAGCTCTTTATGTCTACCTCTCTGATTTGAAGTTTGGCTGAAACGCTTTCAGTGAACTCATTCAAGCTACATTTTGATGCGGCTGTTCTCTATCAAATGAGCATTGTCTTTTTTGCTTCCTAAGATCTCACGTTTCGCTTTAACAAGTATATTAAATCACCATTATCACACATCTATGAAAGATTTCTACTTTACTTCCCCCTGAAAAGACCTCTATTTAGTAGTCTGGTAACCTTGAATTGCAACAGGAAGCAAAGAGTTGCATTGTAGGGCCTCCATAGAGGATATCAATCAGCCATAGTCGACTAATAACTTGTGCAGCATTTATCTCCTTGTCAGAAAAGTGAGGAGAGAGAAATTTTGAACCTCTACTGCTGTTCACATTACAGCATGGATTTCCGTCGCCCTCAGGCTAAGAGGGAATGTCAAGGGGGGCAATTGAAAGGAGCGGTGAGTGGAGGGAATAAAGACAGGGTCTTGAGACAGCATGCCAAACAGAGAATAAAGCTGAGACCTTTTGAAAAGTCAGACAGTTAACTTCTGACTGATTCACTTCATCTCCATCGGCATTGTTTATTTATGTGGCAGATGGGTTGCATAAATTTCATTGTGGACCTCACCGTATTAAACCTAACTCAATTAGCCAGCCGGGGTGTTAGCAGACACTTAGCCGGATCCATCGCAGCAAATCACAATGGGCAGATGGGTGATATTTTTCAATTTTGGTAGCTAAGGCTCAAACCCATTATTTTTCCTTGTTTGTGTGAGTGCCTGACTCATTGAATAATCAGTTTGATTAATAAAACCAGTCTCCCTAGGCATAATGTTTTGGCTCACGCTGTGGTATGGAGCCCAGTGTCTCTGTAGAAAGAGTCTCTAGTACACCATGTGCTCACGTGCTCTGTGAATTCTTCTTAATATTGTTTTTTATTCTCTAACATTGTTACGGATAATGTGACAAATTTATCATTAATGCTCCGAGCTTTAACTCAAATTAACTTAGCTCATCACATCATGTTTTCTCCACCTGTCGCCTTTTGTCTTCCACCTCTAACCCCTCATTACTCTTATTCACTCCAGCTTCCACATTTCTCCTCCCACTGTCCACTTACCTGTACCCTGCTTAACAGATCTTTATTACTTTCTTCATCATTTCTCTTTCTCATTTTAAATATTTCTCACGTCCCCACTTCATCTACATACCAGCCTCCTCTCCCCGCCTCCTCATCCATCGCTCACTTCATATCTCCCTCTTTCTCTCCCCGTCAGTGAGCCCACCCTTGCAGCCTTGGCCCTCTTAAATGCATCATTTCTTCCAAGAGATATCCTTCTGCACTGACCTCTGTGCTAGCTGGCTGCCTGCCATCTCCACTCAATGGACTCATCAATCCATCTTGGTTCTTGGATGGCCTTGATTTTATTGTCTCACACAGCCCTCTGTCATCCTGTTCATCTCTCATCCTTAATGTCATCCTTTCAGATTTTAACATGTCTGCATTTTCTGAGCACACAGTGTTTGATTACATTGAGCTGGAATGGCAGAGTCCAGGTGGGCTATTGTTGTCAAGTCCTTGATGGGGCAACAGATGCGCAGGCATGGATGTGCTATTTTTGCAGAGTTAAACATTAGGTTGTGAAAAAGCAGCTACTTTGAAACTCGATTTATTTTCCTACTCATTATTACTGATGATTGATTGGACGTTTTAATGCATTGGTGCTTTACGTTAAATGATGCTTCCACATACTTATCAATCATGTTAAGCTTCCAAACTCACAGGCATTGTAGAAAAAACTATAAAATTGTTGATTTGGGGCATTACACTTGTTCCTCAATAAGAATCAAAATTGCACAGAGACTTTGGATGGACTACTACGACCTGACCTGGTCAGGGTCACATGATTGATGGACGCAGCCAAAGGCGTCAGCAGGCTAGTTTTCTGTAGACTTGTTAGCTTGTCTACTTGTGCTGTAGAAGAAGGTAAACCGTGAAGAAGCTCATAACACAACTGTCCTTGAAAAAGGTGTGAAACTTTCTACAGAAAAATGCAGTATATCTCGCGGGTACACTGCGGTGACCATAAATGATCATGAATAATGCATGACCATTGAGGTATAAGGCAATAGCGGAACAACAAGAACTCTGCCTTGTGACCTACAGGACAACTTACAGGCCGGTCTGGGAGCTTTACATTTGTGACTTTGATTTGAACGATTCAAACATTTTTAAATATTAAAACTATGATCACGGAGAAACAGACTTGTGGCAAGCTAACTTCCCTCCAACATATGTCAGAATATCCATTATGAATGATCAAGTAAACGTAACCTTCAGTTATTTTGTTTTTGAAAACCATAATTATTTCAATGCAATATGATCACAGAATTTCTCTTTAAATTCTTGGGGCTGTTGCCCAGCTAAACACCTCCTGTAGCTCTGATATTTCACCTTTCAGTGTAAGATAGCAGCTCGCACAGCCAGTAGTGGTCCGCCGGAAGTAAACATTGCCAGCAGAGCTCCCTAGAGGTAGCGCCAGCTCTGCGGCCCCCGTCGCTCATGTGAATCTCGCCTTGTAAGTCGCATCGGTTCGAGAGTTTCCCTGAAAATTCTCTCAGCTCCGGATGGTATGCATGGGTCACTTGCAAATTAGGATTTGCTAAATTATAGAACATGTTCAAGCACTACTCAAGATCAACACTCAAGATGTGGCGAGTGTGCATAAACACATTTCTACTATCTGTATTTGACTTTCCTGTCCGGGTGAGTGGGGTCATAAGGAGAATGAAGAAATGCATGACCATTTACGCCTTGTTCTTTATTTGCTGTGAGATGCCTTTATGAGGCAATTGCAGATCAATAATTACTCTGCCACGCTACCTACAGGACAACTTACAGGCAGGTCTAGGAGTTTTCTGTTATATATGGACATGCTAAATGTCAGTCATGCTTCCCCAGCTCTCCGAAGCCATTATGAGCATTTGCTCGGCACTATTTATAGAGAGCCTCAGCGTGTTTAGTCATGAAACACCTGACCCTTCAAATCAGAGCTCACTGAGTTGAGCATTGGAAACTTGCTTGTATCATAATTTTTGACCTCTGTAGCAGCAGCAGCATATGGCAAGTGAAACATTTTAAAATTAGGTGAGAAAAATGTAAATTTTAAAAAGGCGAATGTGTTCCTATAACCTTCACCTTTATCTCTCATCAGCCTTTCATCATATCCTTCGCCTCTCCCTCTTTCAAATTTGCTTTTTTCTAACTGAAGGTCCTCCAGCTCCTGGCACCGCTCCTTCACAGTTACCAGTCGAGACTGCAGCACACACACGGAGGAGTGTGTTTGTGTGTTTCTGCCACCGACTGAACCATCCATATATTCAGTTTTTCCAGTGACCCCACTGTGCTGAGTAAACTTCACAGACAAGGAACAGAGATGGAGGGCACTTACTGCTCGCACACTCAAAAGAGAGACTCCTTTGCTTTTAGCTTGATTCAAATCCTGTTCACTCATAAAATTATTTAAAATGTGCTCGTGGCATTTTAACACCCACTTTGAATTTGAATGTGACTACACACTTTTCGCTGGAAATGAATGGCAATAATAAAACTTGCATATTACCACAACAACTAAAATGTGTTTTTTTTGAGGGTTGCATGAAAAATCTACAAAAAGCCAAGTTAGTTAAAATCAAATGATAATTTGCTGCAGATGCATTGCATTGGTTTTGTAATCACCCTGTCGCTGTTTTTTTCTGCCTACAAAGGCAAAATGGCATTTAATTGCTATCGCAAATGTACATCTGTGTGACTGTGAATATAAATGAGACTGCTAGGCCTCTTGTTCTCATGGTAACACAAGTAGGATGTGAAGTGCTGATTGACCTTGGGGCTGTGGAGTTTCCTTTTCCACATGAATTTAGCAGCAAGGTAAGTCTCAGCGTGTCTGCATGGCAAAGGTTTTGCTGTTTGTGATAGCGACCCGTCAAATGTTGCAGTTTGCGTTAGCTCATTTTCTCTGGCTCCATATGCCACATATATTTGAAGAAGTCTAAATAGTTTTATGTAATCAGAAAACAAGTCTGTCAGAAAAAGAAATTGCACTGATTTCATTCACTGCACTTATCTTATTAGGAAATGACTGCGACCATTCAGGTGATCATTTTGTAACGTTTCAATTTACACAGGCAATGCATTACAATGATACATGAATCAGTGTGTGTTGCTATGGAGGTTCATCAGCAGGCCTGTGGGGGGCACTCCAGCACTTTCCCCGTCGTCTGTCGCTCTCTTCCCTCGTTCTCTACTGTTTCTCAGCTTTCCCTCCCCATTTTCCTTTTGTTCTGAGACTCTATCACTCCTTACTCTTCCTCTCTCTCCCTTTCTCGTACTAATGCGCTCTCTCATCACTGCTGCTTCTCCTCTTTGCTCTCTCTCACACACACACACACACACACACACACACACACACACACACTCTCTCAAGTTCTTCCTCCCCTCGCTTCAATATTTCACTTCTGGTGGACACCCATTTTCTCTCCTTCACTCCCTCTTTCTTCTCCGTCCCTCATGCTCATTTCTGTTGTCTGTCTGCCACTTTTTGTTCTGGATTTTTAATCGATACTGAACGCTCCTCTCCCGTCACATCCACATGAAATAAAATGTACACGCATTAGCAACAAGGCATAAGTAGCTTGACCTTCTTCTTGATGCACCTACTTCTCATTCATTGCATTTCCATATTGCAGCAGGATATAATTAGTATGGCTATCCATACAAGAGCATTATCAAGTTGCTGTTAGATGGGGGGAAAAAATAATAATGGGAGTCTGATGACACAGGACATTCTTATATCCCGGCGAGTGATAGTGAGTTTGACGTCAGCTCATCAGTCATTCCACAGATTCTTGTTCATTCAATGTGTTTAATCCATGGGCAGCTCTGAAAAGATAACTGGCCATCACATTAAGGGAATATATTTATGTTAAATTGTCAGAAATATGAAATGTGATGTATGTTTTGAGCAATATTAAAGAAGAGCTCCAATCTTTCCTTGAATGAATCCATCCTCTCTATTTGGTAGGGCAAGAAAAGGACGGAAATATTTAATCATTTTTGCTTTTGTTTCAAATCATTTTAAGATTCATATACAATTGCCCAGCCATTTAATCTTGTTGGAGCTCCAGGCTTAAAAGTGTCTTCTCAAGTAGACAGATATTTATCAAAAAAATGTCACCATGCCAAGTGTATTCATTCACGCCAAGAGTTGTAATCGAGTTGACAACATCTGCACTCCAGGGATTAAGTGAAAGAACAGCAAAACGCTGGGATAGATTGGGCAAATCATATTCAATCACTCTGCCTGTGGATAAATAGAGCCACTTTAAAGTTTGATGTGACTTTCCTTTGTGCAAGCGAACTGTCAGCTATACCTACAGCACCCAATTTATTTCATTAAAATATTATTGATTTCTCCTTTGTCACAATTTATAATAAAAAGCAGGCCATGTCAAGAGATGGTAATTCATGATTAGCCCTTATATGTATTACTTTGTCAGGAAATGACTGATGGCTACTTGATGGCTGATGGCCATGACCTTGACTGGGGAAATGACCAACGAGGGGGCAGTCCAAGGAGATAGGTTGCATGAAGCAGCCATTTCTTAATGACTGACTTATATCATATCACTTTCATAGCTTATGACTTTATGCACCAAGAACACACAGATAATTCATTTTAAACCACTTCTCCAAGTTTAACTTCACCAGGATCCTCAGACCACCACGAATATGTACATTTCTTAAATATGTTAACATGAATGATTAATCAGTTATAAGTTAAACTCATTAAATAATTTAATTGATTAAAAATATATTAACTGGCAACATAGAAGATTAGAGAAGTGTGACTGAAAATGTACTGTGGTCTGGCTGTAGGACAGGGTTGCGTCACTGTCAGTTTAATGAGATGGGGTTACAGTTACACCGATTGTAAGGGTTATAGGGTTTTATGGATTAACCAGTAACCTCCATAATTGAAAAATAACTGCTTTACCGTGGCAGTCCTGAGAGCTAGCAAACCACTCTGACTGAGTAACCAGTTGGTATGAGTTGCTAATTTCAGTAGATATCTCTGTAACACAAATGAATACACAGACGCCTTTGACATGATGTCAGAACTGTTACTTCTTCATATTCTGTTGATGAGGTCAGTTTTATATTTTTGAATGTTTTGAACTAAAATTCTGCCCAAATCTTACACGTTGTACATTTCATGATTAACCAACTCTTGATTGTTAACACGTCCAATAATCGATTAGGAAATGTCATTGAAATTAGTTGATGTGTTTTTAAGGATTTGATTTGTTAATAGGAGTGGAAGATAATTTCATCCAAATGTCTCACAACGTTTCAGCAGACTGGAGACATGTCTGTAATATCAGCAGTTTGGGGTCCAGTTCTGAGGATAATTTATAATGTATACAATAGTTCATGTAATTAAGAACAAGACAAGATAAGTAATTTAGAGACTTAACTCCTCTGCTAATTTAGACAAACTCACTATGGGCCTGTCATTTAATTAATGAGATGCTTTCACAAATCTGTAACTGGTGATTTGATACATACTGATCTATCATCAATCTATTTCCATAAGAAAAACAGAAAAGAAAAGGAATATTCATCATTTCTAATATATAAATGATCATTAACCACATGCAATGCTCAATTTGCAAAAGAAAGGAGACCCAGAAAATTGAGAGAGGGGCAATCCTGCATGGTGGTTAACGTGGAAGAGTCCCAGAATACGGATCAACTGGTGAAAGCGTCAGAGGTGGATAATGTCCGCCGTGCAGAAAGAGATTATTTTGTCAAAGCATGGATCGCCTGCCAATACACAGGCCTATACCCACATGGTGTGGGGCTTAGACAAAAGCATTGAGACATTATTTTCAGGTTATCACCGAGCTTCATTCTGGGCTGAGAGGAGGGAGCGTCAGTTCAAATTAGTGGATCACAAAGTGCATTTCATACAGCCTCCATACGGAGATGTTGGATAATAGCAATTTCTGTATGTAGCTACAGTACGTGCTGTTTGATTTTATGCAAGTTTTCATCATGAAAAATAATTTCACAGGTACAAGTACAATTTGGACTTCACATCACCAACTGTGCAGAGGCTGCTGCCTTTATAAATAAATAGACATTTAGTCAACCTTGATGCTAGCAAATTCAATAAACTTGAATTGATCAACTGCTTTAGTATTATTTAAGAACGCTACATAACTTTGTTTCATAGTGCCTTAGGAACAAATGGACAATTTATAAAAACATGAAATATTGTCCTATACTGGCGAGTAGTTATTCCTAAGATGTAGCCATACATCTAGTCTCTACCTCACTCACGTACGGTATTATGCATGCACCATGTGTATCTATGAATATATCACACACATATTTGGAGGGGATGGGTAAAAGGTGGTAGGTACTCTCTGGCAGACAAGTATAATCTCTTCAATAAATCTGCAGCAGAGCCGCTCTGCTCCAAGCAGCTTATCCAGAGTCCACCCTCATGAGTAGGAGGCTCTTGTACAACAAAATGCCACAAAGCAAACATTACATTTACCAAAATGCAGCTTGTTCTTGTCTGTAGCATTTCCTGCAATTATATGTAATTTAAGTAGGAGTTGAAATTGCTGAGACCAGCGAGGTCAGCAGATCCCCCCACCATTACATGAATGACAGTTCTGGGAACATAAGAGCCCGGGGGGACCCCTGTTCCTGGGAGGAAATTTGTTAAATAACCCTAGTGGGGATTTGAGAAGCATTTTTCTTACAAATCGAGCCACATACAGAGCAATGGAACAGATTCAGAAACACTGAATTACATTTTTAAATTTGACAGCTTCTTTAATTTTCAGTTTATACATTTTGATATAACCTTCACCAGTTATTTTTAATCCTTCATTTGGAACATAAAGGCAGCAAAGAGGAACAAGTAACATATTTACAATTAGAGGCTTATGCATTTGAATTATGTTCCTACACAAATCAGTAATAGCACAACATTTAACCAATCGTCTTCTTGTTCGACACTCCCAGTTTCATCTATTAGTGGTATGATTTCTCCTCTCATATGCTTTGTTAAAATAAAATCAATTATCTGTGATTAAAACAATCCAGCAGCCGCCGGTCCCTAAAGCAGGAGGTGATTTAGAATGATCTGTCAGCTATGTTAGCGAAGAGATGGCAGAACGCCATCCTCATGTGTTGATGAATCTGGTGGAATACCAATGGAACAGAAAAAGCTACAGCTCACAGAGAGAGAGAGAGAGAGAGGACATTTCTGCTGCACAGAAGCACACATTTTCTGTGCTGCAGTCCTAAAACCATGCAAGAAAAATAGAAGGTTTCAAGTTCATCATACTTATTTTGTGTTTTCTCTGCACTCACTGTAAAATGACCCTCTTTGATTTCACCCCGTGTCTGTCATGAGAGGCTATATTCCCTGCTCCCCCATAAAAGGTTGACCAGCCTCCCCCTGTCCTCCTCCTCCTCTCTTTACAAAAATTGCAGCAGCTATACTATGCTGTCATTTGTAGCTTGCACGGAGACAAAAAAGCCTTCTGGGTAACATTGTTTGAATGTGCCCTACTCAAACAGACTCCCAGAACCAACAGAACTGTTCGTACAAATCTCACAGTCAGTCCTCGTTATTGTGGAGAGCTGAGCAGCTCCAAATAGTCGACATTCTCTGCAGACCCCTGCAGCATAGTGAATCAATGAGCCAAAAGTACATAAAGATTGTGCCAATGTCTCACCACAAATCAAAGCTTTATGGCTTCATCTCAAATTGGTTTTTGGAGCTCTCTAAAACTTTAAGAAGTTGGTCACTTGGATTTTACTTTTTTCAGATTCTGAAGCAAACAAAGCACTTCATTTGATGTGCAACTGATAAAACTGCAGTGATGCTGGCACGCAAATACTATTAGCTGCTAATCATTCAGAACACTGAGTAAGTGCTAAACAAATCAAATTCCTCAAACAAAACTCTAGTCATGTTTGTTTTATCACCTACAAAGCGAACAAACCTGTGGTTATTCATGATATTAACTCAGAAATGCTTTTGAGCCAAGCCATATGAACAGCGAAGCTGAGTGGAAGGGAGTCAGGGCTTCTTCAAAGTCTAATTGAAAGAAATGCATTTCTGCAGGGCTCTTAGCTGCCCTGCCTTTCCGTTGAAAGTCTGGGCTCTGAAGCCAGCAGGTAGGCTTTTACACTCGTGGTTAGCTCATTAGCTAAGCTGCCGCCGCCAGACTGGGCCAGAGCTCTGAAAACATGCCAAAAATCCAAGTCAGGACTAGCCAAAGTGACTTTACTGGCAAACGGCTATACAGTATGGGTGTTCACACCATGAGAGTTGGCTTAGATATGGATGCTGTGTTTCTGCTCAATGCCTAGTTGTAAGAGCTTCAGGCTACATTGGCAAGAATCACTGTAGATGTAGAAGATGTGCTGTTGCATGGGAGAATGACCTCCATACCGATTTCCTATAAGAACATTTTCAAGCTTAATATTATTTTGTAAGTGTATCCATATCTCTATACCAGCCAGCTCTCAGAGTGATGATAAGGATAATGTCTGACCATCTCTGTGACCTCTGGGTCTTTAGTTCACTTGGGAATTCTCAACATTGTGAACTTCACTTCTCTGTACAGTACTAGTCTCCTCTGGTAAAGCATGAAGAATGTCTTCTTGAGAAATGAGATTTTGCCAGTAATGACAGAAGTCATTCTGCATTTACGGTCTCACTGTAAAGTTATATAAACAGAAAAAAGTATTGCTTTCTCAATTAGGTGGAACAGCAGAGTGAATGACTGTTTAATGGATATGACTTTCCTATCTTGTTTTCCCTCCGCACAAAGAGATTTGTTACACAGAATCTAATTTATTTCAAATGTGAACCTTACGATTAATAGACAGCAGCAAAACAATTATAATCCACGCAAGTGACGTTTTTTTAAACGGCTGGCTGTAATGAATATCCAGTGTCAACAACTTAATTTGCTTTTTCAGCCACCGAGTGCTAACCGTGCAAGTAGCAGATTAGCTTTGCAGACAAAAACGGTGATGAGCATGATGTTTTTATTCAATTATCGGATTAAAACAAATTCCATAAAAGACAACATAAACTGTCTGTTGACATTAAAGTTAAGCCAATAGCGCTGCGGCTCGATTTTAACAGGTTATGGTAATTTGTCCAGCTACTGGGAGTCTAGTAATTTGCTGTCTTAACTTAATTTGTTGTGCAATTTAACTGAGGCTGCTGTCTGTGGATTTTGATGCGTCTTTAGTCGATGAAACATGTGTTAAGTCTCATCACTTGTGCAGACTCAGTGCACTTGATATTCTTCAGACAAATTTCCATCCATAACATTTTCAGACAGAGACTGTCTGACACGTGGCCTGCCCCGGACAATAACAAGGTCTCCTGTGCCGCTGAAGCTGAGTAGCCACGGACAGCCTTTGTAGTGTATCTCATTATCAAATTGACTCTTCTTCCTTCTCTCTCCCGTAACGCAACATGCAGAGAATTTCTGTGCTCGCTGCATGATCCCCGAATATCACTGGATCTGGGATTTGAGCCTGCCAGTTATGCTGCAAGCTAAGGGGGTCCCTCTCATTCCCTCTCTTAATAATGCATACAATGAGTAGCAGTGGCCAAATGCATACAATGAGTAGCAGTGGCCAAGGACTAAACCCTTTCTAGACAACGCCTTGGAAATGGTGACTCACTCCTAGTCAGACGTTCAAAATCCAGACATTATCACAATGCCCACCTCTTTTACCCTGGCAGGCGAAGGCACCGCCAGGCCCAGAATAGCTTACTGAGAAGTGGCCAAGAGTGATGGAAAAGTCTCAGCCGCACGGTGTGTTTGTATTGTCAAAACAAAAACAAAAATTGATGAAATGTGGGGGCAAAAAATAACAATAGCCAGTCCTGAAAATAAAAAAACATTATGAGAAGCGAACAGCTCATTAGCTGCAATGGTTTTGCCTATTCAAAACAATGTGTCACTACACGTTTCAAAATGACATCCTGCTGAGATAAACAGACAACATTTCTCTCCTGTCGCTGTGCTGAAGTCAGAAGAAACATTAAGCCATACAGGCGGCATAATCTTCAAGACTTCAGAATCTGCCTCCCTCTGAAAAGTGTTTTTTCATTTCTTTTCAAACAATGTAAGCGCTTTATCTATATGTACACGTACATTGCTTATAGGCTCACGGAAGGAGCTTTAATTCAACGTTTTTTAATGTGACTGAGGCAACTATCATTTTATTCAAGACAAACAGGGAAATAAATAAATAACCGAGTACCATCGGACTAGTTCAAAGCAGTGCTTTCTAACCTCTGCTCACTGATCGAGGAACATGAAAAGGGGCCCCAAGAGATGGTGGGTTTCACATACCAGCGTGATTTATGGTCTACCATAACAAATCAACAAGTTTAACTTTAATTGTTTTCTTTGTGATGGGAGGTGGGGTAGTTAATACAGAGCAATGATTGATGGCACAGGGCGCCATGTTTGGCTTGGCACTTTGTCTTTTGCAGTGCAGCTCAGGAATTGAACCAGTTGATAGAAGCAATTAATTTGAGGAGGGATTTTTTTGATTTAGGAAATATACAGGTTCTGAAAAGATCCTGCAAATTGTACCATTGCTGTGTCATCTAACAGTAAGTGGTCCTCCAGTCTTTTTTGTATTGTTTTAGGGAAGAAAGAAAAAGCCTTTGATGTCCTGCCTTTGTATTCATTATTTTTTAATTACCATGGGTGTAGTGTAGCCATATAGATTATGGTAGTATATAGTACTTTAATATTTGTGTAAAACTTCATCTGAGTGGGTGACATTTTATATGGTTTAATAAAGTTAGCTTCTGTTTAAGCTACATTAGTTTGGTAAGTAATTGAGACAACCATTTAATTAAATGCTTTGCTGATGACGCTTCTCTTGGAATAGTGGCTGTTAACCATTAATCAGTGGTGCACATCTAATTTACAAGGACAACAGTGCAGGACTGGGGCCTGCACAGGAGAGGAAATGGTCATACCATTCCATTAAATCACCATTAGCAATTAGTGAAGCTAGTGGCACCAGCAGCACTGAGGATATATTGGGATTAAACTAGATGACAGGATAAAATAACATCTATAGCTGATATCGCAGCTGATCAACACTCCATAGTTCACAGCACAGTGCTTTAAACAGTCTCTGTGTGATAATTGTAGCCATGTGGTTTAAAGGTGCCTCTGAGTGCCTCACAGAGTAACCTTGCAGCTCCTGCCAGTAACTCAGGGCATGCCAGAGTAGGTCTATTTATTTTTTGCATTTGTTCCAGCCTGCTGGCGACTGATGCAATAGACTGTAGATGATTTACTTCTGTTGATTATTGAATCATGGAGGAAGGGAAAAAAATGCCTTGCCCAGAAAGCTACGCCTGAGTTTTAATTAAGTTTGGACAAAAACTGGTCTTTCCTCAGTCAATTCATAAAAATGACCTTCATTGTGAATTACAGTAATGAAATATGATGAGCACAGCTTGGGAGCGTTGATTCCACACCATACCGAGGGGTTGGAAAAATAATTATTACGGTTCTGGGAGTGAGGCTGCACAGAAAGTTTCTGTTGTTACAATGGCTACACAATGCATGCCGAAACCGCATAGACAATAAATCAAACATAATTGATTGCAATACTGTCTTGGAGTGTTTTTGCAAGCATCAATCACATTTACAATGAATTACAAGGACTGCTGCAAATGCTTATGATGCAGGGCAAACTGAGATAGACTCACCACAACAAACAAATTAAATTGTTGTGTTTGGTTCTGGGAAGGTGAACGGCACAAGAACGATGGTTCACCGAGTTCAGATTCAAATGGAAAATAATAAAAATGATTAGACATCATCTGATTACACAGATTTATAAGAAATTAAATTCCCGATACTTATTTACAATACATCAACACTTTATTGCAACAACAAAGCAGAAAGGACATTTGGTCATTTTAATTTTACTTGTCAAATTGATTCTGCTGTGACTTTTTATACAAAACTCTTAAAGCACTGATAAAATAATAACACAAAACAAACAACCGTGTTATTTGTTTTGTCCTACATGAAAACTACATGTATACTTCTGAGAGACGTTTCAGCAGACTAGGCTCTAAGGCAACTTCATTAGACAATCCTAACCTACCAGTACCAGGTACAGTCAACTTTTAAAGGAATAGTTCAACATTTTGTGAAATTCTGTTTCTTCCTGAGAGTTAAATGAGAAGATTGATAGCACCCTCACGGAGCCAGCCGCCATTTATTTGAGCTTAGACTGGAAACTGAGGGAAACAGCTAGACTGGCTCAGTACAAAGGTAACAAACCATATATGGTTTGTTTAACTCATTCAAAACCCAAAGTTTAAAAATGGCAATTTACATGGTAATATACAGGGTAACACTATAGCAACAAGACACGACAAACAACAACACAGCTACTGTGTAGCCTTGCTCTATAGATGGCAAAAAAAACTTACACTCAATACCATTTTATGCAAAATGTATAATATTGAGATGGACCAACACAGATTATTTCAGAACAAGGCTGTGTACTAAGAAGGCAAGTGTAACCCTATGCAAATATTAATGCCAAACTGACCGTTTTCTCCTCCAGACTTCACAATCTGTTTTACCTTGTTTCAAAGTATACAGGTGTGTCCATTAGCGATGGGGATCTTTCATTTTCATCAATATTGATACCATTTTTGAGACTACTTAATGATCCGATACTTTATCGATACCACTATTGATACTTTTCCATTCATTTGGTGGAAAGCCGAGACAACAATAAATTCTTAGCAGAACTGGTGTTGCTTTTTTTGTTTTTTTTTGCTTAACTGTGAGTCTGTGTTTGATTTCTGAACAGAATGAAATTTGCCAAGCCTTCAATAAACATTGCTGATCCTGGGTATTTATTTGAAAAGGAACACACATGTCCCCTTCAATATAACGTATAACTATGTGAAATAATATATCAGCAGCAATAAATGTCCAATGTTTTTCAACACTAAAGACAGGGTGAGTTTGAGCTGACTAACATCTAAATGAATAAAGTTGGTGAATGTTAAACATATTTTGGCCGATCATTAAACACAACTCATTTGACAGAAGGCAGGTGACACCTTTATAATTTGGTAAAATGTGCTAAATATTGAAAAAACAGTTTTTTATGTTTCAATAACTATTTTGTTTTCATTCTCAAGTGTTGGTTAATGTCTGTATTGTCACATATTTTGGATTATCAATTTAATTATTATTGTCAACGACCTGGTCTTGCTAGTTGAGGGAGCCGGAGCCGGACGTGTTCCGACTCGCAGACAGTCGAAGGTAACGGTTACTGCATTTTGGCTTTAATTGATGTGCAACGTTGAGGTGCTTTAGCATTGACGTTGTGTTCTCCCCCTTACAAGAAAATAACTTAGAAAATAAATGGCATTTCACTTCCTCCTTATCGTTGGTTTTATTAAAATGTAGCCAAGCCTTTGACTGCTTTGCTCGTTTAGCCATCCTAGCAAACAACCAAGTGACCAAATGAGAAATAAAGTGAACGAGTAAGGCAATTCAACTCTTGTTCGTTTAGTTTAACAGTGGTTGGCAGGCAATTCAATTCAATTCAAAAACTTTATTAGACAAGCGATGTATGTTTGTGCACCAGTGTTTTGATTTAAATGACACGACTCTCGTCTCTCAAGACATAATGTTACGTTCTAGGACCCGTTAGTCGCGATAGCAGTATCGATAAGCTTGGACCTTACTGATTTTTTGCGTTTTGAGAAATTTGGAACCGGGTCCTTATCAGAACAGGGTTTCAATCCCCATCCCTAGCGTCGATTGTCTATCAGTCTGTCATGCATTGCCACCATGACTGTAAGATTTTGGTCTCATGAGTGCTGAACAGGTTTTGTGTGGAGTGGATGCTGCTCTGTGAGGCACACGATGAGGATACTGGGTGGACCCAACAGTGATATTTAACAATAGCAAACCCCAGATTAGAGGTCAATAAGGGTTGAGGACAGACAGGAGGTTAAGTCTACCCACAGGGAGTTGTTCTATAAAATAAAGCAAAGTCTTTGAGAAGATTTATCTGCAAGAAAGCGTTGTGAGGCAGGTGTAGAGTAACATCAGGAAGATTATTAGCTAAAGCCAGAAAGTGCCAGTCAAAGGCGGAAATGCATATCGACATGAATAAGCTTTTACCTGTTGGAAACGCCATTCTCAAGGAGGTTCAACATAAAAAACCTCAGACGATTTCCCCTGCTCCAGGTCACCAGGACAACGTAGTGGGACCTCTATTACCAACATCCCCCACGTCAAAGTCACACTCATCTTGGCTCATGATGGCCTCCCACTATCTTTCATTCCACCCACTACCTCCTCACCTGCAGTCCTGGTTTCACCAATTCGACAGTTGTAAATTCCCTAAAGGTTTTTTAAAATGACAGTATCAATGCTTCAGAACTGCACCCAAACTCAAATCCTCTGTGCAACACACAAATATCTTGCAATTTAAATTATTCACAACGTAAATATACTTCACTTTGGAACCCAATTTGAATTTTTTCAGTTAAATCTAACTGTTAAATGGATCCTTTCTCACTGAATACTTTAAAGCTGCACTAATTAATATTTTTATATGAACAATGGGTCAAATGACAACATGTAATATGAAAGAGGTTGCTTGTAGTGGCAAACTGAAAGAGAATTGTCATCCAACTCTGCAGTTCCCCTCAGCTCTATGGTCTGTTTTAGCATCTTTCAGCTCATTGTTTTGGTTTCACAGCCAGCAGCTTTACTGTTCATCAATCTTGTTCACAGCTGCAGCAGGTAGCTATTTTCAGTGAAAAAGCTAAAAAACAATAACCACTGTATGTTACTTGCACAGCCAGCTAGTCGCTAACAGATAAAGTTAGCGACTAGCTGGTGCACATAGTCAAGCATTTAGAAGCTAAGAGCCAAATATTTCCATCAGGAGTTTGTTGAGATTCAATCAGGGCCAGAAAGAGAGTGAATTTTGGACTTATAGGCAACTATTTGCTAGCTCGTTCACCATAAGGTGATAAAATGTCAGAGTTGTGTTTAAAGCTTGTTGTGCTGCAGGTATTTTTTCTTTTTTGGACAGTAGCTACAGATTCCTCTTGCCACCTGGATGTCAAGAGTCATGCTGCACATCAACCACCAAGCGACCACACAAAGAGAAGAGAAGTGCAAGAAAAAATCTGAAGTGGGCTACCAAACTGGGTGTTTGTTTTCATCTGAACACTCTTATAAAATGTGGTCCAGAAATAGTTCCTTCTCTCTCTCCCAAATGAACTCTCTTCTGAAGTTGCCCATCCTCTTTCCTCATCCCTTTGCACTTTTGTTTTGATTCCCAACATCAGTTCATTCTTCTTTGCCCCAAGACTCACCAAAGCTTCCTTTGTGAGTGCTTAATGATGCATACAAATAAACCCACTGACAACTCAGAATATTGGTCCTGAACCCAGAGGAAGCAAACAGTGCAGGACAAACAGACTTTACTACTTCTAGAGAGAATCATTTTTAACCCTTTTCCCCAGGTTGGAAAAATAGATACATAAGATCAGTTCAGCAGCAGAAACCAATTACCCCTCCCTCACCCATTCCTCTGCACAACAAACTCTTTTATTGATCTGGTGATAATTACCTCAGTCACATCATAAAGCACCTGGAACAGATTGGTGGCTCAAATTATTGATCACCCCTGGGCTACCCTTCATCGTTCATTGTATTGCCGCTATACATTACTCGATGAGATCTGCTTTGCGGTGCTTTCCCTGCATTTCTCTGCGCTGTGCAGGGATACACTGACAAAGAGGTTTGGTGGTCAAACGCAAACTATCAAAGTCATTTGTCATCTTTTCTTAGTCTTTAGGTTATCCTGCATGCCACCCCAAACCAAGGTTAACCTGCTGTCTACCTAACATTAGCTAGTGCCCGCACCTTCTCCCCAGCACCACCGAAACACTCATTTAATCTGAAACAGTTTTGGTCCAAAAATGACCTTTCATTCGTGGTTGTAACTTGGGGCCTGCCCTAGCAAGCACCAGCTGTGTCTAATGCTTCATTACACACCTTCCTTGAGGCATGTCAGCGCGTGACCCTGAAACCTCTGCCCACTAGCCACACATCAGCCCCCGACCACAGTCACAACAATGGTCCAACCTCCACTGAGGCCAATACATTGTGTCGGCAACAAATAATGAGGTTGGAATTCTGTCTCAAGGTCTTTTTTTCGCTTGTCTCTCAATTTTTCATAAAGCTTACTAGAAGGTGGTTATATTGTTTTACAAGCCTTAATTTTTTATAGATCACCATGGCAGCCTGTCTCCATTGAAAAAAAAAAACAAGAAGACACACAGGAGATGCTCTGCTTTGTTACAGAGTCGGTCTTAGCTTTGTGCTTGTCTAGGTATCAGAAGAACAGGGGCTCCTGGCATTTCCCCGGATTCGTCTTTCTTCAAACACGGTGAAAATACATCAGATTTTGAACCAAAAATGGTTACATGACTGACGACTGTGGGTACAAATAATTGTTTTTCACATGCTCACCTTTATTGTCAACCTGGTTAGCGTCGAGAATTGTTGACCTGCACACTAATCAGTTCTTTAGTTGTAATAGATTCATTAAATACAAATAGATTAATCAGTAAGTCAACTACAGGGAGCAACTTTTAATTAGCAATTCAGCAACATGTTGCATCTAGAGAAAAGGTCAATAATAGAAACTGTTCCCAGGATATGTAATTACTGTATTTTGTAAGTGGATTGTGCTAAGTTCCATTGAAAAACAAATTTCTGGTTAAAAAGAATCATCAATGTGATGTAATCTCTTGTGTACTGTAACAAGCTAATCACATGAATAGTTGATAATAAATAGCTGCCTATCTTATTTGTATTTGTATTAATGCCACCCTGACAAGTGCCTTAATTAGGGGACTGAAAGATACCAAATGTTTTTCACTATGGGAGCATTATCCTTCATACCTATTCAACCACAGAAGTCACACTGAGAACTGGAACATAATCTAGCATCCAACATGATTAGCTGCTCAGAAAGTGTATGCAACTTCTGTGGAAACCAGCACCAAAACCTGATTTAAATGAAAGTAGGACAGAAGGATTTAAAAATATATTCCTATAAGACCATGTGTTCTTTTACATTAATCTGTAAGAAATAATGGATCTTATTATACAACAAATAACCAATGTTGAGCAACATTTTAACAAGATTAAATCACATGTTGTAAGAATAAACGTGCATGATTGTGTTGTTGATTAATCTATCATCCTCCATTCATCAACGGTAATTCTACTTTCTCCTTCGACTCTGCAGCTTCTCATATTCAATATTGCAAGAAGTTAATATCAGGGAGCAGGAATTAACATGATAAAGCACTGACTGGATAGTGCAGCTCTCTCCCCGCACAAGGTGCCGCCTGCAGGAAAGGTTGTTGAGGATAGCAAGCTCACCTTAGCCATCTGCAGTGAACCAAACTGGCTCTGGGCAGGTGTTCAACATGGCCAGGTGGAAAGCAGCTGACACAGACATAGCTCCCCCGCGCTATTTGTCCCTGTAAATAACAATTGTTTCTTCAATATTAGAATTGGACAGGAGAGAACATCCAGCCAGTCTACCTCATTCTCCTCTAATTTAGGCAATTAAAAAGAAAGGTCATGTGTGGAAACAGATGGCTTAACTTTAACTCTGCACTGAGTCTGGAGGCTGAAAGAGACAATTGGCATTTTACATGCACCATTCACACACTCAGGATATATGGGAGACAGACAGTAAACGGCCAAATGACTACCAGTTTTACTTACTAGAGGCATAAAAGTGTATATTTATGCAAAGATTGCTTTTCAGAAAATCTCAAGGGAGACTTTCTGGTTTGAGCCTCGCACATGTTGTTCATACCTTTGGCAGACTAGCAGGTCGCACACAATAAGATTTTCCATAGAAGGCATTTTGATACCTGTTAGTGTATTGCAAAAGCTTTCCATCCTTCTGTAATATACGATGTCAATAAGGTAAAAACTGCTTAAATTAAGGATATTCAGCTCCTCTATCTAAAAGACAGAGTGTTGTCAGATGTAGTGTCAAACTGTTTTTCCAAGACACTGTTTTCTTTAATCATCCATAGCAGAGGGAACTAGTGTAGCCTACACAATGAAAAACCCCCCAGAAAAACAGCAACTATAAAACCAACTGAGAGTTCATCTGGGAGAAGCAAGGATACATTTTCTGCGCTCAGGGACAGGACAATTAAAGTAAAATAAAGTCTGCTAAAGTTAAAACAGCCTGGTGAACCTCCCAAGAGTAACATAGGAAGCTTGCGCAGCCAGTAATGTGGGGAGGAACAGCAAATAGAAAGTTGTCACACTTTCACTCCCTGTGGAGCCGAGCAAAAAGGAGGGGAGACATGGATCTGGAAACAGTACACTGCCTCCAGCTTCTGTTATTTTCTATCGCAATGTTTGTGAAATTCCTGCTGATGAGGTGATTATACTGGAACATGTGCTTCTTTTAATCTGTTTCGTTACTGACAGTGGTTAATGTTGTCATGCGAGTAAAGACATTTTCAACTACCGTTTAAATACAGAGAACAGCAGATACAGTAGGTGGCTTGTTTGGGGGGGGGGGTTTGGGGTGGGGTTTGAACCAACATTTACTGTCTATGGTTGTTAAGTTTCAATGGGACTTTTGAAGTGGACAGAGAGTGCAGAGCGTATGCACTATGACCAACAATTTAGTTTCAGAATGTAAATCATTTAACCTAATAACACCGCTGCTATTGGATGGATTACTTCAAAACCTAGTGAAGAAACACTGCATGTGTATTCAGAATGTTAAGATCCAAGAAAAAGTTTTACTGTGGGCTTGTGAAGCTGTTCTGATATGCCTTTGGGGAATGTGAACTTTTCCAGTTTATGGAGCATTTGACAACACTTAGTGGCATTGCCAGGCACGTTTATAATGCAGGTGCCACTTGGGCGCTTATGCATTGAGCAGGATCTCATCATCTGCTACTACAGAATGTGTGCGTATTTTAGAGTGTGTGTGTTGACAGTAATCTCTGTGAACAAGCCACAGCTTGCCATGAGTGCTTCATTACATGCATCTCTTCACTCACCAAAACTGACTCTGGCATCGCATTATACAAACCAGCAAGCTAAACAAACTGGTCCTGTCAAAAAGCTGCAGTCCAAAACGGCACCAACACCGAAGCCCAAAGAGAGCGATAACCTGGTAACTGTGTCTCCAAAGTCAACAGATGGTGAATTGATGACTAGATGAGCAGCCAACAGTCTTTTAAACACTACAGACAGTAACAAGTTCGAAAAATGTATCTCCACCAAAGGATGCTTGCTTGGCAAAGATAAACAAGCATCTGCTTTATGCAGTGATTTACAGGAAATAAAACACTGTGGAAATACAGTCATGGTTTTGAGTGAGAATGCTTGAAAGTTGTAAGATGACTTCACTCAGGCTGGTGGATGTTAGCTGGTTTCACAGTGATACCGTAACAAAAAAGTTTAGATCATTTATTACAACAGCAGTGTGTTCTAGTAATTGGTCACATTTATTAAGAGACGGTTGTAGTCAGACAAACACTTTACCAAGTACGCTGTATACAGTACCAGTCAAACGTTTGTACACACTTTGTCCAAGCTTTTGACTGGTGCTGTAGATGAAAACACCACTTTGCGTACACTGTATGACTATAATGCAATCTAATTTACTAACAATGCATTTATGGTGGAGGGGGGGGGGTCACTCTTTAGGCACAAAAAAGAATGTGTTCGATTCAAGACACTTGTGAACCAGACAGTTTTATCCACATTGAAGTCTTACCGAAAGTTATTGGTATACAGGTTTTTAAAAAAAAGGAAAAAAAAGACGTTTTATCAATATTGAAATGTAAGTGTTTAATTTAGAAGCTGAAGCCAAAAGGGCATTTTTTCCTTACCTCCCCTGGAGTTTCTAGTGTGAGGGAAAAAAACAGGTTTGGATTGCAATAACAGAGGCAGTGATGCTGTGTCGCTGTCACCATGAAGTGTGCACTTGGGCTGATGTCAATTACTACAGTAGTCTGATATGGAAATTAAGGAGCACTCCATTGATGGCTATGAGTGCAAACAAGGCCAACTCTGAAGCTGCATTGAGAGATATTTTGTTTTGAGATAAACCTTTGACATTTTTAAAACCCACATAGTGGAAGTGCAATATTACAACATCATATCACATTTAATTAATACATCTTACTGCACCACACAATATGTCCAAGCTATTCCATGCTAAATCCATGGATGGTGACCTTGGATGACCTCTGAGCTTTTAGCTCATTGTTTTGGTTTTCTTACCTGCACATAAACAGTCTGACTGAGTGTCATTAACGTCCTTATATAAAATAATAGGCAGCTGTTCTCTCAGTAAAGCTAAGACTTAAGATAGAGAGACTAATCAAACAGTGACTGGTGATGAAAGTCAAGCATTTAGCCAGCTAAAGACCAAGATATTTCTCTGAAGAGTTGGTGGACCAATCCACAAGTTCAAGGTCAGTGAATAATTACATTTATCAGGTGGCCAGAAACTTGATGATAATGGGTCTGCTGGATGTTGTTTATGTAGGCAGTTACATGTGAGCGCGTTTTCCATAACTACTCAATTAGCCAAGTATATCTTAAGACTGTGTTTCTAAGTGTTTGTTTTGGAATCTTTCTGCTCCCTAGTGGTAGCTAAATCACTTAATACAGCTTAGATAATATTAACAAGAGCCCGACTGATACCGGATTTTTCAGGCAGATACTGAGTTTAAAAAACCTGGTGATATATTGTCAATAAATAGTTAGGACCAAAACGGAGCAGAATATTTGACAGTTGAAAAATGAAATTGTCAGTGCTCTGTGGTGGACAAATTATGTAAAAGAGACTGCTTCAAAATTACCACAAATATATCTTTGACATTCCTGTAATGATGTTTCTATTCACTTTTCGGCTGATAAATACACCGATACTGATCTGCAATAATCTGCCAATTTATCAGTGTAGCTCTGATATTAAACACTTGTTACTGACCATGTTTCTAATATGCTAATTACATTCAGTCAAAGTTTGGCAATATAATTGTCACACGGGGGCCTTTTATAATATTTGCATATGAGTGGTATAAGTCAGTTCTACATTTGTTTCCACAGTAAGAACAAATTCAAGTAAGACTATAAAATGTGCTTTAGCCTAGATTTGCGCATATTATCTGATAGTGAATGAGACCTTTTGTCACTCTACCAAATCCTGAGCTCTCTCCTGGTTGCAAAACCAGCTGTTAAATGTCTGTCTCCGGTTTAGGGAGAATCACAGTGAATCTTAATTAAAAGAGGAACGAAACACCAGGTTCAGGGGCTAAAAAAAATGACACCCTTTGATAATATTTGGGCATTACTCTTACAGGTACAGAAAGTAATTTAGGAGAGTAGTTTATTAGCCCTCTGCCCTTTCAGCCAGATATGACCTTGCAAGTTCCTGTACCAGAGGACCAGCAGCAATCCATGATTCATTTAACACCTTCTGGGCCTCTAGAAGCACTCCAAGCCCATGTTCTGTTGATTAAACGCTTTGTGGGAGAATTCATTTTTAAAGCATACGCCACATGAAAATGAATGATAACCAGCCAAGCAGCTGAACACAGTACAGAAGAGCATGGTGGGCAATTTATGAGAGATTCACTCCAATTTACAATTCATTCTGTAATCATAACAATGTTTCCTCCATATACAGCATAATGTAATGCACATTTGTGAGTGGGTGGAATTATAACGAATATGACTAGGCTACTAACAAAATGATATAAATGTCATTACAGTGCATTCAAGCAGGAAATCTAGCACAGGGAACTAGAGATTAGCCTCTGGGTGGGAACGCTCCACATGTGCCCATAAGAGGCTAACAGAGTCAGTGAGTGAAGGAATGGGTGATTGAGCAACTACTGACGTTCTTGTATGGCCCTGAATCTAGTATGGATTTAGCTACGGGTCTGTACACCTTTGAACTAGGCCACAGTGAATTTCAAAGGAGTCCGCAATGCCCCGCTTACTGTCAGAGCCTTAAGTGAAAAAAGAAAACAGTACTGTGTAAATCTAATGCTGTAAAAAGTAATGCTGTCATTTCTATTTATTTACCCCTTGTTGCTAATGTCTCTCATGGCCTCTCTGTCAAATATCCCTGCTGTATATGTTAATATCTTCCATTTCACCTGCAGCTTGTACTTGCAGGAACACTGCACATCTTAGACTCAACACAACATCACCAGCAGCGTGTTGATGGAAGCAATCCATCACGTAGGGTTCAAGGGTTATACATCAGATTTGTGCTTCACGGTCATGCTCCCAGATCTAACACCCTGCCTCCCATCTGTCCTAGACCTTTTACAAGTGTCATTTTGCATCTGGCTGGCTAATGGCTCTGTTTCTTAAACTGCACAACGCTATAGCTGTAACAGTTCTTTTAAAGGGTAAAACCCCCGAAATTGGGGATTTAATTATGTTTAAGTCTATGATACAGGATAATTCCACCTTTTATGTGAACACTACTGTGTCCCACAATGTAGATTTTGTGACAAATTGCCTGTGCTGATTCAAGATGTAAAATTACCAAAAACTCAAACTGAGTGTTCTTTGTTTAATGGACCAACTACAACTCTTAGACTGGTCTGGTGAAATGTCTCGACAACTTTTGGATGGGTTGCCATCAAAGGTGGTACAAGCATTCATGGTATGTAGAGGATAAATCCTAAAAATATTCCTTTAATGGCACCAACAGACCAAAGTTTTCACTTGTGCTGAGAAAGACCTCAGCATCTACTGTATGGATTGGAACTAAATGTTGTACCATTCATGATCCTCAGATGATGAACCCTATTGACATTGGTGATCCTCTGCCTTTTCTCTACCGCCACCATGACATTGACATGTGTGGTTTTGAGTGAAATGTCTCAACATTTATAGGATGGGTTACCATGAAATTTATTACAGACATTCATGTTCCCAACAGGTTACTTTAATTTATGACCACATAGCTGCAAAACTAATGACATTCAGCCTTGGGTGTGCTATGTGTTTTGAGATAATTACCAAATGTTAGCTTGCTAACATGCTAAACTATGATGGTGAACATGGTTAATATTACACTTGTTAAACATTAGCATGTTAACACTGTCATTATGAACATGTTAGCATGCTGACAGTAGCAATTAGCTCAAAGCCCCCTATGAAAGCCGTTAGCGTAGCCGTAAACTTTTTTTTTGTTAGATTTGTACATGTAGAAGTGATATCCAAGCACACAGTCTGACATTTACTCACTGTGGCTGGTACTGCATGGTTGAGTTTCACAATGAGATTTTGTCTGTATCATTGGCTTTGTTTGAAATTTAAAGGCTGCTGCTAATAAATTAAGTAACTGTATTAACACTACACAGGATTTTGCTCTTATCATCATAAAGCAGCATCTTAACCAGCCAGCTGTCATTTGAGCTGATGAAGCTTCTTGGTTGAGTGGAGATCAGTTTTTTCATGACTAAAAAGCAAATCCAGCTGCCTTTCACTTAGTATTTCAAGATAACCCATCACCTGCACCTGAATCTTCAGACGTTTTTTTTTGAGAGCATTTGCATGAGAAAGACTAAGGGAAGGGGCATTCTCACTGTGGCAGTTGTAAAGTATACGATAGCAGAGAAATTACTGACCAAATGCATGTAAATGGTCAAAATAAGTTGAGTTGCTAAATAATAAGCTAAACCACCACCACCTGTCTACTGTACACCAGTACAGTTTTTATGACCTCTGATGTCATAGCGACACTAAGTGTCTTTTAAGGCTTTTTATTTTCCCATTTACGCACACAAGTATAGATTTGTGTATACTTGCTGTGAGTGTTTTTCAGTACTGCAGCTGCAGACTGCAGCTGTGTTGCTTTGGCTACGCAGCCAGTGTACATCAGGCATTAGGGTGTGTTCAGAGTGCGATGCGAGGGGGTGCAATTGCATACACAGTCAAAGTAAACACGGGTTTGCCCTCGACAGCATGAACTGAAGTTAAGAAACGTCCACGTGAGTTGAAAATGTTTCAACTTGAATGAAAGTTTTGTGCTCATCCCAGAGGCTTTGTGGTACCAGTTCCTGAACATACAGAGAGAAGAAAAAGTAAGGGGTTTGGAGGAAAACAACAATAGACGTGGAGTTTCATTTAGTGGCTGAGCTGTCACACGCTCGGTACATTGTGACCAATTAACACAACCACTTAAACCAGTGGTCAAAACTTCTGGTCGAATATTGTGACAGGGGAAATTTGCTTTGCATTCAGTCTATTAAATCTATTCAACAGGAAATAAAATGTTGTATACTATAGATGTACCTAATAAACTGGTCGTCAGTGTATTTCACTACATATATACAGCTCTGGAACTGTAAATGTGATCTTGGCTTTGTTGCTTAACCTGATTTCTCACATTAATGTGTGTGTAAATACAAGCCTTAGAGAGAGACAGAAACAGAAATACACAGTCAAACACAGTGAATTAACTTAACTAAAGCAATTAGGAGAGAAGTCGCAAGTCAGGCCAAGCCCCCTCTCACCATGGCTACCAGCTACATGGCTATTGACAATATTGATTGGAGCTCTGTCAGACACAACTTAGTAGTTATTTTCAGCTGATAGCACGTGTGTGTCAGTCTGAAATAGGTTGCTTTTTTTTAAATTATACTGTAATTAGCACAGTGTCAGTGTAGAGCTGTGTCTTGCTCTGATAGCCTGAATTTGCCTCTGCATGCATCTTCTTATTTAAGTCATTTGTCGAAATGTCTTCAAGCAAGCTTTTAGAAATAACTGCAGAGTCACATATGAGCTCTGTGAGTGTGTGTGTGCGTCTGAGAGTATATGCAAGGGAGTGAGAGCGAGATACATTGAAAGAGGTTTTTGTTTGCTTGTTTTTACTTTAGCCTAAGTGTTGGGAATAACTGGATTGTTTATATGCACTTATTGTAATTGTGTTTGGTATTTAAAGCTCTTATATTGGTCAGCTTCACAGACAAGTCAGTGAAACTAGCACTACATTATTGTCACTTCTCCTGAGGCATATTTCCCCCTTTGAACAGTAAGGCTTCTGTACAGCTTAAGCAGATGTTAATGATTTAGGTAGGGCTGGGTGAAAGATTGCAGGTTATAATGCAATGCCAAGAGTACACTGCAACCTAGGAAAACACAAGCAAATGAAGGAAACATGTTCACCACTTTAGCAACACATGCATCACATTTGGAAAACAAATGCTGCAAATAAGTAAAACATTTTAGTGTCCCCCAGAAATTTGCATTGCGTTGAACATTCAACATTTTTCTGTTTCCTTGTGTTTCTCTATTAAGCAGCATGTTTCTGCATGTGTGGTCAATGTAGTGAAGCTGTTTTCTTCATTTGCTTGTGTATTATCTATTTGCATGTGTTTTCTTGACTTTCAGTGGGTTGACCTCTCTTGGCCACTGTAGTTTTGAATTGTCATAATATTAAACAAGTTCTACTGTACATATAATTAGAATTGTTAATCCTCACAGTTCAAAAAATAATGGAACTACAGCATTTGTCTGTGACCCTGTGTGCACACACCTAAAATCCTCTTTTTGCTGGAATTTGGTTGTTTTAAACAGCCTTCCGGATGTTCTGCAGTGCATACATTTGTTTTGGGTGTCTGTCACATGGGCGTAGCTGGTGGTTCGCTGGGTGTGATTGCCATTTTTCTTTTTTAGATTAACTTCCTCTGTCCATGTATTCAGTGGTTATGGTGGCTTTATGTTACCACAGCCTCAGGCTGAATGTCCTCTCAACAGCCCATCAAATTGAGTGACAAGTGCTGGCCTAACTTGCACACCTCAGGGGACAAATAAAGGACTCACAATGCACTCTGTTGCCTAAAGGTGAAAAGTTGCATATTGTAGCCTTCAGGAATTTGATAGTTTTTTCATCCATTAGCTATAGGGACTAGTCCTATTAGTGTGTCATGTTATTTTACAGCAGCATTATGCAACCAGTTGTAAGAGTGATCTTACATGAGGGCCAGTCCTATAAAAGATACTACATGCATATTAGCCATTCTCAACGAGACCTAAGATGACACATCCAAAACAGACAGATTAACTAATAAATTGGATTATTTCTTTTTGGAAAAACCCTAAGATTAAAGAGCAGTAACTCGAGTAGTTGTCTGGCCTATGACCATGACTTGTGTCTCATTATTTGCAGTTTTTTTTCTCGTATATTTTCCACAAGACTACACTGATGTTTGTTCTACTGTGGGAATACATACAGTTGATAACATTTTTTCTGTTTCCAACCATCCATAAATTCAAATTGGATTTTATATGGTCAACTGTTGATCTGATTAGTGCTTATTTAGTAGTTTTCAAAACCACTCTCTGTATCTCAAGTAAAAGCCCATGATTAAACTCATGACAGCTATTTTTTGCATCTAAAGTTCAAACCCATTTTCTTGTGGATTTTATGTGACTGCACCAAGGCACGGAAAGTGTTTCTCAGTGAGGAGATTTAGCCATCATTAAAGAGAGTGAATCACTACTATTACAGTATGTAGACATTTTATTCATTAAAGCTTCTATTCACTGTGAATAATTAACTGATAATAATGGCACTTTGTAATCTGCAAAATGGAAAGTAAGGGCTTATCTTTTAAAGCAGGAAACATTTTAATGAAATTATGAAGTGGTGTTAGATCAATCTAAGTGCAGTTTTTAAAAATGCTACTTCAACATCTCTATGTGACATTTTTGATGTGGCTTAAAGTATATTTTTGTTTCAGATGTCTGGTGCATTATGAAGCCACTGTAAAACTGAGATTATCTCAAGTTTTTGTCATCATGATTACAATCCCCACATTAACCCCAGTTATTATGCTTCCCCAATCCCCAGCTCAATGATAATGCATCTGCTTTCTGATAAGTCTTTGAACTAAACCTTGTTTGGGTATCATTATATACTAAGGATGTTTTTTGAGCTAGAAATTAACTTAAATGCCCACATGAGTATATTATAATCCACATTTAGTGATTAATTAAATAGTCCCTGCCCTAGTAATTATGGTGGGTATTAATGAAATTTGGTCATGCATTTTATTAAGATTATATGAGCATAACTTAAAGAAGGTCAAACAACCACAACCACCAGGGTCAAGCTAATTACACACTGTTAATACAGTATGTTAAGGAATTGTTTAACATTAAACTGTAATGAACAGAATTTACAGAATTTAAAGCTATTGCTGATATAGGTTATATTCATGCACCGATTATGTTATGAGTCTACTTTGTGTATATCAAATGTAAATTACATGCATATAAAACATATGACCAATGTATACAATCCTAGAAAATATGAAGCATTATTACAGATTAAAGGTCATGCACAATCCCTCAGGCGTTTTAGTTATTGTGGCTGATTATACCTGCTCAGGGTTGAGTCGTGCACAGCTATGCCGGGATTTAAGTGAAGTCACCAAACTTCATGTACTAATAAAAATGGTAAAGTTCTCACTTGTCCCGCAACAAAACTAACAGGAGAGTGAGAAAGATGTCTGAATGTTTGGGCCAGCCCACACACTCATTAGGTAGAAGCAGTGGCAATACTTCAGGGTCATGCGTATGCAGGGTCTCGAAACTGCCCAACAGTTTATAAAATTGTTCAAATTAGCTCCACCTCAACAACCTACATGAAAATTCTGCTTACATTATAACGCATTAATAATAACCCAGTCATGTACTATGATTAATACGAAGCCCCCAAAGTCTTGATTTTTTTTTTCTTGCTGAACAAGATAATAACTCGTGCCCAACGTCCTGAATTCCCATAAAATATGATCTTTCTGGTCTTCAGGGACTCAGTAATTTAAAACTCTGAAAGGGTCAATTCTGCACTTTTACTTTCAGTACTTAAAGTATATTTTGCTGATCATACTTCTGTACTTTGACTCCATTGGAATTTTTAATGGAGGACTTTTACTTAACAGAATAATTTACCATTGTGATATTGTTACATTTACTTAAGTAAATGATCTGGGGAAGCCTTCATGTTTCTGGGATCCACAATCTTCCGGGACCTGAAGTGGGTGTCCAACATCAAAACCGTCATCAAAAAGGCCCAGCAGAGGATGAACTTCCTGCACCAGCTCAGGAGGTTCAACCACAGGAGCTGCTGGTCCAGTTCTACTCTGCAATAATCCAGTCTGTTCTCTGCACATCCATCACTGTCTGGTTTGGATCGGCCACCAAACAGGACAGGAACAGACTACAGCGGACAGCCAGAACTGCAGAAAAGGCCATGGGTGCCAACCTGCCCTCCATTCAGAACGTATATACGTCCAGAGTCAGGAAATAGGCAGGAAACATCACTGCAGATCCTTCACACCCTCCACACAAGGTGCAGGTAGGTGCTACAGAGCACTGTACGCCAAGACAAACAGACTCAAGAAGAGATTCTTCCCACAGGGCGTCACTCTAATGAACACTTAACACAGGTCATATAGCGTCAGGAACTATCGCTGTGACACTAACATCTGTACATCTATTTCATTGTTTATGTAAATATGAACACTTGACAAACCTACTGCTATATCCACCTACCTCATGTATATAAAGCAACCTTTTACATTACTCATATTTATTTCAGCACCACTGCACTAATTGTTTAACTGTTTACAGATGTTACTCTTTTGCTTCATACTGCCACACCTATGTCTACTTCTGTGTATGTACATAGAGAGCAACAAAAAAAGGGGTCAAATTCCTTGTATGTGGAAACATACCTGGCCAATAAACCTGGTCCATGCAAAATCTATTAAAATAATAACAAGATGATGATGATGATGATGGTGTATGTGATGGCATAATAATTTCTGCCTCGCTCACTGATTGAAGTGATGCTCTGCTGTAAAACCTTTTACCTTCTTAGTTTTTTTTAATCCGTGTTGTATTGATATGGGCATAAAGAGCGCTAGTATCTGAGCAGTGAAATAAAATAAAAAATTAAGCAATATGCCTGAATGTAAACATCTGCACGGTACAGTATGTACAGTTCAGGCTGTATGAATAAGTAGTCTCAGTGTGACAAATGAATGTCCTTGTCTGACCATCATTAAAAAGGAATATGGAGCGTGATATATAGAACATCCCTAAATACATTCTCCAGCCTCGCTGCCATCTTCAATGAAAGAGGCCATTGGGATATTTTCATGTCAATTCAGAGCAGGGTGCCAGACCACTGTACAGTAAGAAAACACAAACATCACTTCACATTAAGTGTGCACAGACTAACAAGCCTTATCAATTCATTTTACCATGGCAACCGCGCCCTTCTCTGGGGTACTTTGAGTACAATAGAAATAAAAAACACTGTGGAAAAAGTTGGACCTCAGATCCTCCCACTTAAGCTTTGAAAGGTTCCTCTAATTAATTCTCTTTTCATGATCAAAGTGAAACTGGTTAGACACAAAGTTTAGCCTGGCTAACAACACCCGAATCGTTGTGTCTCGTTTGCATGGAATCAACCAAAGTGATAGGCCGGGCTTTCTTTTTTCCATTTTGTACTTAATGAGTGTGGTGCGATAGCAGCTCAGTAAAAAAGTTAACAGACTCACACAACAAAACAAAACAGAACACTTTGCATGCCCTCCACATACAAGTAATGTTTTGGCATTCAAATAATGCGTTTATGCTAATAACATGTATTAATCACAGTTGTTCCAATACATAGATCAACAGTTTAAATGAACACTGTTGCAAAATATCAACAGTGAATACTGAAGCTTCCTATCCATTAGTCATCCATAATTGCAGCCTGCATCAAATTAGAGGGGAAGCAAATGCTTACACACTGCCAAGAAAGTCTCAAATATTGATGCTTTTTTTATGCTTTTTTTACAAGATAAAACACTGTCTCCTAAAAACTGTGTAATTTATTGAATTATGGTAACAGGAAGCTCTGTCCTATCTTGTTGTTTTTTTTAGATGTGCCTCTGACGTGAAAAATATCTGGCCCTAGAATTTTTATTAAAAATTGATCATTGACTGTATGTAGCCAAAGTTGCCTCTGTACATTACCCGGGGTGTTTTTCAGATAAATGGAACAATGTTCTGGTACAATGACTGTTCGCTCAAAAGGATTCCTACCTCTTTACTGTAGACCCCCACCCACCTGAGGCGCTCTGCGTGTCCTATTCCCACAGAAAGAGCGACCTCAATGTCCGACACTACGTCCAGATTTAAGAGTAGGCTGGCAAATCTGTTCACCTCAGGGAAAGTTGCCTCAGGGAAAATTGCCTCAGGGGGAAGTGTGCACAGTTGTTATTCCAGTCTGTCTCCATTATGTGAGATTTAAAGCTGCTGTACCTTGTTTACAGCACTGTCAAAATTACAGCAGCTGCACTCTCTCTCCTCTGAAAATATTTGCGAAAAAGGGGTCTGAACAACATTTATGTTAATCAAAACTGGCAATGGGTTTTGATGATGTGTGTGCATGTTTGAGTGATCAGATGCCAACACTGGATGGTTGCAATGAAATGAGTCTTTTGTGTTGTTTGCCTTTGAGCAATTCAGTGTCTATTGTTTCTTCTTTTCCTTTCTAGAGGAGACTTGAACAAATGTACAGTTGAAGATGAACTGTTTCAGACTGGAGGGGAACTCTCACAAGACATCAGTGATATTATGTGTACCTGCAGATGATACATGGGTCAGTGTGGTTGACGCAGGACTGTCTTGACATTTCATTGTTGATAAATAAGTGTAACAACCTGGGTATTATTCTAACCTATATAAACTATTCATAGAGTAAGGGCACATCTTAGTAGCTGGATAGAAGCAGCAGGACTGTCAACCATAATGCGTGAGGGTGTGTGTTTCCTCTGCTGAGCAAAACCAGAAGGACAGAACACCGTAGATCTGTTTTAAAGTCCTTACATTGGTTGCCCGTTAGTTTCCGTATTGATTTTAAAATTCTTTTACTTGTTTTTAAAGCACTTCACGGTCTGTCTCACATGCTCACAGCATATGAACCGGTGCAGCCCCTCAGGTCCTCTGGCACGAGTCTGTTAGTTGTTCCCAAGTGCAGTGCAGGACTAAAACCTTTGGTGTGGCAGCTTTTAGCTTTTCTGCCCCGAGCCGCTTGAACAGTCTGCCGGAGGATCTAAGATCAGCTGGAAGCGTTGACACAAAAACTGAAAACCTACCTCTTCAGCCAGACTTTTGATTAAGACTGGTTTGTAGACATTATTTACTTTATTTAGTTTGCTTATTTTATCGTATTTATGATTAATTTTATTTGTTTTTATTTTGTTGTCTTTTTAAATATTTTATCCAGTTTTCAGTTTAGTTTTTATCTAGTTTTATTATTACTGGCCTAATCCTTTTCTCGTTGTCAATCTATTCTATAGTCTATTTTATTTCACTCTATTACGGTCTACACTGCTGTCTTATTATCATGTTATGAGCCATATGTGAAGCCCTTTGAACTGCATTAAACCTGTATGAAAGGCACTATACAAATAAAGTTTGATGACTGATTGATTGATTGATTGATTGATTGATTGGATGCTGTGATTGTATGCTCTGCCAGCATGCCTCGCACACATATTGTCTTGGCTTTGAAGGCAAGATGTCATGCATGTTTGATCACAGGCAAAAACAGACACTCAGAAGTCCCACAATCTTGGCAGACGAGAGCCATGCATTTTCTAGAGCAGTGAATTACATTTCTGCCTCATGAAAATGTTGATCCTATGCCATTTCTCCAGTCACATGGAGTATTTGCTAATGACCAAACACACCTCCAGAAAAAGGCCGAGAATAGAAGGGCCCCTCCTCAACATCTGCTCCCTCCGTCTCTCCGAGGGTTCCCAGGAGATCTGAATGACTAGATCCCTTCCTCCTTTCAACCTATCCTCCCCACTATTTACTTTAAGGGGGCACTTGAAGGAGCAGGATTTCCTGGTAACAAGTGAGGAGAAATTCTGAAATGACACCAAATACTTACGCCTACGACTGAGCCAACTAACGTACGTCACAGGGTCGGATCTGTCATGATTGCATGAATCTGCTCCAGAATAGTATTAAATTAAGGACCTATGCTGTCTGTAAAGCAAACAGGATACTGTGAGCTTGGTAGCTTCTTGAAATTTTAACTTAAGCTGTTTGTCTAAACTCATGTCTTGAATGTCAGAGCTCTCCACCAGCACATGAAGGCACAACACCAACAAGCTTCTCACACAAAATACAGTAGGTGGAAGAAAACATACACAACTACTGGTACACGACACACTCTCCTGTCAAGCTCTTTACTTTGGCTCACCATTTTCTGAATCATTATAACTTACTTATTTCAATGACACTTTCCACAAGATTCATTTTCTCCGTGGCAACAAAACACACTACAGTAACAGTACAGTACAGTTAGCAGCAGTTAGGGGTTAGTCTACTTTAGCAACAAGTAAAGCTATCTGTCCATCGGGAAACTCCGTAAATCCCCTCTGTACTGTACTCTGTCGTGAAACTGACCTGATAACATTTAATGACTTCTTCATGTCAAGTCCAAAATCTACCACTGTAGTTGAGGTCAAGGTAAATACTAATGACACAAATATAATTGTGTCATGACAGCCAATTTTAAAAAACAACCAGATAAGACAGTTTAATGTAATGTTAACACATAAATAGTTTCTTCAAGTTTGATAATTAGGCCTGCTATAGCATGTTTATAACCTGTTTATATTCTCTAGGTTAATGTCAAGTTGTCATAACAAAAACATCTCAAACAATGTCAACTTTGCATTTAAAATGACGACATACTTAATGACAACAGTCAGAAACATTCATAAAGACTTGATGTTCATGACAGGTGGCATGTCACGGTTATGAAGGTGTCATGTCAGTCTTATGCACACCCCTTCCAATAAAGTGTTACCGTAACTTCTGGATGTTCATTTGGGATTACTGGACAGTTTGGGTTTGACTAACTCTACACAGTACCAGCTCGCCTCGACTCGACTCGAATCGTTCTGAGGCGATACTAAAATGTGACATGAAAACACGGCAGACTGCTGATTGGTCAGAGAAAATCGTCACTATTCAATGTGTCATCTTGCCAGAAGGAGTATCCTGAATAACCCCACCATTTTTAAATCTTTTGGACAGAGACTGCGTGATATATCCATTACTATTATGTTATGGCAACTCGGAGGAATACGCTGCGGTCAAACGAGGAGGTGCAGACTCTCCTGAAACAACGTTTGTCTTCTCGCTGAGAGAAGCAACCACATCCCGAGGATCAAAAACAGCATACACTCGATTTCCTCCATTGTCCTGTGTGTGTGGGTAGCGGGTCTGTGTCGCGTAGAAGATTACGTCACGGCAGTTTTCGTGCGGCATCGCTATGACGACCAGGTACTATTGGGGAGGTACCATCTGCAATGGAAAATGGAGCGAAAGGCGAGCCGAGCCGAGCCGAGCTGAGCTGGTACTGGTAATGGAAAAGCGCCATAAGATGGACAGAGAGAAACCCACTAACCTAGCAACATCAAGGATACAAACATCCCATGACGTAACACTCTCTTAAAGTGACAGGCTCACTTGGTATCTCATTAGCCGTGACCTCATTCAACAAGAACTGTTGTTGTGTTGTGAATGTGTAAATGTTTAGTCCATGAATATACAGTCAAATCACCCCTAGTTTTTCAAACATGATTTTCAAATCATACATCATCTTACAATCTGGTATTTATACAGCAGTCGTATCCAGAAAAACATATTCAGACTGTCTGATTTCTGTGATTTTAGCCAAAATGAAATGCGATGTCAGACTCAGTGTAGACACAATAAACCTGTTCAACACTGACCAAGAACAAATGCATCAGTGACAGAAGGTGTGCTCTATCACAGACTATTTCCATCTGCCACATTGTGAGTTTGGAAATAGCAAGGCGCAGTTCTGAGGTAGTGAGTATCACAGGTTTGACTTCCCAGCTGACAAAACTATTATGTAGCCAAACCTATATCTATGTTTAGAATCATAGTGCAGGGTATGTTTAAATTATTTTATCAAAAGTTCCAGGACAGTTACACTTTGTAGTTGAGACCCATATTATTCTGGTTTGGTTCTATAAAGTTCTAATGACCAGTTTCAAATGGGAACTGGATGACTATTATTTAAATAGTAAAACTGAACCTTGAAGTCATCTTCGAGGCTAGCTGAATAAGGATTTGTCCCTACTCCCCTTTCTGTTTCTATGACTCATGTGTTTTCTTCCCAAAATCAAAATTTTCAACAAATGCTCTCTATTATTTCATTAGGACCTGCCTGATTTGACCCAATCATGCAAACACATGTAGCAGAGAAGGTTCCCTCTGCCAGCAAGCAGAAATAAAAGTGTTTGGAAAGTATTCAGCATATGGAAACCAGTGGAGAAGTAATTCATGCTGCAGGAGTGATTTGAATGTTTCTATGGAAATTGAGGTACTGTATTTTTTAAATTAGGTCATCATTGGACTTTGTTACAACTGCTGTAAATCCAAGTTAACTACTCAAACCTATAGGCACTTGCACCCCCTTACCTATCTGAGCTAATCAACGCATATACATCGGCACGCCCTCTTCGTTCTCTCGATGCTGGTCTATTCATTCCTTCAGTTGACAAAAAAATTGGTTGGTTTCAGAGCACCTTGCCCATCTTGTCCTTTAGCTCTTGAATGGCCTTTCATGTCTAAGCATGCTCTGAAGATTTTTTTAATTCAAGACTGAAGACTTAGCTCTATTCATTCAGTTATAGCCTATCCTAGAACTCGGTCGGGTCCATCACCTTTTTTAAAATTATATTTTTATTTTTATGCTCTATTTTAATTTTCTTTTCAAGCATTTTAATGTGACTGTTTAATTTAAAATACGTATTTGAATTATTTGTATTTGATTGCTTGTCCTATGTATTCTTTTAATTGTAAAGTGTTTTGGGACCATGTTGCAGGGTGATTTTACACTTTAAATAAATTGATTGATTGTTTGATTGATTAATTAAGTATTGCTTTAAATTTTAAGATGCACTGGACATCAGTGCAGTGTAGTAGGACTGGAGTAATACGTTGTGTATAGTGTAGCTCAGAAGCCTTGCTGCATTTGAACCAGTTTCTAACATGCAGTTGCTGAATCATTCGGACATTTAAATAGCTGCACTATTCTAGGCGAAATGAAGGTGTGGATAATTTATTTCCAGGCAGCATTGTTCTATTTTAGTGACGTTTCTTGGTTACAGAAACAGCAGGATTGCACAAGGCTTTTAAATGTGCTAACTGAAATTCAGGTATGGACCAAAATAACTTGCAGATTCCTGGCTAAAGGATTTACATTTTCTGACAAAAGTCCAAGACAGAAGATAATATGGGCTGATTGCTGGAACTCAAAGGGACAGTCGCCACCACGGTCATCACCGTGCAGAAAGAAGCTAGCAGTATCGCACTATTAGTTAGAATATTATTGTTACTGCTAGCTCACCTAGCACTACCGAGCTAGCAAACGTTCCAGCTCAGCCGAGGAGGACACCATTAATGTGCACGCTTCCTTCTGTGCTTTATACAGTTGGTGGGTGTAGTTTGGTGGAAAGAAAATAGTTCCTACATGAAACTGCTCACAGCAAGGTCTGTGGATTATCTTGATTATGATTTCTGGAAAGAGACGAGTGCCATACAGTCCCATTATATCAAAAAAATGCAGACATCTCTACCGCCATATTTGTGATCCCTCTAAGTTTGTATTAAACTCTGAACTCAAAGAATCCAAACATTAGTCTATTTTGCTACAGTATGTAACAGGGTCACAAGGCTTTTTCTCTCTAGTATGTAATCTGGTCCATCCTTGAAAAAAACAAGGGAATAAAGGCACAACAATATGTGCAAACCACTGATATACAGCAAGAGACCCTTCAGCAGAGCTATAAAGAGAGGTAAAGGTTGTAGGAGAGGTGGAAAAAAACTTTTCAGACTCTGCATTGTCACATGATGTTTTGCATGTGCTAAACTAGATCAGGTGGTGCATTGCTGCTGAGCAAAATGATATGAACAGTGGAGTGTAATGTAATGTTGCCTGATGGACAGCAGTAATGGATAATAAATCCCAGGTTCAGCTGCTGTTTGATCATAAATCACACTCAGA
This sequence comes from Coreoperca whiteheadi, assembly GCA_011952105.1. Taxonomy (NCBI): domain Eukaryota; kingdom Metazoa; phylum Chordata; class Actinopteri; order Centrarchiformes; family Sinipercidae; genus Coreoperca; species Coreoperca whiteheadi. Next base: position 10,867,435 of record CM022490.1, read on the forward strand.
CTGTTGGCCAAAGTCAAATCCATCAGGCTGCAATGCAACAGGGAGCACTGGGCTGCAGATGTGAGAATAAATCCCATTTTGCTTAATGGTTTGTCTCAGTACACAACAGATTATTAAACAAACATAGAACTTCCACAGATAATTTGTCTTTATTAGGAAAAACATCTCTGGTTCATTGGTTGCTAAAATAGGTCAAAAATTCTGCAAGTAAACATGAGCTGGATATTGAATACTTTGATAGGGAAACTTTCACTACATAAAAATAAAACCCTCTGCTATAATTTCAATCTTTTTGATATATTTTTTATATCCATCCAGATTCAGGAGCCAAGGGGGGTCCAGTGAATCAGAATGTATCATCTACTCTGTGGCAGAAACCCAAGCAGTGGGAAGCAGTTGAAAGGTTCGCTAATATGATGTTTTGCTGCTTGTTTCTTTTACTGCAAGGTCATCATAAAGATAAAAATAATCCCCCGTGACAAATTTGTTTTCAAAAGGTTTCACTCTCCTTCTCTATCATCTCCAAGAAATACTGCCCGATAGTGCTGACTCCAATAGAATGCTTTGATCGGGGCCTGATGTATTACTCTGTCTTTCCTGTAATTCAAATGCCTCCACCACTTGTTTAGGGGAAGAACATGAGACTGTGAAATGGTCTTTTGGGAATCCTACTAAAGGGTTTCTTTATTCCCAGACAAATGTTAAGGCATGTCAAATTTCTAATCCGATGAAAACCTGCAGGCAAACACTTGCCAACGAAAGGTAATAGTGCAAATGCAAATACGCAGCGCACTGGTAGGAGGGACCATTTATCAATGCAGCTTGATATTGCTGGCAGCAATTTGCTTGTCCTGGCCGGAGTTCAAAATGAGATGAGAATCCCGCAATGGATGCGTCAAGTATTGTTGACACATATGTCTAAAATGCAGACAACATGTAAGACGTGGGACAGCAGAAATGAGCCACCCACCGAGAAAAACAGCAATGACTTGCTGAACTATGGGCTTTGTGTTCGGACTCTAATGGAGCTTCTGAACAATGTTTACATTTTTAGCTTCTCTCCCAGTCTCCATAAATTTGAACAGGGCAAACTACAAAGTAGACCTTTGTTGGTTATCATTAATAACACATGACTTGTTCCCTGGCAATTAGCCCTCGAAAAGATAAGCTGGCTGATTTATACCAGAAACAGTTACAGAACGGCCAATTATGTCCGCAAGACACACTGCCATATGTAATGAGCAACAGTTCAGATAGTAGGCTAAACCTGAATTATACATTATGTGAGCGCTAACAAGCTGTCAGTATACCTAACGTGACAAGATATTCAGAAAACACTAAGCTGGAGAATATTCCTGTGTGTGTGCGCTGTGTGTTTGTGGCTGCTAATTGGCTTTGTTTGGTTCTAATAATATTTCTATATATGATAATGAATAGGACTTTGACCTGATTGAGTTATCTGGTGACACAGTTTTGCCAATATGGGATGTAAGGGATGAAAACAAAATGCTCCAGTCAAAGATAATTAAAATAGGCCGCAGATCCATTCTGTGTTTTGACCACGTCTTATATTTTCTGTACTAATGGCAAAATTGCAGCATTGATACAACCTAATGGCTCCACAGGCTCGGCCTCTCGTGTTGGTCCTCCAAAATAAATTAGACCTCCTTTATATACCTCTTAATGAAAAAGACGATGGATGTTAAAAGGTACTTTGAAGCGAAAGTCAGGGACACAAGCCTCTGCTTTTCATTGATCAATACAATTTTGAAGCCACTTCCTCTTTAATGGCTGGCTGATCAAGGTCAGCAAAGCATAAACCTTTGCAATGCAGTTTCAGTGGAACTAAAATGACAAAACTAAAACTTAAAAAGGCTGCAAGCACTTTGTTGGTTTATAATTGTTATACTGTGACAACATACTACAATGTTGTTTACGAATGACTGTTAGCTTGAAATATCTTCTGTTCAAACATGACTGACTCAGACCTCATCTTTTCTGCCTTTAGAGAAACTCATGCTCTGTATGAGCTTCACCAAACACTACGAAATGGTCAAATACTTGGTTGTCCTTGAGTTTTTTTTCGCCATATGCCTTAAATTGAGGATGTTTTACTAAGAAAAGACAATGATGACCAATGCCACGGCATCATAAGTGGGAATCTTCCGTTAGCTCAGGTGACATGGGCTGATGTATTTAAAGCACTGGAGGTCACGGATGTTTGTCACCTTTTTTCATCTACTTTTCTCTCTTTTAGTTAAAATGGCGAAATAGAGAAAACAGAGAATCATTCACTATTTTTTAGAAAGAGAACAAGTCGACGAACATTTTTTTGTCAGTTGCCCAGCAACAGTGTCCTCAGGGGTTAAACCACTTGAACACTAAGCACAGTGAGTACTCGACCGCCGATGTCGAAACACAACCTCACTAGCTCCACTTGAAGATTTAGTGGAAGTTTCATGTTGAAAATGGAGATTAAAGACAGACTGAGACGGACTGATGGTGTGATGTGCTACCTTTTTTTAGTGTTTTGGGGTGTGTATTATGGCACATTGTGGGCTAAAGTTACCTCCTTTCTTTTTTGGTTATTTTATTTTTCTGTTCTCAATACAGATTATTTTAAGTATGGGACGATACTCAACACACATAATAAAAAAAAATACCGGGGACCTGGTGGTCCAAGTAATAGTTTCATCTTTTTTTTCCCCCATATCCCTATATGTGTTCACAAAGACAAAGTAGCACGCATGTGCTTTTTTTTGCTTTTGTTATGTGCAAGAATCTTTAGAAAGAACAATGTGGTCATTCAGGCACACAACCACATTTCCAATAATATTAGCAAACACGGTGTCTCTCGTCTTACAGTGTAGTCAAACAGCACAGTGAGGAAATGCTGTTATGCTGTACATGTGTCATACACACCTCTGTGTGGACAAGCTAAAGCCATAATCCATATTGAGTTTTGCTTAGGTAAGCTTGGCTCCACTTTAGAAAACAAACAACCAGAAACAGGAACACTACACTTGTATGGCAGCGAAACACTGATGTCGTGTAGAGTGACGGCAACTCTGCCATGTAGACATATTGCAAAGGCAAGCTTTTTGAGCAGGGTATTGCATGGAAGTAAATGGTTTTCAGTCTTTCCTAACTCTAGACAAAATGGCTCTTTGAAATGTGCCACACCATGAGAAATGAGACATTATACTTACATCTTAGGCTGTGCAAGATAACATTCATATGTACTGTAGATAACATGTACTATACTTCCGATTTTGACTTCACATGCACTTGCAGAAAAATACTCAACAGCATAATGAAATTCGCCCTGTCTCATAAGCCCTCTAAGAGAAGCTTTGGGTTCATGGCTTTTTCCCACGCAGCTGTTTGACTGTGAATCCACTTTAGTCATATCAAGGGCAATGCAGACCAACAAGGTCACAGGAAAGTAAAAATTAAACCACAAAAAGTGGCTTTCATTGAATCAGCCATGCAGCAGTATCTTTTTTTGACTGATGATTATTGGAAACAGTATTGCATAGAAATCCATAACCGAGTTCATTAGCAAAAACTATTTTTATTATTTGGCACTATTTGTTTGGCAGCTGACACTGTTATATAGGTTGACTTATGCTGAGTGAGCAGGTAGGCATTCAGGCGCCACGAGCACACTTTGAGAGCACACATGACTACTGATGGATGTGTAATGGCTGTTGCAAGGACTGACTATATGACCTTTCAGATACAAGACGGTCTCTCTAACCACTAGGACTGTTCACTACCACAACATCCATAAACCTTGTTAGAGCAATTTCTAGCTCAGTGAACAAGCAAGCAAAAGTGTGCAGGATGGAAAGGTTAGCCAAGCAGCAGAACGGCAAGACCTCCCCGCAACTGGTGGCGCTGTCAGTAATGTGTTTCAGTGGACATGACAACATACTTACGCAGTACTTATCTCAGAGAACATCACGACAAGAGGCGATAAGAGACTAGAGTTCTGTCCTCATTTTCCAGTTCATTTTTCATTTCCCCCAACCTCTCTCTCCCTTCTTCACTCTCCTCTTCACCAGCGCTCTGTGGTGGATTGTTGAATTTTCCCTCCTCTAGCTATCATCCGCTATGAGTTGGCAGAATTTTTCACACAGCTTTTGGCCTGAGATCAGTGAAGCACCTTGGGCACAGAATAAAATATAGAACCGGGACGGGGAGACAGACACAACCTCCCGCAGCAATCTCCTCCCAAGCAATTTTGATAGCAGGGGTGGCGGTGTGGGTTATTCCCTCTGTAATACACTATGAGGCCCTAAGCTTGTTCCCTGCACAGTAGAGAGCACTCGCTTCCCTCTGCATGACTCTCTCTTGACAGTCAGACAAACAGACATCCAATCTCCGGTTTGGATGATTACGCTGCTATTGACCATGACCTTATCATTCATGTGTAATTTGTGTGAGAGAATTCACACACCGTTTTATGGTGGCAAGAAAAGTCAGGCCCAGCTTCTTTTTTTAGTGTCAACAAGGATGGAACAGAAACTTTTTCAAGGCTGGTGGTGATCATTTTGCTTTACAGTTGCCTTGACAAGAAACTATATGACAGAAAAAAACAGATCAATGTGGATCTGGGGCCAGTTCCAAGAAGCGGGTTTACTGAATTATCTGGATAACTTTGCTGAGTAAAACCTGGAACCCCTTCAAATCAGGAACATGGTCTGATGTTACCAAAGAAAGCTCTCCAGCTCACTCTTTAAACCAAAACGAGCCTCCGGGTTGGACATTTAGCCTAACATTTGAGCTTGTTTTTGTTTTGTTTTATGGTCCATAAGTTATTTCATTGATCAGGCTGATAACAATGGCAGCCTTTCGATGAAATATGAAGTGTCAGTGAGAGAAGCTTAGCTTTCTCATTATTAAAAACCTTCTGCATCCATCTATGCCACTTTTGATGCCTGTGGTTAGGGCTAGTATTGACGGTTTATGTGCTTGAATCATGTTTATGTAGAGCAAACAGATCAAGTTGATGTGTTACTTAAGCTCTCTGATCAGCTCCTCTAAGGTATTCACAACAAGCTGAATCCCTTCTGCGATACTGTGTAGCTAAGAGAATTAATCTATGTCACACTAATGGGACAAAGGAAGGGTTTGAATTTACATTAGCTCATCTTCCATTGTCAACTAATGCAATTAACAATAACCTGATACTTTTACAAAAAAGTGGTGTTCCTCTGTAGCTGGCTCAGGCTCTAAGAGGGAATGAGTTAGACAGAGGAATGTTATTGTTTCAAAAAGAGGCTTTAAATTTGCACCGCTGAATGCAAATAAATTCCTTTGAAGTACAGCTATCTTAGAAAATTAAGGATATCCATTTTTTTGCATGAATTAAACTGCAAGCAGCAGTTGGCACAAAGAGAACCTAGATTAAAGAAATTAGAAGGCTGTTTTTAGTGGTCAAAAGCAACAACAACCATCACATCCTATGAACTGTTTTAGACAAAGCTAAAATAGGAAGAGTCAGTAAGTAGTGTCTTTTTTTTTGCATTAAAGAGCACATTTTTGTTATTGAAGAGGAACTTCTATCAGGGATGTGCAGGCAATTACACCAAATGCTCTCATGCATGAAATCCCAGCTGGTTGTTATTGATAAATTTCCAAACACCTCCAAAGACTTTTCAAATTACCTCTCCCTTATTAAAACTTAACTCATGCATTTCACACACACTACCCCCCCCCCCCTTTTTTTTTTTTAAGGGTATGTGCGAGCGTGTTTGTGTGATAGTGCAAGAGCAAGCAGGAAAATATGCTCGAGAGTGAGTGAGAAAAAGACAGAGGAGGAGAGATAAACAAAAAGAGGGGGAAAGAGAGAAGAAGAAGAAAAGAGAGAGAGTGTGTGCAGGATTGGAGTGCTGGACATACGAACAGACAGCAGCCATTTATCTCGTCCTGGAGTACCGATGGGCAGGGCTTCTTTATTAGTAGGGAAGCCGTAAGCCGAACATATTTTGGAGCTCTTCTGTATTCAAGCAGCATACAGTAGCTCTGCATTAACACAAGCCATTTCTCTTTACATGGCTGAACACGATTCCCTTTAAAACCATCTGAAGGTCAAATGAATATCTATACTCCAAGGGCATAACAAATCTCAAGTTCTCTTCCCTAAATATTCCCTTGCTTCAGTGTCATATCTCAAGGATAGATCTGCTTATTTGAAATGACATCTTAATTGCGCTGAGTGGAGATGAATGGATTGCATAAATGCAAATGAATAAGTAAGAACAGAAGTTTAAGTAATTTATTTCCTCTGGAGCAAAATACCCCTTCAACATGTGAGGTGTGTGATTAGACCTTTCAAAACATGAATGGAACTCAACGAGGAACGTCTTTTGTGCTCAAAACATATTACCCCCACGACCACACACAATCCCACAGCATATATGAAAGAGGCGACAAGATGCTTTTACTGGCCCTTTCAACTCTTGTTTCAATAAACCATTTATCTGCACTGTCATGGGACAAATTTGTCTTTCCTCTCAGCAAACACTGAAAACCCTCTGGTCGCATGAGATCTGCGCTGCGGTTTGTAAACAACCGACCAGCTATTCATGCAGGATTCCTGGTTTGGTTTGACAGCCTCCGCAGAGAAGTCAGACAGACAGCATTGGTTGTCTCTGCTCCTGGACCCATCCTGCCCTCCGACCTAAGCCCGGCAGATAAGAACATGCCGCACGTGAACACATTTAAATGTAAATGTAGCTCCATGTGGAGTCCTTCATGAATAAAGACGGTCCAAACTGCGACAAGCCTTTATTACAGTGTAATTAATCATCTCATTGGGCTAGAGATTAATAGCGAGGGAAAATTAAATGCATTTTTGCACACTGACTATGTGGAGATTGATTTTGTAAGCCTCAGAAAAATAATGAAAGGTCCAATATGATTAAAATAAATGGCACTGCATGTTGTTCAGCACTCAAATATTTACAGGGCGTAAATATTTATCAGCAAAGTGTTAAGAGAACAGAATACCAGCCATCAGGGCTACTTTAGAGAGGAGCACATTTCACGCTGATGGATGTGTACTTTTTCCCCCTGAAAGCATAATAATGACACATGCTTTGATGTCAGAGCACTCCATAGATGCCTGGAAATGCTACATAAAACAGCAGCCCCTTTTTAACACTTCCTATACAAAGATGCCCTTACAAAGACCTGTTGGCAATGAATTACGTATTCCTCTCATGCCACCTTTGAGACGCAGACGTAAACCCACAGCTATAAAGTGAATGCACAGTAACACGTCCCACCCCGATAGCATACGGGCCAAGGCAGCACAGACAGCAGCAGAAGTAAGTGGTACTGGTGCCATGCAGCGACGCAAGGAGGCAGGCTGCCACTTCTGACTGGTCTGTGGGCTGCAGAGGTGTATGAAAGGCTGGATTAGTATGCATCGGCTGTCTTGAGTCATGGTGGGGCATTGTGTGTATCCTGACAAAGCACAGGTGGGAAGAGTGAGTGTTGCTAACAAAAAGGCAGGTTTCCTTTGATGCTATAACACTCAGTCATCCAAACAATATGTCACTGGCTCCCTTCCCTCTGATTTTCTTGTTGAGGAAGGTGGCGGTGGTGATTGTTGAGTGAGATGATAAAAGGAGCATATGCGTCTGTTGTGTGGAACAACAAACTAACAAAATGAACATGATGGATAGTTTTTTTTTTTATTGATCCTTAATTTACTGGCTGAGTTCACTAAGAACATATTCTTATTCGTGGTGACAATACAGGGGATCAGTAGCAGAGAGAACAGGAGTAATACTCGGCCACATAGCCGGAAGCAATAATGGATTTCTTACCAGAAGCTAAATACCTGTGGCTCTAATCACAGAACTGGATTTTGTTGTGCTTTTGATGGCAATGACAAGGATAATGATTATTAATATCGTAGTATTACTATTTTAACGTACATAGTATTGCAGCCACCAACAGCCAGCAGCACTACTGCAAACACTGCTCTTGGCGTTTGCCCATATCTTTAACTGCCTCTGCTGCTGGCTGCTTTGAGATGATATTTTTATATTAGAGAGCTGCTCTGATTCATGTTTGACCTCCCTGCCACACCAGCCCTTTTGAATGCAGTGCTGGCAGAATAATAAATGTTCTTGTTGGTATAAAAATGGAGGCGTTTCATGACTGTGAGGATTGGGAAGTAAATTCATAAAACGTTCACGTAGATGTAATGTAACAAGCATGAAGAAAGGCTACTACCGGATTGACAGTTAATTCCTCCACATCAGCTGAGGTGAAAGTGAAATTGTAATACTGAATTTCTCCATGTGAACACACTTCAACTGATTTGCATGGCTTATAGTGTTTGAATCCTATTTTTATACTCAATGTTTGTGTCTGTGTCCAGGAATATTCCCAGGTTTAGTAATTCACTGAATATACTGAATCACGCACGAATCACGAATGGGATTAAATATATCGCAATATCTATTCTTCTTGAAGGTCATTTCTGACATTTGCTGGTCAACAACATGATGCCATCAAATAATGACAGGAACAATATGTTCCACCTTGCTTCTATCATCCCCTAAATGTATGCAATGTATAAAATCTATATTAAATGCCATGACTCATAAGCGACTGCTTGCCTCTAACAAAAGCAGACACCAGATTGCATGTCTCATCAATGGAGCACTCCATTTAACATAAGCTGACAGACAGATTGCAATTTGTTTTACACACACCCTTTATGACAGCGTCCTTTACCATCCAGCAAATATAATATCATGTAGGTGCTTAGTGCGGAGTTTTTGCTGAATACATTTCCCTCTTGACCTTGAGACAATGTGTCATATATTACGCTGTTACTCCCACAAAAATTAAATCTCGGTGTGTGTCCTTGTATCAATGATTAAAGTTACAGCTGTTGTTTAATTTGCTTGAAAATAATTACATAGCAGCACTTGTGATTCCATCGCCTCTTAAATTCAAGGGACAGAAGTGCAAGCAATGGATGGTGTAACGCAGGCTGTTCTGTACTTTTGTACATGATTGCACCACTAGCTGTTTTTATGATAAGGTCTCTGTAGCCCCCTGGCACCATCCACCCCACCAACCCCTCCAGCTCTACTGTTGATTCATGTGAAGGGGGTGACATCTTAAGGCACATACCTGCTGGGTGCTGCTCCTTGCATCCAATATTTTTCCCCCTATATATACACACAATCCTATGTTGTCAAATTACATCAAGCTACATGACTTCAGACTCATATGCCTGCTGTGCATGGACTCTGGTGTAAACCTTATCCTTATCCCATTGCAAAAGCACTGTGTTGCGTTGTCAGATTATATTACAGTGGAATATGCAGTCATACATTAGTTACACAGGGAGCTACAGCAACATTGATTCCTACAGCTGCTCTCATCTCCCAAGGAGCCCTTCCTGCTCTGTAAGCACGTGTGACCTGCCATCAGTAAACATCAAGTGCAACCGCGGTGATCCGTAAACGGCAACTTTTCCTTATCAGTTCTCTCTGATTCCAACGTCCACATGGCTTTTCACCTGAGTATCTGACATCAAGCTTTCGAGGAAAAGAATTATTATTCAGAGAGTTGATATTATAAGTGTTATAGTTGCTGATATTTTTGAAAAGAAATGTCAACACACACATCATCTTGCCGCTTCAGATTCTTGCTATTTACATGCTTAAATGATACAATTGCATTTTGTAACTCTGTAAGTTGCACTGATCAGTTTCTGTATTAACAATAGATCACATGAATAATATGAAAAATGAAAAGTTTAAAAAACTATTACCACCCGCCATCAGCTCTATGGAGCGTTTAAGTATCTTTGAGCTCATTGTTTTGGTTTTACACAACAACTTTACTGAAAAAGGTCTAATAACCCACTGTACACCACCTGCTCAGCACGAAGGAGCAGACAGACATGGTAATGTTTCACCATGTCTGCTAGATGTGTAAACAAGCAACTGTTTGCTAACATGTTCGCGATATCAGCTTGATATGGTGATAATATACCAATGCTGTTTTTACAGCTTGTTCCACTGACCCTAAAGGGAAAAAAAAACACACACATGCTGCTTCAACTTCCTAAAAATAATAAGACACTCGATTTCCAAGCCAAAGTCAAAAAGGCCAATCATGTAATCATACACATCCAAAGTGACATAAACCCAAGTACCCAACGATAACACAATTAAAGGAAATTTGTTTACATGATTACCATCAAGCAACTCCAAATCTCTCTATTGATGTAATCGGATGTACAGGATCTATACCCAACAATACAAATACCTTTCCAACTGGGAAAAGCAAAAGAGAAATGTTGGACCAAACATCAATCACGTACAATAAGACAAGACAAGGTACCTTAAAGATACCTTTGAAGGTTGGGGTGAGATATTCCTTGACTGTATATGGAAGATGCTTCACTTTTGAACTTTGATATTCCACTACAAAGACGGCAGTGAATACCTTGTTCTGCTGATTGTATATTCAGTGATGCCCCTGAGACACTGGCCTACTCTGAATCAACGTCCATCTGAAACGTCCCAGGGGGAAGCCCTGTGGGATGATTAGAGAAAAGCTACACTAAAGTAGACAGATGTCCAATCACTTGCAGCTCTGGGAATTGTCAGTTAGCTCTTCCTTGCATTAAAGAAAATATACATGGATTAAAAACACTCAAGAATGGCTTGGATTCTTAAAATCTGCTCTGATGGTGAGTTAGGAGGTGTGTTTGGGAGCAAAGCTTAAACAACCATTTTACCCCAAGTATTTTTTTTTCCTAAATGTCTGATGGGTTAAAAGACCTCTGCTTCAATGTGCCAAACAATATGCTAAGCAGCGCATGTTTCTGACTCGGTGAACCATACATGGCTTAAGAAATATATGGAAATCTGATCTAAATCTTACCTGTATTATGTTTTTGGTACCCGTATTATATTTTTTGTTTTTTGCTTCCATTCTTGTGTGCACTGACGTGATAGTGAGCTGCTGTTACAAAGAGTTTCCCCTCGGGGATTAATAAAGTATTTCTGATTCTGATTCTGAAATGTAAATCGCCAGAGAACCTTTAATATTATAGACAAATGTCAGAACCTAAGATGCTGAATTTGACCCAGTAGTGCACTCTCGGTTTGTGAGAAATGTAAAATCTCATCTTTTACCTTGAGTGAAGCTGTGACTGTGGGCAGCTTGAAGTCTTTCACTTCTCTGTTCTGTTCTGGCCTTTTTTAGATAAAGACTCCAAAGTCCATCTGCCTACTACTGATCACTGACTCTAAGCCACTTTTATCCTCACTCAAGTGACCAGGAATCTAAACCTGAAGTCCATTCTTCCAACCTCACAAAAGGGAGAACGTACACTACTAAGCTAAAAGCTTACCCTCCAGCTCAAGTGGTGCCTTTGAGCTTAACTCCGCAAAGCTGACATATTCGCATCAAGAAAAGCTGCAGTGGAAAGGAAGAAAATCACTGACGTCTTCATGTTTGATATGATAATGAATTGTTTTGGAACACAAAGCAATAAACTAAAAGCTGTACTCTTCACATATTTCCCTCTGCTATGTGATGCATTATGTGATTATCTTCATTTGACCATTTGTTAGTTTGCTTGTTTGTGACCTGACAGTATCTCAAATAGGGTATATGCAGGAATCCTGAAGTTAAATTGAATACCTTTAAGACCTTTTTTAAGAGTGTTTCCATACAGTTTAAGACGTCATCGCCACTTCGAGTTGAATGAACTGAGTGACTAACCCAATGCAATGTTTATTAGAAAGAGTAATATCTGTAATCAGGCATGTGATTGGCAAAGGACAAAAAAAAAGCAGGAAAATGCACAGAGCGCAGAGCACGGTGCTGTGCTGTGGGGGGGGGTGGTTGTGGAATTTCGGTGTCCTCCCCCAAGAAAATAATTTGCTATTTGACAAAAAATATTTATATATATAAACAAATATGTTCATTGATGAAGTAAGAGCGATGTCCTGCAGTTATCCTTCACATTGTTGTGAGTGACGTGTGTGTGCCGTAAAAAATAATAATCACAAAATAACACTGGCTAAACAAGTTTTTTTGATTTGCTCATCCTCCCAACGTCAGGGTAAAGCCACTAGCTGTAGGGTCCTCCCTCTGCTACAGAGAGGAGGGGCCGGTTTGACTCTGCCAGTAGTGAGTTTACAAGTTTCCAAATTTTAAGATTTGTGGCAAACTAAGATACCCGGTTAGGCTACAGCATAACAACAACTGCAGACAAAGTAGGTGGAAAAATCACTTTTCTACTTTTCCCTTAACTGGAGGAGCCCGTTACCTCTCCTCCCCCTGGTTCACGGTCTCCCCCGCGGCCTCGCCGCTGCCCGCTGCGTGGAGCCCCGCCCGCGGTCAGACACGCAGAGGAGAGGAGAGGCTAGTGCAGCCATGGCATCTTTTTTTTTAAACCGGATCTGCATCTGCATGATTCACGTGGGTCACATTTTCACAGCGGGAAATCCGGAATTCTGTATTAATGCGGAAAAATCACACAAACAAGCCACAGAATGTAATACCTCTGATAAGACTTTTGAAGGGCCTTAATTGTAGCTAAATTGATTTATCAACTTGTAATAGTTTTTAAGACCCCGCGGACACCCTGTCAAAAAACAAATAGCTGGTTTGGCATGAAATGTGCTGTGCACATTCATGCTCCCAACAGGGAAAAACCTATCGATTTTTATGACCTGCCTTTCCTCAAAAGCCACATTATGTTAAAACTTTGCCTGCTTGGGTGGCACAGTGCCTGGGTGTTTAGCACTGTGTCCTGGGTTTGAACTCTTTTAAGGTTGACTGGAGTGATAGAAATGCATGTTATGTACAGCATTAAAAAATGCTCTTAGTACTGCTATTGACCAACCCACTAGCTTTACACAAGACAACCGTAGTAGGTACTACCTTAGTACTGTTGGGATGGGTTAAATTGTAAAAGATGAATTCTCAAAAGGACTAATTAGGTGCAATTAAAAGTGATACTTGTCCTAAATCATCAAGTATCAAACTCAACCTCTGTATGTCTGAAAAGTGGCTGTAAAAGGTTTCTTACTTAACAAAAAACCTGAAGGTACAGTCAGCTTGCACACACGTGGATTACAATTTATTCTAATGGCACCAAGCTTTCATTGTGTTAAAAAAAGACTGCTCTACAGCCATGCTAGCACCTCTGTGAGGCTAACAATTGCAATGCTAGCATGTTGATGTTTAACAGGTATAATGTTTACCACGTTCACCATGTTATTTTAAGTGTTAGCAAGGTAAAATTTACTATTTAGCACTAAACACAAAGTTTAGCTGATGATGATTGGAATATCATTTCACAAACTGAAATATTGACTTGATAATGGTGCTATAGGAAAAGTCAGGGGATCAAAGTTATTACAATTCATCCCCTTGGGGACCATAAATGTCTGTACATTTTGTGGGAATCTATCCCATAGTTGTCAAGATATTTTACTCACCACAAATGTCAACCTCATTGTGGATTTAGAGAAAAAGTCAGGGGATCAACCAAAGTCAATTGGATTCATCCTCTGGGGACCCTGATTGGTTGTAAAAAGTCCCAGGGCATCTTATCCAATAGCTGCTGAGATATTTCAATCTGGATCCATGTGGTGGACAGACTGGCAGTGCCATCCTTAGAGCCATGCTGCTAACATTTCTAAAAACCTCCACAGAAACGTCTCAAACCATGTACTGTATAATCCACTTGTCTATGCTACTGCAGGTCCATACGGATAAACAGCGGAGAAATGGATTATGATTGAGTGGTTTGAGAAGTTTTTATAACATTTCTATTCCTTTTTTCCCCCCACTGTGAAAACTTGTCACTATTATACATTAATACTAAAAGGAATTCAAGCCACACAACAACAAACTTTTATTCTGTTCTTCTGTCAAGCCTGTAGGGGGTGTGTGATGAGATTTTTACTTACCCTTATATAACTACTCTGTCGGCTACAGGACAGTGTTGAATGTACAGTTTACAGTAACTGACGAGATTGTCAGACTCGGTGGAGATTAAATTTCTTTTCAAAGTTAGCCATCTGAATGTGGTTAGGATTATGTTTGAGCAGATGGACAAATTATTCTTAGGCAGTGGACAGTGGCATGGATCCAAAGATGTTGCTCTTGCCTGGAGACAGATGACCTTTTGATTGTTTGTTTGTGCAGTGTTTTTCAAGTCTGGGTCACAACCTGCCCCTGGGATATCTACTGTATATCTGTCTATCTCTACATCTGTCCATCTATCTATCTACCTACCAACTGTAACCTAAAAACCGCCCTGCTGACCACAAATGTAACTGGTGCCTAAATCTTCAAACTCTATCGTAGACAAACATGATTCCTGGCTCAATGTAAAACCACCAGTTTAAGTTGTTTTACTTTACTTTATCTTGGCTCATGATAAGAGCGTTTAGAAAAAACAACAGGTTGCCTAAAAAATGTTTAAATACCCTTGGGGACGGACAGTTGGATTATGTAGAACATGCTGTTGCACAATTCTGCATTGACCCTCGCCCACTTGACCAGCCTTGTCCATCACACGCTATGCTGAAAGATTTTTTAAAAGAATAATACATTGTTCATCCTACACTTGGTGTCAGTTTGTGCTTTTAATCATAAGGGGTGAAAACCATGCTCAATCACAGGCCATTCCTTAACCTCTTGCCTATGAATGGAGTGGAGCTCTTGCTGACATCGAAAGATCGCGTTGAGACGAATTGTTGTTAAGGAGAAACGGGTCCATAAATTATGCAACTCTGACACTACTGTGTGTGTGTGTGTGTGTGTGTGTGTGTGTGTGTCTACTTTGTAACTTAAGCCCAGGAGATGGCTTGTGCCAAATATTTTGTCACACCTTGTTATTGTGACTTTAATCATGTCAGCACCTCTATTAAAGACAAACATTTCAAACAATTTCAAGAACGTTTCGGGGGAAATTTAGAGCTTTGATCATTTTCATAGACAACTACTAGCTATGCTGTGCTCAAAGATATACCTTGTGTAATCTAATCAGTCAGCCCTTATACAATTATTGACATGCATATAATGATGCACACTTCTATGTGATTGTACAATGAGAACAAATAGAAAAATCAGACTGATTTGTTCAGTTTACTTTTCAGAAGTGCACTTGTAATTAAAGGTGGGTTGCGTGCAGGCACACCAAAGCCACATGCATATATAGGCTCCAGGTTAACTTACTATCATGCCAATTATTACCTTTGTAGTGCACAAGGCCTCGTCTCTCCACATGTCTGTAGCCAGCACCCGACCTTTTAACCTCTCGCCCTCATTCAATCCCACCGCCATGCAACAAAAGGACCAGTCGCAGCATGTGAGTGTGATAAAGAACGGAGCAAAAAGGGTCACAAAAATGAAAAAGCCTGATAAGGCACACATGCAGGATTAACCCAAACCCTTTCTGAAAGCCGAGCCAACTTTTTATTGAGGCGACCCATCAAAAGTATTTCTTCAGACAGTAAGACACCAATTCATCAAATTCTCCCTCCACTCTCAAAAGATGTATTTTTAGCATGAATTGCAAAAGTTTCTGTGGAATTTGGAATTTGTTTTACATGTTCACATATTCACTAGGTTTTGATTTGGATATGCATTGAAGGAGTTAGCCTCTCCTGGCTCATTCAGTTAGGGCTGCAACTAACGATTATATTCTTTATATGTCTGCCAATTCACAATTTCTCAGAGCCCAAGGTGACATCTTAAAGTTGCTTGTTGTGGCCGATTAACAGTCCAAAGCAGAAAGACATTCAACATACATACAAACAAACCAGAGAAAAGCAGGACATTCCAAATTTTGAGAAGCTGGAATCAGTACATGTTTAGCATTTTTGCTTAAAAAAAAACCCCATTCAAAGCAATGAATCACTTACCAAAAAGTTGCCAATTAATTTTCTGTTGATCGACTAACCAACTAACTACTCGTTTCAGCTCTGCGTTCAGTATACTATAAATAGCCATGTTTGATGTCATATGATTGAGTGTGAAATATGGCTGTTGAGGTGGACATACATTGCCAGATACATAAACTATAGCTACAAATTTATAAATGAGATCTGCTAAAGGCTCTTACATCCTTAGGCCTTATGCCAAGGATCACTGCCCGTTCCAGCAGAGCAACTGTTTTGACCAGCCAACTGTTCTCCGAGGAGAGAAACAGGAGATCTGAGCATACACAACCGAAAAGAAGGAATATTGTTCCTGCATCCTTTTTCAAGTGTGTACTTTGTCAAGAACACCTCAGCTACCTCAAAATTCGGTCAGCATCAAACCTACGCACCTGCAGCAGCTCTTACCGACTTTCTTTTCTCGACTCCTGCGACTACAACACTTAAAGCGGTGTCTTGGCTCACTGAGCCCACATATCTACCAGTGACAAATGTGTCAGTACTCTGCATCGCACCCAACACCGACTCATATACTAGTTATTCCGTCATAACGCCATTTTGATAAACATACAGTAACAGCTTCTGTACATACTGTAACTATGTTTTCTAAATAGTGCAAATTAACTCGCATTTACATGAGATTTATTGTTTATTTATTGCAAAACATTTGCATCCACTGCTCTCTCACAGAGGGACAGTAAAGTTGATCTCAGGGTGGGTCTCGTGTTTATAGTTTGATTGATTTTATCTTATAAATGAATACTGAAATACCTCCTTCAATAAAACTCCAAAGATTCAATGAGCATCAGTATAAAACTACGACAAACAATGTTTTTTTCTTTTTGTGGCTTCATTCTACCAAAAGGTAGCACAGATACAGAGTTGGCAACATTTCCTAGATATGTCAATCACTTGTATGTATTTTACATAAAATGTTTTTTGGAGGATTTTTTTGCCATCATTGGATAGCATACAGTAGAAGGGCTGACAGGGAATGAGGGGAGGAGGCGTGTGTTTGGATGTCAGTTGGCAAAAACTTTGTTTACATTTCCAAAATAGCTTGGATGAGGTGTAATTTATCAATTTCAATTAGTCATCCTCCTTCTGATCCAACAACACAGGTGAGGAAGGTGTGGATGGAAGTGAACAGTCTTCTACAGCTCTGCGCCGCTACATATTTTGAAGATGTCCTGGGGATCATGTTTGTGTGCTTTCTGCAAGCTGGTGCAAATCACTGTTGTACAAATAAAAGGCTTTGGTTAGGTTTAAGCATAAAACAAGTTGGATAGGCTTGTGGAAAGATTGTGGTCATGAGACCAACATTGACTGTTTATGTGTACGAGTCATAATTCCTTCAGCTCCCAGAAGGCTTCGACATGTAAATGTAGACATACCTTGCTTTTTGGGCTTTCGCAAACTAAACTGATGCTGTTGTTTTTCTCGGAAGGACATTCTCAAAATGACTCACAATTCCAATCAAACAACTTGCTCTGATCATAACATATTTCTTATATATTTTCTTTTTATTCTTTTCTATTATACATATCGATACATACTTCACACTCTGCAAGCAGACTCTGCAAAGATCAAAGCACAGGAATGTGAAGGAAGTCCAAGGCAGTTCATATAGACAGAGCAAATGCCCTGCTTCAGCAGCCAGGCACAAAGCCCAGTGCTGTCTGATAGCTGGTGGCCCAAATGAGTGCCTAATAAACTCAATTTTGCACCTTTAAGGGCAGATGCTGAAGATGCTTTATAACTACATAAGCTTTTTCTAGACTTGGTAATGGGGTCGTGGAAGGTGTGCAAGGCCATTATTATGCACTGCTCTGATGTTACCCTTTCAGTTTGTTCTTTTTGCTTTCACATAACGACCTCAGCTTGCCCTCTTATTATTAGACCAGTTCATGTTCGCCTTCCACTACCTGCAGGCCGGCACAATCTGTAGCTCCTCACCCCTGAATGTTGACAGATGTCACCAGCTGCTTCCTAGTGACAGTAATGTCAAGCAAGCAGCTGGTTCTTATCACACCCCCAACAAAGCTTGCCACCACCACTCTGATTCCATACTTCTTTGAAATAACTGAAGCATCCCTTGGCAGTGTAATCTCTGAGCATAATCCAGAGTTGAATCTGAAGCCTCAGGTGTAGAGGGAGTGAAGTTAACAGTAACAGTAGAATTACTGCTGGAAGTCAGCTTTTTCATGCTGTATCCACAGTGAATTGCACTCACACATTTTGATTTGGAAATTAAATTGGAAATATTGTGAAATTCAATGACATGGTCCCCCAAAGCAAGGGATTCTCAGTCTAAAAAAGGAGCCAGCCAAAGCTCTGAAATGTTTAGTTTGAACACCTGCCTAAGTATTAGAGTGTCTTTGTTAAACGTATGTTCTATCTACAAATACAAATAACATGGGTTCAAGATTCTCAGTGCAGAAACAAAGTTTTGTTTGACATTTTCTGTAAAGAAACAACCGACACATTGGACTTATGAGCTACTCAGGAAAAAACTTCAAATATCTTGGTCGTTCTGTTAAGTTTGCAAATCAAAGACGGTGAGTTCATGAATTCAGCATTTTTGGGTTCTCACCCTCAAGCAGGCAGTGCCACAGTCTACACACTCAAGACCTTCGACTAGTGCTGTCGGTAACACTACAGTGTCTTGAGGCAGCCCTGCTGCCTGCCCGACACAATGCTCTCAACACAAAGTGCGGCCTGTCCTTGGAGTCTCTAATCCAGGAAACGACACTGCTGTCCTCGAGCATCGCTGAGCTTCTCTCTGAGCAGAGGGGCTCGATGCTTCCTCATCTCTCCATGCTTTTAGCCTCTTCTCAAGGGTGTAAGCAGTGCAGAACAGTTACAGTAAACAGCATACTGGACTTGTCCACATCAGTAGGTTTGAGGACAGCGGAGGCACAATTGTACTGCCATCCATCCTTTTCATTAGCGCTGTGAAACTTGGGTTGCTGTGCTGGATTTAAACCTTGTACTCATGTATAACATGACAGCTTCTGTTACAGTACTTCCCTCTACATTTGTTTACCACATCGAGTGCTGTAACCTAATGATGCCCTGATGGTTGTTTGTGGATAACACTTTACAGTGAGGTTAACAAAACTTAACAAAACATTGGTTGTATTTTTGCACTGCTTCATCCAGCATCCGCAAGCATGTGTCAACAATTTCACATGACTTTTTTGCATTATTTGACATGTTTCGTTTGGGCAAGACCTGGTGAAATTAAGAGAGGATTTGTGCACTTATGTGACCACGCAAGCCGAGAGGCACTCTTTAATAGACAGTATCATGAGGAAGAAATTCAAGGATTTTCTTAGGACAGCATGATGGCTCATTGGTAAGCACTGCTGTGTCACAGTCAGACGCTCCAGACTGTTTCCTTGCCTTCTGCTCAGTGCATGCTAGGACAGCATCACTGTCAGCCTGATTAGGAATAAGTAGGTTTGTAAAGAGGATCAAGGAATGAAACATTTCCTTCATCAAGGGACTCTAAACTGTTGACCATTTTATTTCACTGTACAGTAGTGTTCAAGGGCAAAAATATTGTTATTCCTCTTTATACCAAAACACAACAGCGGCAGCCTGCAGCAACATTTGTGTAATGAATTATCGCAAAAAATGTGAAATGAAGTAAGTGCTGCTTAGTGGATTCAATTATATTTGGATACTTGGATTATAACACATTTCGGGTAGATCCTAAACATTTAGAATACAAATCATATCCTTCACTAAAAGCAACGTTGCTTTTAGCATCCGCATTCACTCCCACAGATAAAACCCAAAAGAGACCGGCAGTCCGGTGATGACACAAATGCCAAGATCATACAACATTTTGACACATTTTAAAGTTCGAAATAACGCTGCTGAATAAATATTTTTTCTTCACGAACCGCTTCACCAATGGCACCTAAACCTGCATTAATAGATTTTTGGTGCAACAAGCTGAAAACGTTGCAAGTGAGAGTCAACCAGATAGTAAAGTAAAGAAAGGCAAATGCTCCGATGAGCTGAGGGGAACAGCAGAATTGACTGATAATTCTCTGTGGGTTCGTCACTAGAAGCAACCCCTCTTACATTAGACATAGTCAATTGACCCAGTGTTACTATGTATCTGTAAAAAATTCAAATACAAAGGTGTGATATTCCAATCTTACAACAGGACGACCAAACATAAACTTTCTATCTACAACCACTCACTGTTATTTCGACATCAAGTGTGCTTTTATAAAATATGAATGTAACGGGAAATGTAGAACACATTGTTATTTTAAGTTTTTCTGCAATGACATAATAGCATTGCCATCTCAAAATAGCAACCATATTTGACAATATCAAGTGAAGAGGATTTGATGAGAATTTGTGATTTTTCAGCGTTAAAGAGGAGTTACTTTGAAAGACACAGTATGTTGAAGTTGAAAATACTAGAGTTTAAAAATGTAATGACTGTGCTGTGAAGAGGTTGTATAAGAGCTTGGGGTTACTCTTTGGTAACAATGGTAACAATATGGCTTCACTCCAACAGAATACCCTGATGTGATGAGCTAAAAGGGTGCAATACAGCAAACGTGTGCCTGCAGATGAAATAATGATAAAATGGTATAGTTAGGTCCACTTGATAGTTTCTCTCTGTGGCACAGAGCATGTTTGGTAAAGGGTGTGCATGCCAACATTAAGGAGGGCACTGATGAGACGGCATATTTAGAGATTAAAAGTAAATACTGAAATTTTCATTTCAAACTATCATTTGAACAAAGTTTTCTGTCAAACCTATGGATAATAATGATTATTTCCAGTGTAATTAGTTGTTCCAGATGCCTTGCTTTTGCCAGGTCTGAACCAAATGCTTTCTAGTTCAGTATTGAACCAGCCTTTTAGAAATTTCAAGACCTATAAACCTTCTATGGGAATAAAATGTGTACTATTGGAATACAAATCACCTCTGCTGCTCAGGACATAGTCATTGCTACACAGATTACTGCCTCACTAGATTCATTTAATGTTGTCTCTGCTTACACACAGATCAATACCATAGCCGAGTGGAAGCCCTCTACTGTGCCCTTGATATTTTGCACTGTAAATGAGTTCAAGAAATCTTGGAAATTGTTTAACACTATACAAAATAATGTAAACACTTCATGATGAAAGGACTTTGAAGTGTTTAAATCACCCTTTCAAACACTGAGCAAAGACAGGTCAAAGGTTACATGCTAATTAGCAGAATTCCTCAAAGCTATATGTACTTCTCTATTTTGCATATGAGTGTTGACCATGTCATATTAAACCTTAACCCATGTACTAATGAGGATGAAAGGCGAGTTCAATTAACTGTCAAGTAAATCAAAGTGGAAATTGGAAACATAATATGGCCTATAATACCGTTTCAGTGGCCTAGTTCTTACAATGGTAAAGTATTTAATTTTACCATTTACCATTTTTTAGGAGGTGTTATTCTTTCTCGCTTCTTTGTCTTGTGGTACTAGTATTACACTATACCAAAACACTCCATTACAAGTAAAACTATAGAATCCATCAATTTTACTTACTAAGTAAACAAATAGCGACAGCACGAATACTCAAAGTATCCAAAGTAAGAGTACTCATTATGCAGAATGGCACGTGTCAGGGTGTACA
Source organism: Coreoperca whiteheadi (assembly GCA_011952105.1). Taxonomy (NCBI): domain Eukaryota; kingdom Metazoa; phylum Chordata; class Actinopteri; order Centrarchiformes; family Sinipercidae; genus Coreoperca; species Coreoperca whiteheadi. Next base: position 10,889,043 of record CM022490.1, read on the forward strand.
TTATATATATATATATATATATAAATATATATATATATATATATATATATGTGATGTTATTGGATGATTATTACTGATGAACTTATGTTTTTATCTGCAAAACAACTTGGAACTCAAGCTGAGTGATAAATGCATTGGAGTGAAATGTACAATGTTTCCCTCCTTGAGATGTAGCAGAATGTGAGGTCACTTGTACTTCAGATACTCAAGGGAAGTGCCTCAAAGTTGTACTTAAGTACAGTATTGTAAGTAAATGTACTCAGTTTCCAACACAGATGTGTGTTTTGGAGGATGTCCTCTAGAATAGAAGTGGATGTGTCAGACGTGTGCATGAACTGATGCTTTTACACACAAGACGTCTGGTTCATCTTCCCCCGAAACAGAAAGGACTGCGCCATCTTTTTGTTGTTGTTGTTGTTGTTTTGCTGTCATTTTTTTTTTTTTTTTTTTTTTAAGGCAAATACAGCGAGTGCTCCTAAGGCAAATCTTGAGTGAACCTGGCAGACAACTTAAAAGTTTCATGGACCTGTGGAAGTTCAGCAGTGGTGAGGGCAGAAACAGATATGATTTCCATTAATGAATAATCTATTGATCTATTGAACTGTTAAATAGAAAATGTCAGACAACAGTGAAAAATAGCCATCCGAATTTCCCAACTTACATTGATATAAAAAAGAGAAAATCACCAAATACTCACATTAGAGAAGCTGGAAAAAAGACAATGTTTTATGAATTTTTATGTGATAACTGATAATCAACTTAAGTGATTAATAGATTAATTGACTAATCGTTTCAGCACTACTGATGAATTTCTATGAACTGGTTTGGTAAAGAAATAGAAGTGCGCTATTATATGTTGGTTTTGTCTTGTGTTCTTACTTTTTGGGGACAAATTTGTTAAGCATGCAGTCGGTTGTTCATTGACCAATGTCAACCGGGATTGCCTTCTGGTGCTTGAGCCTAATTTCAAGAAGCTCCAGTCTTAGCCCTATTTACTTAATTTTCTTTCCATCCAGCCAGTGGATGTAACTTTAGCAGCTGAGGCTAGGTGGAGAGGCTAATTGTTGTGTCGCCTCAGCCAGAGTGATTACGAGGGGGAGAATCCACTGAGAGCCAGGGGAGGACCAGCCATCTGGAGTAGTGGAAGTGTTCCTGGTGGACTGGCAGGCATAAGTTCACCACATCTCATGAGTCCATCATTGTCCCTGAGCCAATTTAACTTTGTGAACTAGTATTTTTGTGCGCTGAACTGAAATTATTACAGACTGACTGTGTTTTGCATAAATTCGAACTAACAAATGAGCGTAATGCCGCCTTCAGGGTGCTGTCAGAAGTACCAGAATTACAAGTTAAGCGTGAATGAATGATATAAATGAGGATGTAAATGAAATAGGACAGACGGTAATGACGTTATTTCAATACATTTATTTTATGTCGGATATAATTATGCCCGTTCATACACATGTGGATTCAACCACTGATTGGTGTGTGAGCTGCTGCGTTTGCTTAGTTAAAGCCACTAAATGTATAACTTATATAGAATCTTTTTATTATTATAATTATTATTGTAAAGGGGGAAAAGTGGCTTTACTGTCAATCCTTTTTTCTGGTAGTGCCATTTGCTTTAGTCAATCATTTTCAAATGCACATAGGAGCTTTAGGTCTTTGGTTTGTTGTATGTTTTCATGAGCCCGATACAGTGCTGAGCAAAATGCATTGCTCATGCCAGTATTAATTAAAGATCCTTGATCATAAATATTTTTAAGGGCTGAATGTGCAGTTACTACCACAAACCCTTTTTTTTGCAAACATTTACATTCCTCCTGCATCAGTTACCAGCACCTCTTACCACACGGTAGACAGTGTGTGCAAAGCCTCTTTTTCAGCATAGTAGCCTTGTCAAAAACCAGTGGTAAAGTAAGATTACCTTTTGTTTCTATGACACATTATCAAAAATGATTACATGATTAATCATCTATGCCTTTGTCATCTGTGTGATGCTGTCATTAGCTTTCTTTTGGAGAAAACTGGAAATTAATTGCATTTTTTCAAATGTGTTTTATGAGCCGTTTTAATGATCTGTTTCACAGAAAACTAGTGGCAAGCTTGAAACAAGCACCCAGCTAGTTTTCACTAGTTTATTCAAAGGCATGTATTTGGCTTACTGTCTTCCATTATCTGACTGTGCCACAGAAACTATGCTTTTGTCTGCAGAGAGGCAGATTATTGGCAAGTATTTAATAACTGCGCCTCATTACAGTTGAGTAGTCATCTTTGAGCTGTGAGCACCGTATCAAGCTCACCAGCTCAACTGGGACAAGTTCAGTTTTGAAAATCTGAGAACAGTTTTGTCCTGATATAACCTGGTGCAATGCAAATGACTTAGGCCTCTAGTTTGAAGACATAGCATTAAGGTTATTGGCAACACAAGCAGTTGTTCACAGACAGCAGTGGTAGAGCTAAAACTGGTGGTAACTACAAAGAAAGGCCTAATTAAAAATAATGAGCTGCACGGGTTGCCTGTGTATCAGTCACATACAGGAAGGTACTGATCAACCTTCATCAGATCTAGTTGTCATTATTTCAGATCAATACGGTTTCAGTTTACAATTGAGAGCCAGCAGCCTTCACACACAATACATCACGTTTACACACTCCTGAACAATGAACCATGGACAAACACTCTCCAGTGATTATCTTGAAAACAAGGAAAAATAGTCTCTTCGCCACTTTCTAATTGGCTTATTTATAGTATTCTGTGTAAAGTAATTTACTATGTAATCAATTCTATTTCCTTGTGCATGAAAACAATTAAGCTTGAAATTTATAATAGATTATATTTCTGTGTTATGAAGGTGGCGGAAGGCGCTCTTTATTATACAGCAGGATTGCACAAAAAACGTAATTTCACTTACCAATAGCCTGTAGACGATATACATCCAGGATGTAAAGAATAGATTTTAATAGACCCAAAATACAGAGGTTATTCATGTTGTGTGTTAGATGTAAGAATTGTCCTTGGGTCAAAATTAAGTATTGTCAGATTTAAAAAAAAAATTAAAATGTTTCTTTTAATTCAATAAACTAAAAAATATTCCCGTCATATGGATGACTATATGAGATGTCCAGTGGAGCAGTAAACACAAACACCGTTGGTGCTGCTCAGAGCAACTCCTAAGGGCCCCTTGAGGACTGCAACACTTCACCACACCTGTTTATGTTTTTCCTGTCATGTCACGCTGTAGTTCTAGTGCATTGACTTAGAGAGATATTGAGAGACTAAACACTTATCTTGAGTCAAATTGCCAATTGTCATATATGGTATATATGCCACCCGATCCTGGACATACATGCGGTTTAACCTGGCAAAGCTTATTGTTAATAAAGCTACAATATTAAAGTTACCATAATGTTTGTGATCCATTAGGTTTGAATGTAACAATCATGCTTTGGCAAAAAGAATATGCATACATCTATTATGCAACAGTTTAATCAGTGAGTGTGTTGGTTGGTAGGTGGCAACAAGAAACTGAGTCACACTACCAAATACTAAAATATGACAATTAAACAAGAAGGGAACAATAACCTAACCTCGTCCTGGGGTTTGGGGATTTACTCATGTCCTCTCCTCTCTCTCCATGTTATTGAAAGGTCTATGTAGGATAAGACAAGGCTCCAGATCTTGGCTTGAAGTGCAGGGCAGCATAAGTGATAGATTTAGGTGGTACTATGTCGTTTAGCATCCTCATGAACACTATAAAAAGATGAATTAAGCAAAAACTATATTAAACAAAGCAAACAAATATTTCACTTCTGATCGGCATAATGTCATTACAATAAAAGTCCCATTATGAACAATGCTGGCATTGTACTCCCTGTATCATTCCTCTCCACTCACTGGCTAAGAGTCAAGCTAAATTGAACTCTGTCCCATCCTAAAAAATGGACAAAAATTGGCAGATTATGGTGCACCGGAACAGAGAAAAATGGCAACTACAAGAGTGCCGATTTGTGACAATACATTTAAAAGAACTGTGAAATTCGGGCGTACACACATTAGGCGAACAGGTCCAAAACTGAATATATTTATATACAAGTTCCCCTGCATTTACAAATGTTAGATCATAAATACTAATAAAAGTCTTTTTTAAAGATTTATTTTAAGTCGACAACTGTGAATATTCGTCTGTAATTGTAACATTACAGATTCACAGTTTATGATTATGTGTTTACTATGACAAGCATTTGCATAATAATGTCCTGATTATATTTTTGTTGATGAATAGAATACAGACCCTATTCTTCTATGATAAACTGAATGTGGTGTGTGAAAGGGCTATAGAAATGAAGTGTATTATTGCTATTACCTCCCAGTTTAAAATTAGAAGCTGTGTAAATTATTCATGATGATCCATAGTGGCCACTTTAATATTTTAGCCACAGATGTACAAGATACAAGATATCAGATAGATGTATTGATCATTTTACAACACAGGGTTGTATAATGAGATTTTGTTTTGTCGTTCCCACCTCACTGATGCTCCGTAGGTTTGAATGATCTTCTGAGCGGTTTTAATCACCCGCTGCAGAGCCCTCCGGTCCTGGGCCGTGTACATCCCATGCCAGTTTTTGACATTCCAGTCAGGATGCTTTCGATTGCTCCTCTGTAAAATTAATTTAGAACTTGGCACGGGAATTTTGCCTTCTTAAGTTTCCTTAAGAAATACAGCCGTTTCTGAGCCTTTTTGACCAGGGTGGGGATGTGAGAGGACCGTGTCAGGTTCTCTGTGATGCTGATTGCCAGGAACTTAAAACTATTCACCTGCTCCACCTCAGCTCCACTGATGTAGACAGGGGTGTGTGTCTTTGCCTCCTTTTTCCTATAATCAATGATCAGCTCCCTGGCTTTGCTGACGTTGAGCAGTAGCTAGTTCCCTGTGCACCACTCTGATATTAAGTCTCATCGTTGTTTGTTATCCGCCCCGATGATGGTGGTGTCATCCGCAAACTTCACAACAGAGTTGTCTCCATTTCAGGGGCTGCAATCATGGGTGTATATGATACAGTAGTGGCTTTGAGTACATATTCTGTTTGATATTTCATCTTGAATGCAATCTAAACACCAGTAAATATATTTGGCTTACGTTTTTCCTCAAGGTTACAGCAGGGTGGAGGGGTTAGATATTTGTCATCGTGGCTTATCCCCATATTTTTAATGAATGTTAATGAAAGCCACAAAAGGTTCAGGAAATTGCTTAAGGCTGAAAAGCAAGACATACATCCTGATGACTTTTTGATTGACGATGAGTTCAGGCATTCCCAGCAGAAAACAGAGGGTACATTTCTGTAGCCAATTACAAACTCTGGGTTTCACAGACATATTTTCTTTGTCTCAGGGACAAAAAAAAATAAATCCCCAGTTTATTACATCTGTGCCAGAGAGGTAAAACTGTAAAGGCAATTAGCCTTGGCCTCCCAAAGGATCACCTCCATAGGGATGACATATGTTTATTGTTTGTTATGTTCTTAATGTTCAACTGTTAGTAAAAATAAACTGTGGGCTCTTTTTAGGTCAGAAACACAAGCACAGTAATTTACTGTCACAATATCAAATTCATAGTTTACTCATCTATCTCAGTATCAAAGCCTCATTTGAGATTTTGATGAAAAGTTTAATTGGCTTGATTAGTGACACGTTTGATGTCCCCTGAGTTGTTTGCAAATCAAAAAGCTAAACATGTAAAATGGATAAACGCCCACATGTTGGTTCTAATGTTTTTTCCCTTTGTGAATCCTTTGATAGCACTTACGCTATTTAGTTGTTTTTTTGTTTTTTGTTTTTTAATGTTTAGCTCTTCTGCTGCTGTTCTGTGGTTTACAATGACCTGGTACACAATTGTCTCTGTGCTTCCAGATTTATTCTTTACTTTCATGGTCTGCACGGGTACTCAAAGGAAATGTGCAGACTAAATCCCTCTTCAATGACATCTGTCATATCAGAAACGGTGAACCTAATAGCTTTTGCCACTCTAAGAGCTCATGAGGGAATGTCATACAGGTTGAAAGTCATATGTTTGACCTCACTGTAGTACATGGTTTCCTTTTTCATATTTTTTGGCTTTATATTGTTACATGAGACCTATTGTTGTGGGTCCACCATAGACACAGTGTATCTAAACCTCAGTTGCTCTTGACAGTTACATGAGGCTTTTATCATCTCATTATGGCGAGAGATGCCAGGTGTGTCGGAAAGTCAGGTGTTCATGTATAAAAATTGGATTTTGCAGTCATGGTGTACAATAATGTGCTTCAGATAACAGAGTCACGTTCTTTTTTTGGCTCACATTGCAATGAGATCCTCCAGGGTTTGCTTTGGGATATGAATCTTAAGTCATCTGGATACAAACCAGGCACAATTAATATATGAGCCATGTGGGAGTGGTGGGAGCAAGAGAACAAGAAGAAGAGACTTAAATTAAAAGCAGTCATGTTTACAGGCCACATGTGAATGCACAGTATTTTAGTCACATAACATCAGGTATTCATGATCAGTTCTGAAAAGTACGATTACTGCGGTCTATTTGCATCTTTTTAAGGACGCATTTGAGTGAACATCATCATGATTCTACAAGTTTTGGGCCTGCATAGGAAGTAACGCATTTGAACAGCAGCGCGGCCTTACATTAGCTCTTTTATGACAACAAAGTGATGAGACAGTGTCCCATAGATTATACATGCTAATCATACAATATTCACAACAGGAAGTGACTGCTGTGCCTTGACGTAACCTCAGACAATCCGAAATAGGAGGAGATAAGATATTAAAGTTAGGATTTATATATTTATAAAGTCTATTCTCCACACTGACATAACAATGTATTATGTATCATGCTTACATGTGTTCTTGTGTTCAGATAAATTATGAGAAAGGAACTACTGCTAGGTAGTACATATCACAACATGGTAGCTGATGTCATCTCTTTCCCATTATTTATAACACATAATCACAAACTAATTTAATAACACCACTGTGAGTCATCCCTTATAGCCACATTATACTCATCCACAGCAGGCATGTTTTATAATGGAAGGAAAAGGTAAATGAATAGAAAGCAAGACAAAACCTGGGGAGTATGTAATAATAATAATAATAATGATGATGATGAACGGCAAATAAATTAGTATTTACTCAATTGTAATTCAATAGTCAAAAACTGATTCCTAGCAACTAACATCTTACACTGTTTACTAATCACTAGCAAATTATATACTGCACTTTATGCAAACACTTTTTAATAAATCAAAGGTATTATTGGCAATGTTAAAAAAAACTCATTTGTTACTGTGTCAATTTTCAGTGTTAATACACATTGTGTGCTCCACCAAAAAAAAGCTTTCTCTGCTAATTAAAAGTTTTTTCAAGTGATTCTTACACAGCAGTGAAAAGTACATCTCATGCCCAGTGAAAAAGTCAAAAGGCCATGATGATATACATAATGTAATCTTAGAAAGAGAACAATTACTGAACAATGACAAATTTCCAATTTTCATATATTTATTATACTTTCGACTCCTCATAAGAAGACAGTAAACATGGGGAGAAGGCAAATGACATGCAACAAAGGTCCCCGGCCATAAAACCAAACCAAGGATGTTGCAATTACATGTATCGGTCTTAACCAATAGGCTACCCGCACACCCAAATGTAGCTGTTAAACAGAGCAGAAAAATCATTTTTAAAGTCCATGTGGATGTCATCTGTGAGCTGAACAGAAATAGATTCACCCTGGTACCACTGCCAATTAATTTACAAAGGAATGAGCAATAAATACACCCTTAAATTCAGTGGCGGAATTTACTCAAGCACTGTCCTTAAGTAGAAATTGTAGCTACTTAAATTGAGTATTTCCATTTCACGCTACTTGATACATGTACGCCATCACAATCCAGTGGGAAATATTACTACTTTATATATAATACAGCTATAGACAGTTAATAGTTACATATTAAGATTTTACATACAAAACATGAGTTTATAAAATATGATGCACTGTTAAAGATTTAAATACCCAACAGCAGATGAAATAGTTAAGATGAGTTCTACCTCAACCAACTACAACAGTGAAATACTACTTGTACATTAATGCATTAGAAATAGAATCCAATAACATCATATATAATAGTATAACACCCACAGGTGCCATTTTTCTGCATTATGTGTACTTTTACTTTCAGTACTTTAAGTAGATTTTGCTAATAATATTTACAAACCTTTACTTAAGTGACATTTAAATGCAGTATTGCTAATTTTATTTAAATAAAGGCTCTGGATACTTTTCCACCGATTAAATTGTTGCGTAACAAAAGGAATGTGTGAGCCTGAAGAAGGCTAAATGCATAAATGATACTGTGTAATTTTTGTACAATTGTACATTTTTGTGTTCTTGTTATGATCTTATTGGGAACAGTAGTGCTCTATGTCAGTCCAACACAAATGTTCCTTCAGCTTATTAAGCAAATATCTAATGCTGTAAAGCACTTAAAGCTTGCTAGTGAATACAACAATGAAACTATGCAAATGTTAATCGTGTTTAAAATAATGTTATTCTTTTATTACTCTGTTCAGTGCAAATAATCGTAGACTTGATGTTGAAGTAAGAAGAAGCAATATGTTATATTTGCTTGCTTCATATGAGCTTAACTACTGTATGTCAATGACAAGCATTTCATATCTTATTCTGCTCATATGGAAGTTGGCACCCAGAGCTTTTGAATATTGTTTGCCATTAAAAGTTATTCTGCCTCTAGCCGGCAAAAGCTTGAATATGATGTTCCCTTTTGAATGATTTCTTTTAGCAGAACAAATTGTGCAAACTCTCACACGGGTGAGATGCGGTGGCATCCCCCCAGTTAAAAATGAACAAATTGCCTACTGAGTGTAAGTGTAGCCAATTGCCATCACTTTCCCTAATATGACATGCCATTTCCAATATTACAATGGCCAGAATTCTGACTCTTATAAAATGCAAATTAAGGACAGAGTTTATTTATTATTAATTAAAATTAATTCATCTATGCCGGTGATTATATCGGCAATATATTCCAAGCAGCCTCCTCTTCTCGAACAGTAAATTACTGTTTTCTATGCAAGCTTTGTATTTGATTAACACGTTTATCTTGGGAACATGCAATTATGAAGCCTCCATTAGCTCTCCATTGCCATCCCCTCATTGAAATGTATTTTTCTCCTAACCATTTGTGTGGTGGCTGATCCTTAATTTAATCTGGACAGTGAGGTAGTATGAAAACATCAAAGGTCTCTGAGGCAGCACCTTGCTTCGGTCTAAGTAAAGCCTTGCTAACTCTCTTTTTAAAATAAATGCCCCCGCCACATAATTGGTGGCTGAGGCTCTAGCTCATGCACACTCCATTTTTTTTGCTGGAGCCTCCCTTGCGAAAACAAATCCTCCATTCCCGCAGCCGAATTACTGCATAGTCACTGCACCAGAATCCCCATGGCAACAGACATGTGCAACAGCCTGCCTTCCCCTCTCCCGTCCCCTCCACCCCCAGAGCTCTTTCCTCACTAAGAAACTCAGTGAGCTCGAGAGTACAAATGTGCAGCATCTTCCTCAATGATCTACAGAGGTAGATGCCGTAGAAGGGCGAGAAAAGATATCTTTCATAATAATCTGTCAACTGAAAAATCTCTTTTAGTTCAGCTGGTTGCTATTGGAAACTGCATGAGGACATGGAGTAAGGAGCAACAAGCATGGCACACAGGCTGGAAGTAGGTGGTATATATTCACTGTGACAAGGAGACAGCCTCTCATTCCTAGAGGTTTCTGGTCCACAGAACAACATCAAAACCAGTTAAAAGAGCAAGATCTGCATCACTACACCCTTCATTCAATTTTTGCCACCATAAAGTTATTGGATGATCTGAATGGCCCGCACACACACACAGAGACCAATATACCTTCTCACTTTGTCTCTATTCCTGTCGTTGTCTGGCTCTTTCACATGCTCAATGTCTGGTCGTGTGCCTCTCTCTCTTCATTCTCTGTTTCTGCTCAGTCTGACCTTAGCTGTAATAATATTGTGAATTGGGGTTACTGCGAGGGGAGAAGTCAGGCTGACCGGCAACCCCTATTTCCTGCTCTCACAGAAGCTCATCACAGTAGAAAAGACACATGATTTATCAATCCACATCTCGCAGTACTCCACTTACACTGCCTGCTCTGAAGTGAACTCAGGCCCAGCATTAAAGTTGAGTTCTCGTCTTTTATCTCCCCAATTACCTCTGTGGAAAAAAACACTTTGGAGTTCTATTGTAAGCTGGACAATAACAACAGTCAAAATATTCTCATAATGTTCACATCACTACTGGGACAAGGGTATTATGTAAGATCGAATGTAAGCACATCCATGGTTTATGTACAGTATACAGTAATACAACAACAAACAGTTTAATCCCAAGCAAGTCTGCTAAAGATGTTCATCTAGATAAGCAACAACTGACTCAATCTGAAGACATAAAGCTGTGGTTGCTTGGTGCTGGGCTGTATATAGTATAGCCTGTACTTTGCCCTACTCATTTTCTGAAGTAGTCTGCTTATTTTGATTCTAATGTAGATTAATTTGTCAGAATAACTGGATCATTCAGAGCTGAAATGATTAGGCAATTGGCAGAATATTAAAAAGGGACACTCCAAAGATTTAGCATTGCATTTTGAAAAAGTTGGTGGACTTAAGCAGGTTTAAAAAACGATTGGTCAAAATCTCAGCAGCAGAGGTCGAGACATCCTGACTTTTAGTCCGTTATGGGTCAAGCTCCAAAAACGTTTGCCATAGCCTCTCTGCCTGGTAAATTCTCACGTCTGAGGCTGTCGTTTCAGCAAGTGTCACAAAACAACGTGTTTATATTAAGTGACAACGAGCTCTAGCGGTCTTATTAATTACGATGTGAGCAAAGGAGGAAGTCAGATGATGTTATTACAGAGCGACAAAGTCCATCTAGGGACGAGGCCGGGATGGATGGATGTGTCAACAAAACACTGGACTTTAACACAGGGGACGGCTGTTTGTTTCCTGTTTCCAACTGATAGTCAATGCTGCTGTTTTTTTAAAGCATGACCACCATCGTTCCATACCTTAACCAAGTGTTTATTATTGTATCCATGATGATGAAGTGGTTATTTTAACCCAAACAAAATCGACTGATTATTTGAGTAAATTTTCAAGCAAAAAAAAGCCAAACGTTTGCTGATTCCGCCTTCTTGAATGTGATGATTTGCTGCTTGTCTTTGCCTTGTATGAAAGTAAACTGAGTACCTTTGGTGTCGGTCAGAAAAAACAAGTAATATGAAGGTAACAACCTTGGGCTCTGAGAAATTGTAATGGACACATTTCTACTATTCTGTGATGTTTTACTGACAAAACAGTTAAAGTAATGTAAGCAATTATTAGTTGCAGCCCTAACTGGTTTATGAGCAAAATTACCAAACATTTGATGGTTCCAACTCCTCAATTGTGAGGATTTGCTGCTTTGCTTGGTCGTAACAGTAAACTAAATATTTGTGGACTTAAGACTAAAACAAGCAACTTCAAGGCACAATTCTTTGACATTTTATAGATAAAGCAATAATCCATTAATCAAGAAAATAACATCCCTAGGATTCATTCCTTCTATTTTTGGTAATTTATCCAACATACTCAATTGCTGATTCTGCTTAAGCACTGCTCACTAAACCATTTATATTACAGCGGTATTTTAACCCTGTATTTCAGCTGAATAACCCACTATACTCTGTATGGAAGGCTAAAAGTGACTGAAAGTGAGAGTGCCCCATTGTATCATGCTGTCTCCCGTTTCTTCACTTCACTTAAAAGGTGCCAGGGTCACCAAGTCCACATGACATCCAGTCCAAGGTTATAAAAGGGTCGACTCTTTAATCGTGATTAGCAGCAGCACTAGACTACTTCAATTAGCGTGTAATCATCTCCAACATTAGAGGTGAACAGCCTGATGCCTGAGCGATTCTCAAACACCATCTCTCTCACGCTCAGTGCTACCAATACCAATGACAGCCTTGATTCCTCCCCTCCCCTCGTCTGCAGGTCCCTCCCCTTTTTCCACATGTGCTCCTTTAGGGCATTTCTGTCCTTTATAGAAGGGAGATCATATCCGTCCCTGTCACTTACAGTACATCACTGTCTTCATGTGTCATTTGCCGTGTCAATATTGCCATTCGACAGCCACTTCTGGTTCATCGCAACAAAATGTCAAACTCTCTGACAACATAAAAGGTCAGTAAAGAGCAGTTTAGGGACTGTGTTTTAATATCACTGTGACTGACTGCATCTGCCATTATTAGTACAGCCAAAAAATGGCACTGGTGGCGATGTCCAGAGTGAGAGAGAATTTAAAGTGAATTAGGGATAATGAGGACTTACAAATGAGAGACAGTGTGAGTGATGTGTTTCCCATCTTTTGGCGATGGGATTGGGGTCACTGGCTTTGAGGCAGAAAAGTCAAAGCACAACCGAAGCCTCTTTTTCACTTTTTTCCCTCTTTCATGTGCTCAATTTTCTTTTCTTTTTTTTTTGTCTCTTTGGACTGTGGATGATCATAGCCCACAGCTGTTAATTTCACAGTACACATGTGCAAGCATTCGCAGAAGAGCAAACACATGAGCACGCACACACACACACACACACACACACACACACACACACACACACACAAACAAATGCGCGCAATTCTACCTCAATTTTCTTGAAGATTGATTTAGTTGCACAGAAACAGACTAAAGGATGAAGGAATATATTGCAGCATGATTCAGCCTCATTAGAACAGCTCCATGTGGATTCTAGCTTGATGTTGCAGATGTACTTCCAATTTAAGAGCATCCAAAAGGATCTTTTCTTTTTTCCCAGACACTATTATTATGCCATGTGGGTCAACTTGTGAATCACAAAGACAGAGAGGGAGGGAGGAGGATAGACAGAAAAGCAAACAAGAAGCAAGTCTGATATTCAATTCTCCAATGAAACCTAATCTTCCTCAGCAAGGGATTGTTTTGTGCCAGCAGGGGTCCATAGCAGAAACATCTATGAACATGTCTTGGACCATCTCCTCCACATTACTTGCAATTTGGAGGCAGGAGGAACCCTGGGCGCCCCAGTAAACAGTCTTTGGAGACTTTCGCTCTCTTTCCCCATCTCACTAATTGGTTATCTATCCTCATTTTACCCTCCTCTTTGGTATTCAGAGGATGAGCTTCTTCTTTCTTTGTCTTGGCCAAATAGCTCAGGGTAAGTCTTGGACAATAAGAGCAAAATATTTCTTCATCAATGCCACACTTTCATGATAGGAGTACAGTACTTCACCCCTGGACAGTGTAGGGCAATATTTAAGGATGAAATAATATCCTGGTTTTGTCCCTGCACCTTCTTTATTAACTTCTTGAATCACCCCTGCTATCATTTATAAACCGACCAGGCCATTTATTCATTAAAGCCGTTTCATTTGTTTCAATTTGCTGCCTAGTACAATGTCACCAATGTCCCTGTAATGACTATATCACAAGAGTTTACAGCTTAATTTACCAACATACCAGCTCAGCTTGGCTGGTTTGCCGAAGATTCCTCTGCACTTCCTTCTCATTAGTCAGACTACATGTGAATGTATGACTCAGCTCGTAATAACTACGAGTGTGTTAAAATCATGCACATTTGATTTCCCACTGCTTTACTTTGCGTGCCTATTTAAATCCTCTGACAAGGACTGAGGACTCACCATCTAACTGACAATAGCCTACCTTTCATGGTTAATGTATAAATGTATTTGCTATATTGTCCTACATTATGCACATGAACTATTCCTTTAATAGAATGCATTCCTTATCTCCAAACACTGAAACCATGTCATATCCCTTAAATCTCCCTCTTGATGGAGAACTGGTCAGAATGTCCAAATTTGCTAAATTAACCTCACTCTGAATGTCTAACAATCAACTTATATCCCAGAAGAATATTATAAATCACAGACAAACTGTTATCCTATGTCTCCCATTGCTTGATTTACATTTGTTTTCTCACTTCTTCTACCTCCACCTCCAAGTTCAGGTTTTCTGTTTGTCATCTTGATTATAGACTGGAGGATTATAACTGAATATTTATTGGTCTTTGTCCATGCACAACTCAACATTAATCGTTTCTCTTCTAATCCTGCCTGTCTTTTATCTTCCCACATAACGGAGAGTTAATCCCCAAATCCCTGTTTACAGCATGCAGTCATTTCTCTTGCTCACTTGATGAAGTGCCATAGGCTAGTTTTGTCAGGTGACAATTGCAAGTCGGCAAACTTAGGCATGATACTTCAAGGGATCGGTTTCATTTCAATTCAAATGTGTGAGGTTTTTTAATGACCTGCGATAAAATAATCTTGTGAAATCTTTTTCACATTCTGAATTTAGTCAGAATACCTCGAACCAATTGAGCTTCATAGAAGTCTAATTAATGAATCCAGCACATATAGTTATCTGTTTTTGGGATAATGATGCAACTGTTCAGCTCCCCTCCATCATACAGGATAAAGTAAGCTCAAGGTCCATATTGATGGAGCATCCAAGGGTAGGAAATCGGTCCTTCGTGGCCTAAAACTCTCAGAGCGGTGAACTTTTGGTCCCACTTTTAGGAATAGGAGTAGAAGCAGTTTATCAATGTTCTTAACCAGGGAAAGCCACCTTGTCCCCTCCAGGATTTAGTGGAGCTGCAGAGCTGTCCTAGGAGATCCCAGCAGGACAATAAAGATAACACAAACATGCACACACATTGCTGTAGCTGTGGAAGTACAGAATGTAGCATGAATGATTTCAAATAACAAGCTTCTTGACTGGATTCAAACAGGTCAACACTGTGATCATAATAATTTTACCTCAAAGCTCCAATATAATGTTAATTTCATAATTTCCCCACCACTACGTACATATTTAGTAAGGTTTCCTGATCATCCAAGATGCATCTGGACCGTGAGAGCAAACCGAGGGCAGTGCAAAACATTGACTAGATTATAAGTGTATCGAAGGACACTGAAATGCAATAACAACAATAATAATAATAATAATAGACTTCTAATGCAGTAAAAAAAAAAGTGAATATGTGAAGTGGCTAAACAGCTCAAAATAAAGAAATTGGATTAAACTAAACTCCTATTTCAATCTGCCTTTTCAGTTTTCACCCATCTTTATGCTATACACAATGCACAGAGAGCAGAGCAAAAATAGATAAAGCATACATCATGGTCAGAAAGACACCCATCCCTTATTTACTAAATCTACAGTACAAAACCAAAATGTGTTAAAATAATGCTTCCGGACCCCACTTTAGGATTTATATCAATGTATTGCAGGCTCCTGGTATTCATTACATTAGTGCTTGAAATCAAGACAAGTCGGGGTCATCCAAGCTGATGAGAGGATTAGACTTAAACCCAAGATCAAACTGAAGTACATTCAACCCTAAAACATGGATTCATGATCTACTGTACTTACTTTCAGGCTCTGTAAATATGGGCTTACTATAGCTTGGACCCTTCACTATGGGAGACTGATAATTTCACTTGATTAACAAACTAGTGAGGATGAACATCTGGTAGCAATTAACCTTCAGACATGCATTCATGCCCGTGGACCAGCATGCATCGATAGAGCTGGGCTGAGCTCCAGTTCTCCAAAGCCCATTTCTTTCTACAACAACTGTTACTCTTTATCGCCATACAGGGGAAAGGGTCGCAGTAATGCCTGTGCTTGCCTGATTGTATCACTGGAGGTCAAAGGCCACATTCGCTGAAAGCTGGATAACGCTCTGAAAAAAATCCCTGAATCATTGTCCTGAGGAGAAATTGTCTGACTTTTATCTGTTTGTATCATTTGAAATAAGCAACCTTACAGTAAGTCATTGTATTGATACTGCAATTCCAGACGTTGTCCCTCCCCCTGTTAAGCAGACTGGATGACAAGTCTGTATTAAAAATATCCACCAATTAGTCATACTGCGGCTCGGATCAAGTTATAGATAAATTCCTCTGGTTTGACCTTGTTGCCATGGAGCATGATTTGCCAGGCTTGTACAAATCATCTGGGTCTCAACATTTACTCTTGCCAATTCAGAAATGCTGTGTGTGCACGGCACTCTGGGAGAAATAAACAACATCATGGAGGCTGCAATCTTTATTCACCTGATCCACTATTTTGTGGCCAAGGTTATAGAGGTAACACAATTTTGAGAGGGTTCTGTGGAATAGTGTATAGGTCCTTCTTGTATAGGATGGGGAAAAAAACTAATGCTCTGTGTCTGTGTGTGGTGCATTCAACTCCTACTGTAATGCTCTGGACATTCAAAACTTCGGTGTTGACTGCCAAACAGCACTGGAATCACAGGATAAATTGTCTCACACTAAAATTCCAGAAAGAAAATTCACAAACCATCACATCTACATGATTCTCATCACCGAGAATCATGTAGATGTGACAGGCTCTTCCTTTAAAAAGCCTGTGGCTCATCAACAGATGAATAGTTGGAGTTTCCTCATAGCACATGAACGCCACACAAGTGTCAGCTATGCACACATAGCAGCTTGGAGCAGACTTCTCTGAGCAGCTTGCTAAACCAAATGGTATAAGCATGCAAAAGCAGTGGTCTGGTGCTTGAATATTTTCACAACAGACAACGAGGGAAGAAGAGAACAAAAGTGAATTTACCATTCTGTTAACATGTCTAGCAGAGCGGAGATTGGCTGTAATTACTGTATTTATTTCTTGTGTTGCTTTAGTGAAAAATGTGTCACCCCACTATGAATATTATTGTTATAATGTATTATCCATGCAGCAGTCATGTCTCAGTTCCAGCAGCTTCAGACCTGTTGTTCTAGATCTGTTCCAGTCCAAGTTGTGATGTATTGTTAGTTGTAGGAAACAGACTTTGACCAAAAGCAACGCTACAGACACCAGCTAGCAGGCCAAGTTTAACAAAACCAACCATAATTTTCAGTTAAGAATGATTTATTTGATTTTTGATAAAGCAGGGCTTTATGTTTGGGCCTTAAAAGACATCTTGTGTCATTGTGAAAGGTGATAGTTGCACATACATGCATTTGATTGAAAAGCAGAAACATGTCATGTACTTCAAAAAAAAAGAAGCAAAACAGTAGGTCTTCTTGAAACTGTTAACATTTATTCTTAACTTATCAACAAGTAAGTTCACCTTTGGATGATAAATTCTGACATTTACGATCATCAGTGTTTCAATAGTTCCAAAGGAAGTTTGGTCAACTTGTTGTTTGGCATTCAGGAGTCAATGTAGTGCCTCAATGGAAGCCACATGCACTGGATGTAAAAAAGGTAGACAATGATTTTTCCATAATAAATTAACTAGAAGCAACTGCTTCTTTGTCAGTCCATTGCTGCATTATGGTAAAAGCTTTTTGCATTTGAATATTAAATCAGTGTTTATTGTATGAATGTCTTTTGTTACTAATAATCATTTGGGTGTGTAATATGATGTTACCCAAATTATTACCAGGATTTTCTTGAAAGTGATATATTGTTAAAACAGCTTGCAAATTTCCAATTCAGACCAGGATGTTGGTTGGACCAATTAAGAATTTATCTTTCAAGCTGTAGATCTGAACGGAATTATGCAGGATATGTAATGTAGTCAATAACCTTAATGGACTGAATAACAGTAAAGCCTGCTGATGCCGATAATGACAGCGTGTTGATTTTCACTGGAACATCCTGAGACGATGTCCGAGGCCAAGTCACAGGCGTCAATTCAATTTTCATTGTGGAACTCTCGCTACTGGGTGTAAAAAAAGCCAGTATTGCTGGATGTCTTGAAAATATGTAACGACAACACTAGCACAGACCCAAATGCTTTCTATGTTTCTACAGACAATTAACACTTTGGCTTACATGTCTGAAGGAACTTTATGTTAAAAGAAGTTTGGAAGGGGAAATTAATGATAAAATACTCCACAAACTTAAAAAAAAGGGATTTTTACTAAGACTGTTGCAAACTGCCGTCAGGGCGCAAATGTTTGCATTATTTTTTTATTTAGCGAGATATTTACTAAGAGTACACATGTAAATGAGCCCAGCTGTAGTTCAGCTGAGTTGCATACAGTTGATACTGCTGTGATATAAAGTATTGGCTGAAGAGAAAACACTGCTGTAAGGAAATATTAGTTGAATAGCCTGATGTTGTCAGCTCAACAAAAAGATCAGTGATTGAATGACTTTTGATAAATCCTTTAAACTCCTTTGACTAGATAATTTCTCTAAACAGATAAAACATAATGTAACAGCCTACTTAATTACTGGCTGCTATAATTACATTGCACTGGACTGCACCTGCTGGAGCCATTAAAGGTCAGGAAAAATAAGCAAAGCAAGGCAACAGAAAGGAAACGCCGTGTGAAATATTACTGGTTGTTTCATTGTCGCTCTTTTGTCTTGTGTTGTGAACTCCGGTTAAGTCACTTTAAAATATATCTTTTGTTTGAGATTTTTTACTCTCGTTCTGTCTCAGCCACTCACTGTTTCTCTGGACACACGCAATTGGACTGATGAAATATATATATAACACCCTTAGTGTTCTACGGCTACAAGCTGAAACAACCGCAGCTGTAACTTTCTTTGCCTGTAGGTGGCAACATCAACATGTCTACAACTGTTACTCTCCTATAGGTAGCGCAGGCAGGCAGTGGCAGTGACTGAACGTGAACAAGTTTTCGTGTTGGCGAGTTACAATCCTGTTTCATGAGGTGCGTCACATCTAATAGTAATAATTAAAAGACTGAAGGCTTTACCATTCCACCCTATTGGATTCATGCAAATACGGGTCAGACTTTGCAATTATGGGTAACAGCAGGCTTACAGTTTCCAGTAGTCTTTGTAATAAACTCAGAAATCCTGAGTAACCTGCAGTTTCCCTCCAAGTACAACAGCTATTTACAAGAAGCATTACGCACAGGACAAATTGAAGAGAACCTGCTCATCATTTTTCAGACTCTGTTTAAGTTAATTTGACATACATTCGCATTTTTAAGTATGCTCATTGTTTCTCTAAATGGATAAGCATCTACTAACAGATGGTCGTAGCAAATGTAAAAAACATAACATTTTTTCATGAGTTTGTTAACCTCCTGTTTTGTTGAGCAGGGCGTGGAAAATATCACAGTGAACAAATAGAATTAAAAAGCAATTTTTCAAAATAAAGCTAAATCTTTGGCACAGTACATGGAAAGGAGGAAAAAAGACCTCATGATTGATTGTGAGTGTTCAGATTTGGCCACCACTGATTAACTATGTCCTTAGTTGGCAGCATCTCAAACACGATGCCTAAATGATGATTAAAAAGAACCAGTGAAGAGTGTAAGAGAAGGTGAAATAAATATGTTCCAGTTAATTCGAATAGGTGTAAATAACGTCAAAATCTACGTTTTTGTTCTTTTGCCACTTCATTTACTCTGTTGAAGGCTACTGATGAATATTAAGTATGTTTACCCAGTTTCTTTTGTCAGTGGAGATGGCTTACCATAATGACACTGCCAAGATTGTGTTGTTGTATTAATTTCGCAAACAAAAGCTATTCATCAGTGTTTTTCTGTATCTATCAGACTGTTTAACACCCAGGTGGGAATTAGACCCAAACAATAAGAGATCTGATTTTCCCAGTTAGCAAGACATTTTGGCAGATCTCTCATTAACCTGATGTCATCATATTGTACACTGCAACAAGACACACAGCTGATCATATTATTCAAATCTGTAGCGGCCTCCGCAATTCATAACAGTTAAAAAATTAACAAGGACAACGAACAATGTTCATTCTATTTTAGCAAATGGGTTTTTCTATAGTTTGACACACCTTTCTGGTTCCACTTCATGCGAGGAAAACTTTTAGAAATGGTTCAGTTCCTAAGTATCACTATATGTGGAGGGAAGTCTTCACTATTACCATGAGGAAATTCTTTGTTTTTCCTCCGTGAGATACAAAGTCTTTAAATATAAACTGGTGTTTTACCTCATGGCAAAACTGGTGCTTGTTGAGTTTTGTTAACATTCTCTCCAGCCTCTCAAGGAGTATTCATTCTCTCCCCACAGTCCCACTCAGATAAACCCTTATCCTTCTTATCCTTAGCAAATCAATACCTACCTCAGCTACTTTGGGAATCAGCCATCCACACACATCAACTGAGATGTGATGCTTCAGAAGCACAAAGCAGAAATCCTTGGTGGAAATCTTTGCTTGCGTTAGCATCTTCAGGTGAATCTTGGTGGTATTTGAGCTTTTAGAATATACCGAGGTAACAGAAACAAGGTACCTCATCCGCATCATTACACGAGCTGGTTATTAGTGGTGTTATTTGGACATGCTCCCTTACAGCAATGAGTAAATGTTTGTCTCTGAATGGAAACACTTCCAGCACGTTACCAAATCGAATATCAAACATTGAAATCAGTCCACTCCCTTATTATAAATGAATTTCCTGAACTGTTGCCCAATGTCTTGGAGGATAATTATTAAAAGTGCCTTTAATGGAGGTCAGTGAGGATGGTTCAAGCCATTAATCTAATAGCGTGTCATTTAAATATCATAAATCATATTGTACATGTTTACATTTGACATTTCTTTGCACTTAACAGTGAAGTAATATCTATGCCTGCTTCCTGTAATCATCAGCGCATGAATATTGATGTGGTATCTCTCCAGGCACACTCATCTAAAATGAATGTAGACGGGCCTCCAGCTCAGACAGATCTGCACAAACACAGCATGCTCATTAACGACCAATTGTATAATAATGTGCACCTGTCTGAAGAAATGAAAGGAAGCCTTCATGAACATGTTTGCACAGAGATCTGGAATTAGCCATTAAGATATATACGTTTTCCGCTGTTTTAAGTGCAGCAACTATGTTTAGTTTTACAGGAAGGTGTAACGATTTATTTACTGCCAAATGATTAGACTTGAGGGTGACAAAATAAATTTCCCAAGGTTAAGTGATTGCTGTTTACTAGATCACAATAAATCAATTACTTGTTCATTATGTATCATATAAGCTTTTACTCCAACATTATGTTGATTTGGCATTTTGAAAAAAGCAGACTGAAAAGAATGAGGTTATTAATTTTGAATTTCCATATTTCTAAGTGCAGGAGCAATGTCAGCAGTAAAAAAAAATATGTTTTTCTCTGAAATCATAAGCAATTTCGAGCCGACAAGTGCCGAGCCCAGATGGGTCAGGTCACATGACTGTCTTGCATATCTCATATGGTAATTTTGCATATTGCAATGGGAGCTGGGACCTGAGACCTGAACCTGGCAATCTGAAAGCAAACTGAGGGCTAATTTGAGTGTCCCCATTCAAATGGATTATATCCTATGAAGGGCTGTTTGTTTGCAAAAGAAAAATCAAAGCCTCATTAGGCTTCTACTGATTTGTGATTCCCTATTTGTGACGAACACTGTGAAACATTATTTAAGTTGGCCTAATGCGGAAATATTTCCAGGAACTTCTATAAATCCCAGGAGATGAACCTAGCTTACTTCATTATCACTTATTTCTTCTAAACTTGTATATCTGTGGTGTGTATGGGGCACCATAGATTTTGCAGGTTAAGGAGATACTAGATGACTTATCTCTGGCTCACACAAAAATATAACAAGATCAGCTCATACAGTATTGGCAAAGCAAACTGAAAAGTATGCAAGTGTGCGATCCCTATGTGTTTTTGTTTTCCAGGCCTGGATAGGAATCAGAGGGTCTGTAACCTTCGCAGTGACAACAGTCTGCAAGATGAGTACCACAATCTGTTTTATGAGTAATAGGGAAAAGTACTTGCCAAAGTTCTATTTAAACCGTCCATCTATGTTTTAATTGATTTAGTTATTACAGTTGGATAATGCAAAAGTTACATGAAAAGTGGCTACCTACTTAAAGAACTTTTGTTTATGTAATTTATGTTGTACTTCATTCCTGCTGGGTTTGACGTGATTGTATATTTTGTGTGTACTGTATACCATGTAGCCATGGTCTGGAGTCTGAATCTGAATCATTAAACAAATATGTTGGCTGAAATATCTGCCACTGGATCTTTTTCGGTTATACCACTGGGAATCACGAATGCCTGAAATATAAAAAATCTTTAAACCCTTTTGTCTTGAGGGCAGCACCTTGCTCTCATCTGAGCAAATAATCTGTAAGTCAGTCTTGTGTTTGTCTGTTCAACTAAGGTGGGTGAAACTGCTAATGCAAACTACTAACTACTACTAAAAACAACACACTAATGCAGCTTCCAGTATGGTAGAGCATCAGGTCCTGTTTGCTGGAGGGTTTTTCTTCTCCAAGAAAGAGGTGCCTGTTCATAGGTGTTAACAATGCTTTCATGAAGTGTATAATGTACAGACAGCCCTTTGGGTTTTAGTCTTGAATACCCTTGAGAGCACGGCTCTCTGCTCACTATACAGCAACTTACCATGGACTTCTGTAATTTAACATAACAGACTGATGTAATATTACAAACAGTTTTTTTACAAGCCTCTGGAAAACACTGAGACTGAAGATTTCTCAAAATATTTCTGTTCTCACAAAAAATGTAAGTGACACAGGAATAATAGTCATTATTTTTAAACGGCTTTCAAGGAGCACTCAGGTAGAGCACTAACCCAGCATCTTGTAAGTAAACCAGCAAGGCTACAGCCTGTGTTCACAAGGCTCATAATAACTGATAGAAATCAATATTTCTGCCTCAGTAACTAATGCAAGTCATGTCTGCTGCTGCATCTGGTCTGTTGACATACTGCTCTTTGAAGCTCGCTGAGTACAAGCTGCACCAAAAGGCTATTCTTCCTTTATTGCGCTGCTTATCACTTTCATTTTTTTGCTTGGAGACTTTCCAAAGAGCTAATTCTTTTTTTTCTGGATGGCTGAAGGCAGTCAAGCCAACCCTGTGGAGCAGCTTCTGCCATGCTGCACTGCACCTACTACAATCCAAATAGGGTCATGACTAGAGGGTATCTGCATGCTGTTGACGTGACATTCCTCTCTGCAGAGTTGGTGTGTTGTATGATCCGGGCAGCTGTCTGATGTCAATATTACTGGAGGCCATGGCACAGGATGTCATAATGAACAGCATGAATAAGCTACATCTACCGTAATTAGTTGTTTTCTCAAGCTAGATACTCCATTCAATACGTAACATGTTCTTGACTTATACATCTGTGATATAGGAACATTGATTTTTTTCCCCATTTACTATAGAGATGATCTTGAAAGTTTTTACCTCTCCTTAGAAATCTTGCTTATACTGTACGATCTGCTATATGAATAACTAAAATAATCACTATCACAATTTTCCATCCATCCATTCATCCATTGTGCCACTGATC
The DNA here is from genome assembly GCA_011952105.1 of Coreoperca whiteheadi. Classification (NCBI taxonomy): domain Eukaryota; kingdom Metazoa; phylum Chordata; class Actinopteri; order Centrarchiformes; family Sinipercidae; genus Coreoperca; species Coreoperca whiteheadi. Next base: position 10,912,503 of record CM022490.1, read on the forward strand.
CGTGTCCGGATCACGATGACAGCAGGCTACGCAAGGCTTTGGCGTCCACACGTAATTAAAATTAATTTTGTGTGATGCTTTGCGTTTACAGTGCCTGACTACTAGGGTCCTGCATTTGACTAAAGTTGCAAGGTTTTTGTGTTATAATGGCATGAAAAAGAACATCTTCACTATGCAGACGTGTGTAATTGACCATTCGCTAAACTTCTTCTCCAAACAATGATTGTCCAATCCTTGCTTATTTGAATCCTTACTTCAAGACAGCATCACGTTTGTTACTCTCTCTCTCGTATAAGTGAAACATATTTTTGAAAATACATAACAATGTAACAATAGCAAAGTTATGTTGCTGTGTTGCTTGTGTGGGTATTTTTACATTTGTATATAATACTGTGCTATAATACTCGGTCTAACTAGCTCTACCCTGTAAGACAAGAACAATGCCGCTATCCGTTCACATGTTTTTCTACATGAACTGAGGAGAACGCTGACTTTTTGCCTGAGACATGGAGCTTATATCATGCATGTAGCAATCAAGTGCATGTTAAAGACCTTTGCACATGATTCTCCTTTTAATATGAGCTAGCTGCGAACATTAAAAAGTCAACTGGAAAGTTTTCAGCCAACTCAGGGAGTAATCAGGCCACTAGCTACAGTTGATCTAACTGATCTGCTAGAAACAGGTGTAATGTGGAGTTTCCTAAGGCTCCATTCTGGGGCATCTTCTGTTTAACATCTACATGTTACCACTGGCTCAGATTATGCAAAACAACAAAATATGTTACCATAATTATGCAGACGACACACAAATCTACATAAAAATGTCACCAGGGGACTATGGTCCAATACAAGCGCCGAGTAAGTGCATTGAACAAATCAACAATTGGATGCGCCAGAATTTTCTTCAATTAAACACAGATTAAAGTGAAGTCATTGTTTTTGAAGCCAAGGAGGAACGATTAAAAGGCAGCACTCAGCTTCAATCAGTAATATTAAAAAACAACAAACCAAGCCAGAAATCTTGGTGTAGTCATGGACTCAGACCTGAATTTCAACAGCCACATTAAAACAATTAAAATGTCAGCCTACTCCCACCTTAAGAATACAGAATATTCAGGATTATCTTGTTTTTTTTCTATTTCATTCTTTTTAAGTGCTTTAAAGGAATTTTTATATTGCCCTATGTTGCTATTATGTTTTATGTAAAGCACTCTGACCTGCCTTGGTGCTGAAATTTGCAATACAAATAAACTTGCCTTGCCTAATTTCAAATAACAAAATCTTGTCGGCCACGAAAGCTGCTAGCCTTCTATTTTTTTAACGAAACCTAATACATAGCTTTTGAAACAATTTCAGTGCTAAATCTGCCATTGTTATCATTGTAAACTGCATAATGTTCTGTGCAAGAATGGAAAGCTTGATATGCATAGCAACAGTAACTAATCGTGGCTTGTCTCAGCGAAGTGTGTCGGATTTGAACATTTCGGACTTTTGAGACTCAGTGGAAGCACCAAAGAAGACACTGTTGCTTAATTTATGTAATTATTTTTAATTAAGGTTTGAGTAAATTGTGAAGGTGAGTAGGCTATCAGGGCTTATTTTTGTAAGTTGTAATTGTTTAATAAGCATGTAATAGAAGAATAAAGATGAATGAATAATCATGACAAAAATAACTGAACTTCAATGTTGAGTATCATTTTCATACAGCACTTCAGACAAACTTTTGAAATTGTGGATGCTCTTTGCCATTGTTGCATGGTTTCCTATGGTTTAACAATGTGGTAACCTGGCAACACTGAGCAAACAAAACATCACTTCAATAAAGTGCAGACACCCTGCAGCCACGAGCCCTTAACAGTCTCCAGGCTGCTGCATAATTTTCATCCTTCTTTTCCTTAACAAATAAAATATATCTCTTCCTAGTGTTACAAGACGATTTTCTGTGACTGATACAACCACACCAGTACGGATGAGACCAGTGGGGGATCTCGCACTGCTTATTTTTCTTCCTTGCGAATCATGATGATGTTCTTAAACTATTGACTTTTAAGGTTAATTAATAACATGTGTCCAAAAATGCAAAAAATAGTACTGACAGTTTAATTATTTAACCTCGTTTCTAACAAATTGCTTAACTATCATAGCAACTGGGAAAACAATTTTAATAAGTGGTTAACCTAAGTGTCCACTGAAAGTGTAGCAGCTGCAACATGATTGTGTCATAGGCAGAAGAGCACCAGCCACACCAGAGTACAGGGTCTGCACTTTATTCTCTACTACAGAGAAGCTTGGGGCACGGTCAGCACACACACACACAACACACACACACACACACACACTGCAGGCTCTCTCCCTCCCTGCATGTGTGTAAATGAAGTTCACTCAAAAGTAAGGCAAAATATTACATTGGCTCAGCTGCACACACATTGCCTCAGGTCCAATGGTAGCCTTGCATTTACCCTGGCATAAAAAATAAAAAAAAACTTGGATTTTATATTCAGTTCCAGTCTAAAATATAAAACAAGTCACAATTTAGCATGACCTCTTACAAATGCCTCAAACTATTTTGCTGTGATTGCAGGCTAGTAACGTTCTGGATTTAGACTTACATTATGTTTGAGGGAGTTTATTATTATCACAGAAATTAGGTCCGGCTGATATAAAGAAAACAACTATATTTATGAAAGAAAAATTACACATAACTGATAAACATGCAGGATTTTATTTTACATTAGTTTATAGAAGTTGTTATGGATAAATGGAATAAAGCTGGAAAAGGGCTGTGACCGGTGTTCACCACAACATGACCACTGTCAAGTCAGCCACAATACAAAAGCTGACGCAGCTGGTCAGAATTTCCACCAATAATGCCTGCTGACAAAAGCATATTAGCATTTAAAAAAATATATTTAGGGATGGCTCCATAGAGAATGAAACATTCATTTGTTTGTAAAACAAGTCTGCGACTATTATGTATAAAAATACAGTTTATATATTGGAAATACAGTATTACTCACAGACAACAAATAAAAAGAGAGAGGCCTGAATGTGTGAACACTACTCAATTTTATCTCAATGTTACTTTAAGTTTAAAAAAAAATCAAAAGAACTTCCATTTCTGTTCTTGCACAAAATATATAAATTCAGCCACTTTCAATCAGCCATGTCTATTTATGTCTATTTTCAAAAAACTTCAAGGTCTTGATTTTTAATCCCTCAAATTCACAAACTTCCAAGGATTTCAAGGACCAATGGGAACCCTGCATTCACTAATTGTACTACATAACTATTACAGAAAGTGCTACCGAAGTTAGCACTATATGAAAGTGTTGCATGAGTTACTTGTTCACAGTTCTGTGAGGTTTTATGTAGGCATTTTAAAAATAATGTATCGAAATACTGATTTGGTCATCACCTGCCATGCATCAGGTCAACCAGGATTTTAACAGGCTTCAATATCTGCTCTTTTGTTTTATGATGTAGAAAAAGATTCATGTTTGTTCTGACAATAAATTGTGGGTACAAACACACTGATATTTCCACGGTTGGATTGAGATGCATGTTTAAACTGACTTAATTTAGATAAGACCATCATTCACTCACACTGTGTTTACCAACAGTGAGAGAAAGTATTTTTCAAAAAATCCTGCCTGTGCTGTCTCATTAAAGGCCCATCCTTTACAACCCCCCATGTGGATCTCAAAAGAATAGCCTCACTCTAAAAATCACACCTTTCATTTTACACAGAAAGGAAAATTGTGATTACTATAATAATTTGATTTCTGTTTTTCCATTATAGCTTACTGTGCAGGGGCAAAGCATTATATCTATAATATATGTGAAACTCTCAGTGTGACATCTGAAGAAAGAAAAACAGAAAACAGAAAAACGTCAGTGGAGAATGCCCTGTCACAGCTGTTAAACAGCTCTAGATTCTTGCTAATGTTGTTATAGATTGTAAGAGATATAAGCGGGCTCCATGCAGGGACCGGTCTGCTGCTCATCTTCACTTCAAACCAGGGTACCCAGCTAGTCCTACCGCAGACTGCCGCTCTGGATCCCTACCGCCAGCTGGGTTTATATGAGGTGGAAGAGCTGCACACAGTGGAGAGGCAAGGGGAGACAGCGAACGAGAGAGATCAAGAGGGAGGGAAATCATACTGTACTTGTGTTCATCATGCCTTGTGGGCTGCACAGCGAGAAAACATCTAAAACATGGTAAAGAATGTCACATGCTTGCAATAAATGCTTTAATATAGCCACATGCGGCTCCTCTGTCTGACCTTAGCTTACACTCTGGGTTTACCACAAAAATATTTCAACTCTCTGCACTCAACACACCCACGGTTTTCTAGCTATCTCCTGGAGACTGACTGTGCTCTGAAAGAAAACTTTACTGATAAGAACATCTACGTGGTTCATGGACGTGTGTTGGACTGAACCCAGATAAATAAAAAAAAATAGAACTTTGATAATTTAGATGGTTTACTTAATCTTGTATAAATCTTGTATTCCTAGGGCTTAACATTTTTAAATTGAAAATCACTATTTGAAAGAGTGTAACTTTCTAACTGTAAGAGTCTCGATTTTCATTATCACTTAATGCCTTAATAAGCTGTAAAAGGTTGTCTCGTTAATATGCCCTCTGCATGCCAGGGTCTGTTCTATTTACACTCGGCCAAAGACGATTTAAATTAGGAAGAAACACCACTCTGTTTAATTATGATGTTCGAAAGTCAATGTGCTTTTGCTGTTCAAAAAGCCCAACAGAGTGGGGAGCCTTTCTCTAGATGAACGATCTAGGCGATCGCCATTCGCCACACATCAGTTTCAGACAGGCAGCTTGTTACGAGAGTAAATGACCTATAGAATTGTTAGAATCATCACCTCAAAACGTACTCGGTTGAAACCTTCGGGATTCGGGACTGTGAGGCTAACATTAGCTCATACAGATAAAATACAAAGCGGTCAACAGTATCATTAGGGGTTGTCAGTGAAACAGACGTGATGTGACTTAGTAGCGGTTTGTCATTATGGCCATAACTGGCCCACTATGTCGCTGTTATCAATAAATATAAGAAATATAAACGTCATTATTATATCTGGATATCACTGTCTGATGTCAAGTATACCACTAATGAAATATCTTAATAAATGTAGGCTTCTTAGTGAATTTTTATATAAAACTACTTAGAAGTTGGCTTTTCTGTCTGACTGGACTAAAGCTTGGGAGGACCTCGACAACAAGCAACTGCATTATTTCATCTGATTCTACTCATGCAGGAACGATACACTGATGCAAACTGTGCGACTGATTGGCCGACAAGTTCAAACATCTGCTCTCCTCAGGTGTGGCGGCACCACCCAATGGGCAAAGAGAAACAAAATCCATAACCGTCATGTAAACAAACTGTATCACCATATTTTGACCACATTACATGAAGCCAAATAATAATTATGACCAGAATATTTCAGAGTTTTAGTTCAGACCTTTCTCCCAGAGGACATTTTGACATGTCACAGTAGAAAAAGCAAATATAAACTTAATGATGCAGTTTTAGGGTTCTGGTTTTGGCCATACTGGCTCACTGTCACGGCTTACTGGGACGCTTGAATATAACAGAGCTGGCGTTAATGTTATTAGCAACACCTGTGCTTTTTGAAGTTTCTGAAGTATGTTAGGAAGTCAAAGAAAGAAGTCTTAGTCCAAAGATAAAAAAGCAATCCTGTAAACATTCAATAATATCATCAGAACATCAGAACTGGCTGGCTCTCATGTTCTTGTGTAGGACTCATTAACACATTAAAAAGGTGTAGTGTGGGTCACTTGGCGGTTAAAAGGGGAAAAAAGGGATGAAGCAGACTGCCCGGTCCATCAGTACACATTAACATAACCAAAAATAAAGCACAGAGGCTGCAAACTCACAGTTGGAATTAAAGTTTGTGATCAAACTGTATGGGTTATTGGCTTTAATTAGGCCTAACAGCCTTGGGCTGTATTTGTAGTTTTGGTAATGACATCTGGGAGCAAAACAACCTCTGTGTGCTGGGATCATTAGTGCCCACCCCTCACCCAACCCAGACACAGGTAACAGTGTTAGCTGGACAGAGATGCCTGAGGTAATATGCGGAGGCCAGGGACACGTCCCTGCACAAGTCAAAAGTGATGAAAAAGTGATGAAAAATAGGTCAATTCAGATCAGCAGTCTTCAACAAGTAAAGACCCTTTTCGTGTGAAGAGTTGGCAAGTTTTACTTTAGACAGATTAGTCTTTAAAAAATCTGTCATTATTCAACAGTGGACAGGATATAGACAGATAAATGCAGGATGTGAGCCCTGCTTTGCCAAGTTGACTCCCTCAAAAGGGAATCACTCTGTCCCATGAGGCCACGTTTACATTAACAATTACTTGGCATAATAGCAGTAGGTGGTGGTGCATTTTTTATTCTTTATATATTAATGTGCCAACCACCTAACCTGTACACAGACGTATACTGGTAATGTATTTTCATGCACACCTTCATCAGGACTTTCTTCTGAGGGGTAAAGCCAAAGGTTTGGAGTTTTCAGCTCAACTCCTGCCACACAGCTCTATTTTACATAATCCAAAGCCATTTCTCACTGCTTGCCTTACCTATAATGAGTAGAGCAGAGTAAAGGGCATATTCTAAATGTCATTTCATGCACTATTCAAACGGACAAGCTAAGGATATATTGGTAAACATTACGGTGTTGCTTTGCAAGATGAAACCGTATGTGCGAGACTAAGATCAATTTCACAGCCAACAATACTCTTTTGCTTCATGAATTTAAATGTTTATCCAAATATGTTCTGCTATCCTGTAGTTCAAGGATGGTTTCGACCGCTAATGTGGACAAAAGGGACTTCTAATGAAACTAATGTCCAAATGCCTCTTTAAAAAACAGATATAATATGCTTGTCTATAATTTCTTTTTCTTCCATTGTTCAGAATTTCAAATAACGTTTAATAAGCCCACTACCGAGCAGCCATCCAATGAGAGGCTCCTATCTATAACCTGGACATTTTTGCACCACGGCATGGCACCTCTCATGCACTCATCTCACTTTCTTCTTTTGCTCACCAGAAACCCATTCTTACGCTTTTACAATTACAATGCTGCTCTTTTCTACTTTTATCCAAGGTAACATGACCAAGGAATCTGGACGCTACCTTTCTCGTGTTTCAGTTCATGGCATTTGTCAGAAATATTTGGAAGCCAAGCAATGGTTCGTGACACACTATAGAAAATAATCAACACCTTTGACCTTAAATGATAAATGATATGGACTCACATACTGTAGATTTCCAAAATAAACACTCAGAGTTCAAAAACTGAAAAATAATCCCTGTTCATTGTTCTTTTGCGACCAAAAGTACATATCATCTGGGCTGCCATGAAAGTAATGAAATTCACTGTCCCTGGTTTATTTAATAAAACACACAAGAGCACTGAACACTTACTGAACATTTACTTAATTTTCTATGTCTGATTGATGATGGCTACAGAAAAAAAATGGGGCATCTGGGCCCTTTGGCTACTCTTATGCAATGTCTTTCTTTTTTTTTTATGTATTTCTTTTTGCTTCTTCTCAAACTCTTAAAACAAACTCAAATTCTGGCACTGACTGTGAGATTCTAGTTATCCATTAGCGCTGTTAATGACATAAATGCAATTTGACTTCATGATATTATGCATTTTGACAGTTGACCCGCCTCTTATTGTATATTTGGGCACTTAGGCGTCTTTTTCCAGATGAGGATTTGTAACATAATTTAATCTGTGGCCTAAGGACATCATGTTCTGACTAGTTTTAATTAGCATAAATGCATTCTTGTTCTTAGAATATTTAAGAACACTTATAGGGCTAATTTACCACTTTTATTTTCACTGAATGGATGATGAATAAGCCAATTTAAATAATTTCCCATGGACCATTTTGTCATTTTGTATTACTTACTGTGAAAGGGACAATTGGGAAAAGCTGAAACTGTCCCCTGGAATGATTTGTGTTGAAATTACTAGTGTGTAGTAAAAAAGTTCATTCTGAAAAATGAAACCATGAAAACCAATGGAAATTAACTATTACGTTGAGCTTGCAGGCAAAGAATTTTCCCCCTGTTGAATAATTGTCATTTATCAGGGTTTAATAGAGCAAACACCCTGTTGCAAACCAGTTTGTTACCTGCTAACGCCACAGTCTTCTGCTGTCTGGTATACTTAATTCTAACACTAAAGCAGTTACAGTTTAGTGCTGTGCAAATAGGTTTTCTGCTTGTAGTTGTTTAATCTCTCCTCTGAAATACAAGCCTTTGACCTTCTGGTCACAATCTGGCTTCTCTGACCTTGAAGCCATTAGCATGTACAGTTTAATGTCTCATCTTAATGCTGAATTGCTTTTCACTTTGGCACACATTTGAAATGTGTTTTTCCATTAAAATGGAATGACACTAGAGTCATTAAATGTGAACCTTCACACAAACATCTCACATCATCAGCAAATTGGCAAACGTGTGAGAAAATGAAAAGCACACCTGCTTATAAACCTGAATGCACCAGTCTGATTCATCCACTTAAGTCAGAGTAAATACAATAAAAAATCTGAAGTTAAAAAATGCCATCATATGACATAAAAGGGTAATAGTCAATTCAAGTATGATGGAACAATAATGATAAATTCTTTAAATTTGACTCAAACTATTAATGCATCTTTAGATATTGCTATGAAACTGGTGTAGAGATAAAAACATTTTTTATAGTAACATATTTATTTTTTATTCATTTATCTTTATATTCATCAGAAAATGGCAGCTACATGAGTGCAGTAAGAAACTGGAATTAACTGTAACCTTTAAACATAATCCTTGATCCACAAAAGGTTTGAATATGCACTAACCAGATTGTTTCATTCACAAATAAAAATCACATATGTTGAAATGTGCCAGAATCGTCTTTAAAGGCAGAATGAGTAGGATTTTTTTGGTTGCTGTTTGCAAATGTACAATTCAAGGTTGTCCCCTCCTTCAATGGGCGAGAGAGAGAGAGAGAGAGAGAGAGAGAGAGAGAGAGAATGAATGAAGAGAGGGAGCGGTGTTTGGCAAGAGCAAAGCAATCCATCAGAGAAATAAAACATTATTTTCTGATTGTTTCACAGCGGTTACATTCTAAAGCACATATAAAATTGCCCACACCTCCGCACAACCCTGCGGGAAGGAGCCACATTGAATGCAGCCGAAGTCGGGCTCCATCCTGTCCGTTCAGTGGCCTCTCTGCACTGTGTGAGTGGCCTCAGTCAAACAGACACACAGCCCTGCACACAGGCCAGAGTCGGGGACAGCGATGTCGCTATGTTTTTATAGAGTCCTGATCTTTTAGTCTATGTTCCCGACCTCACGCTGTAATTGGCTGGGGGGTGCACACCACTGCCAGATGTTGACGCCCATAAGCGTCCCAAACACAGCAAACTAATAAGAAACTAAGAAAATACAGACACCGCCTCACACCTCTAGTGGATTATAACTGATGATTGAGAAGGATTATTTTTAGATGGGTCTATACATTGTATTTTTAGGAAAATCGTACTTATTCTATCTTGAAAAAAATCTAACCTGGACATTTCTACTCATTAAATGCATACGGCAGTGTACTGCTGCCATGCCAGAAAAAGAAAAACTGATCAGTATCACGTTATAATGTGAAAAGTTTGTTATAACAAGATGTTTTTCACGTTATAAAAGACGTTTTCATTTTATAAGAAGATATTTTCAAGTTATAACGATGTTATAACAACAAACTATCTTGTTATAATGTGAAAACATCTTGTTATAACAATAAACTTTTCACGTCATAACGTGATACTGATCAGTTTTTCTTTTTCCGGCGTGGCAGCAATAAGCTTCTGTAAATACACCCTGATTTCTAAAATTTAAGATATTTGGATGAAGAATAAGTTTAAGTTTTTAATATATTTTCTTTGTAAATACAGAATGGAGACAGCTTGGAGTTCTGCTTCACCTTGGAGCGGACACTGAAGATCTATTCATTACCGACAATGAGCATTTGGTGGGAATTTGAGAAACAGCTCTGAACTGGTTTATAAAATATCTCTTACAAAGAGTCCTCTGTTAACTTGTTTATTGCTATATAGATTTTGAGGTGTTAAAATCCCTCCAAGGTCATATTTTATTCTCCGTGTCAGTGCACCTACTTGGTCAGATCATTTGTTTGGCATGTCTTTGCTGATGAAAAACTGGCAATTGAAGAAGCCTCAGCAGTCATGAAAATTATGTTGCAGTTTAAAATCTCAAACTTTCTTCCACCACAAAAAAACCCTATAATATAACACGATGTCAGAAACTGGTAAGACAAGTTTCAGCTATTTGATTATTGTAATTTCATTAAATTCTATATGTAAGATATTTCATCCATTAGAGCGTTGGGAGGAATAAGAGGAATTTTGTTTACAGTTGCAAGAAAACAAATAAAATGCACAAAAAGATGTTAAAAGTTTTCTTCTTTTTAACAAAACACTGGAAAACTAGATCCAATTGATTGGTTGAAGATGTTTCATCTGCTGGAGGATTTAAACTGAATGGATGTCTGAGCTGCAGAATGCAATGAGGGTCGGCCACCTAAATAGAGGATTTGAAACAAAGAAAACATTTTCAAGCTGCTGTAGGTTTTTAGTTGGATTTCAGAATTCATTTAAGTTCAGAAATAGTAATCCTCATACTGGTTAAAAAGACATGAGTAATCACCACTGTGTCTCATGAGTTGGGCTGTAACGCATACCCCCGACAGTCCCACACGACCCCGCCATTCAGGGATGTAACATAAAACCTCTAGGCTCAGACCCTGTATGAATTATATTAAATATAATCAACTACATCAGCACACATACACTGAGTGTTATATATTGTGTGTGTGCGCGCGTGCGTCCGTAGCTTAGAAGAGGGCTACTGGCAGTGAGCTGCAGGGAGGCCCTGCATGGGTGGATGGATTTGTGTTACGGTACTGCCCAGTAGCGCTGATAGCGACATTGCTCTGCTATTTGCTTTCAAAATGTATTCTGAAGCTCAGGTATCTCACCAGCCGAGGCAAACTCTGGAGCAGGAGAGCGTTCTTCGAAACTTACAGCAACTTAAAAAACAAAAACAAAACTCTACATGCTCTTGTTTTGCATGCAACAATGCTCATCAATTACACACACTGTGAGCGCATCTTGTCTCAATCATTGGTTACTCAAACACGGTAATTGTTCTCCGAAGTAACAGGAAAGGGTAACACATAGCTCAATAACACTTCCTCTCTAATGTGCTCGGCTCCACTGATTATCCTCCATGATGACACTATTACTCTTCTCCCCTGGCAAAACTGATAGACAACAAATTGACTGCATAAACCAAACCTCAACACACCAATACAGACAAAACAAGGGCTTTTCAACCTGTTTTTCAGGGTGTCATCTGGAGGTTAGCTCTCCAATGGTTAAATGAGCCAAGAAAGTTTTGTGGCTAATTCTCAGTGAACCCTCTGCAGTGCAGCACTTTTCTGTTCAAGATGAATCTTTTAGCTTAAAGCTTTTGGGGCTACAAGAAGATGGGCCTAATGCACTTCTCAGCTTAAACACTGCACTCTATTTAAGCGCTCTGAAGTCTAAAGGCGCTGCTGCATGATTCACTCCAAGTGCTGTTTGGAACAGCGGATGGTGTCAGAAAGGCCTTGTCCAACAGTTGAATCAGGGGGAGGTCTGTACATTTTTTATTTACCAAAACTGACAATTTAAGAAAGTATCATACTCTCTGCTGCAATTGGTGAATTGATAGATGTGAAAATGGCCAGGATTTCATCCACTCTACATTCTATAAAGAGCTCAACAAGTGTTGATGATCAAAATATGACTAGTTTGGTTTCAGTTAAAATGACAAGCTCCTCCCATTTTAACTGTCCAGTGGAGTAGTAGAAACCCAACAAATATGGTCAAAATGTTTCAGGGTCTCATAGCAGTGAAGGAAGCCTTCTATAGAAAAACAGTAAGAAACAAGAGCTGGACGAACAGACGTTCATGTGCCCAACATGCTCAACATGGGTCTGAAATAGAAAATGAAGTTTCAGAATACACTACACTTGCCGTGTTGATAGAACTGAAATGATATGTAACCCAATGCGAGAGTATGACTGTTGTTCGTGTTTTTTATAGTTTTCAGACAGAATTTGAGATTTATAGTATGTAGGCATGTGCAATAGCAGGTTGAAGCTACAGAGAGAATTCTTGTTAACAGGAGAAATTTGTAAAACAGTATTTGACAGGTTGATATGCAGCAGTTTCTGGGGGAAAAATGTTATGGCAACTTGACCTTTGCACATGTAGACGGGCATTTAAATTTAAAGTTTTGTTTTGTTTCTCTTTGACCTTCCCAGCAAAGAACTTTACTGTCTTTGTGTGAAGGTGTCATTTTAGTTTTAGTCACGTTCCTAAGTCTGGTCAAGTTTCAGTCAACAAAAGGTCTGAGCATTTTAGTCTTATTTTAATCAGAATTATCCATAACTATTTTTGTCTAGGTCTGTGTCAGACTAAACTTTGTTTGTTGTCGTCTTCTAAATAATGCCGTGGGTGGGGCTTGACGAAATAACATTATAACATTTCGTTTGTCATGATTTCCGTTGACGAAAGCAACACTAGTCTCAATTATATTGCTACTGTTAAGTTGACCTCAAGCTCCGAATGATCTGTTAGCGACACCGAAAGCTAGAACAATAGCACATGGAATCAGCAAGTGCACTTTATTTGGCTATGTACATTAAATTTTGTTAACCATTTACCTGAAATAGTGCTGTAAGATTAAAGTCATGGTGTAAATATGTATATTAAATCAACTGACTGAGTTTTGATACTGCATGCCAAATAGGTACATTGGGTGTGACAAACTGCAACCACACAAAAGGGAGAGCTCTCCAGCTCAAGTAGACTAATCTGTCAGTCCTAAATGTCTCACTAGCTATTAACAAACCCAGGCACACATTAAGAGAGCTGATATCGGATTGACTTCTTCACAAATTGGGGTGCGTTCCTATTCTCACTGGGGGAAATCAGGGAACAGAGGCCTCTCTAACCACCGTCCATGATCACCGCCAAACAAAACATTATGATTGTCTATTGATTACACTCTGATTGGTGTGATTTGACTTAGAGGGTTTCATTCAGGTGTAGTCTGCGAGTGAGTGCAGTCCTCTGCGGTCGCCCGCCATCTCTCCCGTATGCCAAAGTTTAATAATGATTTCACGCCCCAATGATTTGCTCATTCTATTGAAAAGAAATGCGTGTTCCCTTCAATTTATTATTAGCTTCCATTTTGCTGAACAAACGAGAACAAACAAGCTCCCTCACACCTTGGTCATCTTATCATAGTCAGGTTTTTGACTATGAAATGATGCTATTTACAGGGACTTCACTTTACAGCTCCTAAATAATTATAGCAGAGGGAGAGAACATTCTCAGTTTTTAATTAAAACACTTTGGAAAAAATGCAAAGAAAACATTATTTCTAGTGAGTCAATAAAACTATTAGATGGTTTAATTAGTATTATATTAATCTTCAAATTGAAGATAAACATATATAATTTAATGTCCATATATCTCTGTAGTTTTGGAATGGCTTGGCAGTGTTGATGTGCACCTACTTGTATCTGTGATACAGTGACATGCCAACAGAGTAATCAAGATGCCTGGTAGTATCTCAAAAGAGAAATGATGATTAGGATTTGTAAAAGAAAATAAAAACAGAGATGAATGCGGCTCAGTATTCAAATAATTACTTGTGTTTTTGTCACTGTGTGCGTGTGCATGCTTTCTATTAACCTCAGTTCACCTTTGACATTTTAAAGAGGGTTAACAAGGATGAATCATACAGGGTGTTCAAGAACGCTAAGAAAGCTTTGCTGGGAGTTTTATAGTCAGACAATTATTTCATGTTAAGCCTCAAATGAGATTTCTAAGGTTGAGCAGAAGTATGAATTAGAATAAAATTTTGTGTTCAGCATAAGATGTGGTTTCAAAAAATTGGCACTCCGGGAAACAGGAGGGGACATTGTTGCCAAACTGGAGCATTCATGAAGTCAGAGTGGATAAAGAAAATTCTAGTTCATTTATTCAGAGTGGACGCTAAGCACTCTCACAGAAGAGTATTCCATCAGAGGGTCTGGATGTTTGGAATTGGAGGCACCAGGCCAAATGGTTTCATACTCACTCAGTGGCCATGCATGCTAGCACACTGGCTGCCAGTGGCACTCTCCACAGGGCAAATAACTCCTCAGAGTGCAATTCACTGCTGCCTTCCAATTTGCATGTTATTTAGTCACATTACTTTTTCAGTCTGCTACATCATATGTCATCTTCTTCCAGAGTGATCAGAGTGAGTTTTCGGTGCTTCAAATGATTACATGTTGATCTGATCATGAATCATAGTTTTAGTAAATTTCTCTAACATTTTTCTCTTTGATGAGGGGCCTTTCTTTGTTAATTTTCTAATGATGAGGGATTGCATTGAATTTACAAATGAATTATTCCAAAAAAATAATTGTTCCCGAAATGAAATGTTTAAAACAAGTGAATCTTCTCATCAAAATAATTATTAAAGCAAGAGAGTCATCCTGTTGCAAAGTGACGGATGGTACCAGATTAAAGTCAAAGCAAACAAACACAAATCAACGGGTTTTAGCAGAGACGGTTCCGAAAGGACACGGGGCACTTACATTAATTTCCTGTATCTGTCACGTGGGCTTGACCACGGCCCCAGCCCTCTAGGAGGCGAGCGGCAGGTCCTGGGTCTATAGACTCCAATGGGAGAAGTGAACGTGAGCACAGATTATGACTATTGGAACTTTGTTCGAGACCTCTCTGTCTCAGGAACACGCTCTCGCGAAATCTGCCAACACACATATCTCCGCAGAACCGTCGGTCTGGTTTCACTGCAGCGCTGCCAACGTTCGCTTTCCAAATGGATAGACAGAAACAGGACCGGCGACCAGAACCACTTAGGAGACAGAAGTGAATCTGATACCATAGGCGCAGCTTGTAAGGCTTCATCTTTTGTTATAGAGCATCTTTAGTATTAGTAACTGGTGAAAAAATGCTAAAGCTCTTACAGACCACATCCTCAATATTTAGCAAGTACTAGAGCTGTACTGGATTTTTGAGACCAAAACCAAAATGGATATTTGCTATCTGATAATGTTATTTACCCAATAATTTTTCTATTATTTTGGGAAAATTCCCAAAACTAATGTTAAAACATTTCTGTACTGCAATCTCCTACTACTAATGTTCTTCAAATGACGACCTTGTCTCTTTTTTGTTACAATATTTTGCTAAATAAACGTGATAATTAATTCCCCAACATATGAAACATTAAAAAAGAGTTGCAAAACAATTAGCCGATTAATCAATTTCTTAATTGTGAGGGTTTGCTGAATTTCTTTGTCTCGGACATTTGCTCACATTAAATTGGGCTTTGGGAAACTTATTCACTATTTCATGACATGTCGTAGACCAAAGGATTAATGGATGCATTGTGAAAATAATCACCAGACTAATCAATAATAATATATGTAGTGTTCATTGGTGCCTAATTAAGAAGAGAACTACTTGGAATACATGCACATGGCCAACAGTGTGTCTCTGGAATAAAAAAATATCATGTCAGCCTCCTATATACACCTTCCAAATCAATCCCATTACGCAAAGTGCACCAATTAATTTCAGCAATTTCTGGCAGAGCGCATAGTGTTGATGGTATAATTTAAATTTTGAGATGAATAATTGTGAAAGACCTGGAGAACACAAGTTTATGTATGTTGTCCAATATTTACACGTGTTGCATTGAGCTGTGTCAAATTTGCTAAATAGCCAAGAATACCAAGTTTAGCAATAGTTAAGCCTGGTTAACTGCTGTAATAAAAGAAGACCAGTGACTAGTAAGATGTAATTGTCTGACAAACTACAATTCTTACAGAACAGTAGGAAAAGTTGTCATTTTCGTTGAAAAAGAAACTACTTACAATGGACTACCAACTTGAGGCAGACAGCATAATTTCACACAATTAGCTTTTGTGGTGGCAGAGTGGCGGGAGAGAAGAGAAACATGACAGCAACTCTGGAATGAGAAAATCGAAAAAAATGGAGAAAGTGACTGAAGTGAGTAATAACAAACCTCAGCCTTTATTGACGGGAACAAAAGAGTACCTTCTTTCATAATCAGGAAGTGTCTCTTAAGGAGCTTTGTTTAGAGTTGTGACATAATCCCCCTCTGCGGCATTCTTGCAAATTATCCAAAATACATTAAGTGTTAAAGAAACTATACAAACTAGAACCCATATCAACATCTGAATTCATTGTTGTAACCTTCCATATGTTTTTATTGTAATGGGGCTAAACGTTGTGGGAGTCTGTATGGGAAGCTTTGTGTAAATCAAGATGGAAAGAAAAGCATCTTGCTAATGTTTTGTTTAAAATGTTTTGTTGGTAGTATAAGAGAGCTCAACAACTGTGGCTTTTTTCTTAAGTATTTCATATGGACATAATAACCAGAAAAGGCACGACAAACAATTCAGTTCAATATTTATTCCATGTCACTGAACTTAGGTTGACTAGTCCTTTCCTACACCTTTCTGGCTCTTGTACCACGCTTGACTTTAATAGCACAGCTTGCGTCTGCTATTTGTTGAAAGGCTTGTGTATTACATCGGCACAATACAAAGTGAGCGACCTCGGGCTATGGTACATTGATTTTTCAGACTTTACTTCTTGACTGCATAAAAGCTTTCTCATGTATGATATAGAGACAGCGGAAAAGTAGCATTCATAATTTACGGTCGACCATTCAAGATCTGTGCGTTGGTTAGGTGTTTGAGCTGGCAGTGCTGCTCAGTGGTTCAACTTTCAATATTTAAATAGGGAAATTGAATGCAGAGTAATGAATAACATCAAATATAGTACATATAAAATGTGTCCAATTGTCATACTTTGATGTGAGAATTCAAACCTTGATTATAGATCACACTTTCAAATGAGCTTCCTCTGTTCCACTGCACCTGGCAGAGCTCTCCTCTTTCCATTTACTGAATCACTTGGCAAAGGGGGGTTAGTAGATCCCACTGGTACTTAGGGAACAAACCCAATTTTCTCTGAAACTCCTGAACCTTTATATAGGTGAGGCAGCGCACATGTTTATGAATTTACACTTTTGTAAGCAGTTCCCTACTATATTATAGAAAGGAAATGTTTTATGAAAACCAAGAAGTCACAATCTTATAAACCATCTGGCTCATTTTTTTAGTTTGGTATTATATGATATCACCTCCGTCAAGGGCCACTTTTACTTTTATATGACTCGGTCCTCTACTAGCTACGATGTTGGCTGCTGACAAACAAACAGCTGACTAGAGAGACAATGAGGCTGAGCTGGGCCGTTGTCATAAATAGGGCTGCAACTAACGATTATTTATTATTAATGAATCTGCCAATTATTTTCTCAATTAAATCGTTTGGTCTATAAAATATAGAGAAATATATTTTAACAAATGCCCATTACATTTTTCCAGAATGCAAAAGGCTGTATTCAGATTACTCTTTGATGTCCAATCAACAGTACAAAACACCAAGATATTCAATTTACTATCAGAAAACATAGAAAAGCTGCAACTCTTCATATTTGAAAAACTTGAACCACAAATTGTTTTCTCATAATTGCTTGAAAAATGTCTAAATCAATGAAGTGATTACCAAAGTAGTTGTGATTAATTTATGACTATTTGATAAATTGAATAAGGGTTTCAGCTTTTGATAAAAACATTTCATTTGATTGCATAACTGGCTAAACTTACTGTAGATGACACGACATTGAGATCTTGGAACTAGTCACAACAAAGACTAAACAACAACATTTTTAATCAGTGAAAAATATTCCAATGTCTTTTTCCTCGGGTTTTTGTGTAAAGACCATAAATAAAAGCTTCTTTCTAGACTCAAGAGTTCAACAATCATACATTGAGAAATCCATCATAGAAGAGGAAGAGAGCAATTTCTCCACGAGCAGTGGACACAATAGACCATAATGCAATGCTGCTACAGGACAGGCGTTTAAAGTAAGGGAAAAGACTAATGTATCTACTGGACAACCTCTCACTCTGATAGAATGCTCTTGCTGTTTGCACCTACAAAAACAGTACAGTTAACTTAAACTATGTGTATATATATATATATATATACACACACACACACACACACACACTGTGTGAACCGTACTGTGATGGAAGAGGAACAACTATTTACAACCACTGCACTACAGTGCATACTTCCAAAATTCCTGAATTTAATAGATGATCAAAAATTACATCTATAAATCACAGGAGTGCTCTCAGCAGTGTAAAAAAAAAATCCCTTACATTAATGCAACATAGAAATTTCAATATGTGCTTACATAGACGTATTTTCACAACCAAATAATGGACATGCTGAGAAAGGCATGGTCCACTATCAAGATGTCAAACTGTAGTGACCTGAAACCTCATGTGAATGATATTTAAGATTGTTTCCCACATTCTGTGAATGGAGTGTTGGTACGGTGAGAGGTTGTGCCAGAGACAGCAAATGAACAGGGCTGAACTCAGATGAACTGACTTTGAAGAAGAGCTTTTATCTTTTCAGAGTTGTTCTTGCTTCAGGTAACAAACAGACGCAGAATCCCGAATAAATCATAAAGGCAGAGCAAAGAAGAAAAAAAAAAAACAGAGCTGCAAACAAATGGCACTCATTACAGGAAAAGAGAAAATGTATCACAGATGTTTGGAAATTTATAGCAAAGTGCTAAAAAAGCTAAGGCAAAGTTTATTTGATAAACTGTCTCTAGGAACTTGTAAAGAACCACTGATGCACAGATTTACTATATTGTTACCGGTCTGTTTGACTTTGTGTTTGCCTGACTGCATACTCTTTCTGTTCCTACACTCAACTGTTTTAGGGGGATTTCAGGTGGTATTATATACACTGTACAATATGATACTACAAGGTTATTTCCTTAGCTGTCCCCATGTGTCCCCAGTCTGAGGGCCTTTTGCTTGTCAGATATGCTCTCAAGTGATGCATTTATAAAGCATGATTCTCAGCCACAGTGTACCACCGTAATGTTCACTCATCCAAATACAGTTTTATTTTGAGAGAACTTTTGTTTTTCTGTACTTGGCATAATCATGAACTTGTCCTCTTTGCTGATAAAATAACCATTTTTGAAGGTTAAAACCTCCTTGCTTCTCTTCTGGAGATGCATGAATGGTCCTTACTGAGGGTTTCACAGACCCTTGTGGACAAAATGTTCTCAAGGTTTTTTTGTTTTTTATTTGCTACTCTTGTGGAGTTTGTTTTTTTGCGAGGACAAATTCTGTTGTAGCATTTGTGTGGGTTTAACAAAAGAAAAAAAAATGCATTAAGGAGCACACTTCTGGGGACTTTAAGTAACAGAGAAAAGGTAACAAAGGCAACTATCTTATCTTGCTCCAGTGACATAGAAGTGTACTTCAGTGTGTGTCAGTACTGTTGGGTTGTGGTTACATTTCTGAAACAGGTGACATACTGTTTTCTGACATGGCATTAAGTTACTCTTTAAGATAAAATATAGGGGGTTTTGTGACTATTGCAGAAACTCAAACATTTCATAACTTATCTTGGTTTTATTTGCAAGTGTGGTAAGATTTGAAAAGTCACCAGAAACACAAACTGTGATTCTTGAAATAACTCTGAACATTTTAATATGTAATTATTTCAATTAAATATATAAAAATTGTACTTTTAGTACATAAAGCTTTGGTCCAAATCACTTCTATCTACCTATGAGCCCATTACACATTTATTCAACTCACTTCCATCTGTCCACAGCCTTTTGGGTCGCCTTGAAACTGTCAGTGAGTCGGTCATTTAGGGGCAATCACTCTCCTTGGCTGCACCACCTCCGTGTCTGACAAAAATTACATTTTAAGAAAAGTGAATGAAACAGAGGTAAAATGGTCAAGTTGAAAAGAAAATGTGTGCGTGTGGCTGTGAAATCACACCTCAGGCCATATGATTCATCCAAAGTGTATTCATATGAAATCACTGAGCAATGTGCGTCATTTAATGATGTAGAGCCTGGTCTTGTGAAAACCATCCAACAACAAAAAAACCTACTGTAACGACGCCTCTATGATCTCTGAGAGTTCATTCCATGATATTCTCCACCAGTCACTGCTGAAAGTGTACACAGAGCAGACTAATCTCAAATCTTTGCTGACATAAGGTGACACCTGATGACGCAAGGATCAGCAATAAAACTGGAGACTGACTTTGTAGAAGTGCAAAGGCTGCACCTGCACCCCCAATGAATTCTGGGTGCTGAGACTCGCTGCCTCTGACGGTGTGCAACACAAAGCCAATCCCTCTGAAACTGGCGGTAATTGCGTGAAATGTAAAGCGGACTGGTGGGCCAAAGCACATTTCAAGTATGTACAGTGGTGTAAAAAAAGTGTTTGCCCCCCTTCCCGATTAATTTTTTTGCATGTTTGTCACACTTAAATGTTTCAGATCATCAAATAAATTTAAATATTAGTCAAAGATAACAAAAGTAAACACAAAATGCAGTTTTTAAATGAAGGTTGTTATTAAGCGAAAACAAAATGTGAAAAAGTGTTTGCCGCCTAAACCTAATAACTGGTTAGGCCACCGTTAGCAGCAACAACCGCAATCAAGCGTTTGCGATAACTTGCAATGGGTGTTATACAGCGCTGTGGAGGAACGTTGGCCCACTCATTGCAGAATTGTTGTAATTCAGCCACATTGGAGGGTTTTCAAGCATGAACTGCCTTTGTAAGGTCATGCCACAGCATCTCAATAGGATTTAGGTCAGGACTTTGACAGGGCCACTCCAAAGTCTTCCTTTTGTTTTTCTTCACCCATTCAAGGTGGACTTGTTGGTGTGTTTTGGATCATTGTCCTGCTGCAGAACCGAAGTTCGCTTCAGCTTGAGGTCACGAACAGATGGCCGGACATTCTCCTTCAGGATTTTTTGGTAGACAGCAGAACTCATGGTTCCATTTATCACAGCAAGTCTTCCAGGTCCTGAGGCAGCAAAAAAGCCCCAGACAATCACACTACCACCACCCTATTTTGCTGTTGGTACGATGTTCTTTTTCTGAAATGCAGTGTTACTTGTGCGCCAGATGTAATGGGACACACTCCTTCCAAAAGGTTCAACTTTTATCTCGTCAGTCCACAGAGTATTTTCCCAAAAGTCTTGGGGATCATCAAGATGTTTTCTGGCAAAAATGAGACGAGCCTTAATGTTCATTTTGCTCAGCAGTGGTTTTCGTCTTGGAACTCTGCCATGCAGGCCATTTTTGCCCAGTCCCTTTCTTATGGTGGAGTCATGAACACTAACCTTAACTGAGGCAAGTGAGGCATGCAGTTCTTTGGATGTTGTTGTGGGGTCTTTTGCGACCTCTTGGATGAGTCGTCGCAGCGCTCTTGGGGTAATTTTGGTCAGCCGGCCACTCCTGGGAAGATTCACCACTGTTCTCACTCTGGTTCGCTGTAGTCCCAAAGCTTTAGAAATGGCTTCATAACGTTTTCCAGACTGATAGATCTCAATTACTTTCTTTCTCATTTGTTCCTGAATTTCTTTGGATCTCGACATGATGTCGAGCTTTTTAAAATCTTTTGGTCTACTTCACTTTGTGAGGCAGGTCCTATTTAAGTGATTTCTTGATTGAGAACAGGTGTGGCAGTAATCAGGCCTGCGTGTGGCCTCAGGTTATATTTTAACAGGAGGGGCAGACACTTTTTCACACCACTGTATGTCTGTAGATTTGCACACCTGCATTTAGATTTAATTTACAGTCTAATTTGCAGGTTAAATAAACTGCTTCTGGCCAGCGTAAGAAAATATGCTGTATGTTTCATGTTGTCACACTGTAAGATACTTTTGACAAAAACAATTTCCATCTCCTCTGGTTTATAAGTGGGCATTTTAGAAAATTATTCACAAAATAAAGTCGAGCCTGATGAGCGATGGAGTGAAGCCCTGCATTTTAGAGAGCCATAATTGGTCAGAGAATTTTTACAAAGATCGTGTCATTTTAGTATTCCTTTCATAAAGTAAAAATGTGTGTATCATGTTAAGCTTTGTGATAAATAGTACAATTCCTGAAAGCTACTTAAAAGAGTAAACAGTCTTTTATATTTAAGACCCCGAAAAGACTGCGCTGATGTGGGACTGCATTGTTTTCATACACCTTCTTCAAAGAGTTAGGGTTCATGGAGTATTTTGCAGTTTGTTATTCTTTATTATTTTTATGATTATGTGTGTGTCTGTAGCACTGCTAGAGATCAAAGTAAACTCTTAAACAACACACTTCTTTATGCATAAGACGCTTAACGACTCCTGCAAGCTCACAGTTTAAGGTACAGTGTTATTCTCCAGCTTTTACTGCTTATTCAGGTTCAAAAGGAGTTGCATGCACACGGTATATACACATTAAATACCCTAATGTATCTAATGTGTTCATACAGGAGGGGCGATTAATGAATGATTTGTAATTATAATATTAGTGATAATTATGTTAAACATGTCATCCAGAGCATACTTTTATGAAAACTTGTAGGCTTTTCATGTTGTACATTGATCACTTTACAATAAGAAAGTAAACATAAGGTGGATTTAGGGCATTTACAATGCAGTCAACTGAAAGTACAATGACAAATTGCTACATCATGGGGGAAATAACTATGATATGATTTGATGAGACAAAGATTATGATGAAGTGAAAGACTCAGTGAACCAGGACGTACTCAGTGGCTGTGGGCATCTGTCCTTATGGACATTTAGAGGAACAGGATGAGCAAAACATGCTCAGCAAATTTTTACTGAGCAGCACAGTCACTACCACTGATGAAATAAGGAGTCAGAAATGGACTCAAAACACATCACTTTTGATGTGGTAGTTGCTATAAGTTATAATGGAATGCATTTATTTGTCCCTTTATTAAGTCCAGGAAAAAAAAAAAATCAGTGTACTTTCAGCGCAACATAAACAATCAAAAGTGTGCCATGTGAAAAGGGTATTATAGCAGCATGCGGCAGATACGACTGGTCTCATCTCAGGTTGTGTTAAGTCCTGCTGGTATAGTAAATGACCTCATTTAATGAGGGGAGCATCCACAACCCGTTTGCCTGCCATGTGCTGATGCACGTTATTAACATAAAAACCCAGCAGCACACCCTCGAGTTTAATATGTCCAGGATTATACTCACATACTGTCTGCCACCCTCTCTGCCTCTGTTTCTCCGCCTCACTAGCTATCTGTATCTCTCGCTCCTCTTACTTTTACTGTACCTATCTTATTTGCTCTCATCCCTGATGGCTGGCATGGAATCACTTTCTCTTGCATACTGCAGTGAAGAAAAGAGGCTCCTGTGGAGACGACGTTGTGTCCAGCTCTGACATTCCTATTTGTTTAGAACATGGCTGCTGATGCTTCGGCAAAGCTTGAGATGCTGGATTACAGCCTGGTCATGCTTCTGTATTAGATGTAAGCACTTTGACCTTTAATAGGAATCTGTTCTGTTTATTTGCTCTCAGATGTTTATTTAGGTTGGATAGATCTCGATGGCCTTCTCTGTTTTTCCTCAGGGTTAGAAAAAGTCTCTTGTGCCTCCTGTCTAGCCATCAGATTAATTTGATTCAGGGTCTTATCAGGATTAAGGTGGTTCAAACATTTGGGGTGAGCTGTATTATTTCATTGAGATTGGCAGCAGGGTGGGTTGATCTCTTTTTCTTTTGGTAGAGAGTATGTCATTTCCAACCAGCATATGGTCTTCTGCCTCCTGCAAATACAGTAGCTACTGTGTTTCAGTATTAGCTCAAATTTCAGTGCTGTGTATGACACTGACTTATACACACTGATACAATTGTAAAGTTCAGTGATTCCAGCATGGGGCAATTTTACAACTAATTGTATTATGTAGTTGAAAAACAAATTCCTTTTATGTATGTATATAGACTGTTTTTTGACCAAGGCAAAGCCTATAGGAACCAAGTGAAAGTGCATTGGAAAGCTTCATTTTCTGACCAGCTTTTAGTTGAAGTACTGATTAAACTGGGGATTAAAAAGGAATCTCCAATCCCAATATGGACGTTTAGATCGTTGATCATGAAAATCCCCCCCCCCCATCATATTTCACTGTGTTTATTAAAAATGTTGTAGAGTAGGAAACTCATCATGATTATAGCACGGCATATACTTTTGAGGTAGACTGTCAAACCATTTTCGATATGCAAGAATTTTTGTTGCTTCGCATCGGATTCATTTACTTAAATATAGGTGCAATGTGTAAGAATTGGGCGGGGCATCAAGCAGGGGAGCAGAGAGGCAGCGACAGCATCTAGAGCCAGAATATTCTTCACATCAAATGCGGTGAATTAAGGATTTCTTTTGACCAAACCAGGGTTGGTGATTGTTGGAGCAGTTTAAAGACTAACCAAGATGGTTTTGGCGAGTTTTATTTTGTTTGAATGAAGTGTTATTTTAAGATGCGTTAACAAGGAAATTAAGCTGGTCTTAGTTCGGTGAAAGAGAGAAACTTGAATTTATAAGGTTAATAAGGAAAATAGGTTTAAAGAATATTTCCTTTCTTGACATTTTGTGAATTTATTTATTGATCTAAAAAAGCTGAGAGAGCTTGTGTAACGTAGCGCACTTATGAAAAGCAGCAATGTGAAGCACCACTACGAGACAAAGCACAGAGCATCTCTTGAGCAGGTTAACAAGGGGGAGGGATTTTGGTCATTTTGCTAACAAGGGGCGTGGCATCCCCTCTCGTCCCCCCTCAAATCACCGACTGAGGGCAAGTAAAAATTTACTTCGGGCAAGTAGGTCAGAAATCTACTTGCCCAAAGTGAGGTGAATCGATGGCACATCGCTATTCTACTTGGTAGTTGTAGTCTATCATTACTGTGACAAAGTAACATTTTTTTGTGTAGGCCTACTTGTATTAAGTATTTTTTTTATATATGTACATTTACTTTTACTTAAGTACTTTTTATCACAAGAATTGTACTTTGCTACATTTGAAGTTGCGTCTGTTAGTAGTAAAAGCGAAAGTCAGATGAAAAAGTCCTGATAAATTGTGTGAGAATAGAACAAATGAAAGGAGCCAAATCAGCAGCTGCAGCAGAGAAGAATCTGCGGCTGCAGGAGAGCAGAGCTCTAGAGAGCGCCACGTCAAGAGAGGTGACACGCTGCACTCAGCTGACACTCTGGAAAACGTACATGTTCTACATGTACACGTTCACTGGCCTAGTGTCGGGGGGTAAGAGTGGGGCGCAACAGTGGTCGCACCTGGGTCGGGACTAGCACTTAGGGAACAGTATTAAATTATGGATGAGGTCCTTATGGGGTATGATTGTGGTTAGCATTATTGTACCTCGGCATAGTTTTAATCACTGATTTAATGCACCACCCGGTGAGCACGCTAAATAACTCCTATTAAAAACACCCATTATGTTGTGTGACCAAGAGGTGCATGCTGGGTCTGGCAACAGACTAAATGCTAATATGGTCATGGTGAATCCTCCCGGTGACTTCTGCGTTCATGGGGGAACCTTCAGTGAGGTGTGTGAGGACTTTCTGCTGTTCTTGACAATAAGCCCTGAGCGCAGTGTGACAGAGAGGTTGAGTGGACTGGTTATATTACGCTTTGCGAATGAACGAGCTCGTAGTATGCTGTTCAGACAGATTAGGACAACACCAAACTCACTGAACTCACTCTTCAGAAGAGAACATCAACAACCAATGCGTTGCCTAGCAACTTAGTAGTGTGTATGCTACACGTTATGCAAAAACTGTGTAAAACTTGTGGCTGCAGCTGCTGTGGAGTTTTTATTTAATATATAAGAAGCCTATGGGTTATTTAATTAATAATGCTTGTTGCACCCGCCACGGTGTCCATAGACTTTATTCATTGTCAGTAATTTTTGAATAATTGTCAGAGTTTTGTCCTCTTGTGTGCTAAGTTCTAGTAAGACTACACAGAAGACGGCTGCTGTATATTTATAATTGATAATCGGTTGTATGCACAGGCTGCAAAGTGCTGTCTATAGAAAGGGAATTTATTGTTGGTTTGGACATCAGGGCTCATGTTGCAGATGCTCAACAACAACAGCCTAAAGAGCCTGTCCTTAAATTTAACAGTAGTATCATATATCATCTTAAAACGCTGTTCCATACCCCCCCATAGTAACTACTGAGAGTAAATTTTACACAAGTACTTTTACTTGAGTAAAATGTCTTTAAGGTAACAGTACTTTTGAGTATAATAGTCTAGTAGGCATCACTGCTCATTTGAAGCGTAATATATAGATGTTTTGTATAGCAAGAGGTGTTATGTCCCTGCAATTTACCATTATGGGCAAATAAAGAAAATGTTCGTCTGAAAATATTTCATGTTACGGTTTGGATTTTGTGTTCGCTGAATGCAACATTAGTACAAAGCACCTTGTTTTAATCAGTGAGACAACTTTATTTAATTTTTTATGACCAAAATATAGTGATTTCAATTAAATCCACAGCAACTATTAAAATCAAATGCATCACGATGTTACAATCAGTGTTTTAAAACTGTCTCATAGGAGTTGTATTCCTCTCCAAATGTGCCTGTAGAAGGCTTTATAATTATCTCTCATGTTTATCTAAGCTAGGACTAGTTTTCAGTCCAAGAGAAACTTTATGCATAATACCTTGGAGTAATACAAACTCCAGTACCCTGACAAATCCCAGGCCACAATGATCTCTGAATATCGCAGAGAAACAGAAATATCCTGTAATTAATCTCTATGTTAAGATAATCCTGATTAGGATCGTGAAAAGTCTGCATGCAAAGGGAGCCTGCGGAGAGGAGAGAAGGTTAAATGAATCTTCATAGATGACAAGTTCTCCTACAGCTGAATAGTTACAACTACAAACCTTTACCACAAAAATCAGTCAAACACACTTGACTCAATCTGATGGTTGCGGCTTTATTGAGTTAGGATGACAAGACAAGTATGCCAGGTCAGGGAGTAAACTCGATCCGTTTAAATGCCCACTTGACATGGAGACACAGGGACTTGACAAATCTCTTTATGGGTCCCTGAAGAGGTATCCCTCTGACCTGTGGTAGCCACCGAGCTACACTTCTCTGGGTATAGAGCAAACATTCAACATTTATTGTGGCATTTTGATTTATTCTCTTTTTGTTCCCCATAGACTTTATTCTGTCTGGAGTTCAGTTTCATTGTAATTCAATTTCACTTTTTCACTTGGAAAAACACCCCCTGAGACGTCATTTCAGAAGTACCTCCAACAACTGCTGAGCCGTAGCACAAATGAGGAGGCAAAGCAAAGAGGGCGGTGAGCCCCACTGGTGGCAAAGTTGTTTTTTATTATTTATTTTAAATGAAAGTTGCTCCTTGAAACAGTCTTGCTGCTGTCAGACCGCCTTGAACCTTCACCGTTCAAACAATTCCAACTGTAACCCAGGTCCTAATTGACACGCTAGCAAAGAATGAAAATGAAAATCTTTTCTTTCCTTTTCTTTTATAATGACTGCATTAGAGCTCACGCCATCCTGTTACCGTCTCCTGCAAAGCTCAGCATTTACAATACGCTCCTCCGTATGTCCTCCTACACAACAGCATCACGTTCTGTTAACGAGCGTTGTGGAAGAGCAGCACTTTATCAAATGGTCACCTCAGCCCATCTCACACAACACACATCTTCACACCACCGTGAAACTGAATAAGTGTGTAGGAGTTTCCCCCTGAGAACGTGCAGCTATACAGGGAAAACCCATTGACTGTGGATTGTGATCTGATACTCAATACAACCAGTGTGGGCAGAGCACGTCTGATAAGCCTGAATACATCATGAAGCCAATTGAAGAGCTTGAATTAAATCAAAGGCGCTTAATGTTAGGATTTTTTTTTCCAAATAGCTTGATTTAAGTAGAAAAGAAAAATATTGTGTAAATAATTGATCAGGCTGTAGATGGGAGTGTAGAAGCAAATTAAAGCGCAACAGTCATGTAAACATTCCCCTCTAAGGCTTCCACTAAATATTATCTCTGCTCTTTGTCTCTGAATCTGTCTGTCAGTTTGTCGTTCCCCTCTTTCGCTCCTCCCTTCCCTCCTCTCTCTGCGCCAACTCTTTCTCTAATACACTGCAGCAGTTGTAACTCTTACATCACCCCGCTCTCATCATTTTGGAGGTCAGTGGAGAATATTGAACAGTCACTTACCCTCATATTGACGTGACTGTGGAGAACGCACAGAGAATACTTGATATGTTTTTCTTTTTTATTTCTCCTGGCTTTTTCATGTTTGCCGTGTGTGCGTCTCAAGCGGGAAGGAAGAGGAGGCGCGAAAGCTTGATTTCACCTTGACTTATTTCCTTTGCATCCTTCACTCTCTGACTGCTGGATGATGTGCAATTTTCACACACAGCAACCGTTCTGAATCATCAGGAGACATTTCTGCAGTGGAGATTGGTGTGTCTAGAATTCACAACACCATCATGCCTCGCACACATCGATTTTTCTTCAATGCACTGAGAGTGTTATTGACTTGGAAAGAATGACAAGAGGAACTCATGACAAGGATGTTGGTGCATATTCCGACATTTGAGATAGCACTTGTAATACCCTTTGGTACTCTGTCATCTAATAACAAACAGGCTGCACTGTGGCCTATATAGAAATAATCTGTTGTATGACACTAAAACAAACCACTAAAGCAAGCAGAAGAGAATATATATATTAGGCGCGTATAGACCGTACCATACCTTATCATTACTGATATTATCAAAGAAAAGGAAAATGCCCTGTTAGTGTGGAATAATAGGCTCTGGCATTAAAGGCATCCAGACAAATGAGTAAAGGAGACCTGACTCATTTAATTAGATGCTATCATTCTGAGCTTAAAATTACTCATACACTTGGAAATATCCCACTTTAGCACAGCCCACACATGTCCTTCGCAGGCACAAAGCCATAAGCCTAATGTGTGTCATTCCAGCACATTGTACGTATTTTCTTGTGTGGTGAAAATCATACATGGGGGCATATTAAATATGGAAGTAGAGGAAAATAAAGTAATTACCTCCACTCCTGGGAAACGCAAACCGTTCTCACATGTGGATCCACAACCTTATACTGCGCATAAACAAAACAATGCCACGTGTACAGTGAATTGTCTCTTACTAATGAATACACTATAGAATGCAAACAGCACTTAGGTAGAAAGAAGCATGGAAACATAAATCTGTCAGCCTATCTTCATGCTGCTATGGGACACCTCGTATGATTTGATTAAAGACAAAAAAGATGAATTTGTAGGGGAGGGAAGAAACAGTGTGAGACTGTTACATGGGCTCATTTCAACGTTCAAATACAGAGAGAAGAAAATGGAACAGAGTTAAAAGGACTTTTTTCTTGTGTGGCTCGTGAATATAATCTGAATATGATTTGAAGATGAGCTGCAGTAGAAATCAGTGCTAGTGCAGTCTTGTATTTTTCCCAAACAAAAAGAATGAAATCTTTAGATTGATAAATGTTTGTCTGAAACTGAATGTCTCTTCTTGTAGTTGTTCATTTTTTCTGGCTTGCTGTCTTGTTTTGTTGCTGCCCATAAATGTTAGTATTTTACATTTTACTCATTTCACAAACCCTAGAGTTTGTTAGCTTAATTTAATGTAATAATGAGCAACTGTCAATCTCTTTTGATTGTAGTGAAAACAAAGGCTTTGAGTGTTTTCTTGTCACAGAATCTTCAAATCAAAGTTTATTGAGAATATTATGATTGCCATTGAATCAACAAAACAGATGAAAATGTGAAGACAAAAGAATGGTTTTACTATATCAGTGGTTCCTAACCCGTTTTTTGTCTGATGAAGCCCCACAGCCCTATCAGATGAGCTCAAGTGCTCCTTCATCAACACCCCCTGTCATGTTTAATACTACCAAGTGAAGCAGCACTTTAAGCTGTTTCTTCATTACATGTAGCTAATTATTTAAGCTGTACATCCATTGCTTTTAGCAGATTATGTATTGTCTCTATAATAAACAGGTTTTAGCTAACTATTCCACCTGTTTATCCATTCATTGAAAGTAACTATTCCAACAGTTTAGCCTCTCTTCGCTAACTATTTAAACCATTTAGCCATTACTTTTAGCTAAGTATCTTGACCTCTCTGCAAGCTTGCTAACTAGTTTCCATGCGCTCTCAGTGGCAACACATGGCTTTCATGTGTTCTAACTGACTCAGGTTGGTGGGAGGGGTGTACTGTGTAGTCAGGCTACTGCAGCTGGTAGCTTATGGCTTATTGTGACAATACATTTACTAAACATCTGCAACACACCAATTTCTAATGCCACAGTATTTAGAAGGTTATTTTCCTCCTAAAAACAAATGTTTGGGAATCATGATCTATATTTTTGATCCAATGCATACATTAACATAGACCTTACTGGCATCAGTTCTGTATCCATGCAGCGAGCAGTCATATCCTCTTTAACCCTCACGCAGAGATCTATCATCTGATGCGTTTTGGTTTGTGTTCAAATCCCTCTCTCACAGTGTTGATGGCCCACCAGATTTGGATCTCTCAGTGTCAGCTGAGGTGATGCATTTTGAAAAGCGTAGCACACTGTTGACATCGGGGCTCTACCATTTGATCTCCTTAGGTTCAGCAAAGCGGTGAACTCTTGTTTTGTGATCTACAAAATAAATCCTATAAATGGAATACTCGCTCAGGAGGGTGTTGAGTTCCTAGTTTATGAGGGAGTCAGTAATCCTATAAAGTCTGGATTTGCCTTTCTTTATGAGGCTCAGTATTGTGTTGGATCTTATGGGCTTACGAGCTGTCACACAGGGACAAATTACAAATAATTGACAAAACCAGGGCCCTGATTACTGATTGAGGGAAATCAAAGATAAACAGCTTTTCCTGTGATCATGCTCCTCCACTATCTACGAGATGCTGTGTACTGTACAGTACCTCAGAGAATCAATGGCAGATTCAGCCTAATTCTCACCCCTCCATCCGCTCATTTATTTTCATCCCCACTCAAACGTTTCCACTCTCCCTTGTGCCGTGTAGCATTCCCCTGTCATCGCAAATAGTTATTTGGCAATATCGGGTTGCTGTACACCCAATAAACTACAGCAGATTTCAGACAGCCCATGTAAATCCTCTGACATTGAACAAGGTTAGTCTGTATTTGAGAGTGTCAGCATGTCTTTAAGACACGAGGGAGTCAAAACTCTTCTCTGCAGCATCTCTGAGAGCGATGCTACAAGTCTCTCTAATACCTGTTTACATTACAAAGCACAACATTCATTGCATTTTTTTACCTGTGTTGACAGCAGAGAACTTCCCTAAAGCCGACATAGACAACAAAAATCCCAAACAGATGTTGACTCTAGATTTGTTTGGGCAGAAAATTATGATTGTGTAACCGGCTTGCACTGTATATTTGTCTGTTAGCAGTATGTACGTCATCCACTGAGAGCATTTTGATTAACATCTGAATACACCGGCAACAACGAGATGCATCCAGATATATTTTGTGGATCTGATGGATTGATACAAGACAATTCATCCCCTTCTTTATGCAGTTAATTCAGTGCAGTACAATGTGATTCAATAGGTCTTTAACTGCGTGAACATTTACCCTGTAATGCTATCAATGTAGATTTGTGACTGTTTCCAACAGAAAATTGTAGATATGGTGCACTGTATTACCCATCTAGGTGTATGAATGGCAAACCCAAACTGACAGAGATCCATCCTAAAAAAAATCTAAAGCTTAAGTATTATTTAAGGCTGTATACGGTATACTTTAGTATTAAACTTGTAGACAAATTTGATCCTGTTTTATTATAATGCAGGCTCCTTTCTTTGTATTTAGCAAAAGTTCACTTCTTCTATCTTCACTAACCTCTTTCTGCTCTGGAGCAGCAACGGCAATAATTAGATGCTGAAAATGAACACACGCCATCATTTGGGGGTTTATCACACTGAAACCTGCATCTATTTTTACACAATTTGCTCCCGGCTTCTTTTAATCAGCGTAGCCATGTGTCCATCATGGCAATGTGACAATAAAACAGGAATATTAACATTTTATTTTTCTGCTATGCACATGAACTGAATTATTCTTCCAAAGTAGGGAAAATTGTCCTTTTTTTCTGAGCACTTCACTCCTTAAAGTGAACATCTACAAATCCATGACAACTGGGCTAACTCCCTCTGCTGTTGACCATGTCATATAATCAAGACTCCATAACAGCTACTACATGGACCTTGTAGTGAGATGGTTTTCTCAACAATATTTTGGTTATGTGGTCATAAGTAGTGACTAGACTAGTAACTTTCTTGTTGCTGTGTCATTACCAAGGGCGAAGTGGCAACTGAAACAACTGCTCAAAATTGGGAGGCAGGTTTCAAATAAAAAATAGTATTTTAAACAAAAATGTGGCCAGGTTTCCATTTCAGTAAGCAACTCAAAGTGTCTATTTTAAGTTTTAAAGATTTAACCTTTCAGAAAAGGTTATCCAAACTCACAAAAAATAAATGTGACACTATCTGACAGGGAGGATCTTTTTCTAAACCCCCTCAACTGGAATCAAATTAAAGACTGAAACTAATACAGAGCAAAATAAGTCCTTATCAGCCAAAATTATTAAAGCTACATATTCATACATATTTATATTTTATCTACATGTCTGTGTGGTGAAAGTTAACTTTAAGAACTTCAGCAACTGTGCAGCAGAAGGCTTTATGCCTAACAGTGGTACCTCATCGTGGTAGTGGACTGCACTTTGTTAACCTGAGGCTAAATGTGACCTTGGGCACTTGCCCTTGGCAGGTGAACAGAGGTGTGTGAGTTATGACTGTTGGTGAGGCTAAATCAGATGGCCTGGGAAATAATAATGTTGACTGGCCAAATACTTCTGATCGTGCCTGAGGCTCCTATTTTAGTGGCCACTCCCACGAGAAGTTGTTAGGGTCGGAGGGTTTTTTTTTATTCAGAATTTTCGGTAAATAAATGAACAATTATTTTCGAGGTAAAGATGCCGCAGTTAAATCCTGGACTAATTGGGAGAAATGTATATATTCTGTATGTGTACACACAGCGAAACGGAATCACAGATTAATGACCTGTTAAAAGGCATTTTGTTTATTGTGTTTTGTTTAATGTTAAGCTTTCAACAGATTGGAAGGAGTATGATTGAGATAAAGAGTGAGATAGAGAAAATTAAACAGAATGCAGCAGCAGACTGTAAATTAATATGGGTTCATAAAGATCTCATTTGTACTTTATGTTTGACTTTGATGGCCCTCTGGCTTCTAAAATATGCGCATCAAGCGTGGAACATCTGAATAGCTCATAATGATGTAGAAATTTATGGCTACATTGTTTAGACTGGAGAAGTCGTCTTTGGGCAGCGCAGTGCACATCTCAGCTCAAAGCACACAATAGAACATATCAAGAAGTCAGAGAAAACCCAACTCGCATTGTGTGGAAGTTTTGTTCAGGTTGAAAACCAATCTGCAAATCATTGTACGCCACTCTATACAACAATGGTTACACAGCAGAGCCTATATCCAAGGACTCTGGCTTGAATATCTGTCTCACAATGCCTGAAACGGTCAAACATATGAAGCAAACGCTTTCATTACAATTCAAAGAAAACCCAACAGCACAGCAAGCGTCTACAAGATTGAAAGAAGGTTGTGGATTATTTGCAGCGCTGCTGCTCAGTGAGTTCACTTTCCAACATGCACAATAATGTTAGAAACTAATCTGTGAGGTTAGACGTCCAGGCATGACAGACACCATGGAGAGAGAGTGCAGCAACTTGGTTTCTCAGAGTGCTCCTATACTTTACTGTGTTTACTCAAATAAAGCCCTGGATCCATTAAGGAAAGATATAACTACTTTACGCTCTTTAAATATTAAGCACTCCCTCACTCTTCTGTAAACGCATGACTTCATACCATGTAGGATATTTCTTCAGACATTAAATTAAACATGTCTCACAAAGAATTAACTGAGGGGGTTAGAAATCTCTTTCTCCTCTTTATTCACTTCCTGTTAATGCCAGATCATTCAAATCCAAGGAGAGATTTTATACTTTGTAGGCAGTATGATGGCAGTTTGCCACCTCTGCCTTACTTATATAATGACATTTTTCCAACTAAAAATCAAGAATATTTCTGATACCTGACAGATTGTCAGAATTTAAACAAAGCTTAATGGACATCATTTCTTTACAATGTACTCCACTGCTGTTTCCTTAAATTCAAAAACCATAGTACTTTCCAAACCTTTAACCCAAGTTTCTTTTTCTGGCAAAGTGATAATGGCATACTATTAATTGCTGTTCAGCAGGAGGGAGAGGGCAGTAGTCATTTTGCTCCGAAAATCTCAGACACTACGAATATTTGGAGTATTGTCCCATTAGGTTGCCAGTGTTAGCGTTTGCTATGTTTTCTTATGCTTTACAGTCAGCCTACTCTTTGAAATTGTTCAACCTTTTCGCATTATTCAGTCCACAGACTGTAAATGAACCCAGTGCGTAGTTGCGCAATGCAAATAAATGCATCACTAGTGGACGGCTACATTTTGAGAAAGGTTCAACTGCACTGAAAATGACGAACGTTGAATGAATGACACTCACATACCGACAGCAAAACTGAATGCTGCAGCAGCTTAACCGTGTTAAAGTTCTGACCAATCATGAAATTGTGACAATTTAAGGCAATCCTCAGTACCCATCTCTAATATTAACCAGGGTTAGAAATAAGAATTTGCTCAACCTACCTGCCATGGTGGCAGGTAAATAAATAAAAGCATAACAGATAGATTTGTGACGTTCCACAAGCCAGGTTGAAGCGCGTTTCTGCTTATTTCACTCGGACACTTTAACGAGGAGACACAGTAAAACAATGTGGCGTTTCATCGCAGGGTTTTACATTTGAGGTGTGTTGATTGATTCACGACGTCAGCTCACGCATCGAGTAACATGCAAGAAAACATTCCACCTTAAAAGTTGTCTGGTAGCTTTTAAGCGGCACTCAGTAGCTAGCTAACATTAACTAATAGAGATGAAAAGGCAGCAGTCCTTCCATTCACTCACACCTCTGACGGTTTCTTTATTTGTGATGCTTTTGCAAAGAAACCTTACGAAGCCAGCCTTTTAAAGTTGGCCAGCTTGTGCTGCACCCACAACGCCTGCAGGAAAAGAAGCTTGCTTACAGGTAGTTCTGTTGTCATAGCCGAGCCTATTAGATGAGCTTCATCTCTGCATGCACTGCAACTTTTCCTCAGAATGGATGTTTCCAGTGCGGCTTCATTTGCTCGGCACAAGTGAGTAAATGAAATGATTCAAAACACAAACTACTCGTGTTCGTTCGCCCATAGGTTACTGCTTAATGCCGCGCTAATTACAACTTACTACATCCATGGTATCACCTAATACTGCTAGATGTTTGGCTAAATATTCTGAACAACTATTCATGAAGTCAATCTAACATTTGATCGTGTGGTTAGTTATAGTTGACTATTGTATGTAAACGTACCACCGTAGGAGCAGCGGTTACACAACCTTTGAAACGGGCCCCAACTTGACCGTGTGCGTGCGTCATAGCTGCGCTGTGGTACTTGAACAGGTAGCATTAAAGCTACTGTGTGTGCATAAGAGAGAGAGACAATAGCAGTACCTTCCTTAAGAGTTTAAATAATTAAATCTGCTAGAATATTGTAGATAGTCTCATTATTTTTCACATGCAGTTTCACACTGCCGGTGTTCTGGCAATTTATGCTGCTTTGTCGAGAAATGCTACATTATGCCTTTTTCATTTTCAGTCGCGTATATCTCATAAAGCTGTAACTCTCTCAGTAGTATGATGTATTTATTTATTTTATTTATGTTTTTTGATTGCAGACAGGTGTAAGTGTTCTGTAAGAATATGGGAAGCATATTTCGATATCTCTACTACAGCATCTTAATTTAAGATTTCAGGGGTAGGGTATTTCTATAGATGCTCCCACTAGAGAATCATTTTATATTACACCACTACTCATACCATGTACACTGTAAAAATATGGGCAGCATGCTGAAATATTAT
Organism: Coreoperca whiteheadi; assembly: GCA_011952105.1. Taxonomy (NCBI): domain Eukaryota; kingdom Metazoa; phylum Chordata; class Actinopteri; order Centrarchiformes; family Sinipercidae; genus Coreoperca; species Coreoperca whiteheadi. The sequence continues at coordinate 10,948,774 of CM022490.1, forward strand.
ATTATCTCTATTTAAGATTTCAGGGAGACTGTGGGTCATGCACGTGAGCAGAACCGCTAAGCAGCACATCTCGATAGGTAGCACGTATCGACAGAACACCGGTTAAGAAAGTGGCTGGTGAAAAAAAATTGAGTGGCTGGTAGATTTTGGAAAAAAAAGTTTGTTTCCAACACTGATACTAACCCTAAGCTAACCTGAGAAAGCCTCTCTCCCTAACAACAGTTCCCTTCATCTTGATAAGATACAAATACTTAATTATATATAAATAATGTAATTATATTGAACTAAAAATAACAGCTCTCTCATGAAACACCTAAACTCTGTCAGAAGTTTACTGCAATAAGTGGAAATAAAAACTATCCTCCTGTAAATAACCGTTCACAGCTAAGATGGATTATATGTAGCACTTGGAAACAAATGCTGTGTTTACTGTTGGCCATGTTCATAATAGCCCACCCACAAGTTCCTGAGTCAAAGCAGATTGTGCTAGTTTGTCTTTTTGTGTCTGCATGTTGTGGTGACCCACTCTGGTCAGCAAGGTGGCCGACCTGCGCTGATGTGCTCCAGACCAGACACAGCTGTGTAAATGTTGAGCCAGGCCAAGCTGAGGCATGGCCATCAGCCATCACTGTTCCTGCATGCTCTGGCATCAGATTGTTTGACCAGAAGCTCTATTTTCTAACCTCATGCCTCCATAATTCTCTGTCTTTTATTCTCCAGCCACCTCGGTACATAGCATCTTGGGCATTACATTGTTGTGGTGATATATGTCTGGCTGTTGACACAATTCTGTGAACACAATCACTCAAGAAGTTCATTCTTACACCACGGGATTCCTCTACAAAGCAAACAGTTTGATTTTGGAGCACCTTTCTGTATAAATTTGCATATGAATTACTTAAAAAACGGATTGTCTTTAAATCCCTATGTAACTATTTGATGCAAAAACAGGGAGGTTGACACAGAAAATGTTCCAATTCATGCATTAAATTTAGTTTAATTAATTACCTCAATATCATAACTGGTTATGTTTAATATATCATGGTAATTATGGCAGAACAGTAGGCAGCCTCTTTCTTCTTATTGTTGTTTTAGGCTGGGATCTGAATTGAGTCAAAGGTTTTAAAGACTAGACTTTGATGAATAATTGCAGGTTTTTAACAACAGACAACTTGATCTCCTATAATTAGGCCAACCGAGTGAGTTCGGCGTTGCAACTCATTCAGCACAGTACCTGTTTCGGAGCACAACACGAGAAATCCATTTATCCCCATCACATCCTTTTGGAAAAGGCTTCATTTCCAGCCTGTGACTTGACCATTTGGCTTGGTGCATCCTGTTACAGTCGGCCAGGGAGCATCCATTAATGGTCTCTGGATGTCTGCAGACGCATGATAAAATACCGTTATCAGCTCCGCAAAGCAATTTGGATTGGGCAAGACAAAAACAGCACTGACTTTTAAAGATGTTTGTTACATAAAGCAGAGTGACAGGAAAACAACACATACAAGCCTATTTTACACTCCAGTCTGTCAAAGATGTGTCATGCTCTATCCTCTGCACTGTTGTCATGGCAAATGAAGACTCAAACATCTGAAGTGATGGTGTGCCTGGAATGGCAGGCTATGGGCACTGAGTCAGACTGTTGTGTAAAAATCCCTTGATATGCCTGTTATTTGGGAGGTCTAGGACCAATTTAAAATATGATAGTTCAGCAGACAAACAGACACTAAACAACCACTATTACAAATGTACGCTATTAAACAGACAGAGAAAATATATGTGCGAGAAAATGTGTGCAAAAATGTAAGTCTGGAAAGAAAACGAAAAAAGCATGACCACAAACCCAATCAGGTTTACATGCTTCTTTAACCAAATAGTTTTAACCAGTCAGTTTCAATAGTTACCACATTCTTTTTAGCAGCAATGCATTTCTGCATTAAATACTTACGATAACATGGTGTAATACAATAACATTTGAATTCAAAGTGGGTTAAAATGTGTTGATCTGAACATTGAACAAGCTTTATATTGTTAAAATGGAATATTTGCAGCCTACGTTCACAAGTTACCAGTAAGTAAGAACATTCCTCTGTGATGTCAGATTTCAAAAATATATTTCAATCGTGGCTTGACAGGTGCTGTAAGTAACTGATGGATAATTATTTCAGAAAAATGGATTTCTATGCTTATAACTCCCTTGTACTATAGGTCATGAACGGTTGGGCTTTGACTCGGAGCAGTACATATAGGTCTCTTTGAGAAAGACCTGTGCCTGCATATTTATCACACGAGATTAATCTCTATGGCTTTGATAAAGCATGAGCTGTATTGCTGTAGATACCTAATAACCTGCAGCTGCGATGCATGTTCACGGGATAATTCATAGGCACCAAAGGTCAAATCTCATTTTGAAAGCTAGATGTGCTGTAGTGTAGTGCCTTTGCTATGATATTCAGAGTATCTCATAGAAGGATGTCCCAAAAGAAAAATGCTATCCAAACCTGGAAATTAACAAAGAACTAACACCACATAAATGACCAAAGAAAAAAATCCAACATTTGTCTATAACTCTAATTTATTGAGCAATTGTGACTGATATTTGTGCATCAATACCCAGCCAACCATATCATGCCAAGGCAGTTTTACCTGGTTTCTAGACTATTATCAGTAAATAGTCAAAAACACCATCTGCACTTGCCATGAATGGCCCCATATTGTGATCTAAGTTGCATTGCTTCTTGAACGCCATAAAGGAAAATTATTGCAGGTTTTGCAAAATGCCATCTGTCTGATGCTTCTGTTTTGAACCAACACTATAGTTTGCCTGTTGCCACTAGAGCTGCTCACTGAGCTGTAAACGGACGTGATATCTCATACAGGATTTTATGTCTTATAAAATATATGACAGCCTCACCAGATTGTAATCATATTACCTGAGTTAAATGTGAAGCTACAGCATCTAAAAACTGACCATTATCACTCTTTTGACATTCTGCAATATGGGGTTACCTTGCTTTATTGGGGTGAAATAGATATCCCATTAACATATGCTGATTTTCCATATCGGCTAGGTTGGGACAATTAAAGCCTCTAGATAAATGAAAACCCAATCTATTTCACATTACATCTGGGAAATAACAATCCTATCACAAAGTAACAACTCTAATAAAATATTATGGAAGCCCTTACAATTCTCAAACGCTGCAGTTAAGTTTTTTTCTTTACCGAGGTGCAGGGACAGCTTCCATGTTTCCCCTGCTAAACATGTAAACAGAAAACTGATAAATCTCCTGTTTGTCTGTGGGAAGACATGATGTGATTGCAATCGAGTAATTTATGCTACAGATGTTTGCTGCAGAACACTGCCTACACCGGGGAGTCATGATTAATTTATATGTGCTTGGATAAGAGCATGTATCCCGGCCCCATTAATATTGCTCTTTTGCAGAATAAGATCATATCTTTGAAAATTGAATATTCATCACCTTAATGAGTCAAGAGTCTAGCCTGTATCCCACAAAAGTTGGGAATTCATTCAAATATTAGCTACAGGTTGTAAATCTCTCTCTCTCCAGATTGCAGATTTTGGAAACGCTTAGTCAGCCTGTGAGGGGGAAAGGGCTTTATTTAAATAATCCTCCCATGAATGGCTATATAAGCGTTATAATACATTTTAGTCTGAACACAAGCAGGGACTATTTACTGGATGGCTGATCAGGTGAACTGTTAGAGAGTGAGTGTGTGTGTGTGTGTGTGTGTGTGTAGGCCTGTCTCTGTTCACTTGTTTGATTATTTAACTACTGTACATTTAAGCATAATTATCCACATTATTGGCTAAAGAGTCCATACTTGTTCACCTTCAACCAGCACAATGTTAAACTCACTGTAATGTTATCACATCTGAGCCCTGGCCTTTTCACCGGCTCTAAACCCTCTTTGCAAATCCCTCTGCCCATATCCCTTTGTTATAACAGGGACTAATGCGACAAACTGATTAAGCACTATTAACTTGCAAATTAGTTCTTTTGTTCTAACTTTATCCCCATCAGCTTTGTCCATTTTAAACACCCTTTGTCCAACCCAAAAAAAAAAAAATGATTGTACTGTCAGTGATGTTGCTAAATTGTCCACTTCACGCTTCAAGTATGTCTGTATGAACTGCACATAAAATCAATGAGTACCATTTTTGGCATCTTTCCATGCTAATGCAACTGAAAATAAGAGATTGGATTAAAAAGTCTGCACTACATACAACAATAATATAACACTGACAATTTTAAAAGCAGACACAATGTTCGCTGTGATTGATCACACATCTCTAGCAAGTGGATTTTCATACAATATGGAAACCAGGCATGAAAACCATGTTTCGTATGTAGCATTAAATCAGATGATGAGATGCATGTAGTTTGGAGTAAATGGGCTACAACAACAATGGTCTCATTCTGTTAAGAAGCTCGAGGCATAGAGAACTTTTCCCAAAGGAGACTTAATTTATAAACAACCGCAAACCGAAAATAACCCCATAGATAAAGCAGAAAAGACACTTTGATTATCCCCAGGAAATGCTGCGTGGAGATTTATTTAAAGTAAAACCATCTTTGATGGAGCACCTGCTAACTTGGAATCTGTATGGAACAGTTTGCAAGTCTGAAGTGTAGAAGCATAGGAGGTTGTGAACCTTTTGTGTTAATGACACATAACTGGTTTCTGACTAATTAATGCAGCAGTCAGATTTAAAAACTCGATATGTACTTTTTGCTCATAAAAGCAACATTTTTTGCGCTGGGTCTTTAGATACTGTACCTAGGTATACCGTCTGTCATTTCTTTCCCATGGTGTATGACACACAGGAATCCAAAGAACACGGATTTAAAACAAATACAGTACTGCACAATAATGATATGAGAAGGGGTGAGAAGGTTATTTATTATTATTTGCATTTTATTTAACCCATAGCGCTGTTGCAGCCTACGCATGAGGAACATAATTTAGTGTGCAGTAGAGTGATGCCCTCCAAAGGTGTTTAGAACAGCATGTAAATGTTCAATGAACTGAGTAGGAAAAGGTGTCTGTACGGCCTTGATAATATCAAAACACTGCAGTGGCCAGCTCTCCAACAGATTATATGGTAAGGTTATATTTGTCGCCCTGTCTGGAATATGTTTTTGAATCACTATTAGACACAGCAGGTGTTTCCAGGATATGAATAGCATCAAGTCCAAACCATTGTGCAACAGAGAATCAGTGTAGTCTGAAAGCCCTGTGAGCTCCAGATCATTCTGAACTTCAAAATGTAACTAGTCAAGTGTTAAGCAGGAGTTTTCGCCTTCCGAGAGTGGCTTGTAACAAATCAGATGTTGTTGAAAAGCCTGGGAGAGAGGTGCAATACTCTGTCCAAAAAAGACCTGAATAATTAAAGTAGAAGAAAGCCACAGCATACTGCTAAGTAAAGGCCGAAACATGGTAGCTGTCACTTACAATCATCTAAATGGATGCAAATGTCACAACTGGGCTTGTAGTTGGGAGGGAAACGGGCTTGTTTGTCTTAATCTAAGCCAATCTAGTTGGGGAAATGTGTTGGACACCGGCTCTTACCTGAGGTGCCCTTCATTCCGGTATGACTTCTGGCCGCTTAGCCTGAGTGGCTGCTCGCTAAGTGCAATCTGTGCAGCTGTCTCAGGTCGGTTTGTTTGTGAGGGGTAAGACGTGGCATGAAAACAGCCACATCAGACAATAAAGACCTATTTTCACATGCTTCCTCAGATAACAGCACAGCTTCTCCGAACACCCTGCTCCACATCATTGGCGAGCCTTGACATAATTCAGATAAGAATGTTCTGCATTCAAGAGGCAAATGTTTTTAAATCACAGCTCTACTTTTTTATGAGGCATTCCTCATGAACAGCAATGCCATAGGTTGACAGTTTAATGTAACAGCAGAACGGGACACTAGGCTAATATTCAATTTTGTTGAAATGTAGATAACATGACAATAGACATTTTAAACGACATTATATTGGCATTGTGTTCGTGCTGCATGCTGTACACTTTGATGACAAGTTATGACAGGAAAAACGGATTCAACACTGGTTTTTATTGTTTTTTGATTGTTGGCTTAGTGTACTGTTATAACTTCATACATGCAATGCACTGCTTGCTTGATTACATTCTCCCAAACAGTAATGTAACTATTCATTTGGAGGTCAAAAGGTCAGGTTTTTAATTCGGTTCTTGAGACCCCCCCCCATTAGGCTGTGCGGTGTTGTGGAAGTGCAGGACAGCAGCAGAATCAAAGCTCAAGCCGACTTGAGGTAACCAAAACACTTTTTGCAACACTGATCATAATGAGTATGGTGTGGCTGTTGTCAGTATCGATAGATGCATTTTATGGGAATGGTCACATATTGCCTGCAGGCTACAGGCTTTCAGTGAAACCGGGTTGTGCGACCTGGTTGCATGCGTGCCGACGTGACTCATTCGTAGCTTCAGGCGGTAGATCTGCCATGTGAGTTGAGCAGTGGCATGACAAGGCAGACACAAGGAGAAGCAGTACTCCTCATTCTGGACCTTAATGATCAGAAGTGTCAGGCTGAGAATGTTCCTGAGAGCAAAAGACTCTTTGCCGATATGAAATAACATTTCTAACTAGAATTCAAGCATATATTCCCAGCTACAATGTGTCTATTCAGTATGCATCACAACAGTACGGTAAGCAGCATATCCTTTGGTGGCTTAGCGGACACCGCCACAGTGTTAACTCTCAAGAACTTATTGCATGCCAGAAAACATTAATTTACCATGGGTTACAGATGAATAGAGGTAATTACCTTTTTTCAGAGAAACATTTCAAAAGCACCAGCACCTCAGATTTTCTGGGGACCAGTCTGACTGCAGCTGAAAGTGGCTTTAAAAACGAATAAATATGAAAAGGAAGTGGCTCATTTTGATTCTACAAAGACATATAGTGCATTACCTTCTGTTTAATTGGCAGCCAATTATCATCACTGATCAACCAGGCAGCACAATAGTCTCGAGTGTAATAATAATGGTCATTATACATTTGGAAGCAATCACGAGTCATGTGCAGAAGAAGTATTTGTATTTGAAACAAAATGATATAAAGCTTCTTAGTCTTGTTTTATGACGTTGTGCAAAATCACAGTTTACAGCCACATTAGTTATGCTCAGATAAACCACGGTATAGGACAAATTTAAATTTTGAGCAGGTGATAGAAGATGAAGTCAGGGGTTCACCAAAGGCATTAAGAACCATCCTCTGGGAACCATGGGTATCTGTACCAGATTTCATGGCAATCCATCCAATAGTTGACAAGCTGTACGTGAATGTGTCCCAAACAATTACTGTCAAAATGGTCTATTTATGTCGACTATTCGCATGCGCAGAACAGAAATTCTAGAGCTCCAGTTTTAACCGGACAGTTTTGGAAGAGCACCAGTTTTCTTTTTCCAATCAGTTGTAGCATGCTAGTGGGCTTAGCCCAGTTAGCCAGGTTAGTCAAGCTCCTGTAGTGTCGCTGCCATCTGAATGGCAAGATTAGTAGATGGGCGACATCAACTGAAGTATGTCTGTGGAAACACTTCAAACATGTCATTTAAGACAGCATGACCCAAATGCGTTGTTTAGCAGAACGAGACAGAAACAGACTGGAAGGTCGAGTCCTTCTCGCCACAGCGTTCAGGCAGCCTCTCACTGCAGATTCGGACTGGGCTAAATCAATGACTAATACTATAGGAGTGTTTATTGCAGCAGATGTGCGCCCATACTCGGTCGTAAAGTATAAAGAATTTAAGCATATGGTCAAAGTGCTTGAGCCCCGCTACAATGTGCCTTCTCGTGTGCATTTCAGTCGTTTAGGAATTATCAAGGGCACCAGCAGTTACGCTCACCACTGACGGATGGACGTCCAGACCTACAGAGAGCAGTCGAGTCCTGCAAACAGCGTTTATGAACAGCATACAAGCGTGTATCTGACAGAGAAACTAAAGGATGTAGTGTCAGCGTTAAATATTTATGTTACTGTATACTTGAGCGTGTACAGGTCAGAGTCTTACGATGGAGCATTACTGACATTCACAAAATTGTCAATCTCATGGTGGCGCTAGAGGAAAAGTCAGAGGATCCCAAAAGTCAGTAGGGTTGATCCTGTGGTGACCATGAATGTCTGTACAAAAGTTTTTGAGATATATTAGTCTGGAACAAAACGGCAGACCAACCTTCATTGCCATCCCAAAGTTGCTAAATGTGTGGTTAGAAATAAAAAGACAGTGCACATCTCAGCCAATGATGCACAATCCTCTAAGTTAGTTAAATTTTAGTAACTTGAATCAGAAACTGCATTAAAATACGGATATAATAAATTACATTTTCTCAATTTGGATCAGATACAGATCCACACCAGTAACTAATAAATTGATTCTTGGACCATGGCCCGACTTTCACTAACATCTCCTTTCAAGTTATTGGTATATCATTATGGCAATTAGACAAACAGACCAAGAGATAAACTTAAAGGGTCCATAAGCATATTTTTTAACAGCCTAATTAAAAGCAATCGTGAGATATAGGCAGAGATCTTTTACTTTACCTGCATTCACATCATTTGTCAAAATGTATTGTGGCCAAGATTCAAAAAACATAGAAAACAACAGTATGCAAATACACTGATCAGCATTGGGGCCTCCAAATTTGGCTCAACCCTGCTTCCTAGAAACCATAATAATCATCTGATAAAATGTCAGAGAGTGAAAAGTTCCTAGTTTGACCAAGTTGCTAAAGGCCTGCAGGTTTTTACTCTATCTATTTGTAAACTGAACACACTATGAATAATGTAAGGCATGTCTCATGCTGCAGTTTGGTGTCTGACATGCAGTATCTCCGTTGACCCCTTCCGAACCTCTAAAGTGTAGATAACCTGCCTGTTCAGCAACAAAACATAATCTTCCATCAAGCTTAATGCTGAGAATAAAAATATGAATTTCAAAGTATCCTGTCTCACTTTGCCTTTGAGTAAGACCATGTTAATAAATGAGACATGGGGCAGGTTGTTTTATCGTTAAGGCTTGCTGAAGTCAACACACGGCATATGTTGCTAAAACATTATTGGCGGATAAATGTACCAATAAGTTCAGTAAACTGATCAGCTTAGAAAGACCACAGCTGGCCAAACAGACACATTACTCGGGAGAATTAAAAATCCAGGATAATGTTTCATTCCGAGGCAAAAATGTCATAGAAGTGACCATTTATTGCAAATGTTAATACAATTCAATTTGGCAGAAGGATCCCTGCTCTTCAAAAAGCTTTCAAAAAGCAGCAACGATGATTCTGCTGGAAGAACTGATCGGCAAGCATAATAAACACATGGACTACAGTTTACATGATTTAGTGATGGTTGTAAACATACATGAAAATAACTGCAAAGTAAATACAGGAAAGCTTCAACAAGAGGATGCTGGGGTGATGAAGGGCGCTGCAGCAGCGAGCAGTGATGTTCTAAAGATATCAGGAGAGTAATTGTCAGGTTACGAAGACTGCCATGTACACTTGTTAGGGGTACGAGGTGTATACCTCTCTCTCAGACTATTCCATCTGTATCTAGAACAGTGGGTGTCTTAAGGACAGGCCAACGCGTGCCTAAAAAGAGTTGTTCATTAAAAAATGTTATTGTACATTTCACCACGTAAAACACAAGGTAATATTATAACACAATTTTATATTTTTCTACTGTATATACATTTTCAAATCCATCGAAAGAATAAGTAGTACACATTTTATTTATCACCATATTAAACACCCTGTTAAATGTGAATAAGGTTGCAGTCAAGACTGATGACATGACCGCTCACAGTTGCGGGTTGTCTCTGTAACCTTTTTTCTGGTAATGCGAGATTTGTAGTTTCAGAATTAGCGACTTTCAAAGCGATGGAAACACGTTTACCATTCACTGCAAATAGAGCTCTAACAAATGTGTCAGATCTAATCTAAATCTGACTGAAGAAAATATGCTATTGCCAATGGGTTTTTTTGTCCTTGTAAACCTTAACTATAACACAGCAACATACCCTAAATATCCCAATGTATTCTTTCCAAGTGAAAATAGGCCAGTATTAGTTAATTTAATATTAATGTTTGTTCATGTATGTCCTGTCACTTTTACACAAAAAAAGCAACGCGTATGCTATGTTATGTCGCTTCCATGGTTTAAAAATGTATGGGAACCACTGACCTAGAAGCATACATGGTCCAAAATCCAATACAAATAAAACACAGATAATTGTGTAATTATATAATATACTGCGATTCAAAGGCAATTTCATATGATTCAATTCAGCTGTGAATATAAATTGATTCAGCTCAGATTGAATAGGATATTATATTTTTACTAGTTCACGAATTTAATCATTAGTTTGAGAAACTAAAAAAAAAAAAAAAAAAAAGATATTTCATCTGTTTTTCGTAGTATATTTCAATACTACAGAAAATAAGGTCCTCTTTCACACCACCAACAGAAAGCAGGAAGTGACATGGTACACTGGGTAGCTTTTAAGCCAGCTAAGGAGGAAATGTTTACTGAAATGCTATAGAGTATTGTTTACCTTGGGTCAGAGCCATCCATCTAAATTTGGTATTTCAAACATTAATGTTGAATGTCCCTCGGTCATGTTCTACATAAACCAGCTCATGGCTTCACCTCTTGCCTTCAAAAGGGAGGCATTCAGGGTCAGGCTGGAAGTAGCATTAGTTGCCAGTGCTAGCTTTACACGCCTCCGCTTGACTGCTCCTGCTGGTAACTTTACAATCAGTGCACACATAGGTAGCATTATCAAATTAGTATTGGGGTGCCACCAGCATTACTCATGATACCGCTGTGCGTATTGCAGACTGCTCAGCTGATGCAAGAAATGCAAGCGGGTGTCAGAGTTCTGCCTTAGCTAATGCAAGCTCCTATTAGCACAGGTCTCAGTCAGTGCTCCGGGTTGAATTCAAACAAATTCTGCACTAAGACTTTTGACGGTCCTCAGAAGTAATGGGAAATAAAAAATGCACAAGTCTACTTTTGATTAAATGAACAAATAGATATCATGATTCCAGTTCACATCATTTGTATTCTTCTGTCTAATCCAAATGTAAAACAAGCGTTCAACACACCCAAAATGTTTTGGCTGTGGACAGGGTTGCCATTTAATCTCAGCTCTAATGTAATTAAATCAACACTCTTTCAGTTGCTTTCTTTCCAGAGTTAGAGCTGGGCAATACATCACTAGTCCCGGAGAGGCCCATAAACATTCTATGAACTATCCTGCTGGATAAATGTCCTGACGTCGTGCACATTTTTCAACATTCCCAATTTTGGAAGCCAGCCCCTGCTTGTCAGGAGAAACGAAAATAACGGTCTACAGTTAATATATGGCACCCTGTTATAGACATACATACACCTGTGCCTATGTACAGTGACCTATCTGCAGGCTGTTTATGTGAAAGTAAGTCCTCTCAATGACTGCATATCAAGGCATGCTATTAAACATGGCATGAAGCAAAGAAGAAAATATGAGTCATGGATGTTGTTCAAGGACGTATCCATGACCATCTAACCATAATGCCCCCAGTAGTCCAGATAATCTCTTCTATTAGTGTGGTCATATGGCTGAAGCGTGTACAGTCATGGATCTTTAACTCAGCTATTGTAGGTTTTGATCCCACCCCCCCCCCCCCCATACACTGTATGTGGCCATTGCCTTGAGCTTAGCATTCCCTGCTCTATGTCTCTTGGTAGCAGCAGTCAGCACCAACAGCAAACAGAGGTTAAATAGGTCACCAATCCAGCCAGCGAGGCTACAGGCCCCAAGGTCCTTTGTTTTATGCAACACCGTTTTTCAAGAAACCAAACAGATGTTTTATGTATAGGGAAAGGGGGAATTAATTGATCCAAGCCAACAGAAATTTCCCAAACGCTGGCCTGATAATAGGGCACCCGTCATCATTAGGATTGATGGCACCAATTTATTATTAATGATTCGTAAAATGAGATCCAGTAGACCCCATTTTAAATACATTTTCCATTACGGAGGAGCTGACAAGCAACGCTGCTGATTTCACCACCAAAGCTTTTCACTGTCTCTCTTTCTCCCTCTGAAATACAGTATCCCTACTTCACCCAGCGCAATGTCTCACTTTGGTGATGCTTGGATTGCCCCAAATTGAAAGCATTTGTTTTAAAGCTGATAGGTGAATTTCAAGCCCTGTCGCAGTGCCCGTGATATTGAGGTGTTTTATTTTGTGGATACGATGTCTTACAGTATATCCTAACAGATATTCTCTTTCCCCCGAGATGTCCGCCATTGGCCACAGACTCTGCAGCCATCTGCTATAATATGAATTTCTGTCAATCAAACTGCCATCATTACAACTAGTCATACACTATGAATCTAAATGCTAAGATGGCCTGTCTGCATGTTGTGTCATTTACATAACTCATGATCCAAAATCCAATTTCCCTTTGGGGAAAAAAAAAAAAAGTACTGATGAAATCACGGTGTAATACAGTAGACTGTGCAGATTAGTGTCTGCACTGCTGTGTTACTGTAACATCTGTCTGAAATGTTTGTCTAACAGTATCGAAAAGGTCTTCCTTGCCAGCTAAAAGTAATTGCAATCTGAGTGGATACAAAATTAGGGTCAGACAAAACCGCCTAAACTTGCTGAGACATTGCAGTTGATTTAAATACAGACAGCATTTAAACTGCCTGTGGGGCCACAATAAATTATTTCACAGACTCCCAAACTAGACATCTACCTTCTTACAGTAGATAAAGCTTCCTCTCCAAAAATACCATTAGCAATGCCTAGAGTGTGCTTAATAATTGATGACTAGAGCATCCATGATAATTAAGAGTTAAGTGAGTGCATGTGTAGTAGTGCGTGCACACTTTAAGGCCCTGTGGATGTGTGTGGTGATATCTTTGTTTCTCCCTCCACAGTTGGAGTCCATGTTTGCGTGCGGTTGCACTCCCGTCGAATAGGTGGTGATTCCTGTTGAGCTGTGAAAACAGCCCTGTAACATCCTGGTGGCTTGCCACTCATCCTCCTTTACACTCATGCTGATGTAAGGGGAGTTCTAGGAAGCCATTAATCCAAATGACTCATTTTCCTGGCAATATTCGAGTGCAGTAAAGGGGCTGTCTTTCTGGGCTTAAAGCTGAGATGTATAACTTTTTGAATGTTGTCATCCTCTGCAGCAGCAAGAAGTTTATAGCTAAGATTTTGGAATTCTTTTTATATGCACATTAAGTCAAGAAGGCTATGTAAGTAATGTAAACGAGCTGAAAACTCAACACAAACACACATGGGTGTTGTTGCAAGATGACAGTGGCTTATTAGAAGTTACACTGTGAGTTTGCATTTACACCAGATGGGATAAACACCTCAGCATGTCACCAAATGGTAATTGTGCATATACAGTAAATACCATGTTGCTTACACAAGAGATGTGGCGTTTGTTTAGTTAAAAACTCCAGTCGCTGCTTACAGACTTGAGTCTTCGGCATCTACAAACAAAACATTTCTCTCGTTTCACTGAAGGCAAATCATCACTCTCTCAAGTCTAACCATCTAAATTAATGAACATGTCAGTCATGCTTTGCAAGCCATTGTCAGTGACTTCTTACGCATTAATGGCACGGCTATCACCACACCTACGTGAACGCAAATTCAAAATTTAATTTTAAAAATTGGTGACCAGAACATTTCTACAGTGCTTGAGTTGCTGGCTTTAAGGTGGAATACAGTGGAAATAACATTTGATCTTTTATATAATCTGATCAAAATTGTTTGAACAATAGGCCTTTTTTTTTTACAGAAGACCCTTTGACATGTCACAGCAGGAAAAGCACACGTGTAATTGACACAAATTAATGACGGCTGAATTCCATGTAGCTGCTTCTGCTTTATCCATTATGACAAGTCTGCTCTCTGTTCTTAAGGCATATTTATCAAAATGTTACGGTGGAATCATTATTCTGTTGCAATTTGATGGATAAACATGTATTGGATTCTTCCATAGTATCCTGACATCACTGTGTCACACCATCACCTCTGCTCACAATGTAGGAAGCTGGTTAACAGTAGCAAGCAGAGTTAACACTCTTATGTGTGCTGTTTCACACTTTTTTCTCTTGTAAATCCCGACTGTGCCCGTTTTGTCTCAACTGAATCGCCGTGTCCTCATGTGAGCACAGACCAGCCATAACCCAACTCCCACTCCTGCTAGGCGGCGATAAAAACAAACGCTCTGTGCGGCAAAAAGCATCCAACGGTGTCGATCGTGTGGGCCAGACAAATCTGACATCCAACTGTATTTACAACATGATGCATTGATCATAATCTGATGAATAATATACCAGAAAGTAGGTAGCTATCAGCTCTTGTGGACAGTTCACCCCAAAATCAAAAAATACATTTTTTTCCTCTTACCTAGTAGTGCCGTTTATCCATCTAGAGTGTTTTGGTGTGAGACATCTCGACGGCCAGAGTCTCCAAAACTAGGCGACTCACACCAAAACACTCCAGATGGATAAACGGCACTACAGGTAAGAGGAAAAATATGTATTTTTGATTTTGGGATGAACTGTCCCTTTAAGATGTCCTGTGTTAGATCCATTTTTTTCCCCAGTTTTGACCAACTAGGCCTCTGGATGGTACCGCTAATCCTCAAGTGCTGAAATTATTTCCACAAAAGTTTCAGTTTAAAATTTAGAAAACATAATTCTACATTTGTTAGTGTTTTACACTTGCATGTTCGAAACATTTGAAAAAGTGTGAGCACATGAAGCAGCGGCTGAAAATACGTTCCTGCGAGCAGGACTACATTCGATAATTCACAATAGGTTAGGTAAACTTTATTGTCTGTTCAGTTTCCTGGACAGAAATTCATCCTTGACGCTGACATTGCTAAACATCCACACTTTCACATAGTAAAGGACAAGTATGGTATAGTTTAAGTAAAGCTGACAAATACTACAAGTTGGAAAGTGAGTTTTGAGAAGTCTCCTCATCGGCCAAGGCCGTGATCGCACCAACATTGCTACTGCATGAAAAAGCGCAGGCATCTTATTCATTTCCAACAGAGGGCTCCGGCAGAAAAAAAGAAGGGTCATCAGGCAAAAAGGTTGAATCTGGTTCAACTTTTGCTGCGATGCAATGCCATGCCATCCGCCAAGGTGCTACTTTGACCAATGAAATATGCACAAGCAAGCAAGCACTCCTAGTAGCTTACTTTGTAACGTGAATGGCTTAATTCTACTGTTTACCTGCCGATTGTTGCAACAGAGGACAAAAAGATTGTTGCTATGAGAACTTTTCAGAGTTGTAAAATCCTTACAGATGGTATTATAGAACGCTGTGCAGGGTTGTGGTGTCTGATAAGCCTTCAAACTCATGAAGCTAACACTCAAACCAGCTTTCCTGGACTGTATTTCATCACCTCACTGAAACTACACATCCCCACCAACACAGCGCCTTGTGTTTTTCTAACCCAGGGCTGTTTTCGATCCAAACGCACAGTAAGTAATAACTGACTCATTGATTTTGAGCAACATCCCTATCAAACTCACATCACTTACAGGTATATTACCGTCGTTCAGTGCAACGTGACAATAAAACATTTTACTCACTGGACCCAACTATAGTCATTTTCCTCATCACACACAGAGAGACAAAGTATGCCTAAAATATAACACTTATTGTTTATTTCAACCTGATTAGCATACCAAATGAATGTGGATTACCATATCAACACAATTAAGACCATAGTTCGCTGAAAGGTAGATCATTGAAAATCAAGTATGCTCCTCACAGCCCTATAGACAAACAATGTCCATTAATTTGCAAATGCTACTTGACCACGGTCTCACACACCAACAGATGTTTTCCCTTGTGTATACGCTACACACATACAGACTTACAAGTACTGTATGTACCTGCACAAATGTGCATTTCCCCCTAATTTTCCCGGTAAAATGCAAGAGCACTGTGAACAATTTTACATCTGTACAATAGCCACCTTCCATTATTCATTTTGTGATTCATTCTGTGTTAGTCTGCCTGAAAAATTAAATGCATGAATTCAAAACACACTCAGTACTGTACCGTGTAATTAGAGCATATTATGCACTTAACTGCAATTTGAATAATACAATGCAAATCACTTTCCGTTGAGACTTTTAAGGGAGGATACTTTACTTTTCACTTACACCCACCAAGACAGGAGCAGGAAATCAAAAGAGATGGGGGGGGGGGGCGCTTTCACTGAAAATCCCATTAGGAGGGTCTGGCCCTCTACTTTTGACTCAGCTGTTAGCCTGGTAGCACTTTGTACACACCACATGATGTGTCAAGCTAATCGCTACAGAACAGCTGCAACTGTTCTGCAATTGTGCAGCTAATGAAAATATGTACCCCAGGATGCTGACCTCAATCGGCTTTTAAGTCTTTAAACCTAACCATCATCTCCCCAAAATGCTCATCTCCTCTAATAGTTATCTTAACCGCAGTTTATTTATAACAGTGACTTATATTAACTGTCGGAGGGTTTTGATAAAACGCAGTTTCAGTTCTCATGCAGTCACGGCAGAAGGCAGACAGTAATCGTCTTTCATAATTCAACCCTCATAAGTCCTAAATTGAATCTCTAAGATGCATTTCTCTTAATGTAATCCAGATTTATTGAATTACATATCTGCTCTAGATTTATTATTTGTACTAAGCATATAAATCTATCATGACTTTTTATTTTATATAGTATCCCAAAGCGCAGAGGACTTTCAATGGGCTGACCATTAAATTACAATGGCAAACTAACATGGGCTACATAAAATACTGTACTATTAAGTACACAACAAGTAAAAGTAAATTATGTGCCAGGGCTTTTGTAGAACTGTTTCCTAATAAGAAGGCTGTTCAAGCTTCAGAGGGATGGAATATTGGCTGCACATAACTAAGACTGTGCAGCAGCCTTTTTACTGAGGCATGGAAAAATTGATTGCAATATAAAACACATTTAAATGAGTCTGATGATCACTGGAATTCAAAGCTAATTTGATTGAGTATCACAACAAAATGTCGCTTTAGGAAATGTGGCGCAGACAAGCCAATGCCAAGAATTCCATATTAATCGGCGTAAGGAATTTAATTACGCATTTCTGACCTGATAGAGAACATGCGATGACTGCCCATGTCTAAAAACGCACGCACTTTATTAGTTAGTATTATGAATATCGTCACTTCATACAGCAGCTAATCTGATCTACTTTTGACTCCTCCTGGACTACCAAGAATCTACCAAAAATGTAAGTAACAAAAGGTATTAACATTTAGCTAATTCATCTGTATGATCCACTTAGAAATGTTTGCACAATCAAGGTCTAGGCCAAAGCACGCTCAATTTGTCTCTCAGCTATTTCCACACTACATATATCAAATTGCAGATTTTAGGGAATGGGTTGTGCCTGCCTAGAATTTATGATGACTGTTAGAGACACTGGCATGAGTGCAAAACCAAGACAGTGGGAGAGAGAGATATTTTTGTAGGGACTTTACTTCAATAAAAAGATTAAATTCAGCACGAGCCAAAAATATTTCATTCTTATGAACCACAAAGTGCTGTATTTATGCCAACCTATAATCAGAGACCTAAAGACTTAAGTCCCAGAGGGGAACTGGATGCTATAGTAACGGTGACATATTGGAAAACATAGCACTTTCGCTCTTACAAGACAAACTGAACTGATACAGCATGATGGAGCTCGTACTTCATGTAGAGGACTATTCCTCGAACACCACTTTGCCCACACTCACATTCTGTATTAGGATATACATGTGCTTATAAACCTTTACTGACACATATAGACAAAGACACAAACAGTTGCCATAAATGATTTTTTTGTTTGTTTGTTTTACAGTTAATACTAGAAATGATGAAGGCGTTCGAGGACAGCCTCACTTGTACTATTTTACGAAATGTTGGGAAAATCTTTTAAAAATTACCTGTGCAAGACCGTGCTTGTTTATAATCGCACTTTTCTAAACATGCCATTTATATATTCAGGTGAATTTGTAGTTCACCAAGAACAGGAGGATTAGAGCTAGGTCTGTAAGTGCCACTGCTATATTTCTTAAGCAACCAAAGCCAAAGCTTTCAAAAGAGAAGAGGCCTGAACTCAGAGAACACTTTGTTATAATGGTTTGTTTCCTGGGAGAGGCACTGGAAGCTGGCGTTAAACAGCTTGCCTGGAATAGGGTCAAGAACACAAGTGGATGACTTCATCCTGCTAATTGCAACACTGATTGCATCTTCCGTCTTCATATTATAGAATGACATTCTAGGTGGAGGTTCACGGACAGGCCGATACCAGGAAGTTGTTGCATCAACATTAGCGTTACTGGCTCTTACAGTGACCTTTTTTCCCCATTTAAAGAAATTCAAATTATTCTTCCCATTTAACATTCGATGCTTGATTATTTTGACTGAAAGCAGACGCAGGATTTAGCAGACCACTGATTGCGGAAGAAAAACGCTTCAGGATTATTTGTTTGTTTTCTGAAATCATCTTTTAGAGAGATAACAGAATTGTTGTTCTAGCAGCATTTTTGTGAATTATTATCTAATCTTTTACAATGTTACATGTTTCCTGGCTTTGCAGCGATTTCTTTTTAACTGGCAAATAGCATTTTCTATGGTGATTTTCTGTTTAATTGCCCTTTTTAATTTGTCCATGACCAACTGTATCTGCTGTAACTTTATTATTGAACTCTAAAAGGTCTTCAACTGAGTCAGTGTTAGGTGGAGGTGTATTAACCACATGTGAAAATGTAGTTTTGGCATCATAGTCGGGGTAATTTCACACGAAAAAAATAAAATAAAAATAAAGTTGTTAAAACGCACATAGCAATACTCAAAAAAAAAAAATCAATCTCATTGAGTACAAACTGTTGTGCTCTAATGACCACAGTTAAGTATTAAAAGGTTAAAAAGAACAGCTGGAGCCGGGGAAATTATGAGAGAAAGTAGTGGCAATTCCGCCTTTTTATCTTGTCTATTGGGAGTATAAAAAGCTATAATTTGGAGAGGACGCCAACAATGTGACTGAAGCAGTTAAAGAAAGCCAATACTGAGTTTGAAATACAAATTAGGCCATGCAGGGAGATAAAAATCTATAGAAAAAAACTCTTGTTAAAGTGTGATGCAATATTTAAAACTTCTACATTTAGTAGTTCAGGTTTGGATCTTGGCTGTGTAGGAACTGACCGAGTCCAGCAAGGATACTAAATAGTGTTGATTCCTGCCATGACTGGTTCTGTAAAAGGTGCCCTTCCGTTTTGTTGTTTATTATGAAAACACTGATCCAAGTTTTGGGTGTTTGTTGCCAGATCGTCTATGAAACACATCTACACACACATAATCCACACACTACATACAATTTCGACCCATATGTCACAGGAACCTTGCAACCGACACCCCGATTCAAGGGCCGCGTGTGCAGCAGGCCCATCTGCAGGCAGAGCTAAGTTACATTAGCTGTGGTCAAAAATGTCAGGGCACGAAAGGGGCCTATTGTAGAGGGTAGGACATGGGGAGCAAATATATCTGTTGTAGCTTTAAAAAGTTGTGCCACATTATCAGGGGTTTGGGTTATGAATGTGTTTAAGGCACAGGCCTAGGGAAAGGTTTGGGGAAACATCATCAAATATGTCAAGTTATGCTATAAACTGTAAATTGCAATGATTTATTTATGCTTCATCTGAGATTTCTGGTGGTTGGTATGGAAGTAAGGCTGCAAGTACAGATTATTCCACTCGATTAATCGAGTAACCGGATAAGAAATATTCTCTCTTCGTAGTCTCTGTGTAATCCACGCTGTCAGATCAGACCAAAGACGCTCTGAACCGTCTCTGATCAAACACAGCGTGAGCACGTTGTGCGACAGTCACGGTCATCCGTGCGAAACACAGTGCACTATATGTCATTATATGGATTAAACACAGCTTCAATGCAAATCATTTGCATGGATGATTTTTAGTAATCAAGTTACTTAAGCAATTGTTTCAGCCCTATATGGAAGTCTTGAAAACAAGTGACCTGGTTTAAAAGCCCACCTTTACTATACATTATGTGCCTGTACGCAATTCTTTCTACATGAGCTGACCACACAAATCACATTTAGTTTCCTATGGCACGCTCTTTAATAAATCAGAGGCAAATGAAAAATGCAGACACGTTAATGTGCATTCTTAATGTAATAAGGAAGACCACTGAAACACATGGGTGGGCCAGTATAGGCAACTCCCTGGTATAAAAACAGTTAACTTGATGGGGAGGTGTTTAAAACAACTTCTTTAATCATATTTCTCAACCCTCTGCGACTTGTGACCCATCTAAATCACTTTTTAGTGCAAAGTGTGTCATTATATATGTAATTTAAAGCCACATTGCGGTTTACAGGACCCGAGTGAGCTTTAAAAACCCACTAACAAACATCCTATTGAGTATAAAGTAATAATACATAATTAAACTCTTTGATGTCCCATCTCAGTTTATGCTCGCAGGATGTATTTTCAGCAGGGAGGGCGTCCCTGAAGACAGTTACCTGCACGTGCATACTAATGTTTAGAATAAACAACTGACAGATGTAGTACATTTTCTACAGTTAAATCTAAAACTTACGTGGAAATAAGAAAAACAATATGATCGAAATTTAAACCTGCAACAAGCTCAGCTGCTCGCTCAAAAAGACTTAAACATTCACACTTAACACACATGGGCTGATTACCACTTACTTTGTGTTGTTTTATTTAACAAGTGATTAATGATGCATCATGTTTCAGATACTGTAGATGTTCATCCTGTCTCTGTGCAGAGCAGTTGTTCTTATCTCCTTAGCGCCAGAAGGTCGACAGTAGAGGGCCTCTATTATCGTGAACACAGCAGCGCGGCCAGATCGCAGTCAAGTGCGCTGCGGCACAGTTCGTCGGGAGTGTGCCGAACGCACTTTTGGTCATTTCGTGGTCAGGCTCCCTTAGCGCACCGGGGGCGTGGTTGGGCACGAGGCAGGATCAGAAAGAATACATTATCATACATCATATAAATGGGTGTGTTAGAGGATGTGACAATCATGGCCAATCACATTCACTACTTTGATCCCCTTTCAACATTGGGCTCCCGTCAGGACTGTCAAGGCAGTAGGTTGAGTCCCTGAACAATTAAAGTGCACAATAAGAGCAAAACAGTGTACTTTAAAATCAGATGCTGTAAACTGCGATATACCATTTGGTATGAAAAGTCAAGTTAAGTTGTTTTTTTTTTTTATTCTTACATGTAGGGCTGCACAATATGGTAAAAACATCTTGTTGTGATTGCCATATAATTCACGATTATCGCGAATGATTTTTTTGCAACACAGTTTTCATTAAAATCATGATGACGTGACGTTGGGGTCTGTACTAAAAATACACGTTTTCTTACATCTGAAGCACAAGATTTGTAGGCCAGGGCGTCGCTGCAGCACCACAGTCAGTCCTTCATTACAATTTGTCACATATTGCAGCTACTGCGATTTGGATATTGCACATGGTCATATTGCGATTTCGATTAAACGTGCAGCCCTACTTACAAGTGTATGAGTAGTGTAGTAGGGAATGTGATTCAGTATCATTTTATATTTTATGGGAAGCGCCTAAGGTGATAATATGCAAACTGTACAATTAAAATTGGCCCATGGGTAATGTGGAATGCAGGTCAGACATTGAGAGAAATGATTGCAAGAGTGTCGGGTCTGCGCAACAAAGAGAGCAGCTGATTTTTCCCCCTCTGGAGGTTTTATTATCTATCAACCCGTTAACCAATATTACAAAAAAGCGTTAAACTCTAAAGCCCTCTTCATGGCCTCTAGAGCCAGTCCTGCTGCTTCCAATGCTCATGTGAGCAAAGTGGTTTAAATTGACCAGCCAATATTCGCATCAGTAGAGGCCCATGATGTAAGTATCAGGGTTTAAAAGGTCATTACGCAAAAAACAAGGGGTGCTTATTTAAGCAACCATGATAACGTGATGATCCTTCCACAGTGGAGGGACAACATTCAGCCCCACAGACATGCATTTATGTGCAAACTGGCGGCAACCAAGCTGGGAATTCATTGGCCAGACCCAGAAGTGGGAAAATTTCCTCCCACCCTTCCGAGCGCTGGCCAAGAAGCTTACACCTACATGAAGGAGGCGAAGCCCTTCTGGGACAAATCCTGCAACCTGCCGGAATCCATCAAAGGGCTAGAGTCCATCATCTTTCACAGCCTTTGCAATTTTATTTAAACATAATTTAAATTACAGGACACTCCAGTGTATAAAGTCAGTTTCTACCTCCCTCAGTCTGTTTACAAATGTATAATTATTGTTCATTATATAACTACGTGTACAACAAACAAACAACATTTTTTATAGTTAAAAAGTAATTTGTGAGACACATTGTTTGAAGAACTAGTGATTCTTTGGGTTTTTTCTGATTTTATCTTATTGTGGCCGGTCTTTCAAAAACACAATGTCTTAATAATTAAAAAGGAACATTAAATGAAGGTTAACTTTTTAAAAAAATATCTGAATAAGTGTCTTACATTACATTTTCAAATCCTGAATCAGCTCCGATTTTTTAAAGCAATGCTACTGAAAAAGTACATACATTAGCCCATTTATGAAAGAAGCACAATGTCTCTCACTCTCCTGATTGTGTCATATTGTCCTAATCCTGAAGATCTTAAAGAATTCTCTACATAATGGGCACAAAGGGAACGCTCTAGGCGATAGCTCATGAAAATTCTGGGAAGACTGCATGTAATGAATTTGTCCTGCACACCTCTTGTTACTCACCGTGCCTAAATGAGATGTCTGAAGGTATTAAATAAACATTGTGTGTAGTTTCGCACAGAATATTTGGAAGCAAGCTCTTTATTGCGTGCAGTCAAACGTGTCTGCGGAAATTTGAATTTCAAATTAGCATCCTTTGAAGATGAAAACAAATCCTCTTACATTTGAAAGAAGTGGCTATGTCCCAGTGGGGACTGCGTGGCAGGGTGCAGTACAGTGATTTTCTGTGGTCAAACAGCAACACTGGGTCAAACAGGTACACACAGAATCTGCTCTGAAAGTGGATAATGATTACAGGGTCGGAGGAGAACATTTTACGACGCAGGCCAATTGAACAGATGGACGTCGGTGATTGAAGATGTCGCTTCAGAGGAAGGCAGAATTATCGCCTGACAGGGAGACCGGAGACGTCTCGATCGGATTTCGCCCCTTGTCTAATAGAGCTAGTTTCAGATGCAGTGGCCTCCAAACGAAAATAAGATAAAAGCTATGATAGAACGCTTTAATCTATCAATGTTTTGTTTTGTTTTTTTACAGCTGAATAGCATAGACCTGTTTCCTGCTCCTCTGACATGACCACAGATGCTTCTTTAGATAAAGAGCTCTCTCGAGGACAGAGGTCATTTTATGTGCACACTTCTCTCATGTTTTCTCTACTCGCATGGCAGGCAAGATGAGAGGCTCAAAGTGAGAGCGAGGGGAGTTTCTGTGAGGTATATTACTGCCGACAACATCTGAATTTCCCTTACGAGTTTTATTCAGCTGTAGGGTTGAGCACTGTCAGGTTAAAAGATAAAGAAAACTTAATTTCCGGTACAAAATTGTCATATCTAAATTAAAAGGTAACACTTTTAGACTCAAATCAAAAAAACTCTAAAGTGAAAATTAAAGATCCAAGTTTCCAAATTACATGTCTGGTGATACAATGGGCAGTTAATAACATGTTCAGGATTACTAGACTGCATTCTGATTCATAATAGACTCCCGTTTTTTTCTTACTCTGGCGCAAAGAGCCGCTCCTGACCTGAGATGTTCAAAGAGAGATTTAGAGCCAGTGGAGGAACAGTGCATGAGAGAACATAATAATTAGCAGCTCAAATGTCACCGTCACCAAGGAGCAACCAATTTAGCATGCAGACATCATGACTCAGTCTCATTCTACTGAGGACAGAGACAGAGAGAGACAGATACGATATCCAAGTATCATTCTTTGGAAAGTAGACAGAAACAATCATGGGCAAAAACAATGTCTGTAGGGGATGTGACCCCCTGTACATCCCTCCCCTGAGAGCTTTCCCGGCCTCTCTGCCTCCCAGAGCGCCCAATCTGTAGGCATGGCTAGGCGCTGCCTGTCCTCCGGGGATACGAGGCCCCTCCTGCTGCTGTACGAATACTCATCCACTGGAGAATCTCTGCTCTGTGAGGCAGCAATCAGACTATAGCCCATTTACAGTCAGAGCCACAAGAGCAGCGATTCTATTACAAAAAGTTTGACAATACGATGTTATCTGTGTGTGTCTGCAGCAGCGTGTTCTCCATTTGACGGGCATCATCTGTTTGAAATGAGGACTTAATGTCGGCATGTGGTCTGTGTGTAGAGGAGTGTTGTGGAGTGCTATCTAGGAGTACAGCTCAGCAGAATAAACTGCACTCAGGTTTCCACACAGAGCTCTCGTGATTAGATACTCTAAGGGCTTCAGGAAAGATAACACTTGTGAGGATAAGCCTTTGCATGACGGGATATGTACACTGTGTGTGTGTGTGTGTGTGTGTGTGTGGGTGTGTGTGTTTGGGGGAGGAGGTGGGGGTCATACACCTCGCCTGGTGAGCATGTAATGTTGTTGTCAAGGCCATAGACACCTCCACAGAGCAGAGAGAGCACAGAGAAAATGACGGCTGACACTTCTCTCCCGCCATTTCTAAGCAGATTATTTCTCCTCGGTATTGAACTCTTTCTGTGCACTTGTTGAGCCCACACCAACACACAAACCCAAATGGCAAGTAATAATCTGGGAAATTCATCACAAAGGTTGAAATGTCACAGTCAATATTAAATGGAAACCTATTCAGTGCCCGCCGCTGAACCCTGTGGAGGCACTTTGTGACATCAAGCCTGGAGCTCGGGCAGACTCAGGCATTACTGGATATCACACTGCCACAGGTCTAGACTATCACAGTAACCATCTTTATCACGTTAATCGGCTATGGCCATGAGGAGTAGCACCTCCTATTCACTTCACATATTAAGTAGCAGCAATCTAAGACAAGCAAGGATGGCAGAAGAGGGGACACAGGCACAAAGACAACAGAGACTTATTTCACCACAAAATAGAAGATATGTTACTGTACATTGTGTTTTTTTCTAAAATGGGACAAAATATTAAAACTTAACAAAAAAGTGCAGCTTAACAGTAAATCCACTTTTGTGAGTTAGTAAATTACATATGCACAGTCCCTTTGTTACATTATCTATGGAACCTGCATGTCCCATTCTATCGTTATTTTCCTTTTTCCAGAGAAAATCCAGTAATTCTATCCTCCAGACCACCCCTTTGAAAAATCTGAAACATCTATTAAGTACCCTGGGACAGTCAAAACTACGTGGCAGCGTCCCGCTCGCCCTCACCCCCCCACCAGTTTACAGGGCAAACAGAGAACAAAACAGCCGTAAAGCGCATAGATTCTCTCGCGAGAAGCCTCAATTCCAAACATTTGTCTATCCTAAAACTGTGAAATGCTGCTGCCAATTTAACTTAACAAGGTGAAAGCAAAATGCTTTGCCAAAGCTTGTGTTTTTTTCCCCAGAGATGTTCTTAGAGCTGTCTTACCACCGTCATCTAGGCTATTCATTATATTTCTTTCTTTCTGTAAGCAGCACCTCCAGTTCCTTTGTGAATAACATTTAGGGACAATAGTGTCCATCAGCAGCACACTCAGAAAGAAAAGCTACTTTAGTGACATCTTTAGGTGTACTACATTTTGTCAATTTTAGTGTGAAGACACTGCATACTCTGTCATAGTCAGATGAAATACAAATGTTGGACAGAGAAAAGCTCTCTCGAAACTAATTATGATTGTCCAGCAGTGAAGTTTACGCTGAGATCATAAATATGCAAGATAATTTGTGTTTTGTACATTATGTACAATTTGTATAATATCATGTACGCAGTAATGTTGGCATAACTGGATTCAGGTACAATGCACCTTTTAAAAGGGAATGAACTGCCAAACTACAGTCTGACATTCATCTTGGAGCAGTTTTCAATGACTCTTGTTACTGTTTTAATGAATTACCTTGTTTATTGTGAAGTTGTGTTGATTCCGTTTTTGTTCTTTTGAATGTTCTTCTTCTCAGGTCTCTCTTAGATCGTAATGTCAAGGAGACAGCCTGATTAAATAAAATAAAAATATCAGCAACACTGTAATAAAATACACAAAGTAAAGAGCTCGCTCTGCCTAGAGACGCAACCGATACAGGAAAGTGCAGCCTGGCAGCTGCTAAACACAGTACTCTCCCTATTCTCACACACTGTCAGTGACCACAATTGGAAAATGTTGGCTTTCCTCAAAGAGACTCCTCCCTGGTTATAGATTCAAGTTATGTAAACATTGTACTTTGAATATGGATTCATGGTTAATAATTAAAAGCCTATTTAGCTGACTTGCCCCCCATGCCCCACCTTTTGAACTTATTGTATATTGTAAGAGATGTGGAGCGGACTCTTGCATGCTCCAGCGGTTGAGGCAACCGGCGCTGGTACATCCACACACCACATCTCCATGCTGAGGCCCCAAGGCAGCAGTGTTAGTGCTAAATTGATAAAGCAACTAGATGTGACAGGAGGAGTCATAGAATTGCATTTTGTAGGATCAGTGTTTTCCCCTCCTCTCGTGTCCCTCAGCACTTCAAAAATTAGATCGTTGCTGAATTTAAACCAATATGATTTATCTTTGGCTGGATCCACATTACCCACTCATTGAGTTAAGATGGAAGAGGATAAGAGAGCCTCTAGGGACAGAACATGTAGTTTAGCTGTGGTCGCAGTCACTGCACAACACTGCAATTTCTGTCATGTCATTGACGAACACACATCAACTTTATGACTGACTGTAGAAACTATCAGCTCTGTTTCATCAGCGCTGATAGTTTCATCAGTGTTATTTCAATCCATTTGTGGCTTTCAGGTCCAAAATTTTAGGGTTTTTTCTATATATGATATGATAAAAGGTAAAGTGATGACTGCAGCAGAGCCATTCTGACAGCAGTGCATACAATCAGTTTTAGAGAGATTGAAATGTTTGCCTTCAGCATCAGATGTATTCATAATCTAGAAGATGCTCATGTGGTACACCCCACCACCGTTGTGCATGCATCCATTACAATGGAATAATTATTGTTTCCCAGGGAAATAGCCTATAAAACCCCAATGGCTTAGCAAGGATTCATAACTCTTTTTTTTTTTTTTTGCAGGACACTCTGGCTGCTGTGCCCCAGCTTTTTGATTGCATGAGAAAGACAGCCCTCTGAGCAAAGATGAAATGTATCAATGCTACTTCAGCTCCCTCCCATTCCTAATTTCTTGAGTGCTACAGTGGAGTAGATTGCAGGGAGGCTCTGTGAAGCATGAAGCCCTGGCTGAATACTGGGTCAGCAAACAATCTCAGACGACATAGATACAGTGGCCCGAGTTTCATATTGGCCCACACCTACTGTCCAGCAAACTGAGATGAGATACAATTGAAAACATTGGACTGAAGCTTTCTGTGACTCCAAACTGCTCCTGACCAAACTGACCCCCAAGTTGTCCTCTCATTGGCTGTAAGTTAAGGTCATTATTTTCATAACAGGAGGCTGCACTGCCACTTAAAAAGGTTTTGTCATGCATGTATTCGCATTGCTTAAACAGCTCATAGTGTAAAACGGCCAGAACCTCCTGCCTTCAATGATGAATTGTGGTATAGTCTGGCCATGTAAATTATCTGCTCTTTATGCAAATCCACATCCAGTTAATAGCTGCTGATTGCTGTGCTATTACTGATGTTAGTGTTTAACATGATCACAGTACAATACTGCAGCGTGCCATTTATTGTCTACCATAACCTACCACCTCTGTACAATCACATAGAGGGAAAGTGCAATCGGAAACAGTAATATCACAGGCTCTAATAAAAAAGAATAATGTGATGAATACAACATCCATACATTTGAGGGCTCTGAGACAAAGGACAAAACCATTTCCATTTGCAGTAGGATTCTCCATAGCTGCAAGCATGCATGGGAAGGATGAAGTAACATTTGGCTGCTCAATTAATTTTAAAGGTTTTTACACTATTAAGCACAATTTATCCAGCGGCTATTACATCCTTCTCTCTCTCTTTCTTGTTTCCCTTTGATATTTTTGTTGCACTAGCAAAATTCCTGTATTTTAATCTTGTGTATTAATGTGCTGGTTGAAAGTGTCAGACTGTTTGCCGCCCCGGTCCGTCTGCAGCAGAGCAAAGCTACATTTTCCTGTAATGTTTATGTTGTGGCTGGAAGCACGACGATTGCTGCTGCTAACCCTGCAACTCCTCATCATCATGATAATCATCATAATGAGTATAATCATAAACGTATTTCAGTGATAAAACTGAACAACTTTTCTGGGTGTAAACATTTGGCCATCTTTAACAATTAAAAGTTTATTTTCTTTTGTTGCTATATGTAACTGTGCTTTTAGGACACTTTAAGAGATTAAGCAGGGGTTGCCAAAGTGATGAACATAGATGTTGAACACAGGCTCTCAAGAAGATAATTTTCAGTTTTTCTGTTACTTTATCAAATATTCAGAATATGCCGTGGAGACTTTCAAATATATTCTTTTAATTTTTCCACGTACTTTTAGCAACACAGACACAATTTCAAATCCATTGTTTTGGGGTGGCACTGCAACTTGAGCAATAAATACAACGCAACCTCATGCACAAGTTTTTTTTCTTCTTTCCATTTAAATCATGAAACTCCTCACAGATAATTTTTCTCACCAACAGAACTCAGACAGTCGTCATAAATGCTGTAGCAACGGAATCCCTTTGGACTTCAACTGGATCAATGCAGGGTTGCTTCCTTTCTCTTTTATTTCAAATACAGATGTTTGTCATAGTAAATGTAAAAAAAAAAATCACCATATTATAAAAATATTTTCTCAGTCAGAATTTGTGGACTGGTGCCATAGCTTGTTTTTAGATTCAAATGTGTCCAAAACTAAAGAAATTATCATTTTACCGAAACACAGACAGTCTTCCAACAGATACTAATGATGCAAGTGTTGAATCGTACAGACCATAATACTTGGGAACTGTGTTTGACAACAAACTGAGATTTAGTGAAAATACAGATGTCCATCCATCCAT
>CM022490.1:10978412-11138283 GCA_011952105.1 Coreoperca whiteheadi
GAGAGTAGGAACGTAGATCGACTGGTAAATAGAGAGCTTTGCCTTGCAGCTCAGCTCCTTCTTCACCACGACAGACCGTGTCCGTGCCATCCTTGGACGGTGGAAGGAAAATACAGATGTCATTGTAAAAATGGCTCAGCAGCGTCTCTGCTGGCTACATAAATTTAACTCCTTTGGAGTAAATTGGAGAACATGTGTCATGTGACATTTATTCGCGGCTTTACATCCCTTTCTCAAAAGGACATGAACCGATTGCATGGTGTTGTACTGGCCGAAACACAGAGATCCCTTGCACAGCTCAGTACAAGTCCTCACACAGGCATATAACATCATCAATGACCCCACAAATGTCTACGTGTGAAACAACAGAAGGAGGTTTGGTGCTATTGGACTTGTAAATATCTGCAGTACAAAATATTGTCAGTTTCCATTGTGCATAGATTTCAAATTGAGGGATGAAAAGAGTATTTTTAATTGAATAGAACTGTCAGAAGCAAATATCTCAGCACATAAAACGGAAATTACCTGAAAGGCCAGATACCACAAGGGGTGAATTGACCCTTTTCGAAACAAAATACTGGCAAAATGAGCCTTTTTCAATTCAATTCAATTTTATTTATATAGCCCAATATCACAAATCACATTCTGCCTCAAAGGGCTTTACAATCTGTACAACACACAACACCCTCTGTCCTTAGACCCTGGATTCGACTAAGGAAAAACTACCCCAAAAAAACCCTTTTAACAGGGAAAAAAATGGTAGAAAGGAGGGATCCCTCTCCCAGGATGGACAGACATGCAATAGATGTCGTATGTACAGAATAGATTTATAGCAGAAAATCATAGTACATACAATTGTGATTACAATGGCAAAATTGTAGTGTATATATAATTATGTTGGAAAGTGTGGGATGTAAAACATAAGGGAAGATGATGGGTCCAGACGGACAATGGAGCAGCTCCAGGTGGAGCCCAACGAGCAGGACCTGAGCCACTCATCCCCTGCACCATAGACACAGCAGCACTGCCCCAGCAGGTCGCCATAGTCACAGAGCCGAATACATCTCCGGAGGCTGAAATACCTGCTGAAAGTGACAGTAAGAAAGAAGAGAAGGATGAGAAAGCACAAAACTACGGGAGAGAGAAGAAGTCGAGTTCGTAACATGCATTTATGAGATGAGATGCATATGGATGGAGGGGGAGAGGAGGAGAGAGGTGCATCCTGGGAAGTCCCCCGGCAGTCTAGGCCAATAGCAGCATAAATAAGGGATGGTTCAGGACTCACCTGAGCCAGCCCTAACTATAAGCTTTATCAAAGAGGAAGGTCTTTAGCCTATTCTTAAATGTGGAGATGGCGCCTGCCCCCCCGGACCCGAACTGGGATCTGATTCCACAGAAGAGGAGCTTGATAGCTGAAGGTTCTGGCTCCCATTCTACTTTTGGAGACTCTAGGAACCACAAGAAACCCTGCATTCTGAGAGCGCAGTGTTCTAGTGGGGTAATAAGGTACTATGACCTCTTTAAGATACGATGGTGCCTGACCATTAAGCGCTTTGTAGTTGAGGACAAGGATTTTAAATTCTATTCTGGATTTTACAGGGAGCCAGTGCAGAGAAGCTAATATTGCAGAAATATGGTCTCTTTTCCTAGTTCTTGTCCATACACGTGCTGCACCGTTCTGGATCACTGGAGAGTCTTAGGGACATAATGAGGAATTGCAGTAATCCAGCCTTGAAGTAACAAATGCATGGATTAATTTTTCAGCATCATTTTGAGACAGGAAGTGCCTGATTTTTGCACGTAAAAAAATCATGATGTTACGTAGGTGAAAAAAAGCTGTCCTAGAAGTTAGCTTCATGTGAGAGTTGAAGGATAGATCCTGATCAAAGATAACTCCGAGGTTCCTCACAGAGGTGCTGGAGGCCAGGGCAATGCCATCTAGAGTTACTATATCCGCTGATAGTGTGTCTCGGAGGTGTTCGGGGCCAAGTACAATAATTTCAGTTTTAATTATCAGAAAATTGCAGGTCATCCAGGTTTTTATGTCGTTAAGGCATGCTTGAAGTTTAACCAACTGATCAGTTTCATCCGGCTTAATCGATAGATATAATTGGGTATCATCCGCATAACAATGAAACTTTATGGAGTGCTTCCTAATAATATTGCCTAAAGGGAGCATATATAATGTAAATAGAATTGGTCCAAGCACAGAACCTTGCAGAACTCCGTGACTAACGTTGGTGTGCTTGGATGATTCATCGTTAACATGTACAAACTGAGATTGGTCTGATAGATAGGATTTAAAACAGCTTAGTGCGGTTCCTTTAATGCCAATTAAATGTTCCAGGATGTGATGGTCAATGGTGTCGAATGCAGCACTAAGATCTAACATGACAAGTACAGAGACAAGTCCATTGTCTGATGCAATTAAAAGGTCATTTGTAATCTTCACAAAGTTTTAGGTGCTGTGTGTCCACAACCATTAGTGGTATCTATAAAGTTTAATGCTACAACTCCAAGGTAGAGGCCAATGTGTAAGTGGCACATCAAATCCACCTTGAAAGAAAATGTTCCCCCACCACACACAGACAGGTCAAAATAGGATATGTAATATTTATCACATCTCATGCTTTCAGTCTTCATGATATACTTCAGTGAAAAAAATAAAAACAACAACATAAAGCCACTTGCAAGCCTGAAATGTTTCAACAGCGGGCGCCACATTTCATCCACAAATTTGGTGGTTAGAAGGCACCCCTGGCATTTACAGTTTTTTCTTTCTCGCTAGTTTTCCTATTCAGCTCTGTGGGGAAGCAAATGCTACACTGATTCATACCTGTCTTCCAGAACTGTGACAGCAGCAGGATGATTGTGAGTGTGATTTGGTTCCACAGAGTCTTGTTTATTGGCAGCCATTTAGCCAAGCGTGTCTTCAAAACCTCGACAGAATAATTTATCAGTTTGTTGTATGCAGCAGTATTCTCACGGAGATACGCTCCAGAGCAAAGAAACTGTGGTACTAGCAGGAGAAATGTCAGGAGATTAGAGATATCTAGTCTGGTCATACGGTGTGTAACACTGGAAATTCAGCCTCATCCAGATTTGGGAAATATTCTAATTTCTTTTCCGGCAATACCATGTAAGGTGGTGGCAAGTTAAATAACAGAATCAATCTATACTTGCTGATAAACACGTGACTCCGAGCTATTCTTACTATTGCTTCATTCATTCTTCTTCCTTACTGAAGATATCACGTTTCATTAGAAGGGACCCTGCCCCTAATCCTAACAACAAAGACACATAATGGGAAATGGCCCATGTCAAGTGGTTCTGCAATAAAGGGAAAGATTAAAGGATAAATCCTGCTCTTTGATGTGATATTCACACAGTTCTTTGGCTTGTGAATAGTCTTAAGAACCAGATTAAACTGAAATACAAGTGTTGGCCCTCTGAAGGAATTAAACCAACTGTGGTATTCCACATTTGCCAGGTGCTTTGGAATGGCTCACCCCAGATTATATTACAGAGAAAAGATGTAACATCCCTGAGTAGCCATGTCAGCTCAGCAACTTCTGCATCATTTGCATACTTTAATGGGAAGGGGTGCCAGTGTAAGAAGAAAAAACAAAACGGCAGTATATAACATCTTATTTCTCAAGAAAGCACATTGTATGTGAACGCAGATCATGAATGACAGTTATTTAAATGTTCTGTATGATGATCAAACCAATCACCCATCCTGCCCTTTGGCACACCAACAGCAGTATGGATTTATATAGTTGAAAAAAATAAAGTGAAGAAATCTGAATTTCCATCTTGGACGTAATCTGTTCACACTGCCTGGAGCTTGGTGTCCAACCTCAGGGGAGCCCCGGCAATCCCCCGATTCTCTCTGGAGACCAGCAGAGAGAAATGTGCAACAGAATGGAAATCACAACACTCTCAGCCCTCCCAGATTGCTATTGAAAGCATTTACAGTACACTGGATAAGACACCCAACCAAGCATTGATAATGAGAGAGAGAGTGCGAGAAAGTATCGCTGGGGCAGTATTTGCAGGCAAACACAAGGCAAGAGAGTCAACTCTTGTTTTTATTCACCCCTCTAGTGAAGTTGGCGATCAGCAGTGGCCCTTGTGCTTCAGCACTTTGATGCAGTGTTAGTGATCTCATGAATGACCGTGATGCGATAGGTGTGATGGGTTTTTAACAGTAGGTCTACCTGCCAATGCCAATCATCTGCCACAGAGACCGAGAGAGAAGAGAGAAAGTGAGAGTGGCATCCATAAAACAATTATCATAGAAGCATGACATGCCTTGTAGGCCTGATTGCTTCTTCGGTGCTTGTAACAGGGGGATTTCAGAGGGAGTACACTCTGCAGATCACTACATTATTTATAGATGATCCAAAGCAGAGCGATCAATGCACAGATGAGACTGGCTACCCAGCGACTCCAACCTGAGCGTTTGAGTGCACAGCAGAATGAGATGTGAGCACTGCAGAACGGGCAGGTGCAGGGCTGTTTTAATGGCTCCCTGCCCCCCTTCCCCCTAAAAACAACCTGCTATTTAACGGCCACTTCTGTCATTGTGACTGTGGCGGGGGGGGCCCGACTCCATTCTTGTCCTCATTTGGGAGCACCAGTAAATGAGCCAGCATGACCATTGAGGAGTCACTACTATTTGGGTAGATCCATCAGAGCAGTTTGCGGCCATGTTTCCGCATTTGAACACATTCCTGCACACAAGCACCCTCACAAATCTTTTATCACCACCGAAGTGGCCGCTGTGAAACCACTACACCATGTGTGATACGGACTCATGCTAGCCAGGGCAGTGCAAAGGGATAGGAAGTAGGACCTCAGAGAGTACATTAACCTGCACCAGTCTGCCAAATACAGCAGCAATTTCACACCTGAGTGGATAAAAACATGACCATCCATTTTTGCTGGCGACACGGAAAACCTCACGGCTTCAATTCAACCATCGTGTACGAGACACGTGTTCCTCATCATTCAAGAGAGTGTTTGCAGCAGCTGGGGAAGACATTACACTTATTTCATTATAATCATCCATTTAATTATTTCCTCAAATTAATTGCCTTCTTACAAAAATCCTCTGTGTTTAGGTGTCTTTTCACAGTTTAGTGTGATCACATGACATCATTTTTAGTATGACTAACTAATTGGCCATGTCTGATATGTGGCTTGGTGAAAAAAAACAAAAAACAGCTTTCAGAGGGCTCATTCATTCATGATTGTAGTCAAACAGCAATTGTTCGCAAAATATACAGCGTGGTGGTCTTTACTTTTCTATGTTAATACAATTAGGTAAGAACTGTTTGACATTTTAAAGAAAATGGTTATAAATTATGTGGAACTGTGGTTTTCAGGGGCTGTGGCAATGCTCGACTACATAAACACAGTCCGCTGTACCATACAGCATTTGCCTTAAGTGAGACAGGTTGTTTCTTCAAGATTAAAGGGCAGGCGTCAAGTCCCACTGGAATAATAACACTTGACACCACTTTCTTGTTTCACAGTGTGTTTACAGAGAAGCTCTGAACCACTCTTAATGTGTCAAATCTCTTAAATGTTCAATTTCCCCTCCTTATAAAACAAACTACTGTTTTAATCTAACTATTTCACTGCAGTAATCAGTTATTTGACAAAACAGTGAGTGTGTTTATCTCTAAAACATGTGACATTAATCTCAGAGGAATGATTGAATTAAAGCGGAGTACACGCGATGTGCACTGCAGATATAATGCAGGCTGACTCCAATTGGTTGTTTTCTCCTTTCCCTTTCCTCAAAAAATTTGATGTGTAGCTCCTACCGGGATCTCAGTGGTATGAACTTCAAGTCGACACTGCAGGAGAGGAGTATTTAGATCTTTTGTGTGATGTGTGATTTCTAGTGAACAAGGGCGAATGTGATGTACATGCAAGAAGAGACACCAATTAAGGAAGGCGCCATACTCCCAAGGAAGTCACACCATTATTTCTTTGAGACCCACTCAAACTCTGACAAAGGGCACGAATCCAACCAAACCCTTAGGCGAGGGCAGGAAAGGAAAAGTGTGTGTGATGTTATGTGACTGGCTCAGAGTGTGTCTATAAGCGTGTGTGTGTGTGTGTGTGTGTGCGCGCGTGTGTAGAATGTAGCCGGCAGTCGAGCTCCGAGACTGGGCAGCCACAAACAAGATAAGACAGTCAGTGAAGAAAAAGAGGAGAATTTTTACGGGGATCTTCAACCAGAGGAAGCTCTTGAGACGGACAAGGTGATGCTCGAAGCCATAAGGTACAAGGGCATGTTCACATCGACCACTTATGTGGCTGTTTACTTGAATTCTGGAGAGTTTATTCACTTTAATTAGTTGTTTGAGCAACAATTGCATTATTTGGTATGTACCAAATAACTGCACTAGTTTGCCGGCTGTCTCCTGTGGTGCATTTCATTACCAGTCAGAATGTAGTCTAAACCAAACCACCCGCACAAAAACCACCGCAAACTACTTAATGCCAGTTTTCAAACATACCATACTACACTGATGATCACGCTTTTTTTTTTCCTCAGTGTCCTAAAACCACAAAGGAATGGAATGAGGTTGCAACTCTATTCCAAAAAAGATGGCAATTTCCTAATTGCATAGGCGCTTTCGCTGGCAAACATACTGCTATTCGTCCTCCACCAAACAGCGGACCAACGTTTTACACCTACACGCACTTTAACTCACTTGGCACTTGTAGATAGCAACTAAAATTCTCTTTTTGTGGACATCAGTTGCAATGGAAGAATTTCAGATGGTTTTCTGGGGGACATCTTTACAGCAGTCCCTGGAAAGAAGAAAGCAAATGTACCCCAACCAGCTCCTATTAATGGACATGATGAGCCACTGACATTTTGTAAAGTGGCTGATGACCCATTCCCTCTGAACCCATACCTGCTGAAACCCTATTCTAGAAGAGGACTGACTGTTGAACAGCAATCTTTAACTATAAGCTTTCAAGAGCACGCAGGGTGGTTGAGCATGCATTTGGAACACAACGACAACAAATACACTGCTGGTCCAGTTAGTTTACCGCTAATACTGGGCATGCGACAGTTGAGTTGCTATGGAGCGCCAGTCACCAGGGGCCGGACGAGATGTTCTGGCTTGGGGAGCGGTCATGTCTTCCATCTTTATATACACAATCTATGGTCACACTCTGTACGCTGTTCTTCTGCAAACAGTTCTTCTTTTATGTCCTGAGACAATTACTTCCACTCATGGCTGCTACGGAAAAAGCAAAGATTTAATGTTTGCCCATTGTTTAGACACAAGCTGCATTATAATCGGTCATAGAATAGGAACCTGCCACACCAGTATTACTGACACAGTATGATGGGTCATGGGAACCTCAATTATGACAGTAAATTATTTACAATTTAATTATTTAAAATAAAAATGCTAAACTTAATTTTTCACCTTTCCATTATGATTAGTTCTAAAGAACTCGTTAATGTGAACGGGTCAGCATCAGTTCTCTGATAACCTGTAGCAGACAACTAGAGCTCAGATACACTTAAGGAAAGGATGACCACAGGTTACAACAGTGAGAGTTAGCGCTGCCCCCAACTAAAGATTTCCTTAGTCGACTTTAATTATTTATATATATATATATATATATATATATTTGGGGCATCAGAAAATGTATTGAGTTCCAGAGCTGAGAAGGAATATTGTATACACTGTGCTACAGAAATACAAAACCGTCATAACGAAAAATAACAAATGTACAAGGGGCACGAAGCGAGCCGCCTGTTGGGAACGGCAAAAGCGGTAAAGATTCTGAATGTGTGGGAACAACCAGCAAGGAGACTGAACATTTTGTTAATTTACCGTGACGTAGTATAACATCTCAGAATTCTTGTTCAAAACACAGGAAAAAAAATCGTTCAATTTCACAAAAACAAATACTAGATTTATCAATATGATGGATGATGTATTATGTATGTAACGTTACTTACAAATTAACTTGCTACAAAACTTGCTCCTCTCCCGCTTCACGCCTCTGCTGTCCTCGCCTGAACACGCCGTGTCTTCCTTGTCCCTGGAGTCAGAGACCTGGTCGGAGCCACTGTAAATCACCTCGGTACAGTATTCCCTGTCATCAAACCTCCGTCAGTCTCTGAAGCTGTGCTCGGTGCCAGTCCGGCCGTGTTCACTGGGAGGCTGCTGAGCCGGGTTCCGCTGTCCGCTCGCCCGACTCTGGTTCTGGTGCTCATTCCCGGCCCCGCTCCCCAGCAGCATCCTCCGCTGGGTCCCCCAACCTGGGCCTGAAAACCTCCTCATCCCGGCGGTCCAAAGCTCCTGTCCTAGCGGTGTAAACAAACACCAACCCTCCCCAGGTACTCCGAGCTGCCAGTCCAGGTAGAGTCAGCTAATATGAACGTTAAATTAGGTAACTAGCTAATCAGAGTTAATACAGTTAGCAGCAGTGCGCCGGTAAGTGACTTCCTGTGTTACAAGAGAATCAGTCCGTGTTGCAACAATCCCCTGACAGTTTCATCCCGGTGACAAGGCGCATCTCCCGAATGGAGTTTGAGGGTTGTTTTTTGCAACTACCTGACTAATGAAAACGGGTCGCCTGAGACTCCTCTCATCAACTAATGGTTTAGTTGACTATTAGGGGGAAGCCCTAGTGAGAGTCAGCTTCTAAAAGAAAAAAGAAAATAAGTGCTTTTTAAATGAGCCATGTCCAGGACAGGTTAGCATTGATTGGCGTGTGCAGTGGAAGCGAGAGCTCATCAATAACCCCAGCTATGGCAGCTGGGCTAGTGTTATCTGTGTGAGCCCAATATTTCAGTGCGACTGAGAGTGGTTCTTATTTAATAGCAACTACTCACTGAGGCATAATAAGAACCAACACAAACAAAGCCAAATCTGTATGGTCTCTGGTTGGTCTGTGGTTATATGCCAGTTGCGTAAACATCAGTAACATTACAACTAATTCTAATGTCTAACATGTAAATAGACTATTGTAATAGTTTTAGCAACTTCCAGCTGCCTCAGCTCTCGGCTGTAAAGCTACAACAGGACTGTGGAAGTGGCGCACAAAGTTTTGAAAGCACAATGGATCAAGAAATCTGATAAAATTACACCAGATCATTCACACAGTCAACCTTGTAGAACATTTCACAACCTTTTTTACTTTACCAAACATGACAGCACCGTTGGGCACGTTACACAAGGCTGTGTATAATAACTCAGTTGAGTAGCACGACAATGTATGGACTACAGTTAAAGGCCAGGATCTTGTATGAATCGCACGATTGGTATACTTATTACCATCATTTTTATATGAATGAGTGTCTAATACCCTGTGCGATTCACAGTTTTGTGCGTCAACGAGGTATAAGACACATCGGCTGAGAGAGAGTGTCACTAGTTGTCAGAGAGCCCAGACTTCATAGTGGCTCTGCTCCAGACAGTGCCGCATGGCTGTGCAGAGAGGACATCAGATATAAGTCACTTACTAAATTTTAATAGCCTACACCTTAATGAAACAATGTACTTTCTATATTTTACATGGAATTACAAGTCATTTACAAGTCAGTCAAGTCAAATTTAATGACTTAACTTCATCTCTAAAGACCTTAAATCAGCATATCACAAAAGGATTTTGTGGGTCAGGGTTCAGGGAGAGATGGCTAGATAGAAATTCTTAATAATATAGCCACTGCTGGTTTTACTTCATACTTTCCTGAGTTTGAAAGGATAAATAGAGAAAAATAATGCCATTTTTTCAAAACCTCTCAAATGGAAGAGGTTTAGCAATTGCTAAGTTACGGTTGCTATGGTACAGGATCATTAGAGAGCGTGCACGAGGGTGACTCAGCACTATCAGTGTACGAATGGGAGCCAGTGAATAAACATTAAGAGGATGTGAAATAAAGCATTGTTTATGCAGCTGCTGCCTCCGTCGAGTAAGTAGCCTATGCCAGCATCTCAATTCTATTCCTGTTCTTCAAGACTGTCCAAGGAAGAGGGAAGCAAAAAGACCAGAAACCAGCTTTTATGGCTGCTTATATAAATGCAGATGAGGAGTCCAAAGTCCTTAAATCTGTGAAAAAGTGAGTACACCCTCCAGGTTTGTGCTCTGAGCTGTGAGAATGCAGTGATCTGTTCACAGAGTTGATATATTTAGCAGAGATTAAAGAACCATGTGATGCAACAGCAACACAAATGGCTGAAAGATGCACTTTCTGTTTTGTGACTTTGTAAGGTTCAGTGTGTAATTCATTTAAAAGAGAACAAGTAGATTCTACACAGTGGCAGGTAACATTAAGAGACGACTCATTCAGGACTTTCCCCCCTTACTTTTCTATTCTACATCTTCAGGATGAGAGAATACATGTCATGTGTATGAAGACATACCTTCATTTCCTGAGCTACACTCTGTAATTTACCCTTTTGATTTTTGGACAAACATTAATTACATTTCACTTAATGGTATGTGACAGTTTATGTCCCTAAGGATTTTTCACACGTGGGCTACAGTATGTAATAGCCACACAGAGAAAAAGCAGCTCCAAACATCCATCATTCCCTGCTCTGCCACGATCCAGTTTAAACACTACTGGGCTTTGGTAGCAAAGCTGCAATAATAGCAACTTGACATTGTACATTGTCACATGATTCCCTGCCTACAATAGTCTTTCAGTGAGAGCTCAGCACAAAAGGGATACAGCTGAATGAGCACTGTAATACATAAACAATGCTTCATGAAAGATTCTCCTGGAGATTTTAAAGTTTTGTTGCATCTTTCCGCTGTGTTCCTGTCATGTAAACTACATAAGCTTTGAAGTTTGAGGTAGTTTTGTTCATATCTGTAAATCCTCAGGGTCATCCTCAAGAAAAGCACGATGCACTGTAGTAGCGGCAAATGGAGATCTAGTGGTGCATGACTGGATCAATAGGTGAGACACGGACTCTAGGTTGGGGTGTTACGGATTTCTTTGTATTTATCCATCTAATTCTGCCAGCAGCAACCAATGTGTCTCTGTCAGTCTGCAACTGGAAGGCTACAAAAGAGTTAGACTCAGCCAGTTCCAGGTCACATGGGGTGTGGCACTGGACTTCACAAAACTCTCTGAGCAGGACGAGAGAGAGCTGCCAGAGGCAGTGTGGTGCAAAGCCTCGGATTACACCCTAGTGGAGATGCTAATTGGCCAGTGGAGTGTTTTAAGTCTAGTCTGCTCATGATTTAACTCCTTCATTAATTGGTGCTTGCTTGTATGGGTCTTCTGCAGTCACAAGAAACTAAAATGAAAGTGTCTATAGAAATGATGTCCTTACTCACAATGGACCTCATTTACAAAGCACTGATGATAAAGTGCATTGTGTGCTGCAGCGGGACACAAACTCAACCGCTGTCCTCTCAGCACCAAACACTTCATGTTGGGTGTTCTGTTCACACATTTTTAAATTAGTGTATTACTTGAAAACCACACAAAAATACAAGCACAGATTCAGTTTTGAGTGACCAGTCTTGTGGGAAATTTGAATTATGAGATTCTTCAAATGTACAGGTTTGGTTCCAGAGATGGAACAACCACCCTTCAGCATAGTGAGACATTTTAACAAGGAGCTCAGGTCCAATTATTGACTGAACAGATGTTGTGTTCTTATTTCAGGGCACTGTTGTCATGTCAACCAACAGAACTCAAAGGAAGTCATCCATTTCACTTTTCAGGCCGACACTTATTAAGGGACAAGCTAATAAGCTTTGGGGATGTACTACATTATTGTTCCCCAATAGATGCCTGCTTTTAAGGCTTCGTTTGCCTGGAACAAAACAAGTCTGGTGAAAAGAAAAACAAGATCAGGACAATGCATGGGTTTCTATTTATAAATGGATTCAACGCTAGCCTTTTCTGAATATATGTGGACTTTGACCATGCAGGGAGGCAAAGATGGGCTGCTGACCGGAGTTATTGCAGGTCAATTAAACAGCTATTTTTGCAGTCATGCATCAGTTATGATGTGCAGTGACGGCTGCCAGTGCAGCTGTCACACTGAACACCAGTGCAGTTCAGGTGGCCACTGGCTGGCCATGGCTGACTGCTACAAAACATTTTACAAACAACACTATCACACCTCACTAAAAGGTAATTTGGAATAGATAAAACCGGTCATAAAAGTAAATGCATTCAAAGATGAAGCCAGCCGTTTGCCGTTATTCACATACTATCATAGGGGCGTAACTAAAATAAAGCACACATTTAAGCAAATGGTTGCTTTGTGTAACGTTAAAGTCAAATTGGTGCCTGTGTCCTTATCACATATTCATTGGGCCATTCAGCATGCTATGAAGTATTTAC
Organism: Coreoperca whiteheadi; assembly: GCA_011952105.1. NCBI lineage: Eukaryota > Metazoa > Chordata > Actinopteri > Centrarchiformes > Sinipercidae > Coreoperca > Coreoperca whiteheadi. The sequence goes on from CM022490.1 coordinate 10,990,777, forward strand.
ATTAAGCTCCTTTGTAAAGCATTCTACATACTGGAGCACTTCAAGTTACTTGCACCGCCTAGGGCCTCTGCAGATGCCACAGACTCACTGATTACCAAAGGCCAAAAATCACTGCTGCCGCTAGAAACGGTGTGTGCTCTTCATTTTGCTGCACACCTATTATTTTGCACTCTGTCTGTCTGGGCAGAATCTATAGGGCAACAAAAATTACCCGCTTGCAGATGTTTGAGTGTTTCTCCGAAGCGTTTAAGGCTTGATGTATGCCATTATAAAAACAGTGTGACGGCGGCTGCATTGTCAGCACTCTGCTGTTCTACTGGCTGATGGGGGCTGGGGGCTGTTTGAGAATAGGCTGACTGAGGATATGACAAGAGAAAGAATATTAAATTACACACTTCCAACAATAATTACAATTTAAATTAAGCATCTACGTATTGGTTAATGATTCTCTTGAGACAGCTGATACTTCCCTTTTTTCTCTTATTTGACACGGTAATTATAACATCTCCAAATGTGAAATGTTCGGGGAGGGGGGGGGTTCCCAATATTTTTCAGTTGATGGCCAAAATAAAAACAATCCATATTTGCAACAGGACTAAGTTGCTACTATAGGGAAGCATGCATTTACTGATCCTCTTGCATGACAGACAGACATGATATCATCATGTCATCCATCCATCGATCTTCTTCCGCTAATCCAGGGCGGGTCACGGGGGCAGCAGTGTAAGCAGAGACGCCCAGACTTCATCTCATCATCATGTCATATCAAGCTTAAAACACTTCCTTTTGAATTGAAGCTTTTGAATTGAAAGACATGTCCGCAGCATCGACCACAAACTAGTGTGAAGTAGTTCTAATGAGGCTGAATCATGTTATAATATATGACTTCATCCTAAGCCTATTTCTGTGCGACAGAATCAATCTCCAGGAAAAACAGGATAGCTGACTGCCGGTGTGTGTCTGTGTGTGCGTGTGAGTAATGCCATGACAAGTTCACTCAACCCACAGATGAATTTAATAGTACTCTCTCCCTCTACGTCCATATTGAACTGCCGTCATATTGCGCAGACTTGGAGGAACACGGAGTAATCAAGGCAAGAAAGCAGACACTCCTGAGGCACTGGTCCAAAGTAGAGCTTCATTTTTCTGTTGTTCTGCATCCCGCTTCACCAGATATACAGCCATACAATCACTCCTAATGGGGGGGGGTGTTATGAGCGGTTTTCTTAGGCAAGATCAACACTCCCTGTCCGTTAAATACAGCTTCTCAAGTGTGCATGATGGCTGAAATCAGGCGTGGAGAAGAGCACCAGGTCGCGCTGTGAGGCTGAGCCGGGTTCATGGCACCATCACCAGAGAGAAATTATTTAACATCACTTTTAATTAAGTCAGCCTACCCAGCAGCTGATTGCAACAGAAGGTTGATTTACTCAGTGTATTTCGAGCTCAGTCCAGTCAGGGCATTTATGCCTGTGTCTGTGTCCATTCAGGCTCGTCCCCATGCTAAGTGGTGTCACTGCAGGCCTACGAACTTTACAACATACATGACAGCAGTATTATGGGAACTGACAGCAGAATAGGAATAGCACTGGCCTGTGTTGCATTAGTCTAAATGAACTGCAAAGAGATACCAAGTAAAGGCAGCATAGGCATATTGTGCAGGCATTGTTTTCCTGAAGGTTAAACTTGCCCTTCATGGAATTGATTCATTCTTAATGCACCAGCCCAGTGTTCCACAATGTTGTTGAGTAAGGGGGAAGACCCGTGCTCCATGTACAACAAGTGAGAAACTTTTCTCAGCATGAAAGGATTAGTATTGTGGTTTGACACTGGAAGAGAAGTGCAAGACAAGGGTGTTGCGGTCGGAGATATGAATCACCGTACGCCTTCATCTTCGGCGTCACAACCTGGGTTCAACTCCCAGCTTGTACCATATGTATTTTATTACGCTGAATGTTTTTCATTTAATATTTAATTGTGACCTTAGTGAAACGGTTGTTGTGCCAAACCATACAGGATCATGCTGAATATTGTTAACCTGAGCCTTAGTTTTGTAGTTTTGCCAGTGGATTCAATGTAATAATGTACATCTATAAAGTATAAAGCTGGTGATAATCTATATTTTTCTTGTTGTTACTGTATAAAATTTAATTGATCCTACTAGAGCATTGTCTGCATAGCTAAAGCATGACAGAGCATTTTGCTTGTTGCCATAAAGCTCCATTGTTGTCCAAAAATTATTAAAACACATCCGTGAGCCACACTGTTCATGCACTGGGTAACATGTTCCTTCATTACCGTGGGCTCTTTAGCTTATTTTGAGTTAATGCCACATACACCGTCCTGGAGCCACAAATACAGGTGCACCAAATCTGCGTCTGAAGCGTTTGCTAAAAACTACAGTGCCCAGCTGTTTAAGGAAAGTGTTTGCTTTTAAATGAAACAATATACTGTATTTGTGACTTTTTAAAGATGTACGTCTTCAGATGGAACTAGGACTAACGCATTGTTAGTTTTGGTCTTTTCACGGGATGTTTCGGCAATAACAAAAATACAGAATATCACCAACCTTATACTTTGATAAAATGAAGAAAAATTAAAAAAGTAAAAGAAGTTTAAGATAAAGTTCATTGTTCTTTGATTAAAGTTTAGTGGCACAAACAAAACAGCCACTAAAACCACAGTTGTCCTGATTGCCTCCTAGCAGCCGTGAGCTAACGCCACGATCCAGTTTGTGTTGGAGGATCACCTTCATTTAATTCCTGTCCACGAGAACTAATTTGCATCACAGAGTTTGTGCTCATTTCACAGATTTTTACTCTTTTGGCAGCATTGGCATTTAGCTCATTAAAATATTGAAATACACATAACGTGTTAACTCCCCACCTGAGGGCTGCATTCACCACTTGCATTTGGACGCAGATAATTTAGGCCAACACAGCAAAATAGCTGCTTATATAGCCGGCAGAGAAAACACTGTTCGTGGGGAAAAAATACAGAATAAACAATTCCACCAGTGTAGAGGGACAGGTTTCAGAGCAGATAAAGTTGAGAACTGAGAAGGGATTAATAAGTGAATAAGAAGCCAGGTGCTTTGCTGCTGGAGTTGTTGTTGTAGGTCTCGCTTATGATAATTAACATGTGACACCAGCAATACACAGCATCATAGGGAACGAAACCGACCAATTAAGGAATTATATCTTCACTATCCAACTCTATCACTAGTAATTCTGGCTTTTATCAGAAATAATTCTAAAATAATGAATTAGTTGTCATGCATGTTCCTGGCTAAATGTCACAACTTTCACAGGTAACCATGGTGACAGAGGCAACTGCTCGATTGGTAAATCATCCCTTCTGAGAAATGCTACAATGCTGCTCTCCCCTCTGGTATAGAAATAACTGCATTACATGCTGGTCTTTTCATCTGCACGCTGTAGACAGCGAGCGAAGACTATCTAATACAGTGCAAAGCAGATTTTTTCCTGCTGTGTAGTGTGGCATTTGTTTCACCACTGACCAACTCGCTGCCCCTGAGCAAACATACATTTTTGTGGTCTAACTAACTCTCACCCTAATTAGCCACAAATCACTGAGTGCATTTGAAATTCATCTCTAACCTTGCCTATAAAGAACACCAATAATAATGAGCAGGTTCTTCGATTAAAGCATTTAAAGCCCATATGTAGACTGGGGCAGTAGAGTACATTAAGTGATTGTAGTGGATTTCTATTGACATTATGCTATGAAGAGAGAGGAATGCACCCACACAAACGCAATACTGCAACCATGACCTATGAGGTCCCTGGTTTCTTTGCTAAATTACTCTATTATGTAGTGTTAGACTCTGCATAAAACAACTCCCAATCAAAGAATTCTTTTGCCTTCATTTTTTACTTTTCAAGGTCCAGAAAAACGTCTCTATTTCAAGGACCAGTTATCATTCAAAACTCTATTTGCTCTACAAAATGATGTGTTTATAATGTGTTTTGGAACAAGTTCAGGTTCAGTACAGTCTAAACATATAGCACAATACCAAACCAAGGTAAATAAGAGCAATATTATTAATACACCCAATAGGTCACAAGCATGTTTCCCAGAACCATATATCTAAATAATCTTCACTCTGGCTCCCTTTCACAGCTCTCTGAAATCCTCTTGACCGGTCACATCGGTGTACAGTATGTGTCACAAGTGACTGTGCTGTTTCCCAGCCTGTTACCACAGGGGGAGACACGTAGACACATTCCCTCAATCTTCAAATGCGTAGAATATGCCTGGCTATTTGATTAATGCTGCAGCTGGGAGCTAGATCTAATTGTAAAAGCAGGATAAACACTTACTCTGAGAAAGGAAACGCTGCAAATCAGACCACTCCCCAGAGTATTGAAGAAGGAAATTGGTTTAAGGATGAGACACAGGCTTGCGTACCAAAGCGGAGCCCTGTCACCCCTCTCTATCTAACCTTCCCCACCCCTACTGCGACACCTTTGATTCAAATTTTCACTGAAAATTGGGAATGTGACACAGCTCTTTTTCTTTTTCCTCCCCTCTGTATTAGCTATGCTTGTCCAGCGAGCACAAAGTCAGATCCTTGGATCTGATTGTAACTGATGACTCGAGGAGATATAAATCACACTTGAATTGCAGCCCTGAGATGTCAGCCATTAAAATACAGTGCTGGGTACCCGGAATACATATGAGATGATTGGTAGTCAGCAATGCTGTGTGACACTACTGGATTACCTTATGCAAAGGTGAATGTTTAATATCTGGGACTGTTGATAGATGTCAAGATGTATTTCAAGTAAAGCACCTGAGAGTAACATTGAGGGAATCTTAACATCTAGAATAAGGAATATATATTTAAAGCAGCTCTTCCTCAGGTTTCTAGAAATCACTTCCACACAAGACAGCGCTGATCGAACAAGTCCCGCTCAAGAAACTGGATTTAGGTGTTTGCAAATAATCCGCTGGCCTTGACTGAAGACAACATCGTGCCACGGGGGAAAACCTGATAGCCACAAATCACTCGAGCCAAAAGTAAATTAAAGAGCCAGCTAAAAAGCATTTTACATCTAATTACATCACACAAAAATCGACCCCGACAGCACACACATGTTCACCACAGCCATTTATTTGCAATACAGTGACAGCAGCCCTCACTGCAAGGCTTACAGCTTTTAGCTTTTTTTCCCCCAAGCTTGCGTTGTGAAAGGAGTTTTTAACATAATTACCAATGTCTGTGCAACTGCTGATTGTATTACCTTTTTTGTGATTCCTTGGGAGCTGATTCTAAAAGTGACTTTAAATGAAAAGATAGTGCTCTTCTTAATGCTGGCGCCATTTCACTGGATTACATAGCATCCAACTCTACAATGTTTTCAGACTCACAACCCCAGGGATAAGTACCCTGGGCCTGCAGTCACATTAGAAAGAGGTGATTTAAGGATAAAGATTTGATGTAACTGGTCTCAGAAGCCAAGCCATGAAAAGGGGAAAGTGTGTTCAGTGAGACAACCATGTGAGTGGGGGTTCTGTATAAAGGGAAAAGCAATGGATTATTTGGCCTAGATTATTTCCTGTTATTTACTTTAGAACCTTGATTTTCAACCTGGAGTCAATGTTTCATTTTCATAATCATCAAGAATATCCATTTTCAAACGCACCATTAACAGTCTAATTTTAATTTCATTTCACTACTCTTGCATTCACTGGTTTACCACCATAACCAGTCCTGACAGGCTGAGTGGCAGTGCTGCATGTATCGCTGAACTCCTTCTCGTCTTTGGCTAACATGGCTCGCCATTGGCAGACTCACGCCTATAAAAAGACCGGCCGTAAGACTCAGCAGTCACAATAAAGATCTCTGACCAGCCAACAGGGGAGGTATTTTACGCTTTATGAGACGAACGCTGAGAAGATTGAAAGCCTCATACCTCATCACTAATTACACTTCTACGAAGGAAAGCAAAATGAAATCCCCCAAAGGACAATACTTCCATTAAACATGATAAGTGGGTTACTGTGCTACCATAAACCTGACACAGGCAGGCCAATATACATTTCAGTACCTTACAACAGTTACCATTTCTCCGGCTAGCCCACAGGTAATTAATGTTTTCCCATATTCCCTGTTCTCACCCTGCAGCTGTAGCTTTAGGGGACTTCTGGAACCTTTTTCATCCAGACTTCTCCTGGCAAAAAAAAAAAATAAAAAATTGTAATAATGTGAAGATGCCCTGGAAAGGTTAAACATATAAGGTCGGGGGAGCCGATGGAAGACCTTCAAATTGGATTAAATTGATCCCTTTTACTTCTAAGTTTCTACGTTTACCAGTTACCTCTAGAGTTTGTTAAATAAAAAACAAAGACAGACACTTCATTTTCAGTGCACTGCCTGTTCAGCAACTCATCTGAATAAACAGACTATGATCCAAAATCTCGTTTGGTTTGATATTGTACATCTGAAACATTCACCTGTCAAATGATTCCACTACAAAGCAGCTCGGCACAACAAATGAAAGAGCAGCTCTGGTGTGTTTGTAGGCACTGGAGAGCAATAAAACTCCCTGGGCGTCCGGCTGGACTCACTGGACTCTTGGATCCTGTGTAAAGCTATTGACATTTTAGGGACTACCTTACTTGGCAGTGTGGCATTCTGGCATCTGCGCGGTGTGGTTCACTGGTCCTTTCAACCAGTCATATTTAACATTTATACTCCAACTCCTATTAGAGAACGTCCACCACGGCACTGACAGATTGTCAGTCCAGCAGCCTGCGTTTGTTGCCAATTCTCTCTCACTTGGTTCAGGGCTAATACTCCAGAAGCCTCTCTCTTCCTGTGTTCATGTACAGCGTAGCGCGAAAGCTATAAGCTCGCCCCACCCATTTCTCAAGAAGCCCTCCTGCGTCCCCCAGCCCAGGTCCTCTCATTTTAAAATAATGGGAATCTCTGGAAAAACTTACCTTATTGATTAAACTGTCACACTTGGCCCACTGTGATGGATAAAACTTCATTCAAACATGTCATGCGACGACAGCAGTTTGAGTGACACAGCAAAACACAAATGGGAGGAAACTAGCAGCGGGAGGCTTTGACATGAGGGGCTGCTCTGTGCTGTCACCTTTGCATCATATATGCATTCAAATGCCTCAAACAGCCACACTATTGTTTTACTCTACAAGGCTTCAGACGGTTTAGGTCTCCTGTTTCACATCAGAGGAGAACCCGTTCTCTTAGTATCTGTCAAGACTCGACGCGTCTCTGGGGACCAGCCATATTTACAGAGATGCGTTCGTCTGGGGACAACTGTGGCGGGCTCCAGCTTAAACATGAGGCGAGATGCAATGAAATGCAAAACCAGGTTCAGAATCTATACTAACACGTGCCTCAGACATGAGCACCCCACCCTGAGTCCCAACTGCATGAGCACCACAAGATTAATAGACAGGCTTCAAGGCTGCCGAATGAGGAGGAACAACCAGACTTAGGCCATGAAGGGTTTTGACACCCAATCAGAAATCCATACGCACAACCACATCAAGCCATAACAGAATGAGCGACGTATCTGCTGTACTCCGGTCTCTCTTGCAAAGGAGATTTTGATCTCAATAAGATGACCTGATTAAATAAAGGATGTATGTCTAAATGAGGGAATATCTTGAGCAGGAACGGTGTTCAGCCCTCCAATAGAGTTGCACGGACTCCACAGCTAAGACACTTCATGTTGGTTTTTCCATTCGTTTGTCGCCCATCTGTATGTGTAACCAATGCATCCACGTCTAACAACCACCGACAGCATGCTGACGCAAAACAGAGGACACACAAGCAGACAGGCCGCATGTGTGTGCAATTTGCAAAACAATCTACAACACAAGAGAAGCACAATGACACCAGTGCTAAAAAAAAATAACAATAATAAACAAATAATTCAAGTTTCACTTACCACTGGAACAGCTGAGGGCGGCCTGCGTGGGTGCTGAACCATGGTAACATCCTTCCAGTCATTAGTGCACTCGCAGGTGACGTTTCTCTCAAAGGTCAGCTGCACACGCAGGTATGCTACTAGCGGGTCTCTCCGTGTGTAAAGCATGGCCGGCTGGTGTTCAGTGAAAACGGTTTTTACGAGTTTAAGACTTGATTTCACAGAAGGAACTGAAGGTGTCCTCCCAAAGCCTTGGCCCGTGTTCGTTTCGCGTAGGCCGGTCCACACTGACGTCGGAGCAGGGACGACATCACCCAGCAGCATTTTCTTTCCGCCACAACGGAAAGGAGTGTATTCCGGCCAGTCTCTGTCCTTATAGCCTACAATGCACTCGCACTTGAGCGACATTATCCTCCGTGAAAGTGGGCTGAGGGCAACCAGAGGTTTGGTTTGTCAGCCCCCATGCTCCCCCGCGGAGCAGCAGACACGTGAGAGGGCGCGCCTGACCCACGCCAGCTAACGAGCTGCTCGCGCCACCGAAGCTGATGTACGTTAGCTTCGCTTTTCCTCTTTAAACGCAACCGTTTTCCTCACCTGTTGCCTCTGCCTCGGCTACTACAGCGACTCGCCTCCCTGCAGGTTTAGGCTTCTGGGCCACGAAAACAACATCTGAAAGTCTTTTTTTTTTTTATGTCTGTTAGCTAACTCAGTTTTGGCGGCTTATTTCTTATTAGAGCTTTTTCATGGCAGGCGCCTGGCACTGCGCATGCTCACTCACTGCCCTCGCTCTAATCGTCTCTCTGGCGGACAACATGTATCAATATGTATATGTAAAAGTACTCTGTTGCAAGTAAAAGTCCTGCATTCAAAATGTTACTTCAGTAAAAGTAGCTACAAAAGTATTAGCATCAAAATGTACTTAAAATGACCAAAAGTAAAAGTACTCTTTATGTAGGATGGTCCATTTCATTATATTATTGGATTATAATTAGTGACGCATTAATGTGCACATCACTTTAATGTTGCAGCTGGAAAAGGTGAGGCTACTTTATACACTGCTTGGTAGTTCAGGGCAATCCATAATAATACATCAAAATGTGTTACATGATTATGTTTTGAAATAATAATCGGAATCTGCAAAGTAACTAAAGTTATTAAATACATTTAGTGGAGTAAAAGGTAAAAGATGTCCCTCTGAATCGTAGTGGAGTAGAACTCTAAAGTAGCAGTGCAGTACTTGAGTAAATGTACTTAGCTACCTTCCACCACTATATCGATGCTCTCTAGAGCTGCACAGCTGTGTTTGTTCTGCAGTGCAGAGTCTTAATGTAAGAGTTCATATAGTTACAAAAGCATATAAAGCAATGTCTCACCTTTTTAAACTTGCATTTGTATAGAAAGCATGTGTACAACGTACTCTCATGATACTGGTCAATCCCAAAAATCAAGTGTCTAGCTTTAGAGGCATGGTCTTAGGAGACCGTTACAAATATAAAACCAAAAACATCTTTCCAAAGTGTCCCATGACCAACTATTCAGTCCTTCCAATTCACTGCTCACTTTGATGTTTTTCTGCAGCCATACACCCAGTTGTTATTGTTTGTTGAAGTTAGATAAAATGCCTTATTTGTAGTTTGAACACAACACTGGGTCACAAGGGACATTATGACCTATAATCCTACCCAGGGATTTTGTGACATTTTCCCAAAAGACCTTTATTATTGTGCAATCCCAAACCATGTGGGAAAAGTTGGCAGTACAATTTGACTCTCCTGTATACTCTTATTAATTTACGAAGTTACTTACCTCCCAAAGTTTGAGTCCCGTGTTCACTTTCAAGTGAGCCTGTGGTCAGCATTGCTGCCATGTATTTTCCAAACATCTTAACTTGCACTAGCGCGTACTATTTGAGTCAGTGCTTTCGGTTACTTTCCACCTCTGGCTTTCTAATACATCTCCTTATGTATTAGTGCTAATTTCTTTACAGCCGATCTGATAAAACGGTTTGTGGAATTAATCCAAAAGTAATGCAGCGTTCAAGAACAGTTGGATTGCCAGGGTCATCAGGCCAGGGTCTGGAAATACTGTCACTCTACTGCTAAAGTTTTTCATCTATTTCGTATCCATTTTCTGTGGGTTGTTCAAAGTTATTCTGGGAAACTTAAGGGCTTGAGGAATCTTAAGTGGATGTAGATGAGGTAGGGTGAGGGGTCTACCTATCAAACTCGATAAGTAACAATCAACACCCCCCCCCCCCCCCCCCGACGTGTGATTACTACAGCACTGAGAAAAATAGACAATTCATTTCAATGCTTCAGATGGATTGATCTTCACATTGTGCACTCTTTGGTCTCACACTGCATTTTCTTCACCAGAAGACTAAACGTTGTGTTTGGTGTTAAAAGCTTAACTTGTTTTTGTTTTGTTTTAAGAGAAAATAACCCACAACAGTAGCGCAACCCAATTACAAAAGAGCATACTGTATTATAGCCCCCAAGTCAGTAATGCAGAATACATGGGCTATATGTATACATAATATAATGCCTTAATTATGCAAAACAGCATATTTGGGGGTTTGCTAAAAACTCATTTTACCTGATTGTGAAAATGACTCTTAAGGGCTTGGAATTTCCAAGTACTAAACTTTGTTACTACAACACAAATATGGTATAATGGCAAAACCAAGCATATAAAAAGGTAAGTAAGGGTTCAAGGGAGGGGAGGAAAAAAAAAACAAAAAACCATTACTTCAGTCTGCAGTAAAGATAAGAAATAAAAAAATAGTGGTTTCATTTCAATTGTTTATTAAGATATAAAGCAGGCACATGAATATAAGAAACATGTGCACTAATAAGTTGGCTCTCAATAACAAAAAATCCACAGCAAAGTAGTTTGATATCACTCAAGATTCAAATCCAAACTCAAATACAGCAAAAGACAAACGGGGGGGGGAATGTAGTGAAAAACACTTGAAATGCTTGGTTCTACAGTAAAAAACAAAAATCCACCTGTCAAATAACCAACCTGCTATAGTTCACAGATGTCAAACGAGCAAAACAAAGATTCAGCCCCAAGACCAAAGCAGCAGGATTTCAAAGCCTTGCTGTACACCAATGCAGCAGAGCACTGTGTATGACTGGAAAACAAGCCGCACAGAGCAACTACACCCCACAGTTGTTACCTGAAGTTTATAAAAAAAAAAAAAAAAGAAGTTTAATTTCAAGGCCTGCCACCTGCCAACTTGTTTCTAGTTTTTATTATAAAGATTGTGCATGACATAACATCTTGATTAGTGTTCAAGCTTAAGGACAAGGAATACAAACAATAAGCGGGAGTTTAAAGTCAGTGAAATCCCCTCCTTTCCTCGCCTACCTCTAAGCCGTGGAAAGAAAACATATTGATCCCCCAATTTGGACACATTCTCAGATTGTGGAGGTGTTTGGTCTCATTGACAGTTAATGAAGCTTGTCGGCTTTGGAGAGTACCGACACAGGGTCTACTTATTGTATAGCCCACAGGGTTCTCCCAGACTCGGAGGAGTTGAGGCTTATTTGCAAAGTTTGACTGAACTGGATGGATCTGTGTGCCTTAAGTGTAGGATCAAGCACATGTGCCAGTAATGCAGCAAAACAGAAGGCTGGGAAGAATACTCCGTAGCCGTTGTGTGTGAACATGGAAAAAACATCAAGAAAATAAAACTTGAGATGCTTAAATTATAAAAGACATTTACCAGTCCAAATGTTAAAGGGGTTACAAATCATTAGTCGTTCAGCACTAAAAATAGTGTTAAAGATCAGTTTAAACTTATTTGAACTGTTTATAGTGGCATAACAAAGTATGTATAAAGTTATAAAAATGGAGGCACACATGGAAATATATTGACTTTGGTTCCTGAAGGCTGAACCAAAACGTAGTGAAAACCTTACCAGTTAGCCCAGCACATCCAAATGAACTACAGTTATTGCTCAAGTCATAACAAGGCAGTTGAGATTTTGCATAGTTGATATTTGCAGTACAGAAGGTATTTTGCCATAATCAAACATTATAGTGGAAAACACCAGAGACCCCACAGTATTATTATACAACTGGTTAGAATACAAAATAATCAAAAGCCTCTTGGAATGAGTTCTTATAATATCTATGAAATCCACTCCCCTTTCTCCCATAACCATGAAAGAAATAATGGGAACTATAAAAAATAAAAAAAAAACACCCAAACCTTTGTCCAGTTGATTTCCCTCTAACTGCATGTTCCAGAGAAGAGACAGTTAATGCTACAGACTAGAGCAAATCTGAATTCATGGAATAGAAATTTGGCAGTGTAGGAATATAATGGGTCAAACAGACAAGCCATCAATGCAAAGGTGTAACAAATATGATAAAAACCCTTTTCTTTTTGATAGAATGACAAGCTCTATCTATATATAAACTCATTGGTCAATATTTTGTGTTCTCTTGAATCACAAATCGGGGAGTCTAGATGCTATCCATGGCTTTAAACTCGCTCAGAGCCTGCACAGGGTTGATATGCTTCTTTTGAGACGACCTCTTGACTTTGTTGGTTTGGCCGTCATCCTGCTTCTCTCTCTTCACCAGGGGCTTCTTCTCAGGAGCTTTCATCCTCCAGGAGATAGCTGGCATATTGAGGGCCTCCATGCCTTTGCTCTTCTGGTATTTAGTGGATGCAACGTAGGAGGCCTTGACAGTTGACACCACTGTGTTCATCAGGTTCTTGGCGGCCTGAATGAGGGACATGGCGCTGTCCAGCTGAGCACATGGAAGAGAACACCAGAGAAACATTTAGCCTTGTAAAATGGTGAAAGCAAAGCCTGTTCTCTTTAAATTTACATCTGTTTTGAATTCGGGTCCAGTGAAAGTAAACGGTTCCCGTCTTTCTACTGTCTTCGAGTTTTGTACTGCAAGTTTTCCAGGGGAAAACCAAGACTCAAGTGTTTGTACGGAAGAATTAGCGACCTTTCCGAGTTTGTCTGGCATACAAACAGATGTGAGAAATTTGAGAATATGGAAAAAGGTCACACTCATTTAATCGCCACAGTATAATAGCCTGCGAGACACTGGTGACACTTGACTGGAAGTGTTGGAAGCATGGGCTCATTTCAGCCCTACAGAACGGAGGGAGGAATGCATTACTTCCTGTACACAGAGGCACACAGAGGACGGGCAAGCAAGTGGTTAACTAATGCTTAAAAGGGTCTGTAAACTTTGGCCTCGTACAGCGTTATCTTAAGTAGTAAAAAGGTTAGGAAACATTTCCAGCACAGAGAAAGCCAGTATTTCTATTATCTGTTCATTCGATAAAAAAGATAAGCTGAAAATTACAGTGCAGAGAATGAATCATAAACTAATCACAACCAAGAGCCGATGCCATTAAGTCTTAGTATTTTTTAATTTATTTGGGAAACACCAGATAATATGCTTTCTATTGATTGAATGATCTTACTAGCAAGGAATTAAAAGGTACCCTGTGGAGATTTCATTGTAAGCAAACGCAGTTCTGTTTACACTCAGTTTGTCACCAAAAGTCACTTTGCATCCTTAAGGCTTCAGAAAAAGAAGGCATTGCCTGCCTCAATTTACATTTTTACCCTTTTTTGTGCTCAGCTCTTTCACTGCCACGCTGCTACCTTTGAAGCTGCATTACTGCCACCAACTCTGACCGCCCCCTGCAGTCCTCAAAAACAGTTTAATTTAATACCCCATTTCAACTGCTCTACTGGGGACTTTCGCACAATGAAGATAGAAAACCGGAGACAATGTGTCCGATGCTGTTGAACTTACCCCAGAGACAACGAGCTCTCCTCCCAGGTTCTGCACCTCAGCCTTGACCTTGCTGCAGATGTTGAGCTGGTGGCAATACAAGGCAATACGCTGTAGATAGGCAAGCAGGTCCTGCTTACAGGTGGAGTCGGGGCACTGCGAGAGAGAAAGGCAACAACATGTGTCAACTAACGTGCACATCAGACAGTACATAAGCACAAACAGGTCTGTGGGTATACTACTAGCTGCTTGCAGGTTGTACAATGAATCAATGTTTGTCACTTGCTGGCACTACTCAATCTGAATATTTATGTGATTCTACAGACGCAGTGATCTCACACTTTATCAAGATGAGTTAGTCGCAGCGTGACAGGTAAGGTAGACACCCACATTAGGGACGTTCTCAGCTCCAAAATGACAAACGCACGCCCACAACCTGGTAGATTGATAACTCATCTTTACAGGGTTAAGCTCGATCAATTCACACCGAATGCAAATTCTATTAGGAGGCAAACACTGCTGTCAATCAATTACTTTCAGGTGGTGGTAATAATCTTGTGTGAAACAGCAGCTCTGTTTGTGGATACAAATTTCTTTCAGAATTAAAAAATAAAGCTATCAGCCCAGCTGTCAGTAATCTGAACTCTTACAGGGAAAATGTTTGAGAATCCTCGATCCCAGCAACGTAAAGGACTACTTCAGGGGTGAAGGCGCAAATGAACTGCTCAAGGTTGGAGAAGCAGGCTTCAATAAATTCAATTCATTCTCAGAGGAAACATGCAATAAATGAGAGGAAGCTTAAAATGTGTGGCAAAACAACTTTTAGAGCATGGGTTCAACACAAAGTTGCCTCTTATTCTTGTTTCCAAAAAGGCATTAATAATATTGTCAGAAGTCAGCTCGGAACACCAAACAAAATACACTGGAGCCATAAAACAATCACCAACTTCAAGAAATCCAATAAATTATCATAAAACTCACTTGAAAGTGGAAGTATGTGAGGAGTCCCACAAATGTATGTCATTTAGCATTGGCAATCTTTTTGAATTATTTCATCTCATCTCATAATTAGACTTGGGTTTCACCTTGGAACACCGTTTCCAATCCCTTCCCTACTTTGCTAAACAAGACCCCTGCCAGCATAGTAATTAGGCCACAGTACTCTTCTTAGCTGTTCATCAAGTGAGAGACGTAAACATCATGACGGGGCTCTGACGCTTTACATCATATTGTAGAACTCAGCCGAGTGACCTGACAAACAAACCGTATCGTCAGCAATGATCTTGACACTGCGAGACCGACTCCGTTACAGATAATCAGAGGCTGGCAGCTTTTCAAATCACCTACTACCTAACTATACCTGGGAAAAGCACCGGGGTGACCATGTGAATAAGCAAGCCAAGAAGAAATACTGGCTAAAACGCCACTATCTGGCTGTCTGAAGGAGGAGTCCTTTGGCAGCTGTTCATTCTGAGTGCAGGGAAAGGTGAAAGGGAGGTAATAGCAGCCAATCTTTTAATTGATAGAATCTCAGCTGGTGAGGTCAGTGCTTAGGAACTTCAGTGTGCAAGAGTGTTTGTGTATAGCCAGACAAAGTGCCTCTTAATTTTGTCTAGACGCATGGAGAGATAGTAGACATCTCTCATTAATGGCCATTACCACGACTAATATACACTAATCCACAGAAAGTGAGGAAATCCGTTTTCCTTTTCTCTATGCAAAGGTTTTTGGACAAAACAGCCTAGGACTTATGATGCGTCTAATCCTGCGGAGCACGTCAGTGTCCCTGGTGTGAGTGTAGAGCGCTCCGCTGAATATAGCGCAATCACTCCTAGACATACACCCAACCCCAACCAGCACAACTGTGCTCATGCATACACAGCATACATTAGAGTGGCGGGGTGCTATAGTAGAATACGGACAGAAAAAAATATATAAGCAACACATCCTTTCACCATTCTCAAAGAAACCCACCCTATTTACATACGTAAACACAAGTTAAAAAGTCACCAAAACAAATACAGAAATACGTTATTAATCCCCGAGGGGGAACTCTTTGTTTCCTTAGTGAGAGCTCTATAGATGTCCTATGACAATAGTAGTAAAATGTAATAACGTCTTCATTACCATCCACTCCTGATGAATAAAAGAATGGGCGTAGAGTAGAGAGGAGTGAAATGAGAGAGTTGACATTCTATTAAAGAAAGGTATGTGAGATGAGGGGAAAGAGAGCTGGAGGGGATGATCATCATACAGGAGAGGACTAATACATGGCTGAGAGAGCGGAGAAAATGGGGGAGGGAGTGAAAAAAAAAAAAAAAAAAGAGAGAGAGGAAAGAACCAGAGAAAAATAAGTAGTTGGAGAAAAGACGAGGATGAAGAGTGAGCCAGAGGGGGAACAGTATGGAGGAGTAAATAAGGGGGAGAAATCCAACAGGGGAAACGGGACGTAGACAGGAGGATTCAACTGTAGTTGGGAGGGGGGTATAAGTAAGTAAGAGCGAGTGTGTGTGTGTGTGTGTGTGTGCGCGCGCATGCACAGACGCACACATGCAATAGCAAAGACCTGGGATGAGGCTGAATGCAGCCGCCATGCTAATGAGGGCTTGGGGAAGTATTCCGACGGCTGAGAGCAGGGCACTGTGAAAGCATCACTTGTGCTCATACTCAGCTCAGCTGCTGGCTTCACTCAGCACTCAGGAAACTCTGCAAGGCTGCACTGACTGTGACATGTGAATACATAAGTTGTACAGAGAAGAGACAACACCACCTTGGATTGTTTTGGTAAGGCAAATAGAAGCACTGTGTTCTGACACTGATTAACTCGGGTGGTATTCACAAGCTGCTCATCGTTTCAGTTCCTCGCTGACTACCTTCCCTGTGCTATGTTATGTATCAGTAGGTAACTCACATGTCACCAAGAAACTGTAGACCTCTGCTTTTATACTTAATGGTATGAATACTTAATAGTGCAAAAAACAAATGATGTGGGTATATTTGTTCAACTTGTATGTAAATGTATCCTCCGGTTGAGTAAACACCATATACCAGCAGTCAAGTTGAAAATCACATCTAGCTTCACTGTTTAAACAATTCAGCCTCCATTTCAGAGAATAAAATTTGCTCTAGAGCGGTTAAAAGAAAGGGATCGTCCTCTAATAGTGACTTCAACCATTAGAGCCCATCACTGTATTTTATTTCCATCTTGTCTGACTGCTGCTGTAAAATGTTCCTCCAACCCGATGATGTAGCCTCTGCTCTGTGGCCCGTTATGGACCGGGATCAGTTAACCTTGCTTGGTCACCTACTACTGAGAGCTGGCAAAGCAGGAAGAGGGGAACTAGAGACTTCGTCAAACAACTCTGAATCTCTTTTCAAGACAAACTAAAAGGAAAGGTCAGTCACCATCTTTCAGGAGGAGTCACCAGTACAGGTAGAAAGGTCAGTGATTCTTGTGGAGTTTTTCTTGTCTCTTCTTCTGATGCTTTCAGTGCCTTCTCAGAAAAACAAAAGGTGAAACATCAAAGGTGGGTCTTAAGTAACAATGCCTTATTACATTACTTATTATACTCCATATTCATGAGGGTCTCACTTTATAAGTGCATGGGTAGCTCTTCCATTGTTTTGCATTCTTTAGCATTAACTTTTACTCTAGAGAAGGTTCAGGGTACAGTCTAAAACAAAAGCAAAAATATTTTTTCCCTTAACAACACACAGCCCATGAAATAAGAAAAGGAAATGGGGCGATAAGAATGACAAAGCAGGATGTTGAACAAAAGGATTTCACTGTGCTACGTGATGGGTAATGTCCATGATATAAATGATGATCAGGAAGGTCAGGTCCCATCATTGGAAATGCCATGCAGTTCTGCTGAATTCCATTAAACAGAGCAGAGACAGAGGCAGAGCCACTGTGCTGCTGCCGCCCAGCACTGACCTTTCAGGACACATCACCCAGAGGAAATGCCTATTTCCAATATTTACTGACACGGCAGCATTCTAATGTGCCGCTGCCACCAACCTGTTGAGGAGTGCCACAGGGCGGTGAACACAGATACGTTCTGATACGTTTTCTTTTTCAGTCACTTCCTGTCGTGAGAAAAGCGATACTCCCACTGTTCTCAGAGCTAAGTGAGGTGATTTTGAGTGTTATTGCTTAAGAGTTTACATTGAAGGGACTTTGTCTCTTGCTTTATTCTCAGGCCTTTGGCCTGGTTATTTGAGAGCCAGAGAAAGTACAGCGTAACAGCTAAAAAGAATACATTTTTGTTTCCAAAAGTATACTGATAACTATGGCTCAACCCTATAAATCATGCCATATCATAATGTACTCACAGCCCAATTTGTTCTCCTGCCACCGTTAAAAGCCAAGCCCAAACAAACACAAAAACCTTCATTCAGGCGAGCTTCACTTCGTGGTGTTGTGGCTGGATTTTCATTGCTCAAAAGGTAAGAAAACACATCCAAAACATTAGACCAGCCAGCACATTTCACCATGCAGCTTTACTGCTCTGACACATCTACCAGGGGGAGAAAAACAACAACAACAGAAATCTGACATTTGTGTGCCTGTGTGTGGTACAGGGTTGTGGATAGTTTACTGTACCTAACCGGAGAAAGGACCTTCAGGACAAGAGGCCAGCGGGAACCTTTATCTGCCATTACAACTCAAAACTGCCAAGGGGGGTTGCAGGGATGCAGAGATATATATGTTACAGTGTGCTGACTGCCACTGGGAAAAATAGTGCGACTGAGATCTATGGCAAAGTTTAGGGCGAGACAGGAAACAAAGCACTGGAAAAAGAGCATTCTGTTACTTTAGTCAGAAACTGATCAAGATGAATACACTGCAACATACAAAATATTTAATGTATTAAACAAAACTTAAAACATGAAAACTGTGGTAGTGTGACTACAATGGCGAACAGTGACTGAAAAACAGAAGTGAAGATGGATGAGCACGCTTCAAAATCACTGAGCAACGTGAATTTCGAAAAACTCAACAGTAAGAAATTTAAAAGTGTTTCAGACCTCCGATGAAGTTGAGTATGCTAGCATTTTCTGTGCACAGACTAGTTAATGGGGTTTACAGTTAATGTGCCATACATTAGATTTCTTCTGCCTGGTGCTGATTCAGTTACTGTTGATGGCTAAATCTAAATCCGCCATGGTCTACCAATATCAATCAAGATCCATTTCAAACAGAATGATGAGAGCCAGACCTCTTCTCCTCACTGTATCTACTAAAAAGATGCTCCATATTTGCGTGGGGGGAATTGAATCACAATGGCACTTGGGAATGTTAATGTGACATCGAAGCAGACAGAGAGTCTGGGTATGACAAGCTGGGGGCAAGCCAAAAAAACGACTTTAGAGGTAACCACAGGGACCAATTAAATGGCCCTCATCAATTTTTTATTGTTCATGCTGCACCTGCCAGTCAGCCATTTCACTGTAGTACCTTTAAACTAAACTGATACATATTCTGTAGCAGCCATTTTAAGTTAAGTACAAACAGCCATGTTTTTGACATTCAGACTTTGACTTTCATTTGGCCCGACCCTTTGCTCCATTTTGGCTCACCTCATACCTGACTGCTCCAAACCTCAGATTTACAATACCTAAGGCCTTAAAAGCTTTCAAAAAATGCAATCAATAGCTGCACACTGTTTAGCCTGCCAAAATCATAGTCATCCATTCCTCTCCTGAAGTATCAAGCGTCTGTCTACAGGTAAGGAACCGACAACTTTATACAACTGTCTCAATACGATGTTTGGCTGTTATTCCACGTTCGGGCCATCGGAATCTCGACCTCTCTCGTTTCCAAAGGGAGCTCTTTCAAGGCCAAACTCTTTATTGGGCCTTCAGGATTGACAAAAAAACACTGAAATATCATGGGTAAATTCCATGCAAAACAATCATTTGGGAGTGGATATATTTTCTCAACCAGCAAATAAGGTGGGCTTCAACTGGTTGGGCTGAACTGCATCTGACCCTTGAACCGCTGAGCTGAGAACTTGTGGGCTCTCTTGGTGATTTTGCTTCTCCACCGCAGTAGGTAATTTACAACCCTGTCTCCTGTAAAGCGTCCAGGGCCAGAGCCGGGATTAGACCGTGACCAGCAACAGAGCCCGTGGATCACCATAAATCTCCACTGATTGAATGCAAATTGGAAAAGTACACTATGTATGTCAGTATACATCATGAGAATAAAGCTGGCACAACAAACACACACACACACAGCTAGAACATGCCCATTCTCTAAATACGCAAGCCTTATTTTATTGGCATGTGTTTGCATGTGTACATGCAAGTGTTTGTGTTGAGCAGGCAAGCAGCATAAATTTATGGGCTACATAGTGGCTAACACATTTGCATTATAAATCTCAATTACATAGCATTATTTGTTTACCAGTCTGCTCAGATGGAATTCTCATAAGGTGCCCTGCAGAGGAGGCTCATAAATTCTTAATAAACTGCAGTGCAGACCTTTGTACGGCACTGACCTACATCCTGCAGCTCATCTCTGCACTACACTCATTTCTTTAAACTTTAATAAGGCTCTATTACACATATTTAACTGTTTGTCAGAAACCCCAAACTAGACCATGTCCACCTGCGCATCTCTGTTGAACACAATGTGCATGTACCAAAACACGGCACGACAGTCTTGCGAAGGAAAATGTGGGGTGAGATTTTGTGCTATCAGTCTGGGACCATCTGCCGACGTGTTTTATATGAGGAGTGAACCCTCATAGGCCCTCCAGGCCAGAGGCACAGAGCACAAATGATTAATACGCCTAGGTTAATGAGCAGTCCCAGCATTGTCTTTGCTTCTCTGACTATCAGTATGTGTGCATCTTCGTGGCGATTCACTTAACTATTTGCTTCTGGAGTATGTAGACCATCCAAAACATGCCATGCTATAAGTGGGCCTGTGGAATCTCCTGCTTTGTTAAGAGTTATGGCCCTAAATATAAACTGCCTGCGTAAATAAATACATTTTAAAGAACTGCCACCTGGCAATTATACTGCTAATTAAAAGGCGAAGCACTCTTAATGGATTAATCTCTCAGGAGGGATGTTCCTCTCCCCACACAAAGGCACTCTCCCTTTCTATCTCTCCATCATTCTTCTCCCCTCTACCCCATGTCCATCCCTGGGAACCCTGGCTGATGTGTTACGGGTGAGTGTCACCTGGTCTGCCGGTGTTTTGGTGTCTGCTGAGAGAGAAAGGCTAAGAGGGACAGCTGGATGGGTTCAGAGGCTGCAGGGGTCCTCATTCTTGGCAAAGACTTCTGTTCCAACAGCCAAAGCTTTTCATTTATTCATACTTTGAGTGCTTCAAACCCCAAAATCCCCTAATAGTGTACACACAAACACACACACAGTAAAAAGATAGAGAAATGAGTACCTACAAACCACCTAAATCCAATACATCCATACATGTGTGCTTGCAGAGAGGCAGGCCAGTCAACAGACGTGTTCGTATGGAAGAATATACACACACAAAACACACACGCACGCTCACACACCTGCACAGTTGCCCATCTGTTTTCTTTGGGGGATAACACTGTTTTCATTAAAGTGAATAAGCATCTTCAAAAGCGGCAGTGAGGCATAAAAAAGTCACTTTCCAGAACGGCTTATTCCCTATTCAGATGTTTCAGATGCAATTAGGTCAGAACAGATCAGACTTTTACTTCGTGATAGACGTGGGCCTGTAATATTAAGAATCTGAGGGCACCTTAAATAATATATCACACGTGCAGGGTTCTTGGAGGCCAGCAGCTCATTATGTCAGACTATGGGGGAAGAGATCTCTACTAAAATCTAAATGCAGATGTTTGCAGTTTGTGTTGGCATAATTAAAACACCTGGTCGTGCACCAATACGACAAAGGTACCTGTACTTGATAAACCTCTTTCATCCACTTTGAAGGTGAGCAAAATGTTTCATGAGGATGGATTTTTTGGCCAATATCAGTACATGCGGAATATACGTCAGAAGGGCGTCAGCAGCCTCTTATTACAGAAACAACCAGTAGAAGAGAAAAAAAAACCCAAGCCGAGTGCCACATAGTCCAATTATATTCAAAAAAACGCAGACATCTCTACAGCTGATATCTCCAAAACTTGACAAGTCACACCAAAACAATCTAGATGGATAAATAGAACTGCAGATAAGAGGAAAAGTATGTATTTTTGATTTTGGGGTGAACTGTCCCTTTACTGTAAATTAATTACTAACCACTGCTTTGTGTAGGCCAACCTGGAACGTTTAGAGACAAATACTTAATTATGGTGCAAAACAGATTAACAGATTTGTTAATGACCTATGCATAGCATTAAAATGTATTCTAGTGAGCCCTGAAACATTCAATTTGAATTAACTCAACACCGAACAAAGAGCATTTCTGCTGTTCTAACGTTTTGCCAACATATCAGTAGAGATGTCAACAAAACCAGAGTAAAAGAGAGACTGACAATGCCTCCAATGTTATCGAAATTGAAATCTTACAGCAAACATCTAAAGCCAGTGTGTGTCTTCCTGAGCGTGTGTTCTTGGATATAAGTGGAAGAAACCCACAGCTGGTACATCTAAACCACAAAGCAAGCAATGTCTTTTATGGGAGAAGACCTCAATCTGACAACCACGTCTTGTTGCAAACATCACAACTAAACTCTTCCATGATTTAGACACAAAACGTATACATATTGCAGGTACAGGGGCAATAAGTCTCTGCCTAAGAGATGGCACATGAGTAAGTTGGGGGATAAATCATGTACAGTGTCTCCCTGAGGTGTGGTACAGTGCAAGTATTTAAGTGAAATATGAGGCCATGGATAATTGAATGTGTGTTTCCCTATGTCAAATACCATAGTCTCTGGGGTAAGGGATAGATGTGGAGGGGTGATGGAATCGGGAAATGGGGAGTGGGAGATGGAATAAGGAGAGAGGGGGAGAGCGTGTGCGATCCTGAAAGAAACTGGTAAAGGGCGTCTCATGAATAACACAAATCATAGCGGTTGTTAACATCTAAAGGGCTCCAAGTAAAAGGATTTACTCCTAAATGAGCAAAAATTGAATAATTAAATAAAAAGCATTTTTACTAAATGAAATGACATGTACTGAATGTTGTCTTGTTACTAGTTTTTGTAGACATGGCTTAACAAAGTATGTAGAAATGAAATTGCAGTTTCCAACCATTTGAATACTACTCACATGAAAAACGCGAAAACACCCTACCAAGAACCAGTGTTTGCTTTTTCCATTTTGGGCTGCCAAATAGAAACATGGCGGTGCAAGATGGTGGCCTCAGTGGAAGGGGACACACTCCATCTATAGATATAAACGGCTTATTCGAAGGTAATGAAAACACAGTAATTCTTACTTTCAGGCCATTATACACTAATGAAAACATACTTATAAATATTATATTCCATTTCTGCCAATGGATCCTCCTATGTTCCATACCGGACCTTTAAAGTAATAAGAGCGCAGAATATTCCAAAAGAAAGGTTTGCCTCCTATTCTGAGTCTTTAAAACGCCACACTGTTAAGGACAACATTTAAAAACAAAAAGGAAGAGGTGTCAAGATGCAATCAGTATGAAAGCTTTGCTTTTTCAAACTCAGTGTGAGCGCAGCAGCACAGGAGCTGAGAACAAGTTGTGCACTTGGATAATGAAAAACTTTACTCCACTCTAACAACACGATGTCACATTCATGACTTAGTAGATAGTAAATGTAACTTTTGAGGTAAATTAGTGACCATCACAAAGATTAAATGCACCCCTTACATAAACATAACCGATACTTAGGATTAGTGACGTATGTGTCCTTGTCTTCCCACACAGCAATTACACAAAGGTCAGATTCCTTCAGCACATTGAGGTTTTTACGTCACCTATTCACAACAGGGAAGTTAAATTATTATATGATAGTGGAGCAGGGTTTACTCATTTAACAACGTATTTCATGGAGTCCCCCTGCCTAAACATGTCATTTTCCAATAGACATGACATTAGCGTTGTCACAAAGTTTGTGCTAAAAATTTTTAAAGCAATTCTAATTATATATTGGGGCAGCAAGCACAAAGGTGTAGTCTACGTCAAACCCTTTGGGGTGAAGGTTCATTAATGGCTTACATTGTCAGCGATGGTGCGGCCCAGCTTGTCCATTCTTGATCCTGCCTCGGCAATTTTCTTGGCAGCACTGATGACATCAGACGTATTCTTCAGTGGCCCTTTCCCCCTGGGGAGAGAAAGTGGAAAGATCAGTCACTGTTTCGGTTCTACTGCAGCCTCATTCAATATGCAGGAGCAGCATCTCTGTCATGGAGCGGCTGTTTGTTTGGGAGGGTTTTTTTTTTTTGGGCAAGCATGTATAGAGAACCATGACTTGTGGGAATAGTTCAAGGAAACGTCACAGAAATACATGTGCATGCTGGTGCACAGATGAGTCCACACACTGGCACCATATTGTTCAGTCAGCTGAGAACGTTTTATAACCCATTAAATGCAGGGCTGTCCTTAAAGAATGGGACCACGCACTGTACTGTCAAACCATCACACCACTTACAAAATTGGGTGTTAAACATTTTTTTCCTGTAGTTTTAGCATGATAGATAAAATATATACTGTAGGTAATATGCTTTTAAGAAACTGGCAGCACTGTCATCCTCAGAAATTATGAGGAATCCCTGATTCAATGCCATCATATTATAGCAGTCACCAGCGCCATACGCTTTCTATCACGACAGAAATTCTCAGTTCAATCTATTTGGCCCATTTTATTCAATCAGCTTTGATGGGTTTATTAGAAGGTTAAGAAGCAAATCGGACTGGTTTCATGTCTGCTGGAGGAGAAATATTGGCTGCCCTCAAAAACACCACACACACACACACACACACCCCAGCTCTTTGTTTGTATGGTTATTGTCATCCAGGTATGGGACCAAGAGCAAAAAGGAGAGAACTGAAAGTAGAGAGATGAGAGATGAGAGTGCATTAAATGTAAAGGCTTTGGTCATTGTCCTAATGTTAAGCATCCATTCTTGAGCCAAACAAAGCCCGTCCCAACACAGGTCAGTCCAGCCCTGACCTGACCCACTGTAAAGCTTGTCAGCCATTAGCCGCTTTTTCCTGCCGCCACATGGGACTCTGGGACACAGTTGGCAAGAGGCACAAATTGGATTCAAATCTGCTCTCTCCAGGCTAAAAAATTAGCCATCCAACCCAGAACAGATGGAATTTTGTGTTCTGTTCTCTCGCTTCCTCTTTGCTCCCCTCCCATCTCCAACCATTCCCCTCTCTTGCTCTCCCTCTGCTGTTCTGCTGTAAAGCAAGTCAGGGTCCTATTGGAAGAGGCCATGCGTCAGAGCACAGACTGGCAGCTCTCAGGAGACAAGTCAACCCCTGGAGAGCTGGAGGCATTGTGATGGGTTCTGGGGGCGGGGGAAAGCCTGCGTGCAGTGTGGTGCTAGTATTATGTTGTAATTTGCCCAAATAAAAACGTCACAATGCAAAACATCCCTTGCTTTAGCAGAGCAAGCTGCTAGGTTTCCTCACCATCTCCAGCTCTGCCTAGGTGGTCAAGCAACGATAAGGAAAAGCACAAAGAGCCCACGGAGATAGACAAGTGAACTCCTGACAGTATGGAGGAAGGTCTGGGGACTACAGGGCTGGTGACAGCTACAGGCCTCCAAAAGGGTATAAGCCACATCGGACCGAGCACTCCACAGCACAGAATGATCTAAGACAGGTGGCTCCCAAATATGTTGCATGTTTCCAAGCCGCACGTCTTATTCATGAGTCGCCATGCAGCCATAAGCAATGCAGGAGTCAACACGAATCTCTCACTCTCTGCAGATTTGTCAGGAGAGAGGTCCAGAACAATTACCTCATAGAGCATTAACCTTGGCAGGGCTTTGTGCCAGCTCAAGGTTGAGGGTGCAATAATTTGGGCACGAACTGAATTAGCCAGCTACTGACCTTCCAGGCGCTACTGAAGCATGCGAGAGTCAAGGCATAATGTGAGGATATATATTCAGCCGGACAAACATCCATGTGTGCTCGGTCAGACACATGCATATAGCATGCATGGCATACACAACAAGTGCAATCCAGTCACAGTCACAATACAAAGGTGTGGCTACAGCCCATAATGACTATCACTAAGGTCAAAGACATTAAAGCTTGACCCAAAATATTTAAAAGTAGCTAAAAGATTTGTGTACCTTGGCAACCCAGGATGAATATTATTTTATATTGTTTTTAAGGCATACTTACAGGGTGAGAGGTGATCAGCTACATTTTAGCAAAAGCAACACCCGATGTTTCGTACCAACACAATACCTTTTTGATACCTAAAGAAAAACAGCCAAAATCTGACCAAACATTCACATCTTGCATTCAGTGACTGACAGTTTGATACGGACATCTCAGTACTCAAAGCTTTGTTTCCCTGCTTTGCTGTTTTTGAACGTCCAACAAAATCAATTTTAAAATACATTTTGAATTATACAAAATGAACACATTTACTTGATAAAGAATAATACTCAGCCAGAGATGGTAAATGCGGTCTTGTAAAAGCTTCAATGGGCTGTTTTCCTTATTGGAGAGATTTTTTTCCCCATTTGAATTTCTTGGGGCTGTTTTGTATTGTAAAACTAAAAGAAGCAGCCTTCATGTTGATATCACTGCAATCAAAAACCTCTATATATATATATATATATATATATATATATATATATACACACACACACACACACACACACATACACACACAGCTGACACCATCTAATAAAGAAACACGGTTGGCACTCTGAGATGGAAGCAGCGTCATTTGCATTTACATGTGTGTCTACAGTGGATGTATAGCAAAAGGCAGCAATAATTTTTTCAGTTCATCTTTGGGCAAATAAAAATGCAGGGTTCTATGTAACCTCGGGCAGATCACTGGCTCTGTTAGTATTTTGAACTCTGCTACAGCTTTCCAGTATTGTAACTTAGTGGCCACGGAGACAGGATCTTTGACCCATTCAGAAGATGAAGATAAGAGAGACAGCATTTCGTCGTCATTATGGATGTGACTCAGAGTTGGGCACAAAATGTCCTCTGAGTAATTCACTTGAAAATGTAAAAAGGCACAGTCATACAAATACAGTCAGGCACAAATACAGTCAGCCAGTCAAAAGATCTCCTCACATCTTTCACACACAGCCACACCGTTTGTCAATGTCACATCCCTTGGCAAAGGGTTGCCAGAGGGAACAAAAACATTAAGATTTTAATGCTGCTTAGCTAAAGCCATGGGGTAGTGGGATGCATAACTATGGTATACACAAGTTCAAGTGGTATTCGAACATACAGTGCAGTAACCTAGACCTGGCTTGTGTAGCCAGTATGCTGCCTGGTGGACAAGCGCACCTTGTTTTTGCGTTGTGCAAGGGTCTGTGAGCCCTTGAGAGAGTCCAAGCACTGAGGGTCGCTGAAAGCGCCGGGGTTAAAGGTTGTACTTGTATTAGTACAGTACTGGTATATTAATAAATTGAATAAAAATGATTTTTTTAAAAATGTACATCCTCCTAGTTATGTCTGTTCTCTCACGTTGTGTTTCAAAAGGTTTATGAAGAGTACTTAGGAAAACAAAGATTTTACAATATCAGAAATCATTACATAAATGTTGCCTGGGCACGAGT
This sequence comes from Coreoperca whiteheadi, assembly GCA_011952105.1. NCBI lineage: Eukaryota > Metazoa > Chordata > Actinopteri > Centrarchiformes > Sinipercidae > Coreoperca > Coreoperca whiteheadi. Next base: position 11,018,187 of record CM022490.1, read on the forward strand.
TTCATGTAATGTGGGAGTAGCAAATAGGTTCCAATCCTCTTTTTTTGTTTGGTGGTGGTGCCACCCTTTTGTTTACATCTGGATTACTGATGTTATGAAACCTATGTGATGTTGATTAAATTCAAATATATTTTCTCTCTCTCTCGCTCTCTCAAGTAATTGGCTACACTGGCAAGATTTGCTTTTCTGCAGAAATCAATACTTGAAGTATGAACCAAGTTCCCAAGTTTTCAGCAAATACCTTGCTTGTAACCACAGAAACTTTAAGACACACTGTTTTAGTAGAGGCATATTTACTGCAAAGATATTTCATACCATTCCAGGACACATCATGATTCCTGAGATTTACTGTTTTTAACCATTTCTCTACCATCTTTATTGTCTCAACAAACCACTGACAAGGGTAAATATGGCCACCCTGTAGCAGCTCTGCTGAGTGAGACTGTCCATTTAAGATTTACAGTGCTCACCCAGCTTTATTCATATACCAGAGAGAGGGAGATTTGACGCACTGCTTATGGTGGTGCATATTAAGATTAGTGGAGGAAGGAAAGAGAATCAAGAAGAAAATCCTACCAACAGTGCTGCTTAAGGAAAATGAAGAGCATTGATGCATGCAACAGTAGTGTTAAACTGAGTGCATAGTATTGTGCAGATATAAGCAAATGTTGGGAAACAAACGTAGGCTTATTGGGTGATTATACTTGGCTTAACTTAAACATGCCTTCTGTCTTGGAGGCATTTTGCTACTACTGGAATATTAATGTGGGGACGGTAAGACGACATGCACATCGGCCCTGTGAATGAAGAAAGCACTATAAAAACTCAAAGACAAATACACAGACTGCAAACTTAAAACGTGCAGCTATACTACAAACGATTAATTAAGATGTCTTCTGAGGTCAGACAAATATCTACAATTACAAAATGTCACATCATTTGCACGGAAGAAAAATGGCTCTGGGTGTGAGTCAAGCTGTTTGTCCAAACTCACCTGGTGAAGTCTGTCATCTCCATCATGATCATGCACATCTGCTTAGCCAACACAATGATGTCATTGCCGCTGTCATCCCACTTGGATACTTCAGCATCCAGCTTGCTCTTCTCTTCCTGGAAGCTAGCCACCTGTTCTGCAATCTTCGCCTTCTGCTCCTGGGGCAACTGGGCCATGATAGCCTGAAGGAGGATTTACGGCAAGAGCATAGAGGGTTAGCACACTAGACCTCAACATCCTGCAGGGCATTGTGTTTGTCATAATCACCTATGGTTTCCATGGATGCACATGATTTTTCTTGCCAGGCAAGAGCATGGCGTTGTTTGACAACAAAGCCGAGAACCACTGTTGTACTATGGCGCATTACACTGAGGCGTTCCTAGTTTAACATTTTTCATGCATTAATTTCTTTACACATGCTTAAATGATAGCTATACCCCCTGGCTACTTTATTAGGTACACTTAAACAATCTAATGCAATCCAGTACAACAGCTCTGCCAAATACTCTTCCTTGACAAAGCTTATAATGTTTAGTTTTTGTTAAAACATTCCGAGAGGTTAGTGGTGGTGTTGAACTGGACTGCATAATATTGAAATGTGTTTCAAATGTTCTTCCCCCTCATGTTTTTATAATGGGCTGGGCCAATAATTAGAAACATTTCTCAATATAATGCATTCCAGTTCTATAATGCAAACTACTAGCTCAATAATAAACCTAGATAAATAAATACCTCTCTGACAGTGTCAATCAAAACTGAGCGTTATTGTCTTTGTAAAGATAGAATTTATGGCTGAGCCGTTGTATTGCATTCGATTTTACAGGTGTACCTACTGAAGTGGCAACAGAGTGTATATTTATTAGGACGGTCACTTGTTTGGTTTTTTAACTCTTAGTGCTGAATTTTAGTCACCCAAATGCATAATATGCATGTTGGAGTGAAGACTGAAAAATGATAACATGAATTGCTGTGTCTTTTCTGTAAATAAATGTCAACACCATCGCTCTAAGATTGACATTTCACTGATTGGCCAAGGTTAAGTGGGGCCTCTGTCATCTTGTTGGGTTTTTTTTTTACTACAAAAGCTGGGTTCAAAACGGGGTTCACAGTCACTAAGTAATATTATGGGATATCTTCTGGAAAAACATACATTTATTGAACTCTATGACTCTGGCCACTGAAGAAGATCAATATAAGAGCATTTGTTTAGTGGTACTTAATATCAGGTGCGAACGTGTTTAGCACCTTTTCTATCCATCCTCTTGGGCTAGATGGTTAAAGGGCAGCTTCTTAACAGGCAATCAGACATTCGATGAATGAGCTTGTGAGGCTGAAGTGGGCAGACACTTAAGAGTAGGAAATCGAATATCATTGCAAGTGCGTTCATTCCATTACTGGTAAATAGGACTCTCTCTCTCTAGAGTCTCCTAAGCTTGAACAAAGCTGTTCAGGGCAGTGCACAGACGAGAAGCCCCTACCTAACAAATAAGTAAGATAATCTTTGGTGAACATATCCAGCATGGAAATGTACTGATGGCTCACTCTGCCATTATTTGGGATTTGTGAGATTAACGTATTACTCTGTATTCTTTAAATCATTAATGTAGTTAGCCGTGCATGTTTTTAAAGATTATACGATGTTTGTTTGTACTTATATTACTGTGTATCATATGCTGTTAAGATGAGTTGTGTAAGAGCCAGTAAAACACATTACAAGTTACAATTCCAGTACTTCAATGTACCAGTAAAGTGACAAAAACGTTCTTCTAATGAAAATGGTCAATTGAATTTACTCAAATTGGATGGCAATATTCAGCTCAATAACTGAAGCATACAGACAAGCTTGTAAGTCAATATTTAACCATTTTCAAGTATGCCTGTTCCGTGGGGCACTAGTGAATTCAATCTTGTTTATGGAAAATATTAAGAACCTAGATGTGTGTACTTTCAATATGTGTATGTGTTTTTCCTTCATAAATATACCTGATCTCCCATTTCTCACAAGGTATTATTGATGCCATTTGACAACTAAATATTTTAAGAGGCAGGAGATCAGACTCAGCAATGTCGGTACATACTACAAGAAACAATGGACAACTTACCCGTGCACTCTGGCCAGCAATAAGCTGGTCATCCTCTGTCTGCACGCTGGTCCTACTGCGGACATCAAAGTCTTCAGTCTCAAAGTCAGAGTCGTCCAACTCCTCTGGAGTCTGTAATGGACAACAGAGGAGAGTAAGGGGCAAAGGAAGGGCAGCGGTGGCTACAGATCAAAACAGCCAAATGAACAGGGTGGGGAGAAAAAACACGAGAAAGGGTAGAAAAAGGAGGAACGGGTAAGAAAAAGAAGCTAGTTGTAAGTGTAGAACATAAAATAATATTGGCATACTACAGCCTTTTGAGCACTATTAAATAACCAACCTGCTTACTAGCTATGAGAAATGCCTTGGCGCTGGCAGCATCAGATAAATGTCTTTTTCCCCATAGCATGGTGCAAGAAACTGTAGACTCTAAATGAATTTGTAAATCAAGTGTAATGTGCTGCCTGTGCGTTTTGAAAGGGAAAATTAAGGTACAAGGTGGTATGAAACATATTGGGAGCAAAACACTTCAGAGTCCCATCTGTCGCTGCTATCTGTAGAAACGTAGGTGAGGCACGAGTTGTATTCTTCTAGAGTGCTGCTACTTCATCTCTGATCCTTCACCTCTTTCCTAGCAATGAATGCAAAACAAGCTACGAGCAAGTATTTTGCCATAAATATTAATATTCAAAAGAATTTCTATCTCAACAGGTCATGCTTAAGGAAAAATACAATACTGACTGACTGACAGGAAAATGTATTTGGTTGTGATATGGGCACATCGAAGATGATGTGGACAGATAAAAGGTGCATTATCACATCTCTGCCACTACTTGTGCTTATCCAGCTGTCTCAGTACCTCCCTTCTGTAATGGATTTGGAGCCCTCACATCTAAAAATAGCTGAAGGTCTCTGAACAACCTTACACTGCTTTACGAAATGTAGAGATGCTCTTGTTCTCAAGGGAATAGGGGTATGGTCTCAGATACAAAGCTGCAGTGACTCACAGGCATCTCTTTCAACCCAGACAATGCTGTTCAGTGGGGCAGAGAGATCACCTGCTGTGGCCTGTGCAGCAGATAACCTGTGAATGTGGGAGGCTCAGAAACGATAGCTCATGTAGGGCACCGAATGGGAAACTACGGTAGAGAAGTGACAACAAAAGCCTGCCATTTAATTGAAAGGGTAGGTAGGTGTCACGGTAGTACTGTCACAGTAAATTCAATTTTAATACCATTGTTCATGCTGTGGCAAAATACGTTAATCAATATTTTGTTTTGTAATGTCCAGCGTCTCCAATATGTGTCTGAAACCTGAATATATTCAGTTCCACCTGTATCACACCTATATGGCACATATAACCAGATGGTATCTGAAGCGCTACAGTTATAGAAGACCGGGAGAGAGCTGAAACAGCATAGTACAATGCTAGAAAGTAGCCCTTCGTCTTGTCTAGCATTTGTGTCTGTTGCTGTAGATGCTGACAGGTCAGTCCAATAGTAAAATCCCCCATTGATATTCTGACATTATGCTCATAGAGCCGATAGGCTATACTCACAGATAGCCTTTTTTTTTTTTTTTTAAAGGACAGAGTCAGCAAAATCACCTTGGGTCATGGCACACTCCACAAATCATAAGGTAACGACAGCTGCCCCCTGTATCTCGCTGTCCCAGATGTCTGGGGGGTATATTCTCTGATGTCGCTGTCGGTGGGGAGACAGTTCTCTCGCCTGTCATCCAAGGGACGTCCAACATAGACTGTCTGTGCACAACTTACAGAGGTTAAAGACTTGTCTATCTTAAGTAGCCCCAACCTCACACTTGTCTTTTCTGATTTAGGAGTAGACCGCTGTGCAGCACACGCATGTGAGGGTTTACAGAAAAATGGCTGGAGAGCGAGTGTGTAAGTGTGTGCATGGACATGCCCTTTAGAGAAGCTGTCTCATAGTGCTCAACTCCGATGATTAGCAACGTTTCTTTAGACTCCGAGCTGAACATGCCTAGTTTCCCATGTGAACTGTGTCACTGACTGACCGTTCAGCCAAGCAAAAGGTTTTTGTAAACAGAAATTCATGTTTTTGATACACTTAAGAACAATGCAATTCAGAGTAAACTTAAGGAGACTGCTGTATAGATGCTGCTGGAAATTCCATAACTACCCAGCTAAGCCATTTCCTGCTGAATAATCACCACAAAATGTGTGACGATTACCTCGCACACCTGATCAAGAAATCCTAAAAAAACGCATGCCCAAGTACATAATATTCCTTTTAAGATAATGGATGAAGTTTGAGTTAAGTCTCGTCACTATCTCCTGCTAGTAGTTAAGAAAGGCAAAATGATTTTGACGGATTAATGATAAGCAAGCAAGATTTTTCATAAATCCTCTGTTATTTTTTAACACCCGTGCACAACTACACACACGCACCCACCAGGTAGTGTTCAGCCCGCCCCACAGTCCCAGTGTTAACAGCTTCATCAATCTGGATAAACAAGAGAGGAGCTGGGGCAGATGGAAACGGAATGTAGTTCTGGCTCGCAGTCCAACTAAAGAATGCTAATTAAAACCTCCATCTTAAATCAGCTGCTTATTATAATGCAAATACTGCATAATGGTCCCTCTCTCATTTGGTTCTTGTCTATGTCTGAGCACCATTATTCATGGGAGCCCAGGCGCCGTTTTGGAGCACCACTGTCAATATGAAATGTGCTGTCGAGACTAATGATTCCAATTCAAAAGATTAAAGTGTTGAAAATAATGGAAGATGGCATAATACAACCAACCAGCACATAACTCAACATAGCAAATACATAATTAGGTACACATGACAGGCGGTTTAAACAAATCCACTTACTTCTTAATATATATAAATTCTAATTTGGCAGTGTTAAGTGGTAAAACTAGTTATACTGTAAAGCCTTAACTATCCATTTCTCTTAACAACTGGAGTGGTTTTTGTTGTCGGATCATTGTCAGTCAATTAGGCACCCAACTACCATCTGTCTCAGTTGTAGTCTACTCAACCAAAGGCCATTAACCCACAGACAACTAAGGCTGTTGTTACACTAGATTGCAAGTCTGGTCAATTAGGTCAGCTCTTGCACGAGACAAGTTAATCATTGGTTTCTAGGACCGCACGCATATACAGCTTCTCACATACCATTAAATACAGCATCTGGTGCACAGACCAATGGCCATATATATGGGCTTTTTTTGTTCACATCACACTACAATAACCAAGGACTCTCACAATGTTGTGGATTAGAAGGCTTCTGTTGAAATGTTTAAAATTAAACCACATCAAGTTACTGATGTCCATGGTAAATTAATTTAAAGTTTTATACAGGGCTTGTGTGTTTTTCAAGGACTTCTTAAGGTGCTTCTTAAGGTGGCTAAAGTCAAACCTTGTGAAAACATTCTGAAGTGAAACAGCATTTATTGTCCACTGTCCCGATTTCATACAGAACAGTGAAGAAAATATGCACTATCATTTGAGTTAAAAAATATTTGTTTTGAAGCTCATGGCAGGGTGAAAATCAAGTCTTGCGTTCCAGAAGTAGAAAGAAAAAAAACCCAATGTGACTTACTCTGATCATGAGGACAGCCTTGCGAATGTCGCGAATGCCATCATATACCAGACGGGAGGCGTCAATGAATTCATTCTCATCCACTGGTTGTGAGGGGTTTGCACTCAAGGCCTCCACTGCAGATTCCACTTGCTCCGTGAACCGTGGCATGACTGAAAAAGGTAGGATAAAGGGTGGGAGGAAAAAGGGAAAAAGAGAAAGAGAAAAACAATGATGATGAAGAGTCCCTCCAAAAAACAAAGAGAAGGAAGATCCATAACCAAAGTAAGCAGAGCGGAAAAGAACAAAGACATACCTTGAGTGAGGGATGGGATGTGTCATACCACTTGAATATTTTATCAAAAGGTTATCAAAAGCGACTTGACATCAACACAGATGAATTTATGTTTGAGATTATTACAAACGACGCCCTCAAAGATACTAGTATAGCCCAATTTTATTCTGTTGGAAACAAAACCTCTCGATTAATTAAAAATGTGTTCATTTTCGACTTTCACAGATAGATTCTCTCACCGCTGGTCTACTTACTTACTGTACTGCCTTCTATGGTGCCATGAGAAAGAGGGAACAAAACTGTAAAAGGAATAGAGCCCCGATTTGGCATAATAAGAGTTTTCCAATAGTAGGTTTCATAAAGCTGTACCGCGGGCTGCTATTTTGCCCCGTTGACAATATCATAACTCCAGAAGGCTTTCTAGCACATCTGCATTAAGAGCACTTCAAATTCCGTATTTAGGAATCAGATAGGTCTTCATGGGGGAGAGGCATGGATGTCAGGATGCAGATGTGGAAGCAGAAAGCAGCAGGAGCAAGAAAAAAATACATAAGAGGATTTGGTTTTGTGCTTACAGTTCATAACCTGCAGGCTTCTGTATAAAATTATGTTCAAAAGAAAATTGAAAATCTGGTAGTATTTTGATTGTTACAGTCACAGCGATCACTTCCCTCAACCTATTAGTGATGAGTCTTTCAAACCATTTTCCATTAAAATGACCAAGTAGCAACAATGCATTGTCATTCATGTCTAATGTAGAGCTAATTAACTTAAGGGCTGCAACCAACTTTCAGTCGCATCTTCCTTCTCAGTGTCGCAACCCTACTACCAAACCCATCACAAAATACAGAGAACATTGACACACAAGGTTTTTCAAATTGGTGCCGATATAGAAACCTTGTGATTATTTCATTGTGTTCAATATGCTTTGGATTTGTCATTGTTATTAGCTTTTTGCAACTAGGATTCTTAATAAATGCAAAATACCTAGACAGCCACTTACATACCCTTACCAGTTATTTTGATTTTTAAATTAATGCCAAAGGAAAGGGGAACAATATTTCTGACTTTGGTTCAGAAAGCATTCAAACCTATGGAAAGCCATAGCCTACTGACTGATCCAATCCAAATTCTCATTATAACTGTAATAAGCTACACTTTATACTGTATTATCATCATCATCATCATCAACTGGTAATCCACTTTGTACTTCACACTTATTTAAATTTTATACTTATACACACTGGTACTTTTTTTTTTTTTTCTTTCTGACCTGTATTATATTTTTTTGTTTAGTACTTTTATTCTTGTGTGCACTGACGTGATAGTGAGCTGCTGTAACAAAGAGTTTCCCCTCGGGGACCAATAAAGTATTTCTGATTCTGATTCTAACCTGAAAATGTCTGAAACTTCGGAAACTCCAAGTATACCAATAAAAACTCAAATTCAAGCCAGTTTAAGGCACTATGCTTGCCTATATTTGTAATACAGATGAAAGTGCCTGTCAGAGCAGAAATCTTAACAACTTACAATTGAAGAGCAACTTTTGAGTTTTAACCTGAATCCCATCACTTTATTATGGACGTGAGAAAATCAGACAACATTTCTGACGACAGTCTACATCTCCAGAGCTCAGCACCTCTCTCAGCCACAGCAGACATCCTGCATTTCGTGACTTTTAAAGTGCTCTCCCTCCAGAGGGCCAGGCCGTTTCCAAATCTGACAACCGACAAATCGTTCTGCCATCTTGTTAGCTTGCTAGTGATGGAAGCTAACATTGCTCACACATACTGCCTGATAATGGTATAGCACAGCATATGGACAAAAACAACTTCCATGATATAACTTCAGAGAAGATTTTCAGGGCCATTTGACAACTGAACAGTGCCTGCCGTGTAAATTAGTAGTGTCAGTTGAGTCTGAGGAGGCTGGATCCCATAACGCAGCATTCAAAATAAATACAGGAATGGCTGAAAACAAGTCTCAACTTCACTTAACGGAAAATTGCATTTGCCACACCAATTCTGGGTGTACCTGAAAAAGTGTTGGTATTTTTAAATGCCAATAACTTTCAAACTTGAAACAGCATCCAGAGTAAAGACATTCGAAAAGCCCTTTAAGAGTAGACTTCTGAGAAATAACTGAGCAGACCGATCTGGGTATGGCTTTGGCTGTGACACAAAACACTTATCAGGCATAAAGTGGACACAGTACCACACCCATAACAAGAAAGATAGGTTCAAATAATTTAATGTATGCTGAATTCATAATGAGCACTCAACAGTTAGCAAAAAACTCAAGGAGGGTTGGGTATGTATGTTCACCATACCCGCCTTACTGACAGAGACCCTATAGGGGAATAAGACCGGTAGGAATGCGTGACCTTGTCTTCTAGTTTCATGTGTAGAGTTACATGAATACAAAGCATAGTTTCTCCCGTTTGAATGTATCCCTTTCTTGTGCAGGTGAAGAATTAAAACAATAATAGAAATTAGAGTAAGGCAAAAGATGCTATAATAATTTTAAGCTAGAGATGTAAATGTGGTGTGTCTTAGTTATGGCAGTTCATCTGATCACCTGAATACTCATATATAGTAAAATCATTTAAGTGTGTTTAAATGCAATCTATTGGCAGAAACAAAACTATTCTTTGGACCATTACATGATTTTTTTTCTGTGGTACCTGTGTCAGTGAGGAGCTTGGTGGCCTCCAAGACCTTCTCTGTGTAGACTCCAGGTTCGTAATTGTCCATTTCAGAAGTGACCACATGGACGACTCTGGCAGCACGGCCTCGAATAGCCCCAGCAGTGCGATCCAAACCGTCAACATCTTTCTCCTGCAGAGCGATGACACACTTATTCACATCCTCCAGGATGTGGTTCTCTGGGGACATAAAACAACGATGCAATTAGTTGTGTATACTTTGTATTACTGAAACACTTTGTTCCAAACATGCCATCAGCCTGCCTGGATGCAAAGTCCACTGTAGTGTGGAAGTTTAACTTAAAACGGTCCTTTCATTTTTTTCCATCCAAGACATGCTTTAATCAAAGATGGAACATGTTTATATGAGTAACAAAGGGAAAATAGATAAAGTGAGGAAATTCTCAGCCTTCAGTCTGTGTTGGCATAATCCTGAAATTAAGAGGGCCCCTGAGAAGCTCAGGTATAGGATGGGGAGGGCTGAAGACAAATTCTCAGACTGCTTATTAATGGGGAGCCTGTAAAATGCAAATGTCCACTGTGTGAATTTAGAGTCTGTCCTTGGCTGGAGGTGAGAGAAGTCACTCTGCTTAATGCTTAACGAGAGGGTATGCCTGACAAACCATTTGTGTGCTTTAACACACATGACAGGATGTCAATTTCAGACGTAGTGCTGCTGATGCTTCAGTGCTTTCCTCTGTAGAGCCCAATCAGCCTCGGTATGTATGGCTCTCATCAGAGGAGACTAATACCACAAATCCCTTACAGCTGTTTTACCTCCTTTTAAGAATGGCCGTAAGTGCTTTGTGTAAATCTATCTTAATAATGACCAAAAGACCTGTCTATCAATCAGGTGACCAAACAGTGCACCGTCTGTTCTCACATAAAATAAAAAAGAAAACACAAATCATCAATGATCTTTCCAACAGTTTGAAACATTTATTTTGCCCCTGCATGGCTAAGACATGCAAATGAGCAGCACTCACCAGACACACAAAGGAAGTCATCAATGGATGTTATGTCATCAACAGCATCAGTGAGGACGCGGACCTGCTTCTCCCACTGCTCCTTGAACAAATCCATATTGTCCTGGGCCACCTTACTGTTGGGCTTGGCAGCAAGGGCTAACGCTGCATTAATCACCTGTAATCACCCAATTACAGCCATTAAAGCTCCATTACAGAATAGCCCTCAGCCAAAACATTAGCATAGGTTGATTGCGCGAACCCCCCCTCACTCTCCCACCCCAATGTTGGGACTGCAGCATGAAGCCAACTCATTCCTGGGAGTGATTGACACAGAGTGTTTTGAAGAATTTAATGAAATAAATATTTTGCGGGAAGAAACGTCTGTGGATATCAAAGTTCTGGGTGAACGGGAGCCACCAGGTGAGATTATAAAGGAGAAGTGGCAGCACAGTGGAGAGAGCTGGATCAGAGGTACAGCTGGGGACTGGTAGTTAGCATGGTAAGGGCTATGAAATGATGGGCTCAATGGTGGACACATGGACAACAAGACTTGAGGTACTAATGTTTTTTATTACTCTACCCAACTTGTCCGCAATATTCACTATAGTATGTGTGAAATTAAACCCACAGAGTTGGATCAAACCGTTTGCGGTTGTGACATGAAAAATTATGTATCTAAACGGTTAAATCTGGAAATGGAGGTTTTTGTACATGGATGGAATAGTTTTGGAAATGGGGGTGGGGTGTGTATAGCACAGGTGAGAGAGGTGACGTGGGGGCACAGAAAGGGAGCGAATCAATACATGCACACAAAAATATCGTCACTGCAAATGACCACATTTAGAAAATACTAATAAATATAAGTCTTTCTACTGTACTTTGAGTGTTTGTTTCAAATTTTTATTTGTTTTTTTTCCAATGTGTTTATTTTCAAAGTTTAACAAAGTGTGTTACTCCATGGTGCGGGTTGCACAGGGGCAAATCTCTACTTTGCCAGCACAGCCACCTGGAATTTAATTCGAGCTTCCTTTGGCGTGGTTTTAGGTTTCCACAAAAAAAAAAAACAACTAAAAAACACATTGCTTGCAGGTGGGAAACCATGTCGCTACACTGGAAACTCCAACACTACTTTCTTTATTTCTTTTCCCACTTATTACCACTAGCTATCCCACTTTTGTGTGGCATGTTTGTGACTATTTTCTGTATTTCATTTTCATTCTTTGTTACGATGAATAGACCTGTAGTCCTGAAAAAAAGTATTTATATCAAAATCATTACTACCATTGTTATATCGGCAACTCTTAGTGCTAGTATTAAAACACAATGTGGCAGAGATGCATTGGAGGCAAAACAGCCAGGTACCTGGGGGCAAAGACTTTCCAGTTGAGATGCTGCCATGCGGACCAGCTTCACTCCCTCTTCATTGTTGGAGATGGAGCATGCCAGGTTGGCCACCTAAACAGAAAACACACCCCTCTACTTTTTAGCCACAAACAGGGACTCGGACACAGTCTTATCTTGAGGGAAAGAAAGAGCAATACCTAGATACATAATTAATCTTAGATACGTTCATTATGGTAGCCTGGGTTAGGGATTCTTCTCTATCAGAAATGGAGACGCTCTGCAATAGAACTAATCCCTGTGGAACACAAACCCACTGCTGAGGATTAATTTATAAAGCTGCTAAAATGATACAATATGATGGCACAGAGGGGTGAAAAAGGAGAACTAGGAGGGGAAACAAAAGCTAAGCTGTAAAATAAAAGTTCTGTATTTGTTTCTCCAAATCCACATGTAAGTTGCAGCTGGTAACTAAGGATGTTCTCAGTGAAAATATCACATGGCTGCGAGATCGTCATTACACTCCTGGAATCAGCGTGGCAAAAATTCCTGACACCTTCAAAGATGAGCGAGAACTACAGCGCTGAGCTAAGCAAGTCTTGCTTAGCCTTTATGGTCTGTGGGTATATGTTCTTGTATTGACCAACAAATCAAGCTCTCCCACAATTATTTCTAAATATTTTTGCATCTTCCAGAGTAACATTATGCATCGACTCATATTCACAAAAATTTAGGTCAGAGACTTTGAAGATTCCCATTTGTTGGTTTGGATGTGCTGGCAACAATGCTGGAACAGAATGCCTGGGTTGTGAGGAACTGTGCCAAAGTGGGATTATCCACTGGACGGAAAATATGCTGAAACATAATCATTACAAAAGGCAAAAAAACAACTTGATTGTACTATAGCAGGAACAAGGACTGAAAGTTGTTTTGTTTGTCTTTTTAACAACCTGGGTTTTATTTTCGTAGTGTCAGCCATCAATCGGTTATATTTTACTCACTAATTGAATTGCTGAGATCTGGGTTATGCAGCAACATAAGCAGTGAGACTATCACGTACATTGTAAACAAAACCATAGTTTTACCATAATATTTAAAACTGTCTGTTCTGATCATTCACTGCATTTAAGCACTACATGCATTCACAACTATATAAGTCGGACTGGACAAAGCCAAAGCAGAAAGTTGCGTTTGAAAATGTTTATAATGGATTGCTTTGGTATTCTTTTCAACATTTGTTATTTTTATTTGTAATAACAAGGAAAACTGCTTTATTTTTCAACCTGTGTGTTCTGATTACTCATGTTTTGCCTAACGAACTCTACTGGCCTTTGGGATCTCAAAATTCAAGCTGGTAGATACAATGCTATTATAAAAGCATACTGTATAAATGTGAGTCAAATCTATGAAAATAAGATTCAGGTTGTAAAAAAAGAAAAAAGCACTGGTGGAAGGATGCATCACTGGCTGCAAGAGTTGCGGAATAGATGAGTGTGAAAGAGCCTCTCCTTTTCACCTCTACAAGTCGATGCCCACCCCCCACCTCAAAATTCCTGAGAGCAATTTTGTTGATGAGAAGAACTTATTCCACTGCCCTGGTGAAGCACTAAAACATCGATATAAACATATCCTAAAATCACTATGCAAACACATGCAGGGACCCTAGGCAGAACATTCAGTAACCCGAGAGGAGGGGTGAGAGAGCAGGTACATAAAGAAAAACTGGCACTTTATGGAGAGACCTGTGTTTTGACTTTCGTGATCTTTCAAATAAGCTCTCTCTTACCCTCACCATGATGCCATTTCAGCATAAAGGTACTGTGGAGGAAACCAAGCAAGGTCTTCCCTCAAGTCAACCAACGCTATTCCGCACCATTTAAAGTGTCATGGGAGTCAGGGTTGACTAAGTCTGTGCAAACATATAACAAAATGCACCTGTTTTAATTCTTACTATCTTTGCAGAGGAAAACAACAGTTATACAAACCTATAAAAGCCCAACAAAATGCATTTCATTCAGTGACAATCAACATGTCAAATCACTTGAAATGAGTAAGGACCAGTAATTCAATTATGCTGTCTAGGCACATACACGAAGGAAGGACAATGCTATAAACTTGATGAATATTATGTACAAGATAATAGGTTATGAATGCAATGTGGAATATTTCAGTATGACTCCCAAGAGCACAGGTCTCCAATGGTGGCAACGTCTGTTGTCAGGTCAAATAACCTTGATTTAATTCATTTAGAGATTAAGCAAATTCATCGGTCATATAATTACAAGCTGTTGTTTGATAACTTGCGCAAAGTCTATCAGCCGGATTTGTCATTTAAAGTAAATGAAACCAATAAAATAAAACCTCTAATTTTGCTTTATTTAATGATGTAAATAATTTCAACAGAACGACGTTGTGACAAAAAAAGGGTAAAGTAGCTGCTTAAAGGAGCCAAAAATGAATGTGGGTCAGTCGTAATGTTGCTTTCAAACAAATGTGTGAACTAATGCACCATTTGCCTTAAGGCAGCCTACACTTGGACAATCATGATGTCATACAAACAGAGCCTTAGAGTGGTGGCACGTTGCTGTTCCTACCTCGGAAGATAACGCACAGACCTTGTTGTGAGCAGTTTCACGTAGGAACTATGGGTAGAAAGCAAATAGCTCCTACATGAAACTGCTCACAACAAATCTGTGGATTATCTTGAGTAACTGGGTCATGATTTCGGGAAGGAGACGTTGCGGTTGAGTTTTGCAAATGCATTTTTTTGGGCAACACAAACCAAGGTCCACAAAGTACCATTATATTAAAATAATTCAGACATCTCTACGGCCGATATCTCCAAAGCTCTGCAACTCACATCAAAACCCTCTAGATGGATACACAGCACAACAGGTAAGAGGAAAAATATGTATTTTTGATTTTGGGGTGAACTGTCCCTTTAAGATTGAACCAAATTTGCCCAATGCTTAAAACGTAACTAGCAGCATTATGTGGGGATTTTTTTTTTTTTTTAATATAATCTCTGTAAACTTGAGGACAGTATGTTCTATTCTTCACTGACGCTGCCTTTCACTATATGTTTAGACGGACACCACATAACACTGCCTATTTCTATGCTAATGTCTTCAAGTTTATTGTAAAGGGAACTCCACCCCGTCCAAATGAGTTCAACAACTAAAAAAAAGTATTTTTTATTTAATGCCATTCATCAAAGCTGTGCTTCTTCATGTATCGTTTCTAAGTGCTGTAAGCAGATGTAGTACCAGAGCATTAGGAGAGTCCACCAATGTCACACTCTAATGCCACTTCAGGAGCTACATAAGAGTCTACTCCTCAGTATGGTTCCCTAATTCAGCGGTTTCCCTGGTGAATGCTTGTGCTGCCCTGCTTTCGCTGGAACAACCAATGCAGCTACTCTCATGGTCATCTGCCCATGGGAAGAAGTCACTATCAAAGGTCAGCATTTGATGCTCTGACACAGGCATAACGAAATTGAAGGAAAGTGCACTAATGAGGACAACTGATGTTTGTGAGCTTGTTTCCCATCCAGATCCATTACTTTGCCTTGCCTCTTGCATCTGTATTCTTGTTGCCATGTATATGTATACAGCACTGGAGACATACAAATCTCAATAATTCCCAAAACTGCCTCCTCTGTTAAAAGATGAGACCAGCCACAGAGACCCTTTTAAGAGATTTATCTTTGTAGGTATCACTATAGCACACATGTGGAGTTAGCCAACATGAAGTATTACATCAATCTGTTGTGGCAAGGACAACATTTTCCCAGAGGTAGCACTTATCCTTGAGCTGTGGTTGTTTCACTCCTTTGGTTCTGCTTAAAAATGTGGTCTGTTGCTATAACCATACACTGTTCTGTTTGTCTGCTCAGTATAGCATCAGATTAGTATCAGCAATGCCTTCAATTTAAAAAGGCTGTTAGAAAGTGTGTGTGTGCGCGCGCGCGCGCGAGTAAAAGAGTGGAGAGAGAGAGAGAGAGAGAGAGTGTTAAAGACAAAGACAGCGACCACAGAAATGTATTTCAATGTTTACAGCTTTGTTTTCATTAGGGAAAAAAGATCCCAGATTGCTGTGTTCTGAGGCACTGTAATACTAAAGTTGTATCACGAGGGAATCTCTGAGAACAGAGCCACAGAGAGAGAAAGAACAGAGATGCTGGATGAAGACTAATGTTTACGATAAACTAAGCTAAAATGTCCATAACCGATGGGATGGAAGGAAAAATAAATGTTATGAATTTGGGTCACATCAGGTTTTGACTGAAAGCATTCAAAATCCTACATTACCTCAATCAGCTTGTTGGCGTGCTCACGGAACACCTGTGCATATTCCTTGACTTCTTTCTCGTTGCCGTTCTTGGCAGCTTCAATCAGGACCAAGAGGGGAACATTGGTCTCCAGGAAAGAGTCGGAGACATGGTCCATTACAGCTTTACGCAGCTGTGAAGTAGGAAATAAAAAAAAAGAAAAGGCACTGTTAAAATACCACCCGGTGCATATGCACTGACATCTTCAGTACAGCTTGTTGACGTGACTACAAGACAGACACCAGGCTCCTAAGAGGCCAGCTAGTCAACTATATCAGCCAAACTATGGATAAAATATTTGTGATGGGGAAAAAAGTTTTTTTTTTTTTTTTTTCTTACATTAAAAGCCCAGGGAGCACAAACACCCAGGTTAGGTGCAAGATGAAAAAAAAAAAAAAAAAAAGGCAGAGCCGAGAAAAAACAAACCTGTCGGCGAAGGTCTCTGGTCTTCTTTGTCATCCTGTCGATGGCTGTGTTCAGAGCATCACTCCTGTCCTTCCTTCCTGCCTGAAATATGAACATGGGAGAGGAATTAGCGAGTGGTATTATTCAGTGATGACCATGTTTCCAGCATATTTGTTGTGGATGATCTGTATAACAAACATTCTGATGAGCCTAAGGATCAGATCGTATTGAATCAATCAGTATGTCTGCCAGAACAATTCAGCAGACGTGCTGTAGTTTTAGAATTTACAGTTAAAAAGGTTTGTTAAATGTTAAAAGTTACGAGCCAAGTATCTCTCTCACTCGCATTTTCTCTTTTTCTTAATTAAATGTAAAGAAAAAAAATTGCAAAAATTATATTATGCTGTTACATGCTGGTGGGTACACTTTAGAATTTTTGGTTTGTTATTAGTGAATTTAAATGAATAATCCCATGATGAATGGGTCATGTAAATGGCCAGACACACAAAAAGAAACTACTGATTCATCCATCAATCTATTTTGTAAGTTCCAGTGAGAGTAAGGGTGACCTTTAAATATTAGTGCAGCTAGCGTTCTGCAGATACCCATTCTGATCCATTTCTGATGCTTTTATTTACTGTAAACCATTGTGCTCTGGATAGACCAGCTGTCAAAAGCACCCCCATTGCCCTCTGTTAAAACACTGGAATCATTTCCTAACTCATAGCATTGCGAGCGAACCATAGAGGACACAAACAAACAGTGGCCAACAGTTTCAATTATTAATATACACGCACTGAAAGCATGCGCCAATAAAAATACACAGCTGCTTTGTGTTAAAAGATAGCTGATTTGCATCTATATCAGTGCTATAATTCATGGACATCACCCCGTCTTATGTGCTGCTGTGGTAAACTGCATTTAAATCCAAATATCTATTGATGCAGGAATCAAGAAAGGCTATCAAAATCCTGTCCAAGCCTTCCTGCCACCAAAGCTCTCTTCATGGATATTGTACAGAACACTGTACAATATATTACAGTAAACCATTCAAGGCAACCTGTGATGCAGGCTTTAGTTTCTTAATGCAGAGCTGTCAAACATTTAGAAATTCCTTTATTTTAAGTACTGATTTTTATGTCAGAGAGACAGAGCGAGAGAGGACATGGCACTGGTAGATTCTAAATCAACAACTTCAGATGAGGATAAGGACAAGTACAATTTGGTTCGGGAATCCCCAATTTTAAATAGGTCTGTCTTGGTATTTTCCATACATTTTTAATCAATTGTTGCCTAAATCATTTTGTGTTGTAAGCTATTTGTCGTGGATGTTGGTTGTGTATAGAAATCCATAACTAAGATAAAAAGGTAAGTATTTAAATGTATCCACATCAGTGCTGACATGGTCTATTGTTCGTTCATAAAGAAAAAGCAGCTGTAAAAAAAGTGAATTGCTGTGACAACACTGAGCACTAATATTATATTCTAATTTCTTCCCCACAGGTGTATTTTTTCTTATCTTCAATGAGAAATTTGTGTTGATTAAAGAGGTCACAATTGACTACACATGGCTAACTGTGTAAATTATGTACAGTAATACTGCAACACCATTGGCAGCAGTCACACAGCTAAGTGCTACGCAGTAGTCAAAGCCTTAACCACTGGCCCCCACTGAGAGCAGAGAGATGTTCAGTCACATTCTGCAAACTGCTCAAGCGAAAACGTGGAAAATCTGAAACTTTCAGGAGGGATGGAGAGAGAAAGAAAAAGCGTGAGGCAGAGAGAGATTGACAGATACTGGAGAATAATAAAATTAGAGCAAAATGAGATTAACAGGAAAGGGCAACAGAGAAAAGGCAAAGAACCAGTTGGACTCTGGGTTGCTCATCCCCCTCATAATGCTCAAATCAACTGCCACATAACACCATGGACGGTGGTGGCATTGACCTGGCCCATCCCCCGCTGCCCTTTGCTCATTGGGGGGTTGTGTACATAGTTAGGGGCCAGGGAGCTCCAACAGCACTAATCCCCTGTGATTTTGTGCCAGTTGGATGCAGTTGCTGTGGTAGGGCCTTAGTCTGCTCTGCCCCTACTCTCTAAATCCTATTTCATTCATGCCTAGCCTATATTTCATTTCCACGCCAGAGGGTTCTAAAGCACTTCCTTCAGGTGCTTATTATGGAGGCAGTTTCTCTGCGGCATCTTTTATGATACCCAAGTGACTCTCTATCCATCTCCTTTAGGACAGATTTAGGAACATCCCTTTTCTACAAAACCACTAGTCTGCTGGATTATGGAAAAATTCAAAGAAAATAAAGTATGTTTGTGTCAAATGATTTATAATTTCACGTTTTTGCTTTTAAGAATACCAAATGGAAAGTTAGCTCACTTCAAATAGAGGGAATGTCTATCATGCCCCCTGAGATTTAAGCGTTCCCCCCCATGTTTTCCACTGTCACATTCTGTTGAAGAGTCCCAGCGGGACATGTAGTCTACCACAATAAAAGTGGAGAATGACAGCAGCATGTTGGTCAGGTGACCAGGAAAGCCACTGCCAGATGCATGTTTTATAAAATAAAATTAGACAGTACAAATGTGTCATTTTCAAGTTCTCCATACAAATTAAAATTTGAATTACAAAAACTATTAAATTTGTAATTTCACCATCATCTAATGGCAAAGCACACAGTGGAAATTGAGTTCTTTGCTTTCATTAAGTACAATGTCTTGTCTTTAACAGGTGCAACACGAGTTAAAATCCATATCAAATAAAATCCGTATGGGAATCAAAGTAATACACAAGTATAAAGCAGGGAGGAGTGTGGCGGGCTCCAGCAATCTGAGGTCACGTTGCTTGAGTGAAATGAAAGGTTGACGGGGGGAGAGTGCCAAAGTTAAAAGACAACAGTATTTGTGCTTCATACCGTCTCTTGTATCTAGTCTTTGGCTGCTTCAAATCTAGTTCATTGCACTTACCCTTACACCATCTCCACCCACATTAAATAATTACGGAAAAGTCTACATTTCCATGCACTGAACTACAGGTATCACATTCTGATAAGAACTCTAAATGGTGCTGAAATATAGCCTCCTTTTAAAAAACACAAATCAAACCCATTTGCACGATGTTAACAGCATTTTAGTTACTTTGATATCACCTTGTGGTTCACACCATCAAGCAAGTATTTGATCTGGTCAATTACGTTAAAAGCTAGCCTAATTTAACTTCAGAGAAGCTGGCCATACATCACATGCCAGTGCTCAAAAATTAAAACACTGCACTCAGGATATGTCAATTATGAATATAAGCTAGGCATCCTATGTTAGCACTGCTACCGCATACTTGCTCCTGTACAGAGATATGGCAATGCAGAACGCCTTTGTTTACCCATTCTTATGTTTATGTTGTATAGAGCCACATGCTACAAACTATATTTTGCTTTGTTAGGTTATGTTGTTTAGGTCTCTGGTATACATTCATATATAGCGCACATGCAGAAAAACGGCAAAGCAAGGCTGAGATTTACAGCTGTGGTTAATTTCAACAGCAAGCTGCCGCAACACGTTCAAGATATCAATATTCTGACGGTGACGAGCCAGTGGGAGGGAAGGGGGGACGCATGAGGGAGGTGGAGGAAGACTGAGGTGCACAAGCAGTGTGTATGAGGCAGAGAGCAAGTGACTGAGCAAGAGAGTGAGAGGGTGTTTGTGAGTGTGGGAGAGAAAAAGAGAGAGAGAAACAGTAGTGATGATCGACGCCAGGCTGCCACCACTCTGTAGCAGTGAGTGGCTGCAACAAAAAGCACAGAATAACATCCCTGACTCCCTGCTCTGCTTTTTTCTCTCTCCCTGCGTCTCAGCTCGCAGACGAGGGCTCCGCTCACAGCTCTGCAGAGGCTATGCTGAGACTGAGCCCGCGTCGGGAGCAGGATCTCTGGCTGCCATCAACAAGTTAGGGTTGGAAGACCACAGCCATGAAAGAGGAATGCTTGATCTTCAATTAACAATCTGAGCTGACATCATTGCGGTGGAAGGGAAACAAAAGGGTAAAAAAAAGAAAAAGAAAAAAAGGAGAGGAGGGGGGGGGGGGGTCTGTTCACCGGAGTCGCTCTGGATGCAACTGATCAACTTAAAAAAATATATATATATAAATATTTATTTCATGGATTCGTGGGATGAAGGAAAAGATTCAACCCTTTCTTTGAGCTTGGATTTTAAAGGACTCTAAGCAAAATAACAGGAGTAAACATCATCTTGGGACATGGAATTTCATATTTTGTTTCAATTGGGTGGGCTCAGAATTGCTTTATTTCCAAAGAAGCTGATTCCTTTTGTGCTTACTCAAAAGGGTTTTTTCCCTTTGGATTTTTCTTCCATCTGGTTGCTCCAAGAGTCTGCGGAAAAGGACAGTTGAATGCAGCCTCCGATGTGCACAAAAGAATGGGTAAGTTAGCCCCTTTATCTGGCAGGTCTGGACATGAATAGGGAATACAAGTAAGAGCAAGGGAGGCTAAGGACTAAAAGCTCTTCAGTCTATTTACTGCAATTGTCCTTCCTTTTTCATTCTTCACCGAGACACGAGTTGGGAAAATATACACATTTCAAATACCACTTGTATGGTATAGCAGACAAAAACTCAATCAATTTAAATTCAAACAACAGCAGCATACTTGAGCTGCTCAAAAACGAAAAAACATAAAAAAAAATAACTGACAGTAATCAGCAGAAAATTTTAATTGAAGCCAAATTACAGAGCACAAAATGAGAACAACATAGGAGCAAGGGAGTGAAAACAAAGTCCAGCTCATGTATGTCATTGATCCTTAGATGAAGTAGATGGTATCTCGGTTAAACCTAAGCTCAAAGAAATCATGTTTACATACATTGTGAAAGTTGTCGATGTAAAATATCGACTGGTTTATGTATGGAAAAGAACGAGAGCACACTCAAAAAAAAAAAACAACACAACAGTCACCATGAATTAGTAATAAGTGCTCTGCAGAGATAAGCTTTCCCGCCCCACAGTTCATTTTCTTATCTTTGAACCCACCCAGGTTTCCATTCAAGGTGGCCATTGGTGGGACCTGCACCAGCGGCTCTGTATCTGTGTGTGATCAGCATGCTCCTGGTGTGCCTGCTCCCTCCTGCATCGTGCACAACATGCCCTCAAAAATGCCGCTGTGAGGACCTGCAGTTCTACTGCGACACCCAGGGGCTTCAGGCACCCCCAGATGGTGTGGACAAGGGGGCCCTGGGGTTGTCACTACGCCACAATAGCATCACTGAGCTCAGCCCTGATCAATTCTATGGCTTCAGCCAGCTGACATGGCTACATCTAGACCACAACCAGATTACCACAGTACAAGAGGATGCCTTTCAAGGGCTCTACAAGCTGAAGGACCTCAATCTGAGTTCCAATCGTATCACCAAGTTGCCCAACACAACCTTCATCCACCTCATCAATCTCCAGATACTGGACCTGTCCTTCAATCAGATGACTGCATTGGAACCAGAGCTGTTTCATGGACTAAGGAAGCTCCAGATACTCCACCTCCGCTCCAATTTACTTCGCACCACACCTGTTCGCGCATTCTGGGACTGTCGCAGCCTGGAATATCTGGGCCTAAGCAGCAACCGTCTACGGAGTCTCGCTCGGAATGGATTTGCTGGGCTCATTAAGCTTAAAGAGCTCCACTTGGAGCACAATCAGCTGACTAAGATCAACTTGGCCCATTTCCCTCGCCTTGTTGCCCTCCAGTTTCTGTATCTGCAATGGAATAAGATCAGCAACCTAACATGTGGCATGGAGTGGACCTGGACCACTTTAGAGAAGCTGGACCTCACAGGAAATGAAATTCGTGTTCTGACACCTGATGTGTTTCAAACGCTGCCAAATTTAAAGATTTTGCTGCTGGATAACAACAAACTAAGCAGTCTGGATCCCCAAGTCATGGATATGTGGCAGTCTCTGGGTACCGTTGGGCTGTCTAGCAACCTTTGGGAATGTACCAAAAGGATTTGCTCTCTGGCCACTTGGCTAAGCACCTTTAAGGGAAGGTGGGAACATTCCATTCTCTGCCATAGTCCTGAATATGCCCAAGGTGAGGAGATACTTGATGCCGTTTATGGATTCCAGCTTTGCCAGAATTTTTCAGCGCCGGTTGTTCAGACCACTGGTACAACCACAGACGCTACTATAGCTGCAGAGATCACAAGCTCCTTGTTTGGAATTATGCAGACAACCCCCACGCAGGACTATGCAGAGGATTTTGGGAGCTTTACCACAGTCACTACAACAACAACCACAACACAAACACCACGCACTGCTCAAGCAACTACTGCTACATTGGAAGAGGCAGCTGTAACGGAGGACTTCTCGGCAATGGACAACACTGCTATGACTCATAGGGTTATCATTGGAACTATGGCCCTTCTATTTTCATTCTTTTTCATCATTTTCGTTGTGTATATCTCACGGAAGTGCTGCCCTCCCACCCTACGCCGGATACGGCACTGTTCAGCTATTCAGAATCGCAGACAGATGAGGACCCAGCAGCGGCAGCCTATGGCAGATCTAGCTACACAGGTACCCTATAATGAGTATGAGCCCAGCCATGAAGAAGGGGCACTCGTGATCATCAATGGATATGGGCAGTGCAAGTGTCAGCAACTGCCTTACAAAGAGTGTGAAGTATGAACTCTTATTTATTCCTAGAGCATATGGTTTGCCATTTGACCATTTCAGATGATACAGGGTTTGCTTTTTTGATTTTTTTTCCAGTTTATGTAAAAAGCATAATTTCTACAAGTGAGATTTGAGAATATGTGAGAGATGTTGAATGCTACAATGACAGATGTTAAAAATGACAGTTTAGGGATGATGTAGAGATAGTCACAAATTTATTTTTCTATGAATGCAAGGTTGTTCATATCAGGCAGGGGCAATCATTTTAAACAAGAAATTGTAAACTGTGAGATTTGTCTCCACATTGTCTCTATATTCTGCAGCACAGAGAAAATACTTAGCCAAATGGTCCTCTGCTAACAGAATACATTAAGTGGAGAAAAGTGATTTATGTCTTGTTTCTTTTAAAGAGTAAATATCTGAAAACATGTTTCTAGCTGCGCCACAGGCAGTGTAAGCCAATCACTCACTCACTGGAGCAAATTAATTGGATCAATAATCAGAATATTTTTGTTTTACAGGTTTCATTGTTTTGGGAGGACTATGACACATTAAAAGGCCACTATGACCAAAATCAAATTCTGAATTATAACTGGAAAAAAATGTCATTATTATTATGTTACAAACAAAAATAAATCCTCTCGAGGAAAGCAGAACCCTGAAATTCTATTTGGTATACACTAATGATATCACATTTACCAAATCAGACATGGGTCAATTAGGCAAGTCTATAACCTTTCATCAGATGAAAAGACTCTGTGTTTCCCCATTTACAGAATTTATTTGGGCAGTGCAAGTGTTTGGAAATTTGGATTTCTTCCAAAATGTCTTCTGTGTGGAAATGCAGCTTAAAGTTTGTATTGATTGAAAAGACATCTGAAATCATATATACATGTATATATGATATATACATACATACACACACATATATAATGTCTAATCAGATATTAGCTGGTAAATGCAATGCTGTTTTGCAGCTGACTCAAGTTGTTGGATGATGGCGCGCCCGCCCACGAAGGCCAACTGCCACAAATAAATTCTCAACCTGTGGGAAACACTAAGCATTGTTCATCCGTGGTTAATCTCAAATATATTCTACCGCTTAGCAGAAACACATGGATGTGTCTCACCTTGGACATCAACAAAATTATTAGGCCTTTAAATGTACAATGGCCTGTACATGGACTCTCTAGCTCCCAAATACCAGACACACTGTGACCATAATATCTTCTACAGCTTAACCTAGTACGTACAGTTAGCTGATTTGCCTTTACATACAAGGATCAATATACAGACAAGCTAGTGTGAGGTGTGAGGGCAGCAAGTGAAAGGGTAATGAACAGCGCAAATGCCAGACAGGAGAGCATTTCACTCTGAAAATAAAACCTTTCCCAGTAGCCCAGGCTCTTTACTGCTTACACACTAATCAGGACTGACAGGCTCAAGATTGAACCAATTAAGGCAAGGCAAAAGGAATCTAATATTCTGTCAGCCACACCAGTGATCCAGCAACA
Source organism: Coreoperca whiteheadi (assembly GCA_011952105.1). Lineage (NCBI taxonomy): Eukaryota > Metazoa > Chordata > Actinopteri > Centrarchiformes > Sinipercidae > Coreoperca > Coreoperca whiteheadi. Next base: position 11,043,071 of record CM022490.1, read on the forward strand.
TTTAGCTTGTTCAGCCACTCAAAAATAGTTCTAGTATAATCATCCTCCGCACCACACAAAAACATAAGTGAACCTTTTAATTTAAAGCATTGTTCGTGTTAGGGATACAGAGCTGTCATTTACAATCTAAAAAAATGGGGTTACTGTGAATAATAAATATATCAGTTCCTTGATTAGCAGTCACAAGTGTCAAGTTGAACTGCGGTCAATACCCTGAAAGCAAATGGAGATCCAGTGATAAGCGAACAGCAAGCCTGGGTTAGGACACATTTGTATGCAGCAGGGAGAGGATGTGCATTAGCATCAGACTAAAGCTGCTGCCGCAGCTCCGCACTTCTTTGTGTTCAGTTTGGTGGTGGGGGCAGGGTAAAAGAGAGAGGGATTGAGAGGAATTGATGGGACGATGGAGAAGGGCAACTATGGGGTAATGTCGTAGTTTATTAAAACCAACCAACCAATCTTTCTGGCCATGTAAATGTAGTAGAGAATCGAATTATACTGACTGACAGCACCTTGGGCTTGAAATGCACACTGACCACACAGCAAATATTGGATAGCTTACTAGATGAATTGTAGTGAAAATGTTGACACTGAAAAATTCAAGACAAATTCTTAACGCTGGAAATCAGAATGTGTAATTTTCATTACAGTTCTTGACAACGTTTGGCTATGCTTAACGAAGTCAGCGATTAAGATCGCACAGCACCTTGAAGAGGGATATCTGGTTTTGAGTAATTAGGATGCAGTTCGTTGGCTGGTGGCCCCTAGAGGTAGCCAGGGCGTACCATTTGTGGCTTTGTCGCTTTATTGAGCCTGTCAAAATTTGACTTGAAACTTCTAAATTAATGCTTGTGTCAATGTCTCTCTGCACATGCTCATAGGATGCCTACAAGAACTTCTCAGAACGTGTTTGTGTAAACCAAATATTGTTACACTTCACACATTTGAATTCAATGAAAAAGATTGCATACACTGATCATACTGATTTCCAAAGCCAAGCACCTCCACTTTGTTTCTAATTTTGTTTTCTTCCAGCTTCGCACTGCTTTTACTATTGCCCTTCTAATCTGTCTTGCATGTTCAAAAGTCAAATTTGAGTTGAATATTTCTTACTGTCATTCAGCAAACATTATGAAGAGACCTCATTTGTGATAATACCAAGAATGGGGATTTATGTGGAATTCCTATGAAGTTCGGTCACTCATTTGACATTTCACTGTTTAAGACTATGGTTGTACTAAGTGACTGAAAATCCACAAAATTTGTAGAAATATGCATCCCTTTGCACTCTGGCTCTTTGTAAACTGTTTTTGTTTCCTCTTGTCATCCTCTAGCCCTGGACCCCACCCTGCCTATAAATAAAAAAGAAAAACCAAGTTAACCAATCCCCTCTCTCTTACCCAACCCTCTTTGTGCAAAATGAATGCTTTTCTCTTCCCATTTTCCTTTTGTATTGTAATATGTACAATTTCATATATGTATAGTGGATAAGATGTGCCAAACTGAAAAAAACATTTTCCCCTCAAAACATATATTTTTTAAATAAAATGGTTATAATTTACAGAGTGTTTGCTAACTGATGGATGCTCACAACTTGGTTTGGTCTTTCATTACATTTTGGTTTAATGGGTAAATCTTTAGCTTATAAGAAAATCCTTAAGCAAGCCAAACCCAACCCTTGATGAAGATGGTATGCATCAGTATGTTGGCAAATTCTGAAAGTATGTCATTTAGAAACAATTTCAAAAATAATTCTGCTAGGCACATTTTAAAGGACTAAAGGATTAGAGATTTATTCAATTCCAATTTCCCTCCGACAATGCATGTCAACATAATGATTAGATCATCTAGTTTACAATTCAATAACAATTCTAATTACGTTATGCAGAACTCATGTTTCTTGGGTCCACAATGTAAAGAAGCTTGAAAACCCCTGCTTTAAAGGCAGAGTGATGCATTGTTTTTACAATTCTGAATGTGGGCATTTAAACAGAATAATAGCTATTGAAGAAAAATCAATGCTGTTTCCTGTAACATTTTGCAGAAAGTGGTCTAAGAAGCTTTGACAGAAGACTCCTTTATCAATTATTTCAATTAATTGGTTAATCGTTTTATTAAGTGTCAGAAAATAGTGACAAATGCCCATCACAAGGTTCCAAGAACCCATGTCAATGTCTTCAAATTGCTCATTTTTTCCCAAACAGTCCAAAACTCAAAAGGTATTGAATTTATAAAGATATTTACACAGATTAAGCATTCAATCCTCACATTTGTGAAGATGGAAGCAGCAAATGTTTCAGGTAATTTTGCTAGATAAAATGACTACTCATCAGAAATACTTAGTATTTATATTAGTTAAGTAAAGGCACAAATGCATCAACCTTCAGATAACATTCAAGGTTATGAATTTGGTGCCTATTTGTCATAAGGGTGTTTGCTGAAAGTTGTCAGTTAATGCCACACTGGAGTGAAATAAATCTGGTGTATTTCAATGTGGCAACAAAGTTTTTTATATAAATATGGGAACAATCAATACAAGATTAACAATGATAATGAAACTTGTAAATGTCAAGTGAATAAATGTCCAGTGTTGGAGAATAACTTTAATCTTAGACAAAATGACCATTTGACATTGACACTGCATAACAAATGCTTTTAGTCATTAATAAATTAAAACTATGTTATATTATAAACTACTACTATATTGCGAGGCAAGTGTTAGTGCACTAACAACTACGGATTAGCAAATGATCTCAGTAACCCAGTAAAACCTGAAATTACCCAGAGCTACAGAAAACACATTCATTGCCTTTTGGATTTTTGGAACAATGAGGGGCAAAGGATTTTTAAAAGATGGCTTTATACTCTGGGCTTTTGCAAGTTGACGTTAGAGAGGCAGAAACTACCTGCACAGATGCAACTTTGGCTTTTCAAACTCAGCAAGTTGTATGCATGGTAATAAAAGAGGAGTCTACAAATTCTACCATGTAGCAGTTTTACACACTGAAGGTGCATGATATCCACCAGGAATGTCACAGAAGCACCGTATTTTGTTTTATGTGTGGGTATATTCATGACCAGAGCATTAAGTTTCTTACCCACAGATCAAAGTCATCTCTCCATATACCAATCAATTTGCCTTCCATTACCAATTTGTGGGAAAAATGACTTTTTCCCCCCATTTTATGTTTACATAGATACATTGTGAGAAGACAAAAAACAACTACATATTATTCATAGATATAAGACGTCTAATGGAGACCAAGAGCAGCTTGTGTACCATTCCATGCATCTGACCTATGATGCTCACTGGACAATCTTTCAATATTAGTGAACTAAAACTAAGTGAGGAATCTTGTAAAACGGGTTAAAATTTGAGTTCACTGTACATCAGACGAAATCTTTTCAGTTGTTATGACTTGTTTAAAAAAAAAAAAACACAACACTAATCAGAGTCCCTACTCCATTATAAGAAAGTTATATGCAGAAGTTATAAGTAAGGCATGCAGAATGGATGAAGTAGCACTGAACCCATCCTGTGTTGGTGGTACTGCTCACAATCACTGCACCACTTCATTAGCCAACTAATAACAATTAGTACCTGTGGAGTCACAACATTGTATTGAGAAATATCACACTGCAATATTTAGTTTACCCCTCTATAGGATGCTATACAAAATTGAATAAGAAACTTAAAAGTTCTGTTTCAGCCTATATTCTCTTTATGACGATCCATTCTTCTGTCCAACATTTTTGATTTGACTGGCTTTACTAATTTTACTGTATAATGCACAGCTGTATAATGTTGAAATTATATCAGGTCATGACTGAAGGTGTGTTCACACAGGATGCGAATAAATCGCACTATTCGCGTTAAGTTAGACGCTTGAACATTTTGAGTTTACTTGCTTCATTCGCGCGTGGAATTCGCTCCATTCGCGTCTACATTTCTACACACCAGACGCGAATTTGCGTCATGGAGGGGTTTAGCGGTGAGCCGGTCCCATTGAGTAAAGAACGTTTTTTTTCCAACTTACCAGATTGTCCGACCTCTTCACTCACTTTCGTCCAAAGGTTTCAGGTTTCTATAATGATGTGAGGACGTATCGTACAGCTCCGGGTATCCACACACAGCCACAATTATTTTATCCTCTCTCTCTGGTTTTTATGGGGGGGTCGCAACCAACCTGTTCAGGTGCATGCCGCCACCTACTGTGTGCAACTATTATTTTATCCCCCATTGTTGTTTGGATTTCTGCCTCGCTCCTAATCACGTCTCTACTCAAGCAAGCTCCTGATTGGTTAACGCAGCGCGAATATCCGCCACAGGTCAGATTTTTCAACTTGCGCAATTCGCACGTCAAACGCTCAAGTCGCGCCACAGAATGTCATTTGTGTCTTTGCATTGACTTAACATGTAAATCACTTGAACGAATCGCTACATTCGCGCCCGGTGTGAACACACCTTTACAGATAAGGTACAGGCAGATGATATTTTATGACTATGATCAGACTGGGGACCAAAACACAAAAACTCTGGAAAACCCTGGATTAGAGATTTCCTAGCAATTTGTCAGAACGCCCACATAACAAGCCTAATGTGTTCAAAAGAAAGAGAACGACGGTTTTCATTTAAGGCTTCAGACAGCCAGTTTTACTGAGATGTATACTTCATCTGAAGGTAACTTATTGTATGTCAAGCAGTTTGGGGAATATAGGCTGACATGGCTATCCAACTGTAAGTGCCACTTTAATTTTAGCTGCTCTTTTCTTGATGAGGTCCACAAAAAGCAAGCTTCAGTAATTAACCTGCAGACTGTACCCAGGTGGGGGTGGCACTAAACTGACGAGTGACTGCATAGCTTCAGTAGTCTGCAGGGTTCAATGACTCAGAGCCCATGTATGCATTATTAGGCCTCCAATAAGTCTAAATGCTTACTAGGGGGGACATATTGATCTGGACGCTCATCAGCAAACACATTTTAAACCATTCCTCAATCATATCATTTGTGGGATCCAAGTGCAAACAACAGAGGTGAGCAAACCAAAAGTCCTTTCAGTATCTGTGGACAAGACAAACTGCAAAATGCTGAACTTTCCTATTAATCTCTTTGCAGAAGATGGCAACTTCACCTCGCACACAAGAGAGCATTATAGCCATCTACGTCTTTATTACATTCTTAATAAATTCACCTTTCCTCATATCAAAGATGAGAGCAAATTCAGAGACAGACCCAGACACAAAATCCTTCAAGACCACTATACAAAATGCAAAGCAACTATACAGAATTTAAAAGGCATTAAAGACATTACTAAAGCTGGATACAGGAAATACAGCTGTGATTCTCCTTCTCCTACAAAGCGTGTTGATGCAAGTACTGCTAAGAACAGGACCAACAGAGGAGACATTTGCAAAAAAGTCTTTCAAGCAACAGCATACTGACGCAACTTTAAAGATTAATGCTACAAATTGCAAGACGGTAGATATTAAGCCAATACTAAATATATCAGCATAAGCTTTTGAAAGCAAAAACTAATGAGTCAATTATAGAAGAGCATTGCTATCACTGATAAATCAAACCTATATAAGACTATGAGTCTCTACTGATGGTGTCCATGACTGATAGCATCAGCCTGTGGCTCACTCACTCAGGTCAGCTGTCAGAGCCACAGACACCAGTTATTTAGATTTATTCTAAAGATTAAATTGTTTCCCCCTTTGTGATGCATTGTCTCAGTCAATCCCAGCATTCCAGATGGCAAGTCCTCCGTTGTTGCCTCTTACCCAGAAAGCAATACCCTAAAGTTATAGGCAAATGGTTCAAAATGTAGTACATCATTAAATAAAATACACCGCTGAAAGCTTCTTGGGTAACAGCTCTGACAGCTCTTCCTCCAGTCAAGAAAACCCTCGTTTTCTGTACAAATGGACGACAACAGATCGATACCTTAGCCTCAATACCTACCTTCAACTGCCTGATTACAAACAATAGTGGTTAGCATTGTTTTCCAAAAGCTAGAAGGGCATTTGTTTGATTCCAGGCTGGGACTTTTCTGTGTGGAGTCTGCATGTTTTCCCCACGCCTTATGGCGTTTCCTCCAGGTGTTTCAGTTCTACCATAGTTCAAAGACATGCAGGTCAGGTGAAGTGAAAACACCTACTGCCCACAGGTGTCAATGTGAGTGCGAAAGTTAGTCTGTGTATATGTTTCTTAGTCTTGTGATAGAGTGGTGACCTGTCCATGGTGTACATCGCACCGTGCTGAATGTGTGCTTGGACAGGCTCCAGTCCCCTGGGCCCTGAACAGGATATAAGGTGTAGATAATGGATGGACGGATATTGTTAAATGTTCTAACAAAAAGATATATAACATCTTGAGTATGTGTTGAATGCACTCGGTTAGAAAAGCAGGAAAAGAAATGTGCTTCATTTTTAAAAGGAATTGTTTTCTTAACAATAAAGTAAAGCAATCCCCATTCTCCTTTGTTATTTAATATCAGAGTTGTGAAAACAAAAAATCTGTTGCCACGGTCAGTTGAAAACTAAGGGACTTGATACAGCTGAGTATCTGCGCGAATGTGTGTGAACGTGTTAGGACATGAATCGATGTGGTTTATCGCTTTAGAAATATTTTCAATTCACTTCAATTCAGTCTACCTCATGTTCAAGACAATGTAATTCTATGGCTAAACACACCTGAAAAAAAAGCACATTCTAATTCTAGTTTTCTTGTCATTTTTTAACAATGTCAGTTTAATTTCTTATCAGACTTATATGACTAAGAAACAGATTCAAAAGGTGTAATAATATTCAGCATAAAAATGCTTTTGTTGATTTTATTTGATTTGTGTACATGATAAATAAATAAATTACAACGCTCCAAAGAAGGCAGAACAAAAACACACCCTTTATAGCTCTCTTTATTTAAAGTGAGTATGATAAATATTTTTATATTAACAATGAATCACATAGATGTAAGCAATCTCCAGCCGATCATTTTCATATGATCTGGACATGCCACGGCTGACTGACTTTTGGTCCAATGTATTTAAAAACCTTGAACAGGCTCTCAACACAAATATAGACCCCAACCCGCTGACTGCTTTGTTCGGCCCCCCTGCTACTCAGAATATGCCCACTCCAATAAGCGTGTCATTGCCTTCACCACTATTTTAGCGGGACGCTCCATCCTTCTTAAATGGAAACAGGCATCGTTTTGCATCACATGAATAAAAAGATTTAGAAAAAAGAAAACAATGAATCACCCAACTACCTGTATGTGACTGAACCAAGAGAGAATTATCAGCAGATTCTCCAGTTCCCCACAGCTCAACATAGCTTTATAGCATCTTCCAGCTCTTTGTTTTGGTTTTCAAGACCGCAACTTTACGGTTAAGGTTTAGTCTCACTACACTTGTCAGCATCAAAAAAAGCTCTAAAAACCCAATGTTGGCTATGTGTAAACAGGCTGTAGGCTTTAAAGAGATAATATGTCAGTTTTGTGTTTATAGCTCGTTAGCTGCTGTTCAATCCTGTCTGAGAAGCTGCAGGCTTGTTGGGATATTTCCAACCACAGGTCCATAGCCAGAGCAAATTCCTGTGCACCACTGTGACTAGTGGTAAGTAATTAATAATACCACCTTATTTCACAAATTAGATTTAAGGTTTACAAGTGCTGATAATTATAAAGGTATCTTTCTGCATCTTCAGTAATTTTGGACTATTGAGCTTGGACCCCTCCAAGACGCTTTCAAGCAGCATTACATTATATCAAAATGTTTTGTTCAAAAACATAAAAAAAAAAAAAAAAAACTTACTAAAAAACAGATATGACTATGAACTTATGTTTAATATCGCTATAAGATAAAATGAAATACATGAAAGACTTATTATCCTGTTATTATTAGCCCTATAGCCACTGAAATGCTAAAAAGTCAACATTTTCATGCTAAAATGCAAATAAACGCAAAACATGGTTGTGCTAAATTTTATATAACCCAGTTTCACCATGGTATATTGTGTCAATGACAAATATCTGGACAAAATACTTGCTGCTCCGATCCAATTTGTACCCTTATATCTACATATTTTGAACAAACTGCAATTCAGAATTTAAATTTTGCCTTTGAACCAGCAAAAGCTGGTGAGTAATTTCAATAGATTCTCAATGGGTGTAGGATATACCAAAATCAAACGATATGCAACTAAACTCTGTTGTAGTAAAACTAGAAAAGATTAAAAGTAATCAAAGGGTTTCCTTTTAAACTGGACCTCTAAACTACTTTTCTTCAATCCTTAGGAGCAACAAAACTCCAACTTAAAAGAAGATTGCGAGATGAATTAGACTGTTCTGCAGCATCACATCTGCCATGTGTGCACAAAATGGATATTTGGAGGAATTAAGTAATCCCAGCGGCCAAAACAGAGAGCTTTTTAGGATGGATGGCAAATTGCATACTTAAATCAGTACTGCAGCTTTTTGTGGTGACCACATATTGTGCCTCAGACTGTACAACAAAAGGGGAAAAGATGAGACGGGCAGACAATTAAATATTAATCTGAAGAAATACATATGTATTAACTTGTAGACACAAAGGTTGCCATATTTGCAAATGAAAATATCCAGTACCAAAAGCCGCAAACAAGCTTTAAAAAACAACAAGCATGTTTCCTATGGGTTAAGTTTATTCACACATACAACAGTGAAAAATGGGAGAGTTGGACTTCACTCATAGCATCAGAAAATGTCCATTTGCGAGGCCATGGCATTCTTTATCCTGTTTAACCATTGCAGAATAAAGAGTGCATCTCATCTACCTGCCAGCAAAGCCACTCAAAAGGCCAAGAATTCACCAGCAAAAGATCAAGGGCCAGGTCTGGGAAACATTGCTTGACAGGCTGTTACTGACAGACCAGTGTTTTATGGAGGCTGTAAATATACAAAAAGCCTTGCGGACACGATATCTTTTCCGTGTTACATTGTAGGGAGTGTAATTTGTTTTATTATGCATTTAGGTGAGATAACAACTAGATACATTGAACTGCTTTCACACTGGTCTTGCATTAGGTCTAGCCCCTTTGAACCACCTTCCACTTTTTCAAAAGAATGGGTTAAAAAAAAATAACCCAGTTTGGATTTCAATACATTGTCCATTAGTTCACTAGCCCTGGATGTCAGGGCTGGGTACCTTTCACATTTGAACCAACATTATCTGGAATTCAGTACTTTACTCTCTCTGTAATAAGAAACATGTAATTTCAGTTGTAAAAGTCCTGCTGTAAAGGAGAGCTGTCATTACGCCTGCTTTGCTTTTTTAAGCTGAACCAAACAATGCCGTTAATGATGCCACGGTGTGTAATTTAGATAGCGAAAAGTACTTCCTCAACGTAGGCAGAGCTGATCAACATAGCGATGCTATTTCAGCAGTTAGGAAACAACACATGTGAGCTTTACTTGGGTCTTGAGAAGCTGCAGCCTTTATTTACTGACAAACTAACCTATCCTGCATACTGCCAGACTGACCGCTTCACTGCTCACATTCATCGCCGCTCGCTCTCTTGTTCAACCACACACACGTGTCCCCGTGACTTGAACAAGCAGCAGGAGTGTTGTAGTCTCTCTCTCTCTATACACTTGACTCTCTCACCCAGCTGCGCTCTCAGGTACCGAATTTTGGCACCAACCAATTTAATTTGAGTCAGTAAGTGGCAGTACTGGCATAATTCGGTTGGTACCCCTGAAAATACCAAGTTCGGTACGCAGCCCTACTGGATGTACACTATATTCTCACCCTCTGGGAAATGACAACATACTGAATATTTTAAAATCGTGTCCCAGCACAAATAAAAGGCCATGTAAAAGGCCCACAGGTATCATCAATTAGTGGTAACTTGGTGTGCAGTTGTCTTTAACTTGAGACTAGGGTTGGGCAATATATTGGATATATTTGAGTAGCAATTAATGAGAGATATGGCAGATGACAATATCGTCCTATTTAGTTGTGCATTTTAATAATTTATTTCTGCATTAAAAGCAGGCGGCATTTACATGCAGGAGACTCGCTCTTCGTCTTCCACACAGTCACAGACTCCCCAAACTACTTCACCATCTTCCTGTTGTAGATATTTGATCACTATGGAAATCATTTAAATAATTTTTTTTTTTTGTTTTTAAACTGCATTGTTTGTATTAACAGCAACATGCAGTAACTAACATGGCAAAACAGGAGCAGACTAGAAAAAGGGAGGCTTCATAATAAAAAAGTATCAAATATGCTATCAAACAGAGGGAATTAGAAATAAAGAACTGTCTCTAAGCATGCGTCACAATAAAAAGGCCTGCTATCCTCTGGACTGCAGGTGAGAGAAATAAAAGCATCAGCCACTATTTGAGAATTTACAGTATGCTATTTTGGAGAAAATGGGAAAATATATTGTATATGGTGGCATAGCTTAAAAATAGAGATATTATTTATAAGCCATATCCCCCAGCCCTACTTGAAACCAATCATCATTTTCTGTTAGGTTACACATAGCTTATGTTAGGATCAGGTAGGCAGGGTAGATGATCCATGATCCACACAACCTAAAATGAGTTTAAAATGAGAGACAACTATGCAGGCACAGAGGAACAGGGACAAAGCAAAATTCTGTCACTTACTGTACATGCCCATGGCAAAAGTACAGCAAGAGTAGAGGAAAGAGTGAGCTGTCGCGAGAGAAAGGGACACAAGCAGGAACCGAAAGATTGCAAAGATGGAGAAAAACAGAAAAGTGGATGGAGAAAGCAAAGTGTAAGAGAACAGCGGGAAGACTATCTTGAGATGTACAGAAACAAGGCAAGTGAAGGGAGAGGCAGGGGTCCCACAGCAGTGGCCAGGCATGTCCTTTTCATGCAGGTCCAGATAATAATGTATCCCTTCAAGATGAAGGAATTGAAATGTCAGTATCGTAATATGTCAAAGCAACCTAGCATCACTCTCTTATGTGAAACAAAACCCGGAGAGATGCTGGGAACTACAGATACATTATTAATAAAAAGTGGCAGCAACAGTTACACTTAACACATGCCATGCCAAACTGTCATGACAATATGGAATAATTGAGGCCACACTATGTGGCAGTGCTGTAGAAACATTACCCCCACCCGTCTTTCCCCTTCACTGGCTGAGTAGACAAGCTCTAGTCTTGTTTTTTTCCCCTCCGTTCTTGGAGTGGAATTGTGTGCAGTGTTATGATGATCATTTAACAACAACAAAAAAACACGTGTCCTCATGCCAGCAATCCAACATTAAGTGTCCTATATATTTAGACATTTACCATGTTTCTGTTTCCCAAATCTCATAGTCAGCCTTCCTTTCTGTGATAACAGTTTAACTCCAGGGTACTGCCGCTTTTCCAATCAATGTGCTATATGAAAGTTTAGCTGTTCTAATGAAAATGACTTAAATACATTTCCCAAAAATCTATTTACTGTGCACCCAGTGACGACGTTAACTGTACCCTGCATGGACATGAAAGCACCTGCTTTTGTAAGGTGTATATATAAAAGCAATCTATTGGTTTTTAAATTAAGTAATACATTCCATTTCTGCTTAAACAGCTGTTATGACTGCACTGACACAAACTGACAGTGCAGTAAATTAGCTGCTGGGAACGCATTAACACACAGCTTGGACATTTATGACATTCATTAGCTCTGAAACAAAATAGAAGAAGGTTCCACAGTCTATTAGACTGAAATTGAGCTTCTTTAGCCACTATACTAATTGCTTTTGGTACTCTAATCCCTGTTCTATGTTTAAATCACAAAGACATTCATTTCAGAGCAGATTCAAAACTTGTTTTAATAATCAATGTATAATTTGTTTCAACATGCCTACAGACTTGCTTATTCCTAGACGGGTCACTTGTACACTGGTACTAGAGTTATAGCATTCGTAGTATGCCTAATAAAACAAACCTACACGACATGGATGACAAGAAAATGTTCTTAACTCCCTTGTCTGAGCTCATGTGAGAAAATGTTTGTCAGTTTGGTTGCTGTGTTTGCACACTGAAAACACAAAATGCACTTAACATGATGTTATCAGGGCAAAAGCACTTTAACATTGTTCTTTTATGTGAATAATGCCTGTGCAGGAGTCTGATCTCTCCCCTTCAGCCAACAGATGTAGCATTCCAACACTTTCTATTCTTTGATTTGTCCCCTAGTCTTCTTAAAAGAGGCTGTAGCTGTGTGTGTGTAGTCGGTGTTTCTTTTCTGTTTAGAGCAGTGGTCTTATCTAATCATGATCTTGATAATACCTTGATATAGCCTTAATTCTGCCATGGCAACAAATAAAATTCTCTCCTTTCAGGGAAATCAAAACTTATATTCTGCCTAATTATCCACACAAACATTGGGATATTTGGTCACCTGGCCACCCACCCCAATAGCATTCTTCTGTGTCATGTAATACATATTTGGAAGTATTTGGAATGTCTTGGAAAAACCTCATAAAAACGAAAGATTTTCCATTTTCCAGCAGCTATTTAAGAGATACATAGTTTAGTCAGAATTCCTGATAGTGTCTACTGTTAGCTCAGATCAAAGTAAACATATCGTGGCCATCCTTTGTGGAGAGTGATATGCTGAGAATTAGATTGCACAGCGACAATTGCTGGTTCCGTAATCGTTCACTGAGTCACCATTTACAATAGTAAATCCAATGTGGAAGGCCATGTAGTGAGTTGTTGTCAAACTCTAAAAACTGCATGGGACACAATTTAGGTCATAATGCATGATGGAAGGTGGCACTTTGTTTGTGATTACTGCTTGATCAATACTTTATATATTGCATTGTAGGATACGTTAAGTTCACTATATGGATTATTGTTACCTGTAAAAAAAATTTTTAAATGACAGTAAATTATGGCAGACATGCAAACAACAGACTATACAGTAGTTAGTGAATGATTTTGAACACAGCTTAAGTTTCAATTTTCTATCTATCTTTCTAAAAAGATAGTATGGCATGGTTCTCCAACAGAATTTGTCAAAGGCTCTGATGGAGAGGAAGAATATTTGAGAAATGGGGTAAACAACTTGTAGCTAGAGGGAATGGAGAAGCAGAAGGGATGGGAGAGAGAACGAGAATGAGTTAGGAGTCCATCCAACAGCCTCAGCTGTGAGTGTAAACCCATATGCTGTAATGGCAACATACTGTTGAACGACTTGCACTGCCCCATCTACAAGCCGAGCAATATGTGGACACAGTCATGGCCATGAAGCCAGAGACATACACAGAGGACATTCCCCAGAAAAATCAGCGTTAAGTATGGGTCTGTAGTGAATAATCTGCTCAAGGAGGATTTCCTTTCGTGCTTGAAGTACATATTGCATTGCACCTCTACAGCTCTGCCTGAGAATGACAGCACACACGTCCTCATCAAGCCAATGCGAAGTTTGTTTAGTCTGTCAAGCTTAGTCACAGACAAAGTCAGGTTACCTGTCCCACGGTCTACTGTTAGTTAAAAAGGCACCATGTTGAGACACCAGCCACCTCACTATGCTTCTACATGTCAGCCACAGTTCTCTGAGGCTATACTAGGTCATTAAATGCACAAAGTGGACAATGACATTATGTTTCTCATTGGTTTCCTTCATCTGGCCAAATGAGTAGCCAAATCCCCGTCATGTCCACTCACCATCACTGCGGTGATGAGATGTGTTCCTCTGTAAATCTAAGTTCTAGAGTCATACAGGGCTGCATGAGTGGCATGGAGGAGCCCAGTGAAGTAGAAAACTTGTTTTGAAGCAAACCAGAGATGCTGCATGAATGGCCTCAACCTCAAAATAAACTGGCAGTGTTCTGGATGAGCAATGAGCGCTAACCATGGCGGTAATGCCCGAGCATGGACAGGACAGTATTGAGAGAAAACGACATGTAAACTCTGACTGCTTATTTTGTTTGTCAATGTCCAGTGAAAACCTATTTAAAAACGCACGAAAAGGGTTTTGTAACCAAGAGGCTATCAAATCAAACAGTCATGACTTTGTAACAACTGTCAGGTTACTAAGGTAATTTCTACCAGCTACTAAATTGTTTAAAAACTGTATTTCCGTGCTGTTTTAAGTGACAATTCTCTACAACCCTTTTTGTTGTTATTGAGGACAGACATTCAAAAGGGCTGTACAACTAATGCATGTTGTGTTCTGATGCCCAATTACAGCTGAAACAATTCCTCGGGTAACTTGATTACTAAAAATTATCGTTTAATTTGTTCAACCCATTTAATGACAGTGCACTGTATTCTGCACGTACGATTAGTACTGTTTGCACAACGCACTCACGCTGTGTTTGATCAGAGAGGACTCAGAGCGTCTTTGGTGTGATTTGAAAGCGTGGATTACAAAGAGGAGGAAGAGAGATAATAGCGAGGGGCGCAGAGAAGAGACAGGCCAGAGAAAGCGGTAAAGTCTCTCTTAAAACTCTGCGCAGTGAGTCTGTTGGAAAACCGAACTAGCACCACAACAGCACGACGTCTATGCTTCAGCATCTCAGCGGGAAGCATCAAGTCTACAGAACGGATCCGACACAAGGTTTATGAAGACTAGTAAAGAATGTAGGCTACCTTAACTATGGCCATATGTAAATGATAGTTACATAAATCATTATGGTGGCTACTTATGATGTCCATAAGTTAGCTAGGTTTTGCTCAAGAAAATAACAGTGCAGTCAATTTGTGAAAGCCTGAGCTTCCTTCATGTTATTCTGAAAGTCAGTTCCTGTCCACTCGTTTTTGCCTCTTTCAAAAACTACTTAAAAGATTTCAGTGACATTGTATGGAGAGTTAGGCCAAGAGGACAGATTATTTTTGGATGCAGATAGAACACCTATTTGTCCTCTTATTAAGCAGGCAGGCTTAAGCCATTACCCAATTCTCTGCTATAGTAAATACCCTGACCCTGCAGCAGATGTGCCAGTCCTAAATTGGCCTATTTATAATGTTACCCTCAGACCCACAACATACTGTATTTAGATAATGTTAGGTTACCTCTTGGCTTAGGAAGGTTTTAACTATAGGTAGTAAGCTAGTTAGGCAGGCATGCTAAAATTAGCAGCCACCTCTCAGTCTATAGCAGGTACTTGGACAAACTGGAAATCAATTTGCAGCATTTGCATTGTTAAGATATTTGTGCTCTGGCAGAACTACTGCTGTGTATGTGGGTAAGAGTTCGAATCTGTACTATCACACCCTGCCTGACCACACGTCCATTACAGCCACAGGACGTAACACTTCACAAGTGAAATGAGCAAGCTGTGCAGTTTATGATTTTACCACTAAAAGCCAGCAAGAACAGCAGAAAACAGATAATGTTCAAACTTATAGATTGTAATAAGGCATTACCACAGCAATGACATTTCTCTGGGTGACTGGCTCACACTGAAATTCTGCTGTTACAGGGAGGATATTGGGGGGGTGTTAAACAGGGCTGTTTCCAAAGAAGAGAAAAATCAATCTGACTAAAAAATGGGCTGAGGAGGAGAAAAGAAAATAAGAACAGTTGAAGGACAGAATGGAAAAATGACATGTTTTTCAGTTTCATTGCTCGTTCCTTAATATAAGTCCTTGCCACAGAGAGCAAGACGCGTTCTACTGAAATTATCTCTAGTGGCAGTTCTAGTAACAGACACAGCCCAAACAGTCATTGTTTAAATATTCAAAATAAAAAATGCACTACCTCTCATGGCCCTCTGAATATCAAAATGATTCAATTTGTTTATATTAAATAATACATTTTTTATCTTGTTATTATTATTTTATTTATATATTTTTACAGCGAACACATCAGCAACTAATGCATTATAACTGTGCTGGCGGGGAACAAATTATCTAATACTGAACTAACAGAAAAAATCTAGTGGTTTCTGTTGTTACCTGGTACGGTTGAACGTTTATGTAATAAATATCCACGACAGAATTCCCAATAAAACACAGTGACAACAAAAAAGCAGATTTTCTGTTGCTAAAACTACATTTTTAAGTAATACTAAACGTATTTTTGAAGAAATATGAGAATAATAGATTCAGATACTTCACTGACCCTATGGCTACACAATAAATATTGACTTTGTAGATTTATCATTTGACATGCAGGATGAGTTCGGACTCACTCATTATCACAATATTTGTGAATTTTGGATCAAATATTTTATTAATAATAATATTTTTAAACAGTGCGGAATATATAGTAAGTGGGTCATTGTATGCAATACGAGACACTTGAAATGACAAGTGTAAATGGGGCCAGTGAAAACGCTGTGTCCGGCTAACCATGTCATTGTAGAGAGGTATTCACTAACTGTAAAATTTCAAAAGCAACACCCATCCAATTTAAGAAGTAAACATTCAAATCCAACCAGATTGAACAATCTACCAGACCACATCAAAACCACCAAACTCCTACTGCAGTTAAAAACACTATCACAAAGCACACATGTCACATAGCCTACCAGTCACAGAGACAATTAAGACGTGTGCCTAGGGCTTCTGTTTCCCTTAGAGAATCCCCTGGGAAATGTAAGGCCCTGGGTTGAGCCTCCCAGGTAGACCTTCTTTTGTGTATGAAGCCCATCTCTTTTTTAGGGAATTTGCAGAGCCTAACCCCAGCTATGGCCCGAACTTAACAATTTATACCCTAAAGCATTTGATAAGTAGAGTTTGTTGGGGGCAGCACACACCCTGAGAAGCACACAGAATTATTCAACACTGTAGTGTGTTTTTTGTCTGCAAGCTGAAGTAAGAATATTAAAAAAAGGATCAGTATGCACTGTAATCAATTAATCACTTTTGTAATTTTATTATTAACAAATAGCTTAATAGTAACACTTAACTTAAAAACTAATGTTTATATTTAAGCCACATCCTGACCTGCATCTACATTATGCACCCTAAAAGACTTTGAGCAATTTTCCTGGACTGAAAAATTGTACCAAACAAAATGGGGTACCCCAGAGAGCCCACCGCAGTGTGGTTGGGCCAACTTATGGTCTGACATAAAGTAAATACTTGTTCTCCATACTCCGGTCCATAAATCATTGACATTTTATTTTATTTAACTACAAAGCACTGATTAACAAGCGGCACTGTTGATTGCGGCCCTGTATATTCTGTTTATTTCCAGTGACTGATTTACATAGATTAATCATGCAGTAGGTAGGATGGTGCTATTATCAAGACAATGACTTAAGAAAGGAACTTTCATTTGTTCTCAAACACATTAACTCTCTTCACACAGGTTAATAAAAGGTAAAGTACGTAGGTGGTTGCAAGTGTAACTGTTGTTCAGCACACAAGTAAATATTAGGAAGGAACTCGTTTAGACTTCGAGGACTCCTAATATTTTCTTTAAGACATAAAACAAGGTAAGTAATAAGGCAGATGCCAAATTGAACCATTATGATTTTGCACAAGTGCTATGATTAACTTGGATTTCTCTATGCAGAAGTCTGACAGTATTTGTAAAGTAAGTTCACCTCATTTTAAAAAGTGAGTTTATTAGGTTCAACATAGAGGAAAGAATTAAGTTGGGTTTTGTAAGTATCCACGCTGAAATTAAGACCTCATGAATTAAATTGTTTTGACCTTACAACTTTTACTGTCCAATGGTTGCAAAATTTAATTTAAAAAAATAAGTTGAGAGCTGTTGTGTTGTGGATACAGAGTAGGAGGTGGTGTGGTGCCAACAGGAAGGAAATGGTAAGGTAAGACCACTTACATTGCCCATATACTCAGACAGAAGGTCCTGAAGAGCCTGGCGCACAGAATTGCATTCGGCCACAATGCGCTCCCTGCGGTCATCACGTGTGCAAGAAGAGTCGGCCATGAGGGCAGCACCACTGATAATGCTCTCAAGACGCTCCTCCAGGGAGGGACGGAAGCGCTCCTCACTAAACGCCAGGGGGTCCACGATGATTTGTTTCTGTAAGGAAAGGGTCAGAGGGGAAATTACACGGGGAGAAAAAAATGCTAAAAGTCATTATGGTACACTGATCTTTCCATCGCCAAGCCCGAAGAAAGAAATCTGGCAGGCAAGGGGAGGGCTGATCTGACAGACTGACAGGCCGGCTGGAAAACCTAAAAGGGAAGAAAGTGCTAGCTGTCTTTTTGTGTCCATAGGCAGACAACAACTTGATCTACAGTTCCAGTATCATAGTGGCCACAGGATTTGACCAACATAAAATAATGTGCTGTTTCATGATACGGTCACTAGGGAATAAAGGTGCTTCAATTCAATGAAATTGCCTCAAACTTACAAGTGATGTCAGTGTGGGTTATTAAGAAATATAAAGGATTTTGAATGTTTGTCATTAAGCACACAAAAGTGGTTAACACAAAGAAAACAAAAAGATAATAGATTTCAGAATAGTAATTACAAAAAGAAGAAGGTAATAGACAACCCACCTCACTCTCAATTTTAAACATGTCTTGGAAAAAAGTTAAAGGAATAACAGTAAACATATTTTCAGTTTCTGTAATACAAACGGAAAATGTGCTCTATTCATTTAAAATAAAATAAAAAAAACATAACCAAGACAACATTGAAAACAGGAAATATGAACATTTCTGAATCCAAATTCTATAGTCAGAAAAGCATGAATAGTGCAGTTCTGAGAAATACTTCAGCCTACTCTGTTTTAATGTAATTCCTTGTACATACAAAAATAAAAAACTAATATAAAAAAAAAAAAAAAAAAAACAGAACGGGCTTTTCTAAATTGCACTCAAGACGGTCCTCTTCTCATCGGTGTCACACACAAAAAGAAAATGGCTTTAGTCGGGGACACAGTACAAAGTTAGCACTGGTGATGACCATTTATATATTTTTTTATATAGTTTTTTCACTTATTAAATACAAAAATGCTTCAAAAGGCAGATTCTCAGTGCTCTGACCAGAGAAAACCAATCATCTGTTATGGTAAAAACACAGCAGCAGAAAAAGAAACCTTCTAAGGACCTGATGAATTAATCAACAATGAGTCAAAAAAAGAAAGCAGTAGTACCATGTCAGCAACGTAGACTACAAGATGCAGTTCAGACAAAAGCTAAGCCTATGAATGAATGAATAAATCCCTTTTGTGAAAGGATTTGATTTTATAGCCTTTGCTACCTTTTATTTCAGGCAGAGACGTGCTATAGTAACCCAGTCTCCTCTCTTTTATATCTGCAGGATGACAGAACACTTAAATGTCTGATTTCACAGGGGCAAGCCTGCTGACAGAGGCAACTAGTTGACATGCTGGAGAGGCACTGCAGATGGTTAAGGTATCACTGTGACGCTTGTGGCAGCTAACGAAAGCAAGCCAACTTCCCCAATGACAAACGAACTCTGCGCTTCCGAAGATGCCTTGTTGCTACAAAATATTCAACAATTCAGCTATTAGAATTGTGGTTTATTAGGCAGTCCGCCCTCTATCACAGCCACCCCCAGCCCCCTCCATTCCGTCTCATCTGACCTCCTCTGCTTGCGTGTCATATCACCATGGCAACAGGCACACGAGAGAGACACGGAGCAGGAAAGAGAGAGAGAGAGAATTGGGGGGTTGACTCATTTGCTAATTTTTGCCTTGCACTTGAAATTGGGCATCAGACAGGAGCTGGTTTGGGAAAGGCCTGCATACTAGTTTTTGAGGAATGACTTCTTGCATGACTACCTGTAAAATAATCATTGATGCAACAGATCTGAGAGACCGTGTTGTTGAAGCTTGTTTTATGTAGATTAATCCTTTGGCATAGCATCCGTCTATAGAGATAAATGCTTTTATAGTTTATAAACAGTTTAACATACATTTCCATAACCGTAGTCCACTCCGCCCGAGTGGCCAGCCATCAGTCTATTCCTGAATTTAAAAAAAAAGGTTGAATCTGTCTGTGTTTCAACACTTCAAATCTAATGAGTGAAGCTAACTGTGATATAATGTACACCAAGTTTCTCTTCCTCTAGCCATCAGGATACCATTGTCCTAAAAATACAAATTTGCTGAAAGCAGAAATGGCATGGTTTTATACACTCAGCACTGAGACTACTTTGGAAAGCAAAGCACACTTGATGAAGGATGCTTTAAAGGGGTAATGCCTAAGTACCACATTTGCTACTTAAAAACCTTATCTTAAAAAGGGCCGGTATGTAGGATTTAATGGCATATAGCGTTGAAATTGCAGTTTGGAACCATTTCAATACCGCACGGATAATCCTCCCGTTCCCAGCGTGTAGAAGAAGCGATGGTGCCCAACTTGTGAAAAACACAAAAGGCCCTACCTAGAGCCAGTGATTGGTTTGTCCATTCTGGGCTACTGTAGAAACATGGCGGTGACTTCAACCTCTGTGGAAGGGGACCCACTCCCTCCGTAGATAAAAACTGCTTATTCTAAGCTAACGAAAACACAAAGATTCTTGTCAGGTGATTTTTCACTAATGAAAACAAACTTATAAATATTCTATTCCATTTTTGCCAATAGCTAAACGTTACAAACTGGACCTTTAAATACATTTTCATTAGTCTTGCTAAGAGCTACTGATTCAAATGGAATCTCTGTGTTGGGGCCTAAGCATTTTTGCTAACAGAAACCAGGAAAAGGATATTAGCGTGTAACCAAGCACCGCCCTGTCGCGCAACGCTGCATAGCATCACACGTTATTGCTCTGATTGGTTTTAGGTCTATCTGATTGTTCCCCCCTTCTAGCGCTGTCCTTGTTGATACTTTTTTCGCATTTCTTGAATTTCCAGGGTAGAGACACTACAGCCAAAAGATGCCCTTTAAAGTTAACTTCTACAGGCCAGATAAACTCAGCCCACCCACCAGCAGTAATCTGTGAGTCATGAGTTACTGGTAGAGCAGTCGGGCTCTAGTCACTGGTACTGATAAATGACCCTAACAAAACTCCACAGTGTAGTCAGACAAGGCAACAAGGAGCTTTTTAGGAGACACAAGGAGCTAAACTAAGCTAAGCTCAATGTTCTCGACCGGCCAAGTCAGTCACCTGACTTCAATCCAAGTGCACATGTGTTTCACAAGAAGCCCTGAGACAAGCAAAACTTGCAGCAGTACAGGCCTGGCAGACTATCATCAGGGCAGATACCAAGCATCTTGTGACGTCAATGGGTCACACACTTCAGGCAGTCATTGACTACGAAGAACTTTCAGCAAACTGTTAAATATTGTGACTTAAAAAGTTAATTTTAATTTGTCCAATATATTTTGTGATTGCTATGTCCTCATTTCATGAGCAGCATTGTCTGGGAAGTGACAGTCACGTAGCTGTGACAGCAGTCATGTTGTCAATGTCCACAGAGGAATTACATGTCAGTGCAAATTACATGCGCAAAACTGGACATCTGGTTAATTGCCTGAGATGCTATCATTAAGTTATTATACACATCTATTTACTAAAAAAAAACGTTGTTTCTCCTCTTCTCTATATAATACAAATACAAACTTGTATCTCATGCTCCACCAACAGAAAAACCTTGGTTTGCAATAGCCACCCTTAAGATGCTTGCAAAAGGCAATGAGTAATTAAACTGTGGGTCATATGGCCATGGGCACATAAAACATGAGCATGCAGATTGCATCAATCACAAGGGTAAACAATGTCACTGCAGGAGCAACACATCAAGTTCCACACTGCTACTTGCTAAATGACTAAAGAACTGATCAACACAAGATGAGGGATGCGTCTAGTGAAAGAGAGGACACAATAGAAACCTGTATGTCTATAGAGCTCATTGAACAAGATGTCATTTGTCACAGTTGATCTGTTCAATGTCTTTGGAAGTTGTCTGAATATGAACAAATCCCCTGTAAATAAAAAGGTGCTTTGTAAGTCTGACGGGAAGTCAGTGGCAGTGAAAAAAAGACAATCAGGTTAATCATCTTTGCATTTATCACCCCATGCAGCATTAAGATGATTAGCTCAATGTTTTATCCAGCCGTTATCTTGATGTTGTTTCGTGTCAACAGTGTGATGACTAGCATGTCATATGTTTCATATACCTTTTCGGGTAATATTTTTAATCAATATTAAGCAATCGTTTATTGAATAAGGTCTTAAAAATTCAGTTTGAGGTTGAAGATTAATGGAGTTTAACTCCTAACAGCTATGAACTATTAAGAGATCCAGGGCATGAAGACTAGAAAAATAAAAAATAAATTCAAACAAAATAAAACAAAAGTTAAAAACTAGTTCATCTGAGTCAGCTGTGGATTTTAGCTTGATATAGTCTGAGTAAACACTGGATAACATTTACTGAGTTTCAGAGACATAAAGGTTTTAAGCATGAATATATGGGGGACTAGACAGGAACGTGCCAAGTGATTTATGTACAGTACATTAGGGTTCCTCCCTGTGATAAATGCCATAATTAGGTAAACTTGTGTTTGAAAGATAAGGGCTATGCCTGCGTGTTCTACCCTCTTGCCCAAATGGAGATATTAAAGTATTATTTCAGTTTGCCATGTTTTTCTAATAACAATGACTACAAAATATACTTCAGCGGTATTCTTTAGAACCAACAAACCTAGCAACAGTTGAAGCTCAGTAGCTACCAGCAGAGATGGGGTTAACCTATATATATGAAACTCAAGATGTATTTATAAGTACAGCCTAATTTAGGTCTCTTTCTGAAAGCTAGAGTTGTGTCTCCTTCATTTGACAGAGATGGAAGCAAATCATGGAATGAAGTAGTAGTGACTCAAAATATTCAATGTACCCCAAAGCCATGTCCCAATTTGTCAACATATCTCGTCCTAATTTCCACCTCGACCGCAAGCCCTTCAAGGGATTTGGTCATTTTATGATTCAGTTTGGTTAGTTCTATGAACTAAAAATCTGACCTAACTATAACCTTTCTGAGCAAGCCCTCATCTAATATTTTCTTAATCATACCTTTGGAAATAGGCCTTACCATTGTAGAGAAAAATATGTAAACCACTCATCTGACTTACATCAAAATTATTGAGGGCGTAGGCAAGCTCTCCACCCCCTGCTGGCTGACTGAGCGCTGAGTCTTCAGTGGCAGTGGCCTGGGCGGCGTTGGAGATGCCGGAGACTGCATGCTGCAGCTGCTTGTAGATCAGGTCACGGTTAGCCTTGTAGGCTGCCACGTCAGGGTGCTGCAGGCAGGCACGAGATGCTGTGTACAACATGGGGATGTTCCTCTGTAGCACCCCGCGAGCAGCAGCCATTTGGTCCTTGTGGTGGACGTCCTTTAGCTCCTAGCAGAATGATATGAAAAGGAACGTAGAAAAGGATTAAAAAATAGAAGGGTTAAACTGGAAGATGGAATACTTACAGGGGGCTGGGTGGTAATGTACTTTAGATTCAAAATGGGCCCGTCATGCCCTTATGGAGACACTAAGTGTGACAGAGTTTGTTCTGGATGACCCAGATTTATTTCTGTCGCCCGCGGTAACACAACACAGTCATAATCAGGCCATTATAATATGCCTTTGCAATTTAATGCGTTGCTATTCAGACCTCAGCATTATATTGCAATTACATCTTCATAGGAGGGAGGAGAGAAGATAGTGATCGCTGGCATAGATTTATGGCATTAAAAAAAATTGCTTGCATATGCAAAAAGAAAGCCTCCCCTCTAAATGGAACATTCCCAGGGCTTTTTTCCGACACTATTGCTTGAGACATGCTCTAAGAAAAATAAATAAATAAAAAGTCTTTAAGCCCCATTACTTCCTGCATTCACTTTGATTAAACACATTTTGGTATCCATAAAAAAGTGCAATTACAAGTAAAAGTAATTTCTTCCCAAAATTATCAATGATCATTTTGGCAAGTTTTCCATTTAAAGAGGGGGTTATATGGTGAACAAGAATTGTCTAGTCTCGGGGTGGATTTTGCAATTACAGATGTTATTTAAGTGCTTTTGAAGCATGAAGTTGGTACTCATCACTGCCGCAAACTTTTTGCAACTGAAGACTGGAAAAGCCGCATTATTATTACTACCTTTTTTTACACACTTAATGTTCTCAGTGTCACTTTGCATATGAGTGCACTCCTGAGGTGTGGAAAGAGATTAATCCACCAAAAGTTGTATTAAAACACAGACTGCGCATGTGTAATATGTCAGACTATGACCAAGAAGAGGTCATGCAATTACAGGGGGCTGGGTGGTGATGTACCATCGTGTACAGCCTTCATTTTCACATCCAAACAATGTTGCAGTTTTAATGTTTTAGATAATGTGCTCACCATAGAGAAATGCCAAAATCTAAGGTATTGTATAATCTTTGTTCATGATGTTGGTGACAGGTAAAACTAGTAGTTAAAGTCCTACTTCTAGTCATTAGCTAGGCCAGGAAAACTTCAGCATCCATACATGATGTATTTCTCAGGATACTGGGTAGCTTAAAAACATAACTAAGCTGTATACTGCTTCCTTTGTAGCTTGATGATAGTCTTGACAATTAAGGGTGAATAGAAAAGGTATATAATCTCAAAATAAAAACACCATTCACTAAGCTTCCAGTAATTAGCAGGTTTGTGCGTCCCCTGGATCTGCACCAAGAACCTTATGAAATTGTTTCATCTGGAAAATGCATCATGAACTGCACTTCACTGTAGACTAACACTTACACCATAGCGGATAAAAACAATGTGTCATGTCTAATCACATGGAAATGGGGTTTGTCACATTTAAAGTCAAGCTTTTATGCTCTTTTCTTGCACTCAAAGCCCACTTCACTGAAATTGGTAATAAGAAGATTGTTCATGCTTACTGCATCTAATCATATAGCTAAAGCATGAGGCACTCTTCGTCTTGCTTACGTCCTCCCATAATTTTACTGACCATTTGCAATGTGGGTTTGAGAGATGTTTTGTTATGGGTGACAAGACCATTAACACCCTTTCAGGTACCTGATAACCTTCCACCAATTTAAAAAAGGTGGGGTATGTGATTCTGGAGAAAGCGTATACCACGACAAACACCATGATATAGAGCGAACAACGACACAGCAGTCAATGTAACCAGCGTTGGCTAGGTTGTGGGTTAGCAAACTGTCCCTACAGTTGCTGCTGCGAAGCGAACAGCCAAAGAGGACGGGATGTTTCACAGAGCAGCACCCCAGCTCCGGACAGCGACACTTGCTGCTATAGCTAACATCACAACAACAGCACATCTTAGAAAGTAACCTGAATGTCCGTGGGCAAGTCATTTAAAGTTACCTGACACGCAAATCATGGCTGGAATAATGTTCTGTGGCTTGTTTATTTCCCATTTACAGAGCCAGAGCTGTGTACAAATACCGGAGGGGTTTTTTTCAGCGCATACTGAACGGACATCCAGCGGGCCGTGAGGAGATATTTGCTGAATTTGACAAAAAGACATGTACTCGATTCGAATCACATACCCCACCTTTAAATCCACCAGACTCCTACGATCTGACCATGTCTATCTTTTTTATTAACTGTACATTACCTGCTGTCTCTTGGCAGCCATGAGATTCAGCTTGTCCACTTCTGGTTTCAAGGCCTTATATTGGATCCCAAGGTCCTGCTCTGTTCCTGCATTACGCACTTTCACCAGACTGTCTTCCACCTGAGCCAGGTAGATTGAAAAGGTTAGACAGTATTTCAAAAAAAGTTAAATCATTTATGGAGAGTTAGCAGTTTCAAACAAATTGAATGATCAATTTGGACAATACGAACCTATAACTCATAAAACATAACTCATTAGGAAAATGTTTGAGTTTTAATGTCCAGGTGTGAGCCAGGGCTGAACACATTGAGATTTCCAACATCAATTTTCAAAACTGCAATCAAGCCAATCAGTCAAGCTGTGTTTTAATTAGCTGTTGCTTGTCATCCGAAGTTCCAGTTGGTTGAAATGATATCAACTGGTAATGAAATAAAAAATTAAATAGACCCACCAGGGGACCAATTTCTTTGCGTCGATACATTTACGTGCAGTTTTTGACTTAATTTATTAAGGAGTTACTGACAAAAAGGAAACATTCATTCAAATTGATACCACCTCAATCTTCCAGACAAAACAAGCATGGACATTTGGGCTAATTGCTGTGACGTAATGACATGGAAGAGCCATTTCAAAAATCTGGCCCATTTGGTTTTACTTCATTATTTAAACTCCCGTAGGGCCCAACCTCCCCTGGCCCTGTAGTGTCCCTGAGTGAGCAACTGAGGGAGCAATAACAAGCATTTCTTGATCAAGCCATGGCAAAAAATATGTCTGCAACTCACAATTCAGTCTTTCTGAACTTTATTTGGCTCATGTAAACTTCCACTACTGGGTGAATTGGATCACCCCGGGTCATGTAAACGCTTTAATCAAATTAATACCTTAACGTGGTCATCAAAACTAATTATTTCAGCGCTCAAAATAAGTATTCAATTGCTAACAATGTTCTTGATAGAGAAGATAAAGTATGGATTTTTCACTGAGCGGAATAATAAAATGTTGTGAAGTTATAATTAAGTTCATTTGTAATGTATAAAATGCAGACGAAGGCAACTATCTCACCAGTTTAAGCTGCAGTAGAAGTTTGTAGACATCGGACATGTCTGCCAGCACCAACAGATGTGTCACTGCCGACAGAAGTGCTCTGGCAGCACGAACCATATTGCCCCTCTTCACAGATGAGCAGGGGTCTTCTGCAAATTCTCCAGAAGCCTGCCGCATTGAGTCACCTGAGAATGAGGGACAAAACAAAACATCTGCTGTAACTCCAAGGTTTAGACTGAAACTTCAAATGAAGACGTCTAAACCAGCAACTGTTCAAAACCACCAAATGTTAAACTAGGTTTTATAGTGCTAACGTGTACTTAATCCCAATAAAGATCTATTGCAATCATGAAAGAATTATTTTCAAAAGGAGATATTCAGGGGATCTATAGTAGTTCAGGACTACGACAAATACAAGGAACAAATTACGAGATAAATCAGTAATGAGAAATTCTGCAGAAGACTCAGTGGAGGCCCTTCACAGAGTTTTCAGAATGAGATTTTTGTGTATCTTGAAAATTCCTATCAGAATAAAATCTGTACCTGAAATGTATACATCCCATACGCCCTGTCCTATACACTCTACCCAAAGTGCATAAGCCTAAAACTCATCCTCACAACTACCCAGGTCTATCTTTGGCATTTTGAGATAGTCGGCATCGGCCGATGCCTGCACTCACGAGGCCGCTTTAAACAAAAAATGTCTGCAGACACATCTGTTAGCAGCCTTGTCAGCGTGGCTGCTGTGGAATGACCTTAGTGCTCCCCCTTGTGTCAATTTCGCCATTCTACAGCAAGACGTCAGTGGGAGCTCAGGGCTCAACAATAAGGATTGCCCAATTGCCCGGGGCAAGTAAAAAGCCAAGTCGGGCAAGTAAATCGAGCAACTCACTTGCCCAATTGGGCAAGTGGTAATGAAAAATTTCGCCCAAACACATCGGTTTTTCTGGAGCTGATGATGGAAATCGCTAAAGGAGTGAGCCATTTCACTTCTTGTCGTTGTCAAATCATTTTTGATAGAATGTTTTTTGTCTATGACATTGCGTCCTTGTTCTGATTAATTTAGTTTATTATTTAGAAAGATTAAGCATGACAATTTACTTTAGTTTTAATTTGATAACCGGCAATTCGTATAGGGGCAAGTAGATTTCTGACCCACTTGCCCAACCACTCAAGTAACAAAAAACCTTAACGTTAAACCCTGGTGCTGCGGAAGAGTGGGAAACATGCCAATGCAGGATCAGAGAAAACGGTAAAGCTTTATTTCCTAGCTTTCAAAGCTCAATTTATTTAATTGGCCACTCTTAACATATACAATGTTATCAATAATGTATAATTAGATTGATTCCGTTCTTTTAGTGAGAACACGTAAATAACATTAGTTGGGATGTTTAACGGTAGCAAGCCTTCAACCTGCTAAACTAGCTTACAGGGCTCAAAAACTATTGGATTGGTGTCCACAGCCCCCACCCCTACTCCGGAAGAGCCGGGGTCATAAAACCGGTAAGCAAGTATAACTGAAGAGTCTTTTATTGTTGGTGAGCCAGAGGTCTTCCACTGTTCAGCACGTTACATAAATAGATTTTCTTCATCAATGGTGCTCTTGTAGATGATTATGCCAGTGCAACATTTTCCAGCAGTAAAGTAACACTAACAGCAAGTTGACAGCAGCACCTGCTGTACTGTTGTTGTGCTAGCAACAACAGTACTGCGCTCCTTGCAGGTTGAACGTGAACGTGGTTATGCATTGCTCCCGTCGAGTGGTTATGTGCCGCTTTATTCTGACACAGCCTACATACAACCTTACTTTCATTTTCTAGATCAAAATACTGCTGAAATGTGCTGGTTTTACGAGATGTCTTTGTCCCACTGTCCACCTCGCTGGTTTACATCTGGTCATGAGTGCAGAGAGGAGAGGGCTGCCGCAGAAGGCCAGACAGGAGTTACTGCGACAGCCAAAGAGCTTGGTGTGTTTACCGGGAAAACTACAGATCATAATCCGCTGTATCAGCACCGCCGATGGCTGTTTGTTTTTAGACGGACCCCGCTTAGTGGGGGGTGGCTGCATAACATCGTCGATGCAACAGTTAACCGCCGTTGTACATTAATAAAATATTAATAATTACTTCAACCGACTTGTATTTCTGGTGCCGACTATCGAGGGTAGCAACATTTCATCGACTAGTCGACTAATTGCGCACATCCCTAGCTATCAATTTGCCAACAAATGTTTTGGGGAACGAACATTATGGGCTTCTCGCAAAAACAACAACATGATTAGAGCTGCATCAACGAATCGATAAAATTGGTCCATTAAAAGAGTTGGCAACGAATTTCATTATCGATTCGTTGTGCCGCACGATTATTACGCCCCTCAATAAGACGTGGAGATGTTAGAGTATAAAAAAGCGCAGCTGAGCGCGAAGCAGAAATAAAAACGAAGCAGAGGTAGCAGAAAGACCATCGGAGAAACCCGTAACGTTGTTCTGAAACACACGACGGAGGCAGAGAAATCAGAACGACCCAATTCATCCAAGGTGTGGGAGCATTTTACACTAAATACATCGAAAACGTGTGTTAATTGCAAGATATGCAAAAGCGACTGGGAGTGAGAGTTTGTGAGTGTGTAGTACAGAGTTGCATTTACTCTGTTATACCTATTTGAGTAACTTTTTTTGGGGGAAAAAAATATACTTCTAAGAGTGGTTTTACTGCACTCAACTCATGACTTTGTACATTTATTCTACGCTTTATTTTTGCCATCAGTACATCTATCACATGACTCCGTTTCACCAATCAGATGCGATGCAGTCACATGACCACACAAACTGTGCAATGAAAATAAGTTACAGAACATGCTGAGGGGCCTCAAAAAAAAAAAAAAGTGTTTTTGTTCAGGGGTGTTCAAGGAGCAACCTGTTTGTGCACGTTCTGAAGATTTTTTGCAGTCAGTTCTGTTTTTGAATAAGTGTTTTTTTTTAATCTGATTAATTGAAAAAAAGACAGATTAATTGATTATTTTAATAATCATTATTTGTAGCCCTAAACAGGATATCGGCATTCAATATAGGCCATCGGCTGCCCTACTCCTCTAAATATCAGCATTGGCCATTGAATAAGCCACATGGGTCGACTACTACCCTGTAGTATTAGCAGTCTACAGGAGCTGTCAGCAGATGTCTGAGAGCAGTCACAGTTCGTTCCAGGCCACAAGTTAATTGTGTCAGAAGTCTTCATTTGAGACAAAGAAGTGTCCGGGAGAGAGGGAACAGTCTGCGAATTTTCCCTGCCTGCTTAGGGTCAGCACGTGTCACACAGAGTGACAAAACACACACACCTCTTCAGTGTCTAATAATAATTTCCGCTTGCACACTGACATGCACACACAGCGCAAAAAAATAAATAAAGAGGTCAAAGCCACGACAAAGGGCCACTGTCTGGTTTGTCCAACACCATGCTTTGTCCCACATTGAATGAGCCTGCACAGTTGACTGGGCACACAAATAGACTTTGTAGGCTCACATTATGAACAAGACAGTAAATCTGTAAATAGTTTACATTAGTAGAGGGAGGCACAGCCAAATTCAAAGTCTAAAAAAATGACTTTTAACAGCTATGTCTACATTAGAGATCCAAAGGCAACAAGAGGGCAAGTACTTCTCTTGTCCCCTTTCCTATGATGTGGTACAGCTCTATAGAGACTGAAGCAAAAACAGATGACAAGCAGCAACATAAATAACTTTCAACGATGAGGTGTGCTCTGGAAAAAAGATAATTGAAAATAATTTAGCAGCAGTTCATGCTCATCAGTTGTTACCATCTTGCTAAATACTTTTTCTATGACAATCTTATCTATAGAGAGCACCTCTATTCTTTTGGCATCTCGGCTTACAAAGGCGTGCTATGATAGAGAGTGTACTTCCCCTTTTAACCAACCAATGTGTGCTGGCATTGACTCCAGCCACCACGAAACTAAACAGGGTAAGCAGTTTAGACAATTATGGATGCGTTTAAAGAAAATAATAGGTTATAAGTAGGGATGTAACAAAATGGCATGGTATTTCATGAAACAAAAAGGCAAGACTGAAAAACGGATGGCAATATCAACTAAATCTTATAAACTGGCTATGTGAGTGTTGCTGAGTACCGTGGAGTTTTTTTGTTTTGTTCAAAGTCAAAGCATCAGTGTACTCTCTCACTACAAGATAACGAGCAAGCTGCATTTAGACACAAAGTTAAGTGACTTCTTGGCTTTGACCACTGGAATGTTTTCTGCCCACAAGCAGTCACTGGATGAGTTCCGCAATTGATGTTTGCTTTGAGAACAAAAGGCGACTGTATGTGATACAGCTCAGACAGATTTATCAAAACCAAATTTATCAGGGAGTCTACATTCTCTTATTTTCCTCCAAACCTCTCCTTTCTGCCCCTGTCTTTTAACATTTATTGAGTCATGCAACTCAGAATAACTACATATTTTCATTCAAGAGAAACATTTTGCAGACGTAATCTGCAGTGTCGAGAGTGAATCTGATTCTGTTTGTCTATGTTCTAATCTATGTCACGCCCAAATATATTTTAGCAATGTAAAATCTAACTGAACATCAGCATTTGCCACATTCCAAATCAGGGTTTGTGTCCAACTGATGTTCTTAGATAATAGCAGTCCAACTAAGTTCATAGATTTGCTCTTAATCTTCATGAGAACATCCTGATCTAGCCAGGATAGTCAATTCCCCGCAAAAAGATATTTGCATATTTACGTGTTTCCGGTAAAAACAGGCAGCTATGCAGGGACCTGTAGCAGATATTGATTGGCGTTTACAGCAGCCAATAGCCTGAATGTGTGTGATGCCAACTCCCCTGCTCCCCTGCCATGCAGCAATAGCTGACTCTTCTTGGACTAGAAGCTCCTAGTGAACACAGCCGGATTGGGACTGAACACACCATCTGAGACCAACGGAGGCCAGTTTGACGACAGGGAATACAATACCGAGGTGGTTTTCTTGCCCGGTTTGGCTGCTGCACACTAGGGCTGAGTCAGCTAGCTGGGCAGCTAACAGAAGTTAGCGGTTAGCTACTTTAGAAACAAGTAAAGCTTTCTTTACATTGGTACTGTATTCCCTGTCGGTCTCGGTGGCTGTGTTTGGTCCAAGTGTTGCTGTAAGTGCGTACAGTTTAGGCTTTTTTTTCCCCTTTTTTTTTTTTTTTTTTTAAAAACAAACACGAAATAATGATAATTACACAATGCACATCACAAGTTGTCTGATTTTAAGCCATCTTATTCTGCCTGAGCAAAAGTCCAAAAAGTAGGGATGTACCGAAATGAAAATACTTATACGGTACGTGTATTGTCTAACACTCAGTAATTTCTAGAGAGCGAGTTTTACCTGGAACATTTTGACAGTGCACCAGTTGCTGTCTATCAGCACTGTTTCCCACTGTTCCACAGCACCGGGGTTTACGACAGCGTCACCCACATGTGTTGATTAGTGGAACGAGACAAAAACAGACAAGGTGGCGAGTCCTTCTCCCTACAGGTTCAGGCTGCCGCTCATTGCAGATTCGGACCAAATCAATAACTAATGCTAGAACGTTAGGAGTACTTAACGCTGCAGATGTGAGGTCATACTCGGTCGTAGAGAATACAGAATTTAAGCATATGGTCAAAGTGCTGGAACCCCGATACAATGTGCCTTCACATAGCACTTCAGTCAGTCAGTCTATCGTGCTGCCCTGTATAAACGAGCGCAAGCAGCAGCAGTTCAGGAATTAACAGTATTACAATAGAGCATTACTGATATTTGTGTTATTTTTATTATTGACAATGACAGTATTTGAGTACATTAACTGTTACAGTAAGAATCATGGCCAATGAGCCACTGTTGAATGTTTGCATTTTTTAAAATAAGTTATAAAAATAATTTTTTTGTTTTCCCAACTGTACCGAACCTTGACCCTAAAACCAAGGTACATATCGAAACGTGGATTTTGTGTACCGTTACACCCCTATTGCATATAGATGTTGGTTGTTGATAATAAAGCCTTCAAATATTATCAACATTGTCGTCTGACACAAATATGTGCCCCTTCTATTCACTGTGAATC
Source organism: Coreoperca whiteheadi (assembly GCA_011952105.1). NCBI lineage: Eukaryota > Metazoa > Chordata > Actinopteri > Centrarchiformes > Sinipercidae > Coreoperca > Coreoperca whiteheadi. The sequence continues at coordinate 11,075,708 of CM022490.1, forward strand.
AATCTGTCTCACAACATCACTGTTGAGATGAAACAAAGTAAAGCTCCAAATCCTCACATTGAGACACAATATTCAAAAGGTTGTTTGGTATATTTATTGGAAAATGACTTCAATGACTGACTGATTATAAAAATGGTCAGTTACTTTTTTGTTGATGAATCAGCGATTTGTTCCATCACAATTTCAGTTGTGATGGAACAATTGCATTTCATACATTGTATGTTCAAATTTTTCAATTAACTGTCAAATAGAGCAAAGCAATGTTTTGAAGAGGAAAAAAGAACAGAGGAATCATATAGATACTGACCATTTACGCCCGACAGAGCGCTAAAGCGGTTTGTGCAAATGATCGACAACAAAGACCTCAAACAAAGTTCGCACCTTCAGGCTGTTATTCCCCCCTGTTAAAATCAATAAGGCCATTTTCAGGGGGCAGTTAGTGATCAGTGCTCTTTTAATAAACTTTCATCCATCGAACACTCACCTGCGGCCCACTAAGTGCATGATGAAATTATTAAAATGTAGATCACACAATAAGACCCCCAAAGAGCAGGACAACAAAGACACAGACAGGGAGGGAAAGGCAAGACGATGAGTACAAGGACAAGAGCAGACAGTAATGGCTGAGTAAAGAAAAGGTCTTTAACAGGGTAAGACATGTCTACTGTGTGGTGCCTATAGTAAATAAAATATGATTTTAAATAGAATTGTTAACTGGAGCAAAACATCCACTAAATTTCAAATGATTTGAGAAAAAGAAAATCTTGGTCTACCAGCCACTTCAACATACATAGAATGTCATCCTTAATGATCATGTCCGAATGTTTTTCTTCAATTTTAAACAGCTGGTAAGCCGCAGCTGGGTTGAAAATGCTTTCTGAATCCAGGGGGGGTGTTACCCAGGCTACTCAATAGCCATATTATCAGTCTGGGCACGCTCCACTGAGCAGCATGGCATAGCTGACAGCCAGGCCTAGGCACCAGCTAACAACAGTCACTGAATTCCAGCCCAGTGACAGCTTACCACAACTACAGTAACATTCCTGGGCACTGAGCTGCACTGGCTATCTAGCGACATGTCATTTACCTCCCAACTACTCAGAGCAGAGCTCACGCAGGGGACAACTAACTCGCTGGGCATCTGGGGAGAAAAGACAGTGACACAGATGTCGCTTTACAAGGTGATAACAGCCACCCTCAGTCATAGCTCCCTGGTCTCAATGGTCTGCTAGTGTGTCAAAAGACCGTCAGATATCTAGAGCAAAAAAAGACTTGCAAGCGTGGTTGTTAGATGATGGAATCTGCTATTGCAAGTCAAATGGTAATTTAATTGGCTGGTGATTTGATGGGAGATTACGGTCTCAGGATGCACAAGATGTTAGCATATGTGTAACTTCTGTCACACAATGAACGGATACTCCACCAAGCAAACCAGCAGGTAACGTTTTACTCAGAATGCCAGGCAAATCACCACCACACATCCTCAATAATCGACATAGATTAAGAGTGAACACATAGAAAGCGACACGTATGATAAATCAATATTCACTATAATGGACTTATTTCTCTCTAATGCTCTAAATACAAGTCACCAAATAACCATCTCTCACTTTGTCAGAGAAAAACACAACAGACAAGAAACAAAGAAGAGGGGAAATACTACACAACAGTTAAAACTAAAAAAAAACAAAAAAAAAAACTGAAGTTTGTGATGCTCAAGTCCAAATACCTCCTGAGCATCCTTACAAGTTGCCTACAAGAACACACGCACTTGTGAGGGGAAACACGCTTCAATTGGATCCTGATAGAAGCCAAGACAATGAGTGTATGGGTTGATATGGATGTGAACCGCCTGCATGCTTAAATGAAAAGTCTTAATTAATGGGCTCCCGGAAAATCCCTTATCTGTCAGGCTCAAAACATTCTTATTTCAAGGTCTTCCACTGGGCCAGATGATATGTACATAGCATATGACTTATGTATCATCCCTCCTATCTTAAGAAGCACTCTACAAGAGATAGAAATCACATTCTGTTGCAATATGTATTTTCAATATACCTTGCTTGCGGACATCTTCCACAGCAGCAGTCAGCTCATCCTTAAGGAACTGACTTTCCTTTGCAATCTTTTCTCCTTTCTCCAGGAAGTTTTGGGTAGCAGTCTCCACCGATGCCGCCAAAACATGAGCCTTCTTGGAGCGTCCTTTCTTCTTGTTAGAAGGGCCTTTGTTGCTGGAGTTTACCAGAGTGGTGACCTATGGCATGGGATACAAAATGGTTTCGAAATAGAAACAGCTGCTCTGGTACCTTAGATGTATTTGGCAGACTAGTTATGCAAACAGCTACTTTCACACTTAGCACCTATGACTATGCTGTATTAGCTTGCCAGCAAATGCTAGTAATTTCTTCTTTTCATGGGATTATCATCATCCGATTAAGTTTTCATGTAGAATGTATTGACACAAAATATGGAAATCCTGAATAGGTAATGCAAGGGAGATTTTTTTTCTCCCCCATTTAATATACCTTAATAACAAGAAAATATAGCCGTAAGAAACTCTTTTAATATTAATATCAACTCTGCTTTAAAGTCACATTGAAAATATTGTATTTTCAAGCATTTTTTGTAACCAAGACCCTGCGCCCATTCCAGCTATGAGCTATCTGACCCGGTCCTATTATTCTAAATAACAATACACACTGCGTAGGCCTATGCATTACCTGAGTGACCAGGGGCTCCAGCAGCCTCTCCACTGCCAGAGTACGGATCTCTAAACTCTTTGGGTCCCATTTAAAGTTGATGTTAGCGGTGTTGATGCTCGTCATGGTGTCTGGAATTCTGGGGTAAAAAAAATGGACAAAGTCAAAAAAAAAAAAAAAAAACAGTTGAAGCAGATGACCAGGACTGAGTCAATTTCCTTCTAGGGCTAAATTAAATCGAAATATAAATATGGCCAAGTGCAATATCCAAATTGCAAGAGGTGCACTTTTTTGATAAAAAGGTTAAATGACATGACATTATAAATGAAACACTGTGGTTCTACAGAGATGCCCCGGCCTAAAAACCATATTCTCCAGATGTAAGGGAACAAGCTTGTTTGGTACAGACCCCAGCAAAAATCAGATCATCATGATTTTCTGTGAAAATAAAATGCAAAAATAACCATTCCCACCAAAACCGGTACTCATATCGCTTTACCTTTCAAAAATAATCGGTATATGAATTTCTTTGCATATCGTACAGCCCTATTTCATTCTTCAGATGCAAGGATGAAACAATTTAGACTACATCAAACATCTTTGTCTTCTGTTGTCATATGAGATGATTGCGTCTTTTCCTTTGCCAAGAAAAAAAATATATATAATTATAGAAGCTATAGTAAGTTAAAAAAAAAACTAGACGTTAACTTACTAAATGAAGCTCCCTTTCTGATTTTCAGACTAGTTCATTTCTAAAAGTTTGTACAATAGTTAAAATATTAAAAAGGTCCTTGTTTGAACCAGCAGCGCTCCATCCCTCACAGAATGACTGCCAAAGGCAGAGCACACCAACACTGTGGCCCAATTTCAATTTCTCTTTTCAGGCAGCGACTGCAACTCCATTGATTAGCTATCTAACATGGAGGGGCAGGGATAATCAGCAAGCCTTGAGGGCTGAGGGGCTTCAGCTGAAAAGTTGGTCAGCTGAATTATGAGAACAATGTCAGAGATAGCTATTAGCCTACATTGTCAACAAAGAGGCTAAAACATTAAAAACACCATAAGAACACTTGAGTGATGACTCACTAATGACATATTGAACTGTTATTTATTGAGTGGATGTGCTTTCAATTCTGCCTTAAAAAACCCTGAATAATGTTTGCATTTGGATAGGCTGTACTTGTTATGATCTATGGCCCCTTTTAACTTTTAATCAAAGAAAAAAAGTCAGCCAGTATGGATGGATGCAGATTGTCTGGCACAGTTGTAACTCATTTTATCATGGACAAAAATCTTAAGGCACTACCTTACTACTCACAGAGGCTTTAATCTACGATTACTCAACCACTGTGAGGTTTCTCATCCACTATAACATCAAAGGGTCACTTCACACAAATCACCAAAAAATATTTGGGTGTGGCAGAAGAAGTCTCAGACACAGATATTTCAAACCCTGGTCAAATGAAACCAAAACTATCTGCTGTGCTAGATACCACTGGGGGTACTTACAAGTGATCTTGGTGAAACAGCTCTTTACAACTCTTCGCAAACTACACCACTTGGCCCATAAAGGAGACGCCAGCAATACGGTGGGTTTAATGACAATTGAACCACTCTATCCAAGTAACGTCAAGAACCGTCCAAAATAAAACACCACCACATGTAACACTAATTACTACAGTTAGTGGAGGAGCGACAGGGCGAGTCTAAAAGTTGCACCTGTTGTATCTGACTTTACCTTACTGCTGGTTTTGCCCAGCTCAACTTAATTGCCAGTATAACAAGTAAATGACGCGGTAATGCAGACTTTAACGCTGGTGTTGACAAAGTTAACCAATTTTACATAGGCATTTTTTTATTAACAGGTCAACGTTAACATTTGAGCCACCTTTGCTCAATGTATGTTACCTGCTAACGTAACGTTACAGTGTGCCGAACACGGCACCTTGCTAGCGCTAATGCTAGCCGACACAACAAACATTAATGTTAGCTCCGTAGGTTCGCTTTAATACTGCGAAAACCTTAAACTGTCGTGTTAATAGCCTATCAAATTAACTATACCACGTAAATCATGTTTAAATATGTAACGTTACCTTAGATAGAAAGTTAGGAAGCGTTGTAAACTTACCGAAAACAATCCACTAGAAAAACTGGAGTTTAAAAGTTCAAAATGGAGGAATGGAATTACCGAGCTCCTTCCCTCAAAGTTTTCCTCCCTTTTTCCTCCCCTTTGCTGACTCAGTTTAGTAGTCCTCCTAACTGGCGACTTAACAAGGTACTTCCTCTCGAATATCGAAAAGCAAATACAAGAGCAGCTTAAAAAGATCTTCAGCGGTTAGTTACCTGGAAAGTTTCGGTTAAGATTGTTTCGATGTCGCAGACTATTGCCCAACAATGGATGAGGCGGAGGGGGGGGTTGGGGCGGTGACCGAGTTCCTGAACTTCCTGGCAGCGGGGCAGGGCGACCACAGGCCACAGCAAGCCTGCACAACGAGGAGGTGTTTTGGGCGTGGCACTCACGCTATGTGTCCATATATGGATTAATTATTGCGTCCAGCTAGTGCGCGACCGGGCCAAAATGTGGGGTAGTAGTTTTACCTTCTAAACATTTCGTCTGACGAATTAAGTAGTTACCAGGAATGACAAAACTTGGAGTGAGATAGCCATGTGGGAGCGTGAAGTTAAAATTGCGGCAGGTAGGCATAGGTACGTTTGGTCTGCATAGTGTAAAAACAAACAAAAAAAATCGGGTTATTTGATCCAGAGCTCACCTTAGGTAACCTTAAGAAGGCAACACACAGAGCACATTATTGCCACCTTCTAAACCATACCATGGTTAGGGATTTTAATTATTTACTGTTTTAGGGGGAATGTACTTGTGCCTGTGTCACTTCTCTTCTGTTTTTTTTATACTGTCCAGCTGTACCATGTAGAAACTCACCATCAAAATGAATCAGGAAGTTATCCCATTATTCCAGCCTGGGTTACATCTATGCACATTTGAACTTCCATAACACATTTTTTGTTCACCAGAATAAAAAATGACTTGGGTTAAGGATTTCATTCTCAAGCAATATATAGCCACTTGGGGAAAATCTTACCTTTTGCCTATTACAAAGTTATAGTTTTCTTCAAATCACATGACTGTAATATTGTGTAATTCAAGTATTTGTCCTTCATATACAGTTATTTTTCCAAATATATGTCATATTTTGCACAAGATACAAAATTTCTTGATCATTTTCCAACACAGGGTTGTATAATGCATAAATGGTATGTATAATGTGTATAATGGATAATAAAATGTATAATGTAAATGGTAGGTGTGTCATATAGGAGGTTCCCTTATTTTCTTGTTGGTCCATTTCAAGTCTAAGCTCACAGGATGCAAAACAGCCTTTTCGAACTGGAACCAGCTTTCGGTCAATGTCAAAGCGTCAGACGTCGTAGTCCAGATTTTAAAACTATCTATGTAGTAGTTTACAGGCTATCGTCACTGCTATATGACCCATTCTGTTCCCTCTGTTTCTTTCCTTTTAGTTTACTAATGCAGTTTAGAGCAGCTTGGTTTCAAACCTTCTTAGAAATTATATACTAAAGCATTCATCCCATGCCAGTTGTTAAGAGGTTATATGTTTGTTTGTTCTTTTTAAGAGAAAGACAGTGCTCCAGAGTCAGCTGGAGTAGCATCAGGTGCACGCACACAATGAGCCGGTTGCAGCTTCGGTTTCTCATATTTTATTTATATATAATAAACATCCTACTACAGCAGCACTGACATTTCAGATGAGACTTGTATTCAGATAGCTAGAGACGTGTTGCAGATATCACACATTTTACAATATTAAGGTCAAGAAAACCTATATAAGCTATGATCTGTATGAGGTAGTTACACATTTATGGTTTGTTGCAGCTGTGGCTGATAACATTGACACATTTGATAAACATATTCAAGAGCCAGTTATTTTATTTTGGGCCTAATGAAGTGTGAAAGCCATAAATAGATTATCTAAAGAGGCCAGGTGCCAGCCCTCCCGCCTCACTTTTCCACCTTACACACACACACACACACACACACACACACACATTGTCTCTTTAAACTGTGGCATCATGCTAACAGATTTTACTTCATGGCCGTACAAAGTGACCGACAGTGGGTAATTACGTTTTTGCACCTTTCCATTGGTGTGCTCAGTAAACCTCATTGGCTAAAGATGAGTCTATTTACAAAAGACACAATATAATCAAATAAATATGACAAAGCACTGTAAGGAGATAAGTCGCAATTCCAATTATATATAGAGAGAGAGGAAAATGCTAAAAAAAACGGGAGACAGTCAGCTGGAATTCAAGGAGGTGACCACAGAGAACATTACATACAACAATGGTGTTTTGTTCTGCAGGCAAGTACAACTAACACACTTCTATTTGTTGGCTGGAGTAGGTGTTAATTAAGAAGCTCCACCAGTGCAGCATGAATTACAGTCCTGAAGAGAATGAGCTTAGAAATGTACTCACAAAGCTCTTAATGAAGGCCTCTGAATATAATTATCTTCTGGGAAGACATTAATGAATATTTTTTCTGCAAAAATAAATCGCAAAGTAATTGTTTTCTCCATAGAGTTTTGACCATGCCAAAGCTGAAGGGTTGTGCATTAAATAGGCATGTTAAATTCCTATATATCAGTGGCCTACCTTGTGTGTAATATTAATTTCAGTCAAGAACAAGAGGACCTGCCACTTACATAGTGTAGCAGAGATTTGTTCATCCAATTAAGACTTTGTGGTGAAGAGGGATTGGATGAGGTGCAACTGTGTTCTTGAATGATGAATGTTTGTCCACGTAGCAGCTTGCTGGGGGGACAAGTTTAGGTGTCCTTGACCTTCAGTCTTTTTGTACCTGTTGGGCCCGACAAATGATAGGAGCACAGCATGCTATAAATAATTCCTTCTCATTATGAGGGAGTGCACATGTTTGTCACACACTGAATGTATAATTGAGCACATGCAAATCTGTAGTGTGTGCCACAATAGTGGATCAAAAAAATAGACAAGATGGTGAATATATGTTATTTTTGCATTTGTAATCATAATGTTAGGTATTAATTGTCCAAAATATAAAAAATGTGTTTATGTTATTAAATGTGATTTTTTTCAGAGCCTTCTGCTCAGTGATACTATAAATGAATGTCTGTTTGAGTGGCAGCCCTGGTACTGCTCCATGCTGATAACAGAAACACTCATGATTGCAGCCACAGGTGAGCTTTCACAATTGTGTTATCCTCTATTGTTTCGCAGACATGGAAGTAACTGTACGTTATAGCCTCCTGTCAAAGTAGTTACTCATACTTTGACGTTGACTGAATTGGAAGCTTCCTCACTGCAGGAGGATTTTGTTCCCTGACATAAGGAACACAGCGACTTTCAGTCTGCCCACATTCACCTGACTCATCCTGACAGCTGTCCATGAAGCTGCATGATGTCATCTGCAGACTCTCCTTTCCTGAGTAAGACCATGTACCTCCATGATTAGAAATGAGTGTGGTGCAATGTAGGCGTCACTCCAGCAAAACCCAAGGGGTGGAAAGGAAAGTCAACAGGCCAGTAACACTAATGATTATCCTTGATAGCAGTCATTCACTGTGCCTTTCTTACAGAGGTGAAAAGAAACATACATTATTGCAGTGAATTAACAAAAAGTCCCTAGGGAGGGCATATCAGACATATTCGCAGCTAGGTGTTGGGGCAGTGATGTCATGGTTTCAGAAGGCAGTCTTGCCACCTGATTGGACCATTGAAAAGGTCGCAGCTTTCATGACTCAACTGCTGCTAAGCCATTGCTGGCAGTCTGTTGAGCTCCATCTGCTGGTTTAGACTATAGTATCAGACTGTTGCCTTCTGTTCTGGTGTAGTCAGTCTGTGTAGTACCTCTCGTTGGCTTTAGAAGGAGCAGGAAGTAACCGAATGACATGCTTCTGTGCCAGTTGCTGGACCACTGACGAACGTTCGATAGTGTATCATGGCCCTCAGATGGTCTGTTTTTACCAAGTGTGGCTTATGAAACTTAGAGCTGTAAGTTCCCTTCTCAAGCTTGGTATTTAGTTTACTAAGAGGGGTCTTAAAAGTCAAAGAAGTGTTTGATGCAGCGCAGGAGTTCCACTTGAAGGGGTGATGTTGACATTTCTGGGAAACAGTGCTGTTGACAATATTAAAACAAGTATGTATGATTTGCTTCTTCTGCTCCCCCTGCAATTCTTTTTGTGATCATACTGTGCCGGATATGTTTCACAGACAGGGAGACAATAACGTGTTTATAATCATTTTTACACAATCAATAATTACTGACTGAAATACAATTACCAGCAGACCACAGACTGCAAAAACACTCGTCACTCACAGTGAACGCACTATTCCAGAAACCTTGTTTTATTCCAAAATTCTCCTGGGAGCTGCTGCCCTAATTTCTTGCTTTCCAAGTGGGATTCAGGCTAAAAGGAAGGTGAAGAATGTGGAGGAAGAAGCCAAATGAAACATAATGCAATTCAAAGCTGTAATGAGTCACAGGTTCAGACGCCCTCCAAAGCTTTTGAGCCAAACATGCTACACTTTGTTGGCGTAAGCTCTACATATGCACATGGTCACAATATTACCCGCACAGAAGAGCTAAAGACAGCTTATATAACATCAGATTGTACATTATTTTATGACTTTCATTTTTTTTAAAAAGGAGCTCTGAGGACATCTGTGTGTCACAGGCTGTAACATTTTTTTTATCCATAATGTTTGGTAGCTAAGTACATTTTCTATACACAGAGTGTACATATGCAGATATAAATGTATTTTTTGAGCTTTTATTTGTCAATTGAACAAAGAAAAAAAAATCCTCTATGTAGAGGGCCATAGTGCCAGGACACATTTTTAAGTTAAGGTATGGAAATAGAATAAAGTATAATGCATGAAAGGATTTGGACTGATAGAGAGTAAGACTTCTGTGAGGTTTCAAAACTAATTATGCCTATAAAAGTACCACTGTAGCCTAAGGTTCCTAATTAGAACGCTACAAAGCCTCAGAGTATGTTGTTAATGTGCTGAAATATGTCACCTGTATAAGAAATAAAACAATAGAAACCTGATCTTAAGACTGGAAATAAATCTGTGTTCATGACTCAAGTACTGTATTATTGACATCTGAAACTAAACATTTCGGGTACACATGGAGTTGGTATGGTGGTAACACTACATACTAAATCTAAGCGGGATTTTAATACATAATGCAAGAAATGTAAAAGTATATTTCTACTTAAGTTAATTTTTTGTAGTATTTGTGACATTGTCAATATTTTGAGCGTCAAAATCTCTTTGGAGGCAAACAGTAGATGGAACGTTTTTCTGCCCGTCCATGTCAAGGGCTCCATAGAAAACAATCAAAGAAGTAGTCAGCTTATTTCCAGAGGAATTTTGTAACACTGTTAGCTAGTCTTTTCCCAGATAAATAGTAAGAATGCCCCAGGCAGTCTTGTGGTAAATTGGAAATTGAATCCAGCATGTGATAGACATAACTTCCAAGTAGGGGAAATGACCTTTCAATATTAATGATGCAGAGAGCCATGACATCATCAGGACCTGGTTAGGTCCATGTGATCCATAGGAACTGAATAGATGTGACCGTACCAGAATACCAGCTCAACCACAGCCCTGTTTACGCCACATTTACTTTAATAAAAATTTATCAAACCAGCTACCACGGTCTAAGCCTGAGTCACTCTTTATTGAATGCAGTAGCAGAAGTGTAGTAATTCAATGAGCACATCCTCCCACTCTGGACACAGCTGATGATGGCTTGTTGAAATGCAGTTTTTCTTTCTCTTCTTCTTTTCTCTAGCTCAAGCAGAACTGATACCCTCAAACATTTGTTTGTTTACTGGACTGCCTAGAAAGTACCTCACACAATGTATTGTAGAATCCAATTTTCTCCAAACATAACATATGGAATCACCTTTGCAGAAACACATAAGTCTTCTTCAGGCAACGAAACAGCTGGAAAAGGTGGGAAGTAATGCTGCTCTTTCTGTGTACCCCGGCCGTGCCTTGTTTTTGATACAGTGCAAAGCATGGGTCATTGACAGAATAAAATCCTCACACATCACAGAAAATGCAGCAAGGGAAAGCGATGCGCCGTTGGTCTGACATTGATTCTTTCCGATGTAGGGACTCCTGGTGGGGAGGATGTCAACAGTATCATCGTTCATTTGTGGCATCTTGAGCTGTTGTCAGTCAGTTTCACCTGATGTGTTGCTGTGATTTGAATGAATAATGAGGTGTAGAAGTGAATGAAAAGTTTTTAAGCAGCACCTGATAGCAGCAAAAGGCATCTTCCCCCTTCAGGGCTTAAAAATTCAAGCAGCATTTCTTGCAAAAATAGTTGTGTTTTGAATAATGAATACAAGATTGAAGAAAAGCTGATCCACTGATGTGCAAAAATATTGTACGTTTAAAAAAAAGCAACACAAACTACACATGCTGCTGAAGTGATTATCCATTTCCCAATACCAACATGGTAAACAACAGTTTTTAAGAGTACTTACAAATCTGAAGGGAATTCAGTGAAAATGTTGATCGTCAAAGTGCAATGGATAATTACCCGTAAATTATCCAGACCGACATTCCTTACTCTTTCTGTAAATGCACTATACCTGCAAGTGAAAACATCAGTTTGAAGAGGTGACAGCCCAAGCAAACACAGCAGGGATGTGCTGCAGTTGCAGAAATGCTAACTTGGAGTGTGTGGTTGCTGTGAACCTGCTTGCTGATGGCTCTGAGGAGTGAGACACAATACTGCTTGAAATACTGCTGGACCAGACAGCAATAAACGCCCAGTCGTTGCCAGGGTCCACCACAGTAAACAATCACTGGGTATCTGTCAGCTGGATGTCTAATCAATCATGAGAATGTGTCCACTTTAATGCACGGTCAAGAGAGGTATATGGATTTCTATTTTGACACGTCAATGTTTCCAAAAACATGGTAACCATGCATCTATTATCAAAATTTCACGATATTTCATAAACGGCGATAAATTCTGTTTTAGCATAAAATCAATGGACAGATTTCTTAGACTAGACAGTTTTAATTGTTTTAATTCTCATTATGAGCACCATATTGCCTTTTCCAACCACATAAGTGAATAGAAGTTTGTTACTTTTTACTCCAACTAATAATTATTTTCATTATCGATAAATCTACTTATTTTCTTGGTTAAGCCTTTTGTCTATGCAGCAAATAGCAAAACGTTCCAAGAGTCTATGGTGACGTCTTAAAATGTCTTGTTTTAAATAATACATTTTATTTAATGGCATCTTTCGGGGCACCCAAGGACACCTTACAACATAAGCAGTTAAAACAAAAGATAACATAATAAAAACACAAAGATTACAGTGAATAAGCAAATTAGAACAGATAAGTTTTGCGTTGTGATTTAAAAATGTTGATAGAGTTCAGCTGACGGATATTGAAAGGTAGTGAGTTCCAGAGTTTGGGGGCAGCGTGAGTGAAGGCCCTAGCCCCCATTGTGACCATATTGACTGAGGGGATGGACAGGAGACCAGAAGTGGAGGAGCGGAGGGTGCAGGAGGGAGTGTATGGGGGATGCAGATCAGACAAGTATGTGGAAGCAAGGTTGCAGAGTGCCTTAAAGTTGAGGAGAAGGAGTTTGTATTGAATTCTTTCAGCCAGTGGAGTTGGATGAGAACCAGTGTGATGTGTTCTACTGATTTTGTGTGGGTGATGATTCTTGCAGCAGAGTTATGAACATTTTGGAGTAATTGGAGGAGCTTTTGGGGTAGACCAGAGAGGAGGACATTACAGTAGTCGAGGCGTGAGGTGACAAGGGCATGGACAAGAACCTGGGTGGAGTGCTGAGTCAGTGATGGGTGGAGTCTGGAAATGTTGCGTTGGTGGAACAAGGCTGTGCGGACTATATTATTGATATGTGAGGTAAAAGAGAGAGTGGAGTCCTATATTACAACTAAGCTTTTAACCTGAGAGGAGATGGGGACCAGACAGCCTTCAATACTTAGGGATGGAGATTTGAAGAGTGTGGATTTGGAGCCAATGAGGAGAACTTCACTTTTATTGCTGTTGAGTTTGTTAGTTGTCATCCAAGTTGTAATGGCATGTAGACAGTCAGTGAGTGCAGTGGGACATGATAAGATACCGAGTTTTGTGGAAATGTACAGTCGAGTGTCGTCAGCTTAGCAATGATAGTGCATACCAAAATAACGGAAAATATTGACGAGGGGGAGGATGTAAATGATGAACAAAAGGGGACCTAAAACTGAACCATGGGGAACTCCGTGATGTAATGGGGATGAGGGTGACTTGATCATTTTTATTTGTATAAACTGTTTCCTGTCGGTGAGATATGATTTGAACCATTGTAAAGCAGTACCAGTGACCCCAGTGCCAGCCAAACGCTCAAGTAACACAGAGTGCGAGATGGTGTCAGCTGCACGGAGGAGATCATTGGTGATTTTAACTAGAGCTGTTTCAGTGCTGTGTTTGGGACAAAAGGCTGAAACCTGGAATGGCTCAAACCGATTGTTATTTTGAAGATGGTCCTGAAGCTGTGTTGTAAGAGTACGTTCAAGAATTTTGGCAGTGAAAGGTAGATTAGAAATAGAACAGTAATAATTGAAGACTTTGGGATCTGAGCCCGGTTTCTTAATTATAGGTGTAACTGAGACAGTTTTGAGTGATGGTGGGACAATACCAGTGGAGAACATGGAGTGAACTATGGCAGTTAGGACAGTAGAGAGTGTGGGGAGACGTGATTTAACAAGGAATGTGGGGAGAAGATCAAGGGAACAAGTAGACGACTTGTGCTGAAATGATGATGTTACTGATTTGTTGGATTGATAGTAATTGGTAATAAAGTCCAAAAAGTCTTGGCATTGGGAGATGGTAGTGAAGCGGAGGGTGGTTTCTGGTGGCTTAGTAAGTCCTTGGACAGTGGAGAAAAGTGCTCTGGTATTGGATTTATGATGGTTAATGTGTGCAATATCCAATATCCAGAAGTTCTAAACATCGGCATTCTTGTTTCAGTAAATGGAGACCAGGAGTGAACCAGGGGGAAGATTTGGTAAAGGCAAAGGCAGGTTCAAAGAGGTGCTAGGGTATCCAGTACAGAAAGTAGAGTGGTGTTGTTTGGTTGACCAAATTAGCAGTGAAGGGGGGTTGTAGAGTGAGAGTAGACAGTGATGCAGAAAGGATGTTGTTCAGATCAGATGTATTGAGCTTTTTGACATTACGGAAGGATATGATGCGTTGTTTAACTGTGCTGAATGTAGGAATGGAAATGTTAAAAATTAGAAAGTTATGGTCAGATATGGGAAGGTTAAATGCATTGAGATCGAAGATGTGAAGGTGTGAGTCCTGAGCAACAGATCACATCCAGTGTGTGCCCTTCGTTGTGGGTTGGGAAATCAACAAACTGTATAATGTCAAAGCTGTCCAAGGTGGAAATGAAATCTTTGCAAAGTGAATTGGTGGGATTGTCAATATGAAACTTAAAATCACCAGTTAAAATTACATTTGGAGTCATGGCACAAAGATCTGCTAAAATAGATGAAATGTTTTTTATAATAACAGGAGAGAGCTTGGGAGGGCGATAAACATTCACAATGAGGGTAGGTGTCAGCTGGACAGCCAGTATTTCACAGGAAGTAGTCTCCCTTACTGTCACTGGAATGACCTTGAGGGTCTCGCGATACATCAGTGCGAGACCACCGCCTTTGCATTGTTAAAGCTATTCTATTTTACTATCAGAGAAGACTTAAAAATAAAAAACAGCAAATATTCACATTTGAGAAGCTGGATCCAGTGAATTTGTATAACAAAAAAAACTTGAATGACTAATCAGTTGTCAAAGTTGCAGATACATTTTGTCAACTGACTATTTAAATCATCTCTACTGCATACTGTACACAGTATACAGCTATGGTGCCACGACAGGTTTATTTACTGAGACGACTATTTTTAATAATAAGTGTATCAAATGAGAATGTGAAAATTATGTGACAATGTGAAAGGGGTCGCTCGTAGTGACGAACCCACAGGGAATTATCATATGAATCTGCAGCTCCCCTTGGCTTTACAGAGCTGTATAACCAGTTTCATCTCATTTTACAGCTGTCCGGCCTGCAACTTTACCTTTTGGTTTACTCTCACTGCTCTCATAGTGTCATTTTTGGCTGCAGCTGTACACTACCTGCTCAGCACCAAACAGCAGTTAGACAGACACAGTTAGTAAGTAGCTGGTGAACTTAGTGGATCATTTAGAAGCTAAAGAGCCAGCATTTCATTTGGTAGAGACTGAACTCACATTCGCAAGGTTGCCAGAAACATGACTCCAAATGAATGAAAATTCATATTATATGCATATATGATATTCATATAAAGCTGCTGGATGCATAAATAAGCAACTGTTGGCAGTTCGCCATATCATTTTAAAAGGTGATGATGTGTCAGTGTTCAGAACTTAAATAGATAAATAGAGTATATAGATTTTACAAATAGGCACTTCTCAACAGTCAAATTGTGTATGAAAAGACAAGGACTAACTGTAGTAGTGTCACTTCCCTAATATTGTACTCAGTTTGCAAATTTGAACAAAATTCAGATGTCTGGCATAGGTTAAATGCCAAGGTCCTAACACTGATAAACTGTAATAATTTATCCAGTAATGATGGGTGTTGCAAAATGACATTTAATTTAGTGACCTTTCATTGAAAAGTCCTCTAATTACACTTGGATGTGTACAAACGAGCAAAACTGAAAGACAAAGATTTATGTCCGGAAAATACTGATTCCACCCTGTCAGTTCACATTTTGTGAGAAAGAGCTGACATCCACGCCTTAGTAGCACATCCACAGTAGGATAAAGTACATGGCAGCGAAAACTAATCCCAGGGTTAAACTACAGTTGACTGTAACGTTGACATGTCTTTGAAGACAAACAAAGACAAGACAAAGTGATAATAAAAGACACTGTCACATTGCAATTTCATCTGGGCAAGAACTATTGTTGCTCCATTTAACATACCAAGGTTATCTAGTGACAGGAGACAAGCCTGAAAAAATACAACCAGCCTGTGACAAATATAATGCAGCTTATCCAAAAATGTGTCTACTATTAACTATAATGAAACCATTAAACATGAAGCATGAAAAGATGAGAATAACAAGTGGAATGAGAGGAATGACCAAGCTGTGTTTTTACAAAATTGGAGGGAGGAAATGGGTTTGGAGAGGGCAGAATAAAAGGAAAACACAAAGTGTGGAATGGATCTAGTTAAGAAGAGGCAGTGATCAAAGCACAGGAATATGTAATAAATCTGCAGCCAGCCTGGGTGTTGCAGCATCAGGTCGCCCATTGCATGTACGTCAAAGAGCTTTGGTTGGCCTTTCTCTTGCACACAGGACTGCAGGCTGCACCTTCAACTCATTTCTTCCTGATTGCTCAGCTTCATTTCACTGATTGTGGTAAATGTTTCATACACTATTGGAGGGGGTATGCCCACATGGACGGCTTCCTTATGAAAAATGGATCCTGACAGATGTCGAGGTCTGCCTCCCCTGCCACGTAATGCTCATCTAAGCCAACAGAGAATTGATTAGAAAGCTAACTATACTCACTGTGAGAACAAATTCTTCAAATGCTGCCTTGCATTGAGTTGCTTTTGAAGAATATAACACTGACTCTCACAAAACGATTGCTGGCACAATTCCAATTAATTAATAACAAAGTTACTGAGCTTCTAAGTTGCAAAATCGCCAATTGGGCTGGAATAATGCATATATGCCATTTTAAATATTGTGGAATGAAGATATCTTTTTAATTTCCTTAACCTGAATAAATCAATGTTTCTGATATTAGCATTCAATTAAATATGTGCAATATGAGAGGTGTTGCTCATGGTGCCAAAATCATGGAGAATGAATACTCAGCTCCTCAGCTCTACAGATCTTTTAGGACTGTTTTAAATCATTGTTTTGGTTTTACGGCCCACACGCATTCACTGTAAGGATTAGGAGCCACTTATTAAACATAAAAAAAGATTAGCTGGTACCTGGTCAAAAAAACACCTAGAGATTTTTTCTCAGGAGTTGATGGAACCAAAAACAGAGCTGGAAGGAGAGTGAATATGGGACTTAAATTCAAATCATCCAGAAAAATGTTGCAATCGTTTGCAAATATTTTTGCCGTTACAACTTTATAATGTAATATGGTATGCCTGTGTGGCTGTTACTGATTTTCTGCCCCCTACTGGCCAAAATTCAGCATTAATACAACTTAAATGGATTTTTGGCATTGTAGCGAGTCCCCTTAATTAAATTTTTGGGCTGCATACTATGACATTCAATGTTGAGTATGTGTACAAAATGCTGATATTTCCTCACTTATTGTTTTAAAAAGATGAACAACTACAATGACGACGCCGGTGGTATGTGTATGTGTGGGTGTTTTATGAGCTGGTAGATTGAGTCAACACATTATTCATAATAAGTGCCCTTCAGACTCGTCAGCAGATGTCGTTTTATATAGAAAGATGAACCACTTCCTAATCTCTTAATGAAAAAAGTAGGACAGTTAATACTCTTGACAGATTCCAGTGTTATTTAATTATTTCAGCATTTTTGTCCTTCAGCACTGTCTAAACTTTTAAACATAACATGAAACTTCAAAATTGTTAAAAAAAAACTGCTGGTATGATGTCAGTTTGATCGTTTTCACAGAGTCAGGGGTTGTTATAAATGCTGATTCAAATGTTGCAAATTCTTGTTGTTAACACCCCATACACATATCACAGAATTAGTGCTTTAGGTGTACTTCTAGAGAATTTGTAATAAACACAAAGTGGAGACTTTAAGATGCTCTAGTTAAAAATGTAAAAAGTTACAATCAACTCATTTAAAGTATCTAGCACTGGCTTACTCTTCCTTTACAGTTTTTTTTTTATATCTTTGATCACTAAAACTAAAGGGCAACTCTGAACTGAAGGGCCAGTTCTATGTCAGGGAGAGTATCCATATGTTGACTACTACCCATCTTGGTTTAGTTAGTAATGATGACTGACAAGTTTTTTCTAAAAGGGATAAGATCATAGAGACCTGCCCACAGTGTTGAAGTGTTGAACAGTGAAAGTAGAGGAATATTTTTTAAATGGGAAGGCAGTGACTGGAGGTTTGAAGTATTGAAAAGTATGACCTTAAAACCCAATAAACCTCTATTCTGGACTTTCATTTTTTACACTGTTATGCTGATGACTCTCAACTTAATCTGAACAATAAACAGAATAACATCCTTGCAACTCCTAATCTTGAAGTTGTACTGAATTTAAACTATAGATTTCTTGTAAATGTGGTGCTCCTCAGTCATAACAAAACAGACATTATGCTTACTGGAACTAATTTTGACAATAGCCACAGCCCCTCAGTTTGCACTAGCATCTCACAGCAATAAGGTTTCAGGAAGGTTTCGATTTGGGAACTGATCGTCTCTTTACAGAGTTTGCATGTTCTCCCAATATTTGTATTGCGTTTCTTCAAGATGCTTTGAATCTGTCTCACAGTCATTCAGGTTAATTTGATAGGACACTGGCATCTAGTCCAGGGGTCTTATGCACAATTCTTGCTGGGAGGTGACATTTACTGGGAACAACATCATTCTGTTTATCAGATGTTGATATACACTGCTATGCAAGGTATTATATCAATCAAGCAATGCCACCAAGTAGCCTCAACGATACTCCCTTGCATTAGAATGGTCTGTCTGTTGAGACTGGGGAGGCAAACTCTGTAGATCTCCTTAAAGCCAAGCTGAAAATGTTATTTATTTTCACTCTAATGCGGTCGCTCTGCTTTACACAGTTACTGCAAGTGACTCAGTACCTCATAGTTAGCCACAGGTCAGGTTCCTGCTGATTGGAATTGATTTTGCCTTTCCCTATTTTCCATTTCTGTGTGTTTTTATTTTATTAAAATGCATACATGTCTTTTAGTGTGAATGAGAGTAAAGCATAAGGCATAAGCATAACTTCTCTGTGTGTGGCTGCCTACAAGCGCATCATGTATTAATTATGTTGCAGTGCTATTAACTTGGCCAGTGTTGTTAGAAACAAGGCATAAATTAAAAATACATGTTGTAATGATAGAGTAAACTGAGGTAATAAGCATTCAGGCTTGCAATTATCCATGGAACATTATATAAATTTAGTCTAACAGTGTAAAATGATACTCCACCTAAAGATTGTAATTTGAGTCACTTCAGATTAGTTTTTTGCATTTTACACTTTGAACCCGGGCCAAGTCCTTTATAACTATAAGAATGATGAGCATAAGGAGCTGAAAAATATCTTTGACATTGGTATGCTCATTGATAGGCTTACAGTATGATCTTCCTCCCTACACTGCACTGAAATACAGTTCAAATACAGATAACCAGAGGTATGAGTGGGAGAAAGCAATATTAATGTCCATGCTTGTTACTTAATGTTATTAGAACAAGTATTTCTGCTAATGGATAGAAATAGTCCTACACATTAGTTTCAAAAGTGTAGGAGAATGTCGATCACTACCGGTGATTGGTAAGTGATCAGCACATTTTCTATTTAATAAATAATAATGAAACAACATGCTATGCAAGTCTTATATAAATGGGAAAATATATATCTGAGTTTTCAACGTTGACTGTCAACAGTCTATGATGTGTTGTGAAATCTGTTTGGAGATTGGTATGAATGTGCTATATTAAACCTAAGAATGTGGCAAGAAAATGCTGCTGTTCTGATTTGTCTGTGTGCATCTGTGTTGAAGAAAAGAGGATTTCTGGACATGTATAACTTCAAGCTGTTTTTCTGTATTCACATTGTCACCTGCGCATTGCATCCAAATTGCATTACATCTGCAGTGATGGTATGAATTTCATTATCCAATCTAAATATAATTATAGACTGTTGAAACTTTTCACAGTTGAAAATGTAATTCCACATCAGCGTACACAAGATACTGCCATCGGGTAGCATTGTATCAGCCGCAGATTTCCTGAAAGATTAATCTAAATTATGTTAACTGACACATGACTCCTCATAGTGCAGTATTGATGCAGTCGTTTTTTAAATTTTTGCTGCTGTCTGCCTCCCAACACTGTCAAACCTGCAGCATAAAAACTGTTAAAGCAAATCTGTCATCAAAAAGATTTTTGATGGTGAATCATCCATCATGCGCTGACGCAAGGCTATTGTGCTGCAATCATGAATGTGTTTACTGTGGTCCATTTACAGTAGTAGTGAGTTAATGTCAATTGTATATCATGTGCTCTACCTGGAGGTTGTAAATGCATAGGCAATGGTCTATGTTTATTCTGCGAGTAGCAGGGGACATCATAGCTGGTCTCACTCATGCCATTTACAGTAATGTGGTGGGTTATTGTAAATAAATGACTGGCCTTGGTGTGTGAAACCATTTGGACACAAAGACACAGAACACAGGTAAGAAACCACAAAAGCAATCACACGAATAAGTATTACATAGAGAGTATTTTTTTCCAGTTTCCTTTCTTGTTCCCTCACAAACAACTCGAGCATTTGATTGTAATGTTCTGGCCTAACAAAGGTGAGATTGGGATTTATTTTCTTTTCCATTATCTGCCTCTTGATAACAACAGGGCAAATTATTTGGTGATTATGGTGGATGGGGAAGCACAGAGTCAATCAGTTTCCAAATGGAAACTGGATGGAACAAATACAAATTGAATATGGAGAATCTGTCTCCAGGGACACAGCAGATAGATAGATGCCTGGTCAAATTCTCAGCATGCTAAACAACTTTTGGATGATTTTAATTCTCGCAACCCTCCCGCAATGGATGGCATCGGCCAATTCAGCTGACAGTATAAACAACAAAGGTTAAAGCTATATCAAGACCCTGTGAACCAAAATAGCTGGGGAGAATTTTCATTAAGAAGCAAGAGAAAACTAACCACTTTGCATGGACCCTGGCTTTAGTCATGGTTGAAATTCCCTCACAAAGCTTTCATCATAATGCTTCACTGACTTTGATAAATTTCATTCCACATAGCTTCAACCCAGTGATGCCCCAGCACACTATACACACATAAACACACACAAGAGTGTAGCATGCACAATCACAGGAACACACAAGAGAAGGGAGAAAAGGAGAAAGACAGGCATGAATTCAGTGCCTTTAGGAAGGTGAAGAAGAATGAATCCAGGCTTCCTTGCTCACCATTTCATTGCCAGAGAAAACACACTTTCCTGTCACCCCCAGGGACCAATGCTCCCTTGTGCTCGATACGGTCTGTCCTATATTATAGCTTTTTCCTATCTTGTAGGTATCTGGGAGGACTGCGCACAGTGATGTGATAAGTTTTAACTATTAGCGTTTTCTAGGGTGAAAGCCTCTCTTTTACCCATTCTTCTAAACCCTCCTGAATAGCTTGCATGCCATAACTCACACAGCCACCCATGCTTTGCAGCCAAGCCCAGGAGCTTCCTTGGAGGAGATTAAAGAAGAAAATTCTCAGCACATGGAGAAAGATTTGCTACTCTGAACACTCATCTTCACTGTCAAAGGAAAAGGCATGCACAATAACACATGAAGGTAGAGGAAATTGTTCACATGCACACAAATGCAAACAATGCAAAGTCACACGTTAGCTATTGTGTTGTTTTCTGCTGAAGAGGTTGGAAACTGCCATTTTTTATTTTTTTTTTAAAAGTAATACAAAAGCTTGCAGTTTTCTATAAAACTCTGATCCATCCTCTCCTCTGTTATGAATGCACTTCTTCCCATCAGCCATCACTGTGGAGACTGCTAAATTAAATCTAGCCTGTTGAGAATAAAGCTATTTTTACCAGCATCATGAGACTGAGAGTCAATCCAAGCTGGAGCTGCCTATAAAGAGGAGAGGCAATCTTGGTTCTGAATGGGGCTGAACGCTCAATCAGCAATACACCGCACTCCAAAGGAAATAAGGCGACCACTTCAATCCTGACATTGATTTCTTTCTCTTTCCGCTCAAACATTGTCTTCATCATCACAGACAGTCACATAACTCCACATTATACTCACGGAAATGAGTGTCTATGATATTTTGCCCAGATGAACCATGCCGTGCTATTCATGCACTTACATTTTTCTCATGAATTTCAGATTCTGAAGCACAACTCGAGCTCAGTTTTGGCCTCAATATGGTTATCAAAAGCTCTAATGCACAGTTAAGAGCTCCAACTGTAAACCCATGTAATATTGCATCAAACCACAAGAGGGGGAGGCACCACCTATTTTATTCCCAATGGCTGAACATCAGAGCAGGTTTAGATGACAGGCTTAATGTAAAATGCAGTACAAGAATGACTTGCATGCTGTGTTGTCCTGTTTGAGAGGAAATTTGCAGCATGGATCAAAAAGGGATGTACTGGACAAACTTCATGCAGGAACACCTGAGAACAGAGACACAAATCAACACGGCCCCGAACCAGCTTGTTTTGATAACAGCTATAAACCTCAGAGTTTGCCAGTGATATGCTCCACTGACTGCAATCTATTACATAAATATGCTAAAAAATATTACATGCATGTCTACTATACGCCCAAACTCTATTTTGCAGCAGTAATTTAGATTTGTATCATAAACTGGTATATAAAAGGGATGAGGATGATGTGCAGCATTATCACTTGACCAGTAGGTGGAAATACATGCATATTAAGTGGCTGAGTTAATGCCAAAGAGCTTTTACTGCAGTGCCAGGAGCAGGAAGAAGAACCTTTAAAGTTGTAAGGCAAACAGATCACAAACAATATACATTTCTGAAAACAGGCACTGACTTTAAAATGGTATAATATATACATAATATTCATACAGAAAATATATTCACTATGCCACTGAAAACACTACAGTGTTGTTTCTGTTAGACATGACTCAAGGATTTTGCTGTACGCTTTTGGGTAACTGTATCATTATTTTTTAAGTAGTATGGAATAAATCTTAACGTTTGACGAAACATCTCTAATCTCAAGGTCTGCTTACTTATAAACTCTGGAGCTCTCAACCATATCAATTGAACCAATTCTAATTTTTTTTTTTGGGATAAATACAGTATATATATACCCAATGTAGAAACTTCAAAGATGGACAATGTTGCACTTTGATCCTTCTTATTTCAGCACAGAGAACAACATGAGAATACTGGAATGGTAACCCTGAACAAGTGACTTTCACACAGACTGATAAAACACAACCACATCTGATGGATTTTTTATCCACAGGACCAGTCTGTTATCTTGTTATATCTGGTGGACTTGACACCAGAGAAGAACTTCTCCGTTCCTGTCTGCTCCTATATCTGCTATGCCTCAAACGACTAAAATGTGGCCTGAGTCATATTTTGAGGTGGATGAATGTCTAATAGAACAAAGTCTGTCCCTTGTCAGATATAAAACCATTCCCCTGGGGTAAAAAATCTATTATTGATTCATACTGCTCTATAGGCTTAGTGCTTGACCATATCATTCTGTGGTGAAATCACTGAAGTCCACAGAGGATTAAGTTTAAGGTTGGCCGCAGGTCGATTTTCTTGTGACCATTTGCACTGGTGCAGTATGTAGTTCTGTAAAGAAAGGCGGTGAAGATTTGTTTTCTTCAGTCCATTTTGCTTGACATGTTAATTTGTGATCTTAAGAGCTAACAGGTAAGTTGAGCAGCTGCAGATGAACAAAATTTGATCCTCTGTTCGCATGCAACTTTAGCAGAGTATATTTACAAACTAATCAGATAAACCCACTTGACCACCACCTACATCTGCATCAGCACCTATTCAAATTATTCATTACATTTTATTGCTAGTGGGGAAAAAATTTGCACAACCCCTGGTTGATTGGAACGACTGTGTTGGAGCCTGTGTATTACTCATAAACATAGCAATAAAGTATAGATCAAAAAATGGGCAGGGTGGGTGGGTGTGGGGCATGCCACAGAGTTATTTGCAGACCTGCAGGCATGCGTGCTGCATACTGATAATGCTGAAACCCCACAGACACTGTATGAATCCTCAGATGCAACAGAGAGGTGAGAGCTCTCACTGTGGAGATGGTGAGCACTAATTTATAAAGCCCACTGGGCCCTGCAGGATCAATACAGAATTCAGATTTATTTTACATCTTTGAGGCGAACATAAGCTGTTTGAGTTTTGTTTATTTCTGGAAAGCTGACTGATGTGCACTTATACTCTTTCCTCAACCATTAAAAGACCTGCTAAGGATAAACTGCATGGGAGCATTTTATACTTTCGAATAAAACACTTTGATGACTGTCAGGCAAAAACATTCGTGCCCTCCCCGAAGCCTGAAGAATAGAGTAATTATGCCATTAAAAACTCAAAATGACATAAAAAGAATAGCACTAGAAATGTGTCAGTTCAACAATGCTGCATTTGGCACGCCATGTGGTGAAACAGCAAATTGTGATTTTGTACTTTGATTGTAGTAGCAAGAAAAATCTATCTTAAAAAATCTGTAACCAAATGTTACGCACACTACTCTGCAAATTTGGCAAACACTGTAATAGATATAGATTTTGAAAATATGGGAAGGCAATCAGTCACTGCCTGGTGCATCAATGGGTCTTCAGGAGCCAGGGCATTAATAGGGGTCCAGACAGGAGGAATAAAAATAAAGAGATTAAAGGGGCTTGTTCAGAAGCTGTGATTAAAGAAGAGATCAAAGTTCTCCATCAGTGGTCTTATAGACACAAATGTCATTAGAGAGTACTGTCGGAAAAGAGTCAGGCAAGAGTTAAATCATGGTAGAGCCTATTTATTACAGTAATGATCGTTTTTTTAACACAAGTTTGGCTGATTACCACTGGCTGCTCTTTTAACTCTGTTTTGCCCTTTTCTTTAACTGGAATGACTCCACCTAAGAGGCAGCTACAGCCCACGTTGACATTGTCATCCCACACACAACACATACTAGTAATTATGTATGTAATGCAAATTTAAATCTAGGGGTTCTATGTTCAAGCATGTAGCAAAAAGCTACTTTCATTATCGAGTTTTTTACCTTTTCCTGTGTGGTATTTTGTTGTTCCATGTGCTGCAGGGGAAGGAGAAGAGCAGGAGTACTGCATATGACCCGAGAATTGTAGCAAAATAATTTGCTAATTTGTATGGAGATTTATGTAGCTATACCTGAAACTCTGCTTATGTACTCATATTTTTAATGTGTAAAAGAATCTGTAAATGGAGACTATCCTCCAATGAAATACGAGAGTATCACTCGTTTCAGCAAATGCCCCAAACGACATAACCAAGTGGTGATTAATCTAACACTGACAACAAAGCTCCCCGAAACTTAACGAAGTAGTAACTTTAACCCAAACCACAATCCTTCCCTCAACCTTTGTTTTGTGCCTAAACCCAACTAAACCAAGCACCGTCACATCATAAAACTGAGGTATTTTTCCAACAATGATTTGCAACGGTTTTGAAAGGCACAGACAAATTATGATATGTCTGACATGGAATTTTTCCCTGGGTGGGGAATATCCTCGGTTTGGTATTTAAGGCATCAATATATGGGCTCTTCAAAATATCTTGGATTTAAGATCTTACAGTTCGGTTTGGTGCAGGTTCTCTAGGTTCACTAAATTCACTAGGTTCGGTAAGGAGATCCGGGGTAGTAAAGTCCATTTTCTCAAGTACTGTACTGCAAATTCAAAGTAAATGGAGATTTTTCATTTATTCTTCTACTCTGCTACATTTCAGAGGTAAATACTGCACTTTCTACACCACTACATTTGTCTGACAGCTTTAGTCACTTGTTACTTTTCAAAATTCAATTTGATGATGATGTATTGCTGTAGATTAAATTACCCAACAGTATAAATAGTAGTTAATGTTAGCTCAACCGTAAACATCTACACCAGTAAAATGCAACATACACATTAATGCAGCAGTAATATTAATCCAGAAAAATCAGATATAACAGTAAAACACTGACAGGGACCATTTTACTGCACAGTGAGTACTTTTACTCTTCATACTTAGATATTTTTACTTAATTATGGTTTTGAATGAAGGCAAACCAAATTACTTCAAATGACTTGAATCTACCACATCAAATGGAAATATAATTAGCACTTACGAATAGCCTTCTTGGAGGCATTTAGGGAACATCTGTAAATTGGGATACAGAAAGTAACCTGGGTTACAGTGTCGTCCTGCTGATACGGGCGACAGATCAGAAAACGCTCATGCATGTCGTTCTAAAGGGAAGTTAAAAACAATGTGTTTTATTGTTTAATCTGAAGGATTCTTCTCAGTTCACTGTCTTTTATATGTGATGTTTGGTCTTCCTCAGCGTCCGAACCATGGCTAACTTTTTTTTTTTTACGGGGGGGGGGGGTGTTTGCTTTCGCAGACTGACTGTGACTCTTGTTGCAAAGAAACATTCATAGCTACAAGCATGTAGGCCTATTTGCTTTGTGTCATCTGATATATAATAATCAACCACATCAAACCTCCAAATGGTTATCAAAATCAAACAAGTATGATACAATATGTCCAACTGTAGCAGAGCACACAAACAAAAAAAAACCCAGCCTTGAGCAACACACACATGCATAATCATTGTAAATACCAACAAAATAGTCCAGGCTGCCTACAAGGGATCCAGTCCTCATCAACATCCATCACATGTAATAGGCTACAGTGCTAACAGTGAATAATACAGTGAACTGGGAATAACCCTTACCTTAAAAGAAAAGCGACCAATGAGGCCTGTGTTTTTCCTGAACTTGGAAGGGTAGCGAAGTTTATGATGTTGCGCCGCCACGCTTTGAAGGTGATGACAAGAATAGCAGGCATGCCCATATCTTCAGTATATGTACAATATATAGACCTCTCTCAAATCACTATATAATTATACAGACGGTATTTTGTTTGTTTGTTTGATTTTTAAATCATACAGTAAACATACAAAATGCACAACGAAAATGTTTTATTCTTATGGCGATAATGCCAAGAATGCACACTATAGATAAATGTTTAATTAAGCATATCTCCACAACTGCTTACATGCTGTATGAAGGTCTTCCCTTTCAGTTGATTAGCTCTCTATACAGCCACATGAAGATGGAGGGTATGTGTTCGGATTTGAGTGATGCACTTTATCAAAGCATGATTACGCATGCCAGATCCACTGTGGCTCCTTGATTAAATCTTGAGCACACAGCATAAGACCGCACACATTTTTATGCTTTTCTGCACATAAAACTGGTCGGTTGTGACTCAGTATCCTTCATGGTTTTCCAGTTTATGCAGTAGGTAGCTGAGTAAAAAGAATTTTGTGGATAATAAAGAGCAACATTATGGAGATGAGTCAGTTCATGCTAATGTGTTAAGGCTTAAACATACTGTTGTTTCTTTCCCATTCTCCAGCTCTTCTTGAGCCTTCCTGAGGTGCTGTCCTGATTTATAATCCCTCCAGGGTGTTCTAACCCTACTGAAGGGTCTCCTTCTTGTAAGGTGTCTCCAAAACATGTCTACTGAAGGGCACCCTAGGATGTAACCCAATCGCACCTCAACTGGTGCAAAGGAGCAGTGGTCCTACTTCTTACATACTGTATATCTCAGCTCCTCAGACAAAATGGGACAAAAGCCACTCAAGTCTGCAAGTCCACAGGAACAGTCTGATCGCCATGTGAAACTGAAAAGGCATGTTATCGAAGACAGCCCAACAATAGCTTGCTCTGAATATTCAAGGCTCCTCCCAGTTGTCTGAGGGCACAACAACTCCTTTAAAAAAATTCAAAAAAATCAATCCTATAAGTGAAAAGGAGATCAATAGGCCTTTTCATGGCAGACATTTTAACTTAAAGAAGGACAGATTAAACAAATTTTAATGATGGCTCAGCTCCATTAAGTGTAAGCCTTGACAGTGAGCCAGCATGCGCAATACCAGGTCCCCAAAGCTAGCTCACCTACATGGAATGCAGTCTTTTTTAATGTTATTTGTTAGACCTGTGCTTTTATGAGAAGCCAAAATGTCTGCTGTGAAAAAAGTCTACAAAAGGAAGCTAAAACTGAAGTAATGTCTATACGCTGAACAAAGTCAAGGTGTGAAGAACCTACGATAAAGCACGGATGACTATTCCTAAATCTTTAGGCAGAAGGTTTGATTCCTGCAATTTTCCTCACTTGGAAAAACAGGACTGAACATGTGATTTTACATGGAGCTCACAATATACATATTTATGCATTGGGTTTAACATTTTAGGCAAGTGGGACAATAAAATTAATTTAATTTAAGTAATATGCATAACAGTGTCTGGGCCAATAAAAATATTTTATGTGTGTATCAAGTTGTAGAGGATGTTGAGATATCCATTTTTTTGTTGCTCCAAGGCAGTTTTGGATTGTGTCTATCTTCATGCAGGTATTAAAAGAGAAATACAGTTGTGTGTCATCAGCAAAACAAGAGGTATCACAGCGATAAATTATGTGGCCAGGTGTATACGATTGAACTAAAAAGAAACATATTAAAAGGGCCTGATGACAAAACATAATCATTTATGATGAAACATGATCATTTATGGAGACACAGAACATCAGTCTCTCTGCGGAAACCAGATTGGAACGGATCAATTATTAGTATAATGTTTTCCAGAATATCTACAAATTGTACAGACATTAGCTTTTCTAGAATTTTGGAGATTGATCTATAATTCTGAGGATCGAAAATACCACAGTGACCTCCACCAGAAAGATGGGCAAGGTAAAGGTTTGACTTGTCCGAGTGGGAAAAGCTAATAACACTTGTTACTAGTAACATGAACAATGGTTCTGCTCTATTCAAGTGTTCCAGGAAGCTGTAACAGCATGCACAATATGGACACTGAAACTGAATCTGAAGCAGCTAAACTGAATCGAGTTATCATTAAATGCATTGGGTTTAACATTTTTGGCAAGTGGGAATCAAAACGTTGGTCAAGGAAAAGATAAATCCATCTGATAAGATTCTTTAAACAAATCAAGACAACATATAAATCATCTGATATGTCACTGATAAGAGTCAAATACAGCTCAGGCATGGGAGGTTTGTTGGCGGTTTCATTACAAACTCATTTGTTTAAATTTATATTGCCCCTGTTATATAATGCAGCTCACTGTAAGCCAGTTCATAAAATGCAAGTTATGGTACATGTTACTCGGTATGTCATGAAGAATATGAGACTTTTTTTGGGGCAATATCTTCATCCCATATTACCATTACATTACATTACATTAATAATGTGAAATATGTTCATGATTTCTATATAAGATTACATTGGCATTCTGAGGATTGCTAAGAGGCAATTTGTGATTTCTCACAAATCATAAATGGACAAATAAAATATTCTCGTTTTATATCAAATCTGTAATTAGATAAGCCTCACAGAGAGAGCTCTGTGCTTCCATCTTCCTAAAGCAATGTTTTAAAAAGCATTACACATCAAACAAGATCAACATCAGGCTACTGTCACATCTGTGCACTTTGAGGGTAAGCAGAGATACACTAAATATCTATATTCTTGACCATTTTTAGCTTGCGAGAACCAGGCTTCAACTTGAGTCAAAGCAGGTTAAGGCAGGCACCAGTTAGCTGCAGTCTTTTGGTTTTTAATCAGGCTTTGAAGCACACAATCCCATCTCTCATTTTCTCTCCTGCATATAATAAGTACAGTTTCCTGACAGTAGTTTGATAAAAATATTCTTCTTGCCTTCTAAGTACATATAGTACTTTCTAGTCTGAATGAACAGGCTATTTATATTGAAGAAATAAGAGTACTAGATAAAATGTCAGCAAATCCCAGAGTTTGTCAAGAGCCTGTAAGAGATTATAATGTTGTTATGATCGTTAATTCTTAGAAAATGAATCTCTAGTAAAATGAGGTATTTCTACATCAGAGTAGACGTGTGGTAACTTTATAAAGGGAATGCGTTCACCACATCTTGCTCGATCCCCCGGAGGAGCTGCAGAAGGAGATCATATGATTGTCCAAAGATCCTCCACAAGATCTGTGACAAAACAGGCACATCAGGACAAACGCTATGATCAGACTCATTTCAAGGGAGTGCTCATTTAGCTTTTGACTCAAACGAACATAAAGTAAACCAACAGCTGAGTGTGAGTTGCATAACTCTACAATCCGATAATAAACATGATTGGATGGAGAGTTTCTCTGATGTGTATTTACCTATTTCCAGGTCATATTGACAGAACTGTTCCGCTGGGAGTAAAACATAATCTGATCCATCATCAAATCTGAATAAATTGTACATTATAATGACAACTTGCGTGGAAAGGCACATACAAGGGATGTTGTTTCTATATGTTATGACAGAAGAAAACAACCTCAAAGCTATTGCATTTTTTGTGTTTGTGAATATTCCATTGGGTTTGCTCTGAGAGGAATCTGAACAAAAATCTTCCTCCGAGGTTGTGGTGTTGCACAGCTCACACAGTGCATGCACTGTACACGTGTATGTGAGGAGCTAAACATTCTGGTTATTTACAAATGACCAGACCAAAAGAAAGAAACACAACTCCATACTGACACTCATAGCCAGAGGAGAAATGTAAATTTGGCTGCACACCAATGGGAACCCCTTTAAAAACAATGTAGGAATGTATCATGAATTAACATTGAACCACACTCAGCTCATCTTGACCTTTTTCCATTGCATTCATCACATGTCTTAACCATCTGAACACAATATTTTGCATTGTAGTGTTAAATATAAACTTAACACTGACCAGAGCATGCAATTAATATTAGCAAAAGGCCCAGAGGATTTATTGAGATGTTTATCTGATCTTTGCAAAAAATAAAATAAAAAATCATATGACATCTAAGGCATGTGATACTATTAACTGTGAATCAGACAGGACAGGCTTCGGTTTCTTTTTTGTTGCTTCATGTTATATCTCTGGATTTGTGCTCAGCTGTGACAACAACAGATGCTTTTAGACTGGCTCAGTTGAACAGGCAGCACAGGCAAATGTTTATCTGCGACTCACAATTTACCATCAATTTCAACATGTCTGCTCTGACATCTGCAGGAAATCCAATACAAATACAATACAAATAATAATTATACACTAATTTTATTAAAATCCCTTTCTATCATGCATATAGACACTGTGGCAACTGTGGCATTTCAGTTCACATTTTCATAATTTAATTATAGGCCTCAGGCATACTAGCATCTATTCAATTAAAGATGATATTAGAAAATTTAGTTAAGCTTTCCGTTATGTCCCTCTTTTACTACTTTGCAGGCAGCATTTATCACTTACTGTTTTCAGTCCCATGTCTATAGAGTTAATTTATGGACGAGCAGCACAGGATGTTCTCAGGTCAGTGTTCCTTGACGTGATAGAAAAAGATTTGCTGTGGCAAGTCACCAATCAGTATTAGTGTCTTGTCTGTTAAAAGGTAACTAATTGGATGTTGAGTTTTTTTTTTAAATAATCCAAATAAAATGTCTCATGGGATATTAAAACACAATATATGTATGCATATATGTACTGTATTTATATGTGTATATTACTGTGTATTCTCATGCTGTAGATGTATGGTTCTCTGTACCTACACATTAATGCTGTTTTCCTATGAGGAAAGTGAGAATTTAGGTGTAGCTGGTGGTGGTGCAACTGCACACAGCATGTGATTTTAGCAGTCAATCAAGTGAAAAACACTCTGTAGACCAAGAGCTTTCAAATCAATGAAACACAAACACACACAGGTGTTGAATCTAGTTTACATGCATACCCAGTGACAGAGCATCCCCTTTAACACGAAAACACTTTTAATGAAATGCTACCCCCCCCCCAGATAGAACTAGTGCAAATATAGGCTAATGTATGAAAGAGCTCTAAGCTACCCTCTCCCTCGCTACCTGAGCTGAGCAACGGCAGGTTCATTCTCTCACAAAGGAAGGAATGTTGATGCCACTAGAAATCGGTGCAAACTCTTAATGCTCCTGTCAAATAACTTAATGTCACAAGCAATTACTCTTCACAATAATTAGTGCTCATCAGAACTGAAGGGAGAAATGCGAGAAGAGCAGTGTGTTCAGCCGGCCCAGTGACATCAGAGTGAGACAAGCATTTTGACCCTTTGGTGGAGAGTCAGTGGAGTCTGGAAAGAATTCGAAAATAAAGACTTAAATTAAACCTCCAAAGAGTTGTTTTTTTCTGCTTCTGCGTCTGTTCTTACTCCTCTGATGCTGCCATACTGTGGGCTTTATGTGATCAGTTTCAGCTTTTATGAGCCACCTCAGG
Source organism: Coreoperca whiteheadi (assembly GCA_011952105.1). Lineage (NCBI taxonomy): Eukaryota > Metazoa > Chordata > Actinopteri > Centrarchiformes > Sinipercidae > Coreoperca > Coreoperca whiteheadi. The sequence continues at coordinate 11,107,810 of CM022490.1, forward strand.
CCAGCGCGTTGTACACATGATCTCTTTAATGAGGACTAACATATTGCAGTTACAATAAAGTAGTCCAGGACTTCATTGTCAAAATGTAACTTATACATATATAAGAGGTCTTAAAAAGCCAACTTTGAACTAGGATTAACTATTGTCGATTAAGACCTACTTTGGCTTTAATTTATACCCTGAAACTGGCCATAAAAGTTAATTCACTTTAACAAGCTGTCATTTATTGTGTCACGTTTATCCCTCACTTTCTCCAGGTTTGGGTTTTATTGAACGCTCATGCTCTTTTTCAGCAGCGTCCTACTTTACATTCACACAGGTGCACCCCTTCACACTGAGGAGTTGACCAGGGCAAGCACCGTCCTCTCCTGTCGGCCACTGAGCAGATGGGAGGTGCGACCCTACTAACCCCGTCTTGCACCAGTTCTCACAGTGGCAGTTGTTGAAAAGAAGATGCACTGCTCAGGTTTGGAGATTTGTTGCAGCCACAAGCCTAATTCTTGAAGCTCTTGTTAGTTAGTAGGAAATATGGGGGCAAACGAGAAACTTCTAAGGTAATTATGGAAAACAGATAGAAAAGCATTTCCATTGTGTAGAAAATGTCTCAAAAATCTTTATGATCTAAATCTTAGCATCCTACTGCAATTATGCCACATTTTCCAGACAACTGGCTGTTGAGGATGTAAGTTTTTAATATGTGTGAATCTGACAGGCAGAACCTAATGTGCACCAGAGAAGGTTTAATCTGCTGTCAATGGAATTTAATGTTTCATGACTTTGGTGACCCTCTGAGTCCCTTTAGAGTGATCATCATTATTCTTTCACCATCATTGCAATACTTCAATGAGAAATCAGCATGAACCTTTCCTGGCCAAGACTTGGTGAACACACCACTTGTTGGGCTGTCATTGGTTCTGACTTTCAAACTGACAAAAAAATGGCTGCTTTGGAAAAGTATTTAACGTTCTCCTTAATATATTCCTCAAAATCTGTTTATTTTTCACTGCACACATACAATAGATTGTTGATGGTACCAGCTTAAAGAAAAAAATATTAACAGAAATTATGTCCCCAAGTATTTATATCACAAATCACAGTACCAAGACTAATGCCTCAATTTCACTGCATGGTATGGCACGGCTCGACTAGAACCCTTCATTTTTGGCTTTCCACTGGAAAAGTGGTGGAAAGTATATGGTACTTCTTTTGGTCGAGGATCCAAGCAAGCTGAGCAGACACTAAAAGGTGGAGTTAAATCACTGCAGACCACTAATTGGTCAGAGAGAATCGTCACTTGCATGACATGGAATATCCTGCACAAACCCGCCATTTTAAATAGCCAAGCTACCATCAAAAGCGAATGCAATTTTTTTTACTTGACCCAGATTTTGTAAAAATGGCAACCCACAAACCAATTACAAATTACAAATCTGACCTGATGATGGCATTATGTGAAAAGTCAGGGGATCACCAAAGTTCTTACAATTCATCCTGATGGGAACATGTATGTTTGTACCAAATATCACAACAATCCATTCGATAGATGTTGAGACATTTGACTCAAAACCACAAAAGTGCACACCCAATGGTGGCACTAGCGAAAAAACTCAGGGGAACATTTGCATATGCAGTCAATGTTGGTACAAACTTTTGTGCCCATCTATCTAGTAGCCCGTCTAGCTTTGAACTACTGATGATTCTACGGGAACATTTGGATTTATCCTGAGGGGAACATGAATGTCTGAACAAAGTTCCATGGCAATCAATCTACTCTAATTATACAAAAATACAAAAAATGGATTAGCCCTGAGCCTCAAGGTTTAGCTCAAGAACACTTGAAAACCTCTCTGGTAAAAAGAGGTTTAGACTCACTGATCTAAACTGAAGTGATCAAATGATAAAATATAAATTAATAATGTGAATTTTATTCAGTGTGGATTTTTCTTTTGCTGTCGGTAGCTGACAGAGCTGAATTTAAAGAGCTCATTGATAGAGGTCTGTTGTGTTCAGGACCAGTGAGAATGACCAAACGTCCCCAAAGTGTATTTTACATGAAGGCTTGTGTGAAAATAATTATATTATTGTGCACTTTGAACAGTAAGGGAGCATCATAGGGAATAAACAAATGGTACCTGAAGCCAGTACTAAGGAAAGCGCACATATTTTCCTGCTGAGGTCATCATATCCCAGCAGAGCCCTCTCAGCTGAGCTGCTTCAAACTCTGGTTCAGCTACTGTTCTTTAAAGCGGATTCTGAATTATCTCAGAACAAAGCGCCAAAGAAAATCACATCTTTGGTATGGGATTTACTCAGCAGTCTTTAGGGCACATTCACGACTAAAAACGTAATTGCTAGTGATAGCCCGAATCAGTTAAATTTCATAAAGCTGAAACTAATCATAAGTTGGAGAAAACAAAAAGGTGGATGTTTAAAAGCCCTCAAGAAATGAGTATTTAATTGAAATGCAGAAAGGAACACAAATCTCTTTTTGTGGTAAAGTAATTAAACCATGTGGCTTAATTGTACAGGCATATTTTGTAGTAAAAGCCCCTTAAACAGTGCCTGGCTCAGTGCCTTAAATATTTCAAAGTAACCTTAAAGTGGTAATTGTTATCGTTAGCATTATTAATTCTTCCATTTTACTGTATTAAAGTTCAAACATGAAAGCATTTATCTAGTTATCACACCACAGAGTAAACATTGCTTTGCCTTAAAAAGGAAAAATCAAAATGCATCACTAAAAGTTTTCTTCACACTCCTCCTTCATTTAAAATTTGTTATCAAAATGTAAAAGATTTCTAACATTTAGGCTCAGTTTCAAGTGACTTATTTTCATTAGCTTTTCTTATAACTTGACACAGCGAATGTTTTTTGAAGGGAGGGAACTAGTTTCCCCTGAGGCGCACACTGTTTGATAAAGCGCAAAGCGGAAGCGCACGGTAAATGGTCAGATCATAGTTTGCTTCTAGAGATAAACATGCTCCAGGGACCGCTATTGCTCGTGTAGTCAGGCTTGACTAGATTATACGTTTTCCTGTTTTAAATGACATCATTTTTGTTAGGGGACACAGGGACGAACTCAAGGAGAGGCTACGCGCTCTTGGAGAGTGCGCGAGTTGGCTGCCCAAGTTTGGAGACCAGACGCCGGCTTTAATTACAACCACACCGAGGATTATTACGAGGATGCTGAAGATGAATGACACGGACATAGTTTGCAAAAACAACCAAACAGAGAACTTGACTGACCCGTCATGTCTGAACTCAACTCCCTCACCTTACAGCCACATCGACATCACCACTTTCATGCACATATTCCCTTCAATTTATGGCATCCTGTGTGCCGTTGGAGTTATAGCCAATGGACTGGTCATTTACGCGGTGAAAGCGTGCAAGAAGAAAATGGTATCAGACATCTACGTGCTGAACTTGGCAATAGCCGACATGCTGTTCTTGCTTGTGATGCCCTTCAACATTCACCAGCTGGTCAGAGACAGACAGTGGGTCTTCGGAAACTTTATGTGTAAAGCGGTTGTGGTGGTGGATGTCAGCAACCAGTTTACCACAGTGGGAATTGTTACTGTGCTGTGCATTGATCGGTAAGTATCACAGATTTGATGCCAAGTCTTGTCCATGTTTTGTCATTATTCTTTTAGAAGGTAAGATCTATTCTTTAGAATCACACTTTGACGACAAAATCCAATATTTATCGATGTATAATTAAATTATAACAAGAATTTCTCTGAGAATAAAAGGTAAAAGTATTTAATATCCCCCTGTTACCCAGTGGCCTTACAGATGCCAACTAAAAATATACCAGTGAGTGAGGTAATTATCTGTGTAACAGCCCCCCACAATGTTACCTGGATAAATTATGTGTCATGTTTATGATCTGAACACATTGAGGACATGTAAATGAGCCTTTTTGCAAAGTGTTAGACTGATAAACATCTCCATTAGAAGGTAATCACTGGAGCAGGAGTTGTTCTCAGAGCTATAATATCACAGTGCATTATGTACATGATGCATTTCTGTAAGGCCGCTAATTGTGTTCTGATGAGCAGCACCACCTGTATTGAAAAAATATTCTTTATTGGCTCCATGACATTTCATTACCTTTATTTCTATCGTTATCATTTTATCAATACTGTTTTGGAGTATCTGGCCTTAACATTACAATATTTCAGCTCTGTCCTTTCAAATTACTAATCATTCTTTAAAAGGTTACAAGGGTTTGCTGTAGTAAATGCCGGAAAAAAAAAAAAAATCAAACAGCCCTTTGCTTAACTAAACTCCAACACCTTTAAAACAAGTAAGTATAGGCTGTAATCACATGTTAAAGGGAGATAAAACTAATGATCCTATAACCTATAACCTATTATGAACCTATAATAAAGAAACTAAAAAGCTAGCGTGTGTGCCACCTCAAAAAGGTTAGAAAAAATATAAAAAGCAACATAATGTTCGTGTTTAAAACCTTTCAAGGGCTGACTAAATATTTTATTTGTCATCCTAATTCAATGAAACTATTGTCTATAATCAAAATCACATTTGTAGTTGTCTGCGTTTAGCAGGACAGTGTAGACACAATGAAAAAGTTAACTTCTAATATCAATATTACCAAGTTATACTTGTTAAAGCATGTACTATATGTCCAGTCATTGAAAACTCAAACGTCTATCATACTTTTCCTTATCACATCCAAAACGGACATTCTACATTGTTTTGTGTTGCCCTGGTAATGCCAACATAGACAAGGTTGTTTTTATCAACACAAGAAAAGGTTATTTCTGCTGGTTCCACTTTATCTCAGGGCGCTGTGGAATTTCGTTTCGTGGCAGTTTTTGTGGATAGCAACGCGATCCTGTTTTCTAAATTACAGCAGAGTTAAATACAAGTAGGCTATAAAACATTTGTTGAAGATCAAATTTACATGTTAGCTGTGTTAATATAAAAGGTCTATACAGGTTTAGTATAGGTTCACCAGACATATTTAAAAATGACAAAGAAATACTTTCAGCGTGGATGCTGTCAAAAGAAACCTTTTTTGACCTGAATCTATTTACTCTAATGCTGTTCTTCCTTATACTACAGCAAGATCAATAATGTACACATACATGTTTGGAACAATTTATGCCCTTTGTTGCAACTGATTCTTCCTCTCTATAAACCTAAACGAATGTAGCCACACCACATCTACAACTAGAGAGCATAAAACATTGAGTGCATTGGATTTCGGGCAGTCTGAAGTGTAAGTTTTTGATCATATCAATATCTAACTTGATCTGAGGCAACACATCAGTCAGCCAGAGACTGGATAATGATCTGTACCTATTGATTCAAAACTACATCTATTTAACTTAAACAAAAGGATGCTTCTTTTAAGGTTTAGAATGCTAAACTATATAGCTATGGTTTAAGATAAATGCAATTTAGCAGAATGTCCTGGAGAAAATTGCAAGAATGTCTTAATTTACACACCGGTTAAATCTCACCAGACATGTCGGGCATGACCACAGAGTGACATCTAACATGTAGACAGCAACTGGAAATATGTAATTTGCGCTACTGAAACGCCACTTGGTGTAAGTAATGACTAAGTGGTCATTCATTTCCTGCAGACGTCCTAAAGCATGAGGTCAATATTGACTAAAGTAGCCAAGCAGCTCCTCAAATTGAAACACAATCAAATGCCAAAATCCAAATGGAAATGCATTGATTTTCTTCTGGTAAGTCACTCTGTCTAAATTATTCAAATTTGTCACTGAATTCATCACTTTACGGAGCATGTAATATTTTGAGTGTATCTCTGACATGGTACTTGGTTTCATGTGTCCCTCTGGCCTGATTTGATTCACTGAGCTTTGCAGGGACCTCTTAAAGCACAGCTTATGTACTTTGCATGCACTTAAAATGTGCACGTATCATTTGTGTTTTTAACCGCAGTCCAGCTCTAAGAAAGTGACTTCTTCCTCCTCCTAGGTACATAGCTATTGTCCACCCCACCTCAGAGAAAAGGACCATCCAGTGGACCATCATCATCAACCTGCTGGTGTGGCTGGGCAGCTTGCTCCTCACCGTCCCGGTCATGATATATGCCAAGGTTGTGCGCAGACAGCATTTGGAGGTGTGCATGATGTACTTGGATGGGCCCGAGGACATGTACTGGTACACTCTCTACCAGTCTATCCTGGGCTTCATCATCCCTCTCATCATCATTAGCACCTTCTACTCACTCACCCTCTACCATGTCTTCAGCTCCATCCGTCGGGTCAAACGTAAGCAGTCTGTTTGGGCTAAAAGAGCCACCAAGATGGTCCTCATGGTCATCGCCCTGTTCCTGATCTGCTGGTCGCCCTACCACGTCATTCAGGTGATCAACCTGAGCAACAACACCCCGACTATTGCCTTCATCTATGCCTACAACATCAGTATCTGCCTCAGCTACTCCCACAGCTGCATCAACCCGCTCATGTTGCTCATCTTCGCCCAGAATTACCGCGAGCGTCTTTGCCACAGAAACGCGCTGCACAGCTTCCAGCACTCATCCAAGACCACGGTGGTCAAAACGGATGGTTCAAGTACGACCAATGATCCCAACTCTCGCTGTACTGTCATCTAATCAGAAATATATATATATATATATATACACACACTTAAATGATTTGCTGCTGGCCTTGAAAGGAAGTAGCTTGATGAATGATGCTGCCTGTGAAGTAATATTCTCCAGCTTTTTCAAATAAATGAGTCAGAAATTGACAGCATACAAAAAAGAGGGTATGAAGCTTGAGCAGCAATAGCAACCCTGACTGAAAAAATAATACAGGTAATGTCAAAAGTTTTCCTCAGTCAGTTACATATAATCATGCCCAAAAATAACAACCACCTCCCTTTGCTGGTGAAGCCAGCGGTTCTGTCCACACTTATTAGCAATGAGATGACAATGATTATTTTTATTATTTAGTCTTATTTTTATTTGTAAAATTCTCCTTCAGCCGAACATTTTCTGTTGTTGCCTTTCTGATAAGTTTATTCTTTTATCGAGTGATTTTTTTTTCTCTCCCCCTCCCAGTTATGGTTAATGAAGTTTCAGAATCACCAGTGCTGATGATGAGGCAGCACCTCTGGCTCAGCCGTGGCTTCCGCGGGGATACCATGGTAGTCTCGAGGGGGGCTGAAGGCAAGGACTGGTTCGACTGGATAAAAAAAAAATAACACTTAAAAATACCTCCCTGTCCCAACAGAGCCAGTTCACTCCGAAAGGGGTTTGGGGCCCATTGGTATCTGCAATGGGCCAGCACCCTCCCAAGGGTCTGAGTGCAGCCCTAAGCAGATAACCATATATAATTGTGTCACTAGCAGGCCCAATCCAGCTGACCTCTGCCTGAGCCCTAGTACCCCCGCGGTTCCATGAATGAAGCCCAGAGTTGTCAGTTTCAGTCTTGCTATAACACTTAGTTTAGATGATGATTATTTTTTCTTTATCTTTTTTTAGTTATTTGCTCAGTCTTCCTTGTCTCTTCTGTCCACACACACACAACCACACCCACTCTTAGCAAAGGTAACTTGAGAGGAGGAAGGTGTGTTCGTAGGCAGAGAGAGAAGAGGAACGCTAAGAATGTAGGACTGACAGTAGGGACTTTGAATGTTGGAACTATGACAGGGAAGGCTAGAGAGCTGATTGACATGATGCAGAGAAGGAAGGTGGACATACTGTGTGTCCAGGAGACCAGGTGGAAAGGTAGCAAGGCTAGAAGCTTAGGAGCAGGGTTCAAGTTGTTCTACCATGGGTCGGATAGGAAGAGAAACGGAGTAGGAGTTATCCTGAAAGAGGAGTTTGTGAGGAATGTTCTTGAGGTGAAAAGAGTGTCAGACAGGTTGATGAGCCTGAAGCTGGAAATTGAAGGGGTGATGTTCAATGTTGTGAGTGGTTATGCCCCACAGGTAGGATGTGAGTTAGAAGAGAAGGAGAAATTCTGGAGTGAGTTAGATGAAGTGATGCAGAGCATCCCCAGAGGTGAGAGAGTGGTGATTGGTGCAGATTTCAACGGGCATGTAGGTGAAGGGAACAGAGGTGATGAGAATGTGATGGGCAGGTTTGGTCTTCAGGACAGGAACGCAGAAGGACAGATGGTGGTAGACTTTGCAAAGAGGATGGAAATGGCTGTCGTGAACACTTTCTTCCAGAAGAGGCAGGAACATAGGGTGACCTATAAGAGCGGAGGGAGAAGCACTCAGGTGGACTACATCTTGTGTAGACGTTGTAATCTGAAAGAGACCAGTGACTGTAAAGTAGTGGTAGGTGAGAGTGTAGCCAGACAACACAGGATGCTAGTGTGTAAAATGACTCTGGTGGTGAGGAAGATGAAGAGGACAAAGGCAGAGCAGAGGACAAAGTGGTGGAAGTTGAAAAAGGAAGAATGTTGTTTAGTTTTCAGGGAGGAGCTGAGACAGACTCTGGGTGGTCAGGAAGTGCTCCCAGATGACTGGACCACTACAGCTAATGTGATCAGGGAGACAGGTAGGAGGGTACTCGGTGTGTCATCTGGAAAGAGGAAAGTGGACAAGGAGACTTGGTGGTGGAACCAGGAAGTTCAGGAGTGTATACAGAGAAAGAGGTTAGCAAAGAAGAAGTGGGACACTGAGAGGACTGAAGAGAGTAGACAGGAGTACAGGGAGATGCAGCGTAAGGTGAAGGTAGAGGTGGCAAAGGCCAAACAAAGAGCATATGAGGACTTGTATGCTAGGTTGGACACTAAAGAGGGAGAGGTGGATTTGTACAGGTTGGCCAGACAAAGAGATAGAGATGGGAAGGATGTGCAGCAGGTTAGGGTGATTAAAGATAAGGATGGAAATGTATTGACAGGTGCCAGGAGTGTGATGGGAAGATGGAAGGAGTACTTTGAAGAGTTGATGAATGAGGAAAATGAAAGGGAACGAAGAGTAGAAGAGGTGACTGGTGTGGAGCAGGAAGTGGCAAAGATTAGCAAGAGTGAAGTGAGGAGGACGTTGAAGAGGATGAAGAGTGGAAAGGCAGTTGGTCCTGATGACATACCTGTGGAGGTATGGAAGTGTCTAGGAGAGGTGGCAGTTGAGTTTCTGACTAGCTTGTTTAACAAGATCTTGGAGAGTGAGAGGATGCCCGAGGAATGGAGGAGAAGTGTACTGGTGCCAATTTTCAAGAACAAGGGAGATGTGCAGAGCTGTGGCAACTACAGAGGAATAAAGCTGATGAGTCATACAATGAAGTTGTGGGAAAGAGTAGTGGAAGCTAGGCTAAGGGCAGAGGTGAGCATTTGTGAGCAGCAATATGGTTTCATGCCTAGAAAGAGCACAACAGATGCAGTGTTTGCTTTGAGGATGCTGATGGAGAAGTACAGAGAAGGTCATAAGGAGTTGCATTGTGTCTTTGTAGATTTAGAGAAAGCGTATGACAGGGTGCCGAGAGAGGAGCTGTGGTATTGCATGAGGAAGTCTGGAGTGGCAGAGAAGTATGTTAGAATGGTGCAGGACATGTATGAGAGCTGTAAGACCGTGGTGAGGTGTGCTGTAGGTGTGACAGAGGAGTTCAAGGTGGAGGTGGGTCTGCACCAAGGATCGGCTCTGAGCCCCTTCTTGTTTGCTCTGGTGATGGACAGGCTGACGGATGAGGTTAGACAGGAATCTCCATGGACTATGATGTTTGCGGATGACATTGTGATTTGTAGTGAGAGCAGGGAGCAGGTGGAGGAGAATCTAGAGAGATGGAGGTCTGCTTTGGAAAACAGAGGAATGAAGCTTAGCCGCAGTAAGACAGAATACATGTGTGTCAATGAGAGGGACCCAGGTGGAACGGTGAGGTTACAGGGAGCAGAGGTGAAGAAGGTGCAGGACTTTAAGTACTTAGGGTCAACGGTTCAGAGCAACGGAGACTGTGGAAAAGAGGTGAAGAGGCGAGTGCAAGCAGGTTGGAACGGGTGGAGAAAAGTGTCAGGGGTGTTGTGTGATAAAAGAGTATCAGCAAGAATGAAAGGAAAGGTGTTCAAGACGGTGGTGAGACCAGCGATGTTGTACAGCTTAGAGACAGTGGCACTGAAGAAAAGACAAGAGGCAGAGCTGGAGGTGGCTGAGCTTAAGATGTTGAGGTTCTCTTTGGGAGTGACGAGGGCGGACAGGATCAGGAACGAGTACATCAGAGGGACAGCTCATGTTAGATGTTTCGGAGATAAAGCCAGAGAGGCCAGATTGAGGTGGTTTGGACACGTTCAGAGGAGAGACTGTGAATATATTGGTAGAAGGATGCTGAGGTTGGAGCTGCCAGGCAGGAGGTCTAGAGGAAGACCAAAGAGGAGATTTATGGATGTAGTGAGAGAGGACATGAAGTTAATTGGTGTGAGTGAAGAGGATGCAGAGGACAGGGTTAGATGGAGGCGCATGATTCGCTGTGGCGACCCCTGAAAGGGAACAGCCGAAAGGAAAAGAAGAAGAAGATTCCGTTTGATTTGATTCATAATTTCTTTTGGGGGGCGTTGTTTTGTCATGTTTCCTCTGTTTGGATGTACACATTATGATGTGTTGCTTGTAAACCTTTTTCCTCCTTCTATATTTTATGTCTCTACCCCGTCTGTGTTTATCCTGTCTCTTTGCACCAAAAAAACCTCCAAAAAAATAAAGGTTTTAAACAGAAAATCTAAGGAAAAAAAAAAAAAACTACTTCTACTACTCCGAGGAAGGTGAGCACGCTAAAAAGGAAAGCAACTGTCTTTGAGGCAAAACTGGAGGAAATGTCAGCACTGAGTTTCAAAGATATAAAGATGAGAATGGACTCTGAGGAGTGGCTCTTTTTTCTTTTGGACTGGAAGCTTTAATTAACCTTAATCAACCACAGGCTACGTCCTATGTCATGCTAGAGCTTGTGAGATCGGTCACTGGCAAACATTAGCATGTTCAAGTGTGAAATGTTTTAGATACTCAGTAGTTTTACACTAGCTGAGTTATTAACCTGCTTGATGTTGATGGAACATTTCAGCTCCACACATTGTGACCTTCAATTGAGTACTTTCTAATAAGAAACCCTTTATAAAGGGCTTATAATTTGTATCCAATGGCTTTATTAAGGGTAAATAATGTACTAATGCTTTATAGATCAGTTATAAACCATTAATACGACAACATTTGTAAAAAAAAACAAAAAAAACATTAATAAATTATCAAGGGTTTCTCACTTCCTCATTAGCCAACAAGTCTGCAGATATTATGTTATGCTACGTTGTCAATAAATAGATTTTGGTCCAGATTGTCTGCCAAACTAGTCAGACGTAGTTTACAACCTGGCAACCCAAAATTTGTTCTAATTAATGGCTCATAACTCTTCTATTAAAAAAAAAAGAAAAAAGTTAATGATTTATTAACCATTAAAAAAAAGCCATTAGATACAACATATAAAGCCTTTGCTCAAATAAGTAAAGGTTTGGTACCTGAAAGAAATGGAATGCACTTGTGGAATGCGGCAATTTAATGGTGGTCAAACATTAGGGAAACACTTCACAGCTGATCCAAACAGAAGCAAATGTGTCAGATTCACTTGGTTTTGTAAGTCTCATGACAGCTCAATCAGCATGTTAAAAAGTCTGTTGCTACCATAGCTACATATTGCTGACTGTAGCCAATATAAGTACTGCATCTCATGAGTATTTCCTAATGGCTACAGAATGGACAACTCATGCTGTATGGTTAGCGCACTGTTTGATAAAACAGGTTTGTTATACAGTTTTTAAAGAGGAATACTGGTTGCTCATCATGAGCACAGATTCAAAGTCTGTTACTTTGCTATTTCTAAACTCAGCAGAACAGGCCATTTCTGTTTGATTTAGAGTAATTGCTGGAAAATGCAGCGTAAAACACCAGTGACTGCTTTACACCCAATGTCTCACCAAAATAAAAACAAACAAGTATCTTTCAGACTGTCAAGATAGGCCTACTGTGGTGTTTACTGATCCAGGTCCAAGCATCCTGAGCTATAGTTACCAACACTGTTATCAGGTGGGGGTCAACTAAAAGAAAGAAATGAATACACATGGGAATGGACAACTAAATACTGATATGTTTGTTACTTGGGAGATTTGGTGAGACTGATATAGTTAATAAAGTTGATACTATATATTGATATTGTATGTTGATTTAGAGGGTGTTGGTGGTCTTAATTTGCAGAATATTGTGATCACAGTCTCCTAATGTCGTATATAATGTAGAGTGTTCCTGTTTGTCTTTTTTATTTTCCGTGCCAGACCAATCTATATTCACTCAAACTGCTCAGGAGCTGCTTTGAACTTTGGGCATGGAGCATTTTTCATAATGAACAAATAAAGTGATATTGCAGAGACAACAGTGACAGTGGGAAGGACAGGGAAAGCTCTCGCATTGATATCATGTCATTTGCCTGATTGAGCGTTTGCATAATGAAAATAGAGAGCCAATGTACACGAAAATGATATTTGCATTCTCTTTTGTCAGATTTATTAAAGTATGTTCACAATGGCACTGGCGCACTAAATGTGATATACTATGTGTCCTGTACTGAAATCACTTCTCCATACGTTCAATCACCGGTGCAGTGTACAAAGATTGCAGGTATTGTTTTACTTTAATCAAGGTTAGAGCGAGGTTTGATCAAATTAGTTTGAAGCGATGGTACCATTTCCCCTGGCCGATGAAATCCTTTAAAGCTTATGTTGTTTTTGTAGCCTATGGTAAAACTTACCAATATATGAGTTATAACTGAATGTAATCATTGTAAAGATTCAGACAGATATTGTGAGGTACAGGCTACTTGTGTACTTGTATACAAAGGCTGTCAGTGGAGAGCCTGCAGCTTGTACTTTGAGTCACTAATTTAAGCAGTGTTGCACAAACTGTTGTCCAGAGCCTACTTTCATTTTTATTTAAGTCATCATGGCTCTTATTTTAACAACCATATAGAATACCTAGAGGAGATTCAGGCCTTTAATCACTGATTGGTGCAGTCGTAATATTCAAGATTTATCTTTGATTGCCCGCATCAAACAAAAAACACTTGACTTTGCGATTTACAGTGTTTTTCACAAGTTATTTATGACTGTAGCAGGCTGCTAAGGGATGCCAAGTGAAGCAGTGGAAAGGACTGCATGAAAATAAGAAGCACTGTCAGTAATGGTGTTGTGGAAGTCTATTCTCCTGAGGATTGTCTGATGTTGTAGGACAAACTGTGGCTCTGTGTGACCTTTTGGAAGCAAAAATTAGAGGGTTGACAGCAGAAACATCTACAGAGTCACAATCATCCACTTGCAGGCACATCTCAATAAATTAGAATGTCGTGGAAAAGTTCATTTATTTAAGTAATTCAAAATAAATTGTGAAACTCGTGTATTAAATAAATTCACTGCACATAGACTGAAGTAGTGTTTGGTTCTTTTAATTGTGATGATTTTAGCTCAAATTTAACAAACACCTACCAATTCACTATCTCAACAAATGCTAATCAACTAATCAACACCTGCAAAGGTTTCCTGAGCCTTCAAAATGGTCTGTCAGTTTGGTTCACTAGACTACACAATCATGGGGAAGACTGCTGATCTGACAGTTTTCCAGAAGACAATCATTGACACTTCACAAAGAGGGTAAGCCACAAACATTCATAGCCAAAGAAGCTGGCTGTTCACAGGGTGCTGTGTCCAAGCATGTTAACAGAAAGTTGAGTGGAAGAAAAAGATGCACAACCAACCAAGAGAACCGCAGCCTTATGAGGATTGTCAAGGAAAAATCAATTCAAGAATTTGAGTGAACTTCACAAGGAATGGACTGAGGCTGGGGTCAAGGCGCACACACAGACGTGTCAAGGAAGTTGGCTATAGTTCTCGTATTCCTTGTTAAGCCACTCCTGAACCACAGACAAACTTCAGGGGCGTCTTACCTGGGCTAAGGAGAAGAAGAACTGGACTGTTGCCCAGCGGTCCAAAGTCCTCTTCTCAGGTGAGAGCAAGTTTTGTATTTCATTTGGAAACCAAGGTCCTAGAGTCTAGAGGAAGAGTGGAGAAGCTCATAGCCCAATTTGCTTGAAGTCCAGTCATGCTTCCGTCTGCTGACCAGCTTTTTGAAGATGCGGATTTCATTTTCCAGGAGGATTTGGCACCTACCCACAGTGCCAAAAGCACCAAAAGTTGGTTAAACGACCATGGTGTTGGTGTGCTTGACTGGCCAGCAAACTCACAAGACCTGAACCCCATAGAGAATCTATGGGCTATAGTCAAGAAGACAATGAGAACCAAAAATTGCAGATGAGCTGAAGGCCACTGTCAAAGCCACCTGGGCTTCCATACCACCTTCAGCACGCTGAATTGAGGGAGTGATTAAAGCAAAAGGTATTGGGTACATGTACAGTAAATGAACACTTTTCAGAAGGCCAACAATTCAACGTTTAAGTTATTTTTAAATTGGTCTTATGAAGTATTCTAATTTGTTAGGATAGTGAATTGGTGCGTTTTTGTTAAATGTCAGAAAAAAAAAAAAAGAAAAAAAAAATCACAATAAAAAAGAAACCCCAGTGACAAACTACTTCAGTCTGTGTGCACTGAATTTAATTACTGAAATAAAATAACTTTTCCACGATATTCTAATTTGAGATGCACCTGTAAGAGACCCTTGATGAGACCTCAACCTCAGCTATTATAGTCTCATGTCAGCAACTGTAGAGGATTTCATGAGCTTTATTAAATTCCCTCTGAAGTTTCAATGCCCTCACAGCAGTTTTATGAATCAGATTTTTTCTTCCTGTCAAAAGACCAACATGCTTTGGGAATTATGGATCATCTGTGTAATTTGATTTGAAAGTTATGGACACAGCTGAACACAATTATCATGGTAGACCAAAACGTAGCTTTTCAATTATTTTCCCTATTTAAGGCGATTGCCTTGAGAAAAACTTCTGGCTCTCCTTAATTATCAGACTGGATGAGACGGACACAGCAAATATGTGATATTAATGTGTAATCTTCCCTTTAAGAAAAATAAAACCCATAAATATCAAACATTCCTGAATTACAGAAAAGGAGGTGTAATGCCCCTGATAATAGCATCATTTCTATTTTGACTCATGAAGTTGAAAAATTTGATTAAAATGTATGTTTATAGAGGGGGTGTGACTAAAGGGAATAAACAAGGAGCAACAGCTGGTTTCCTTAGCATAAAAGCCTTAAAAACCGTTCAAAAATATGCCTACTGGCACCTCTAAAACGCAAATTAACTATTTGTATGTTTAATCCCTAAACTTGCCGTCTCCATGAGGTTGCCAAGCAATGAGCGGAGAAGTTGCTGAGCCTGAGCGCTAGTTAAGGCACGTACAATGTAACACACACAAAATAATCTCTTAAAATAGATTGATAGTTTTACAACAGAGGCCCACATAATGAGATTTTGTTTTATTGTTACCTTTTTGCTACAATAGATTAGTGCATAAATAAGTCATAGAAATGAAAACATTTTACATAGTGGAGTGCTGAGGATGAATTTAGCAGCCTGAGGGAAGAAGCTGCTCTGTAGTCTGGTGGTACAACAGCGGATGTTTCTGTATCTCTTTCCAGATGCTAGCAGGGTGAACAGGCTGTCACTGGCATGGGTACTGTCCTTTAGTATCCTTTGGGCTCTGCGCAGGCACCTCACACATAATCACTCATGCAGGTTAGTACCAATGATCTTTGAGCAGTTTTAATCACCCACTGTGAGGCCCTCTGGTCCTGGGCGGTGCACATCCCATGCCACTTGATGTTTCCAGTCATGAAGTTTTCTATTGCTCCCCTGTAAAACTTCCAAACTTGGCATGGAAATGTTGCCTTCTTAAGTTTCTTTAAGAAACCCCCCCCCCTGCTGTTTGAGCTTCCTTGAGCATGGTGGAGATGTGAGGGGACCACGTCACGTTCTCTGTGATGCAGAATCCCATGAACCTAAAACTATGCACCCGCTCCACTGATGTAGACAGGGGTGTGCATCTTTGCCTGCTTTATCTTAACAACCTGCTCCTCAACATCAGGAAAACCAAGGAGCAGGTTGTTCTGTGCACCACTCTGCAAGATTGTTGCTTTCCTCTCGATAGAGGCTCATCATTGTTTGTAATGCGGCCCATGATGGTGGTGTTGTCTGCAAACTTCATGTGCTCATTCATGAGATTTAGAAAAAAAAAAGTTGGGTAGGTATATTTTTTTAAGTTAGGGTAGAGTGCTTCCCCAGTCCTTTCCTATCTTAGTGAAGCAGATCCGAGTCCCACTGTGGACAGCAAATCAAATTATAATTTTTTTTTTTTTTTTTTTTAAATATACACACAGACACACTCATGTCTCAGGCCTGGAGAAAAGAAGCCAAACATCTCCCTCCCGCTGTAATTACAGGAAGATCTATCATGAGATCATAAAAGATGCACATCTGCCAAATTCTCCACTGTTGCTGAAACATTAAAAGATCACTGCATGTAGAGTAAGTGGGCTGGTTTTACAGCGCTTCACAGGTGCTCAGGTGGAGAGTTATGGCTGGTGATCCCACGCTGACTGTAAAAACTGTCAACCCTAAAATGCTGCGCTAGCACAGTGCTGTCTCAATAACATTGAATATTACACTTGAAAATATTGCCCTGTGGAAGAGGAAGTAGGGTGGCCTCTAAATTTCAAAGAGCTGCTCATCCACACACTATGCCCTACAGTACTACAATTTCTATGTTGTTAAACTGTTTCTAAAGATGCCTTACCAGTTATAATAAGCATTATGGATGAGTTTTAATAAACTCCAAGGATAACGCTAGTTGTAGTTTACATTTTGAGTTGTCAAATGCTCAAGTCACTCCTCTTTAACTAACATTTGCTAAAAACCAGTGCCTAGCTATTTCATGAAATGATTGCCTTTTTAAAAACAAAAACAAAGTGACGCTTTATATTTGTGACCTTTAGAGTTACTATTTAAGTAGGAATCGATGGGCTAAGATTGCCCCAGACTGGGTAGAGCAATCAGAAGATGCTGAGAGATGGAATATTACAACATTGGTTTTGGTCTTTTAATGGGATTTGTTAGCCGTCAGAAAATATAGAAAGACACCAACTTTATCCTTTATAAAAACCCACTCTGTTCATGTGATCAGTTCACATCTACCTTGGCTGAAATAGTGGTGGTTTGCACTTTTCCCTCCTTCTCCCACTTTAGAAATAGAAAATCTGAGAGCATAGAGGTGGAGAGCTCCGTTAACACAAAAAGCCATGTCTTCCACTACTACATTTCAGCCAGTCAACACAAATGGAATAGATTATGTGAATGTATAAAACGTACAGAGTTGATGTTTCTGGTTGGATCTTACCTTGATGCTCCCCACAAACGACAATACTAACTTCCCGAGGGGAAAATAGACCGAGAGCCTGCAGGTGGATGCTGGGGTGGAGGTGAAGCTCATGAAATGTCGTGAGCAGCAGCAAATGGCAACATAGCTTTCAGGTGAACAGGCATGGCAGCAGAACGGCAAGCTGAGCATTTTCTGCTTACCTGCAACAACATTATTAAGAGTGGGTAGATGTTGCAGTGACAGGAGTATGCCATGTGTGCCAAGCGTACTTGAGGTGGCTTCCTGGACTAGCTCATGGCTGGTATTGTGAATATAAACCTGACCAGTTAGGTTTTTGACTGCAGGTGCAAAGTTATTTTTCTGGAGATGCAAGCGACGATTGCCCTGGTGTGGCTTGCTACAAATTAAACATAAGAGCACTCCGAGACCTTAAGAGAATGGACTTAACACCCTTAAGCACCACACTGCAAAAGTGCAATGAACCAACAGACTAATAACACACGGACGCAAGCTCTGACCGAGGAGCTGAAACACAAGACGGCAGATTACTGTATAAAAAGTTAGGTTTTTAAAACTTGGATAAATGTTGTGTTTAGTTCGGGAGGTGGACTCAAGAGCAGACATGATGCAGGGCAAACGGGTAAAATAAACCAAAGATGACATTACTTACAACAAAGGGCAGCTGAGAACTCCAGGTAAAAATCCAAGAAAGAGTAATCCCAACAGAAGTAGTACAATGAAGAAAACCCACAAGGAACCGAGGTACAAAAAGGAGGACAGAAACACAAGGCACGAACACCAGACTGAAGACCAAATGCAGAACTGGGTAACTAAACACAGGACACGTGGAACAGTGCAACAACAACCGAAGGCTACAGACTCAAACACACTTAGGTGAGTGCGACAATGAGACACAGGTGAAATCAGTCACAGTAATCAAAGACAGGAAGCAAAGCAAACACATGAGGGAAGGAGAATATTTCAAAACAAAACCGGAAATAACCAAACACAAACCCAAAACTCTGACGATAAAGCTTTTACATGAACTCAAATTTCTGATTACTCTGTGTCAGGTAAACACTAATCCATTTAAAAATGCTCCTTACATCTCAAATGTCATCCTAGTGTTTTCACATTGTTGCTGAAAACTTTACTTTCCATAAAAGACAGAGACATGATTAAATGTCTCCTCCTTTCTTCTCTTTCAGTTGGCAAACAACATACTTGTGTATTGCAGCCATCGTCTGGTTATTTTTTGTGTTCAGTAGAGCCAAACACACAATAAAGGTTTCTCCTTTTGACACATTCTGGTTTTGTTGTTAGACGACTGGAGAGCTGTGAAATAGTGAACTTGTCAGGGTTTATAATGCTGAACAGTAATACCTGAGCTGCTGCATTGATCCTCAGTCAAATCACTGTTTTTTTACTCATGGAGTGGTCTGCCCAGAGCCACTTGGTAACAAGCAAGCCAGGCAACTGCTTGGGGCCCCAGGCCGTTAGGGGGCCCCCAAGGGCTGACAAACTTTACTCCACAGCAATGTCTCAAAATGAGGCAACTGCAGTGACCGCAACCCCCCTCCCCCTTAAACAAACAATAGACTTTTTGCAATGACATCTCAGTAGGAAATCTCCCTGACGGGGCCCCATGTCATTCCTGTCCTGTCAACTGGCATGATACATGACGTTTGACTTGAAAGTCAATGAAGGAAAATGAAGAGGTAGTTTTTCTGTCTGGAAATGAAAAAAACAAAGACAAAAAAGAAAGCAAGACAGTGGTAAGTGGAGCAGATATGACGATTAAGTTGTATAACGGTAAATAATTGCCTGAATGCTGTTATTTTGTTTAATGTTAGCCTTAACCATGGGGAAGACACTTGAATCACTTCAGCTAGCATTAGATTAATGGTGTTTATTCTGCCATGTTTTTTCTTAGTTAACCCAACATTACAGCTAGCAGACAGGCTGGCCATGACCGAGTTGAGGGCTGCACTCAACTATCTTGGTAGCTAGCAGGCTGAAAGACAGCGAATAAGCTACTGGATTAAAACTTCACACAATCCCGGGCAATGTTACAGAAATGAACGTTGTCCCTGCCATTCCTAGAGTAGACCTTTGGTATGGGTAATGGAGTGATTTGGAGGTGAAAAAACAGCTAACTGTCAGACAATACCGTTTTCTGTATTATCTTGTTTGCACAAGACAAGATAATAACTTCAGGACTTGATAACACATGCCCTAGATTCTTTATGACAATATATACCCAGTTTTTTTAAAATCAGTTCCTGAAATAATTAAATTAGGTTTTTATTGTTTATATTTTTAAAATTACAAGGTTTTTAATATTCTTTATATAAATAGTGTTTAAAAAACTACTAATGTACAAATTGGATATAAAAAAAGTTTAGACTTTGTACATTTTCGTCAGTGTCATATTATTCATAACATAATGATGATAAACGCTGGTTGGTGGGGCCCCCTGGGATTTTTGCCAAGGGCCTCAACAGGCCCTAGAATCGCCACTGTGTCTGCCAACATAAAGACACAGCATGTCAACACCTCTATTGTGTGATCAGCTATAGGGGAAGAAAAACACGAGTGACCACAGAGAGATCTGGAGGCTTCTTCACGTTGCTGCTATATAGAAGTACCCATCACGTCTGTGGAGGTCAACAGCCATACATCTGTGTTTTCAGAAAGCTTTTTTTTTTCTCGCCTACGCTGTGACGAAAGACGGTGTGTTGTCAAATTCATCTACTGTGGTGAGTGTTTTTAAAAAGCTCCGTTTTCAAGCCTTTAAAACAGCAGTTTGGTGTGGTTAGAAGGCCGACAAGGACAGAAAAAGATGTTTTTATCTCCATCAGTATGGACACGGCCTAAAACCCCAGAGTACATACAATTTTGATCAGATTTCTCCTCTGCGCGTCTGCCTCAGCCATACTGTTTTGGTTCTTTAAAAACATTTCAGAAATCTGTATGGTCCACTTTTTGTCTTTCAGAGCGCACACACAAGACATTTGTTCTACCAATTCTTCAGAATTTGAAATCCAACATTCCAGCTCTCTTTGGGAGCATCCCAGAGACTGTCTTGTGATGTTGTTTGGATTATTTTCCTTGTCAAATGTTCCCAAAGACGTTCAGTGGGGTTGAGGTCTTGTGACTGCTGACAGAAAGCCATGCGATTGAACACTTGTTGCTATTCCTTGGAATTTAAATAGACCTGGCAGAGAGCTCTGATTCATGTTTAGGCTTTTGACTTTTGGGAAAACAAATCCTCTGCAACACTATTTTAAGTCAGGAGGGACTCTACTGCATGCTTCTGCAGGACAGAGCGGCGCTTCTCTTTGGTCACTGTGGGTATGATCCTTTGCAAGTCACCAACTATAAATATGCTAAACATCCTTCTCCCACTCCCCGTCACGGTGTTTGACTGTTAACCTATAGGGTTCAAACTTTTTTCTTCTTTTAAAAAAGAAAACCTTGGTTAAATGTGTGGGGCGGGGGGGGGGGTTTGTTGGTCCATTTGAAAATGCTGTTCTTCCACTGAATCCTGGCATCTTTTGACTGCACTGAAAGGAGCAGGGTGTTCTTTAGTCAGCTGGCTTTGTATCACCTTGTATCTTGGATGCATATGCTGTTCCAGCTCATGAACGAGGGTAAATAAAATCACCCTAGAGTGACATGTAAAGCACTCTTGAAACTTTACAATGTGGAACAGATGTGATTTTTTTGGCAGTCTAGAGAAAAACTTGGCTCCACTGAAATCCCAAATAAAATGATATCAGTAGCAACAATAACAAGAATCAGTGTTAATTTGGTCGATAACGAATAAAGCCAGCAGTGTGTTCGTTTTTTGTGAACAAAACCAAACTTTCGATCTCCAATTTTCTCCCTTTCTTTGTTCTTCCTCTCCCTCATGCCTTCAGTTATTAAATATTTCTATGTATCCATTAGATTAGATTGGATAACTTTATTAATCCTCAGAGGTGAGACTAGTCGCCCGTGCACAGTGATGAATTGCAAAGAAGTCAGACAGGTGAAAGACAACATGAAAGACTGACACTAAAGTACTAACAGTAGCACATATTGGTTCTATTAATTATAGAGCCATATTTTTAATAAACTGAATTAATCTATAATTATAAATCAATGAACAATTCCACAATGATTGGCAAAACAGACCAGTCCAGCAGAATATCAGAACATGATTTTCAGATGCAGTAAATCTGAATTGATCTACCTGCACCTGAGGTAATTATATTTCATTTTTAAGTTGGAATGACCGATAGACTTCTAGAATCAATCACTCGGACACAGCAGGGATAGTGAAACAAAATGAAAGTAGAAAAGTAAAGAAAGGATATACTGTGGGCTTGATGTGTAGGCAGTCACTGCCTTCTGTTCTTTGCACCAAAGACGTGACATGAATCTCTATAAAAACAAGCTCACAGGCAAAGAGTGACCATTAAAGTGATAAAAACGTCTTTCAGTGTGTCCTATATTAAAAATACCCTCAGAGTAAATGTGCGATTGTCTCAATGTTGATAGGAAACACTATTCTGGGATTAGAAGGGGAAACTGACAAAGCTGCTGGTATGTGGTTAACTGTGTGCATCAATGATCCACACTGGAAGCCGCTTGTGCGTTGAACTTGGCGCATTAACTTGAAAGTGTAAGTCATGCCCTCCGTTCATTTAGACATAATGACCGGCCTTGTCCTGATAAACACCTTCCTCCAGGCCTTGCCCAAAATGAATCTGCAGTTAGCAGATATATCCTGTATATAGCCAGTATATCCAGTCGTCATGCACTCTGTGTTGAAAGAATGTTTATGTAAGTCCTGCATGACTTACGGACTGATAAAGTGCACTGTGGTCTCATGGAGGCTTTTAGAAAAATCATAGTGTCAGCCAAAGTCAACAGCAAGCTGCTCAGCAGTGTTTCCAGGAAGGGTCAAGTAAACAAGGTTACTAGTTTCATCATGGCCCAACAATATAAACAAAGAGTAAATGGTGGTATTGTGTTTGTCTATAAGAGAACGTATGTGGACTACATTAATCACATTATAAAGCTTCTGGAACTTTCTCTGTGACCCTGAGTGCAGCGTGGAAAATTGAGACCGATTTGTAAGAAAAGACGAGTGGAACATGTTAAGCAAATGCAGAGATTGACAGCAGGGAAGTGGATTATGTCAGAGGGGTGGTGTGACAAGTTTCTATGAAGGTTTTAATACTTTTTTCTGCCATGCAAACGTTTCGTTGGAGATGACTGCAGGTCCATAAAGTAGTGAATTTATCACGGTTTGTAAATGCTGCCTAACCAAGGTTAATAGTTATTCGGGAAGAATGTTGAAAATACTAACTCACCAGATAATTGTAAATCTTCTTAGTGACCTATAAACTGGGAAAAATCTGTGTAAAATTACAAAAAACATGATTTATTCAGTCAATCCAAATCAAATAAAATAAAAGAGAGAGAAAGAGAAATTTTGGTCAAACTAGGATTTTTATTTTACTTCTTTGAACTTCATTGGCATTGTCCCCTGGTTTTTATTACCAGTTTAAACACCCCAAATCTGTCTTGTGAGCATCCGGAAAAAATCTAGTAAGTGGACCTTGAGTTGAGAATTTCTTTTCAACCTGCTGTTTCCAAGGCCAAC
Source organism: Coreoperca whiteheadi (assembly GCA_011952105.1). Lineage (NCBI taxonomy): Eukaryota > Metazoa > Chordata > Actinopteri > Centrarchiformes > Sinipercidae > Coreoperca > Coreoperca whiteheadi. The sequence continues at coordinate 11,130,792 of CM022490.1, forward strand.
CTTCAACTCAAAGTTCTTTGTGTCTATGAATATAAAAAACAGAATGGCAACTGCGTTTCAAACTTTTTTTTACCCGAAAGAAATTGTCCTCTCCAAAAAGTTCTCCAGATAAAAAAAAAAAAAAAAAAAAGTTTTTTGCCATTGATGGCACACACTAATTTGAGAATGGACATCTTGCAAGTACAACTTTCCATGCAAATGTTTCTGCGTCTGTTATCCATCCATGCACGGACTAAAGTTGCCCACAAAAGCAAAAACAGCTAACAGCTAACTGATATATCACACATCGTCCCCCGTAAACACACACTGGCACAGCTACTGAAAATGATTTGTCTCATATCCTGAAGGTGTTGGAAGAATCCTCCACAATTTGTCATACTGCATCAAAGGCAGAATATCAGAATATCTCCACCTGCTTTAAACACATTAGGTAACGTGCACTTATTGACACCACTGAACCTAGTTACTTTCTCTAATTAAGTGATTCTCAGTCGCAATGAGCAGTGGTCGGCCTTCCAGTCATCGAGCAGCCCTGTGTGGGATGGTAATGTGGGGGTGAAATAACTGAGATTGAATATTGATCAGGTGCCTGTGTACAGCCCCGAGGCACCTCAATATAATCATTTCCGCACTTGTTCTGTCTCCTTCTGAGCGCTGCTGATGGAGTGATGACAGAGGATGCAACCACGCTGCGCGGGGTGTGATTTGTCATAATTCAATGCACACACAAGCACACACACACACACCAACATACAGAAACCAGTTATGAGAATGAGATTAGGTTACTTTCAAGCGCTGATTCAGATCCATCATAACTTAATTGTTTTGATCATCTATGTTAAGGAAGGTGTGAGATGTAGATTAACTAGCGGGGGGAAACTGAAGAGTGTACTGAAATTGAAATGAGTTAGAGCCAGTTCCATCCACTGAATCCAGCCTTTTTTTTTTTGCAGCACAAGTTTAATTGAACTGTGTCAGCAGTGTTAAAAAAAAGTGGTGCTCAGGCTGAAAAAGAGAGTGTCTGAGAGGCATATTGATTAGCTGCTCCTGGAGGAAAGGATCCTCCTCATCACACTTCCTTGCAACACCTCCCACAGGGCATCCATCTTAATGTGATATGACAACCCTCAGCCATATCAAAACTAAATCTGGACATCGATTTCGACATTCAATTTCAGCGCTGAAAAACCCTTTTCTGCTTTCATACGCACGGCCAGACGCTGGAGTGTTTGTCTTGCTGAGAGGGACACCTGCTGAGGCCTTACACAGTGCGTGCTGGAAGCCCAGGCCTATACTGCCAATAAATACATGCTTCTCAAAGTTTCTTGCCGTTGTTTATATGGTATTTTCTATTAAGCTCTATTCTGTCTGACCACCACACAAAGTCATAAATAGATATAAGGGAAGAGGCTTTTTAGAGTATAACAATGAAAAGGTCAACTTCTGTTTGTCTGCAGCAGACCTAGCAACTGAGGATATGTGATTAGCATTTTTCATGTCTAATTTTAAATATTAATAATAATGTTTACTTTAGACAGCAAGCTAGTCTGTCTGAAGAATCCCCAAGTAGTTTTGGTTGCAGTGTACTTGCCAGAGAACGTAATGCTCGCGTCGGGATGCTGAAAGGGGAGAATATGGTTTAAGCTTTTGGCTCAGAGCTCAGGAGGCAATAAAAGGCCACAAGACGAGAGTTTTGGCAGCAAAAACCAGTAGACCAATTTAATAGGTGCAGACGCTCGGCGCACAAATCTGCTCTGAAGTTTAAAGAATAAATACGGCCAACAGTAATGACACAACCAGGGCTGGTGTGCTCATGTAGAATACGGTACACCATTTAGTACACAGATTCTTAACCACACACAGTGTCTGAAATTAACTTTTTGAATAACTGGCCAATGGGACTGGTATATAAAAAAAACCAAGCATATTTTTTACTGGCCAAAATAATAAATTGTCTTTGTGTCACATTTGTGTCAGTACATTTCATTGAGATAATGAGTTACATATACGTAAAGAAGAGGCCAGAGCAAAATTTGAAGCAAAATTATTTTAATATATTGATCAATTTAAACCTGAATGCAACTGAAGAGGTCTCAAGTATTTACTATTAAATGTACGGTGCCGCGGAACTAGGAGCGCTCGAGATGCTCAGTTTCACTGCACGGTTTAGATGAGTGTAAAAACACATATGGTAGTGTGAGTGTGTGAGTGTGTGTGTGTGTGTTTGTGTGTCAAACTCCGACACAGACAGCAGAGGACTGTAAATTGCACCAAAACGCAGTAGAGACTTTCAGCAGCATAGTTCTTATTGCATGACTATTTACTCCCCAGTGTGGCGGATAGCCTTCCAAAATTGACTCACCAAATGGACAATCTACACGCATTTGGCGCCTGGCAGCTGCTAATTTCTGACCCTGACCAGACATCATTCAAACAGCCTTGGCAATATAGCAAGCTGATGGTGTGTGTGTAGCTTCAGCTGTGTTGAATGCATGCTGCAGTTAATGTAGGTGTCTGTAGGTGCATTACTCTTTTGTGTCTGAGAGGAATGTACAGTTGATCTTCATATCTGTGAAAAGTCAACTTCTTGGAGAACTAATATAAAATTGCCTTGTTTCTAGCCTGGCCGGTGCATTCGTGACGTTATCGATTGGATTTTAACAAGGTTTAACAAGTTCAGCCAGTCAGCCCGTTTTCTCAGTCTACAGAGGAGCACGTAATCCTTCAAGTGAAAATGCAAAAACTGCCAAAACATATTTGTTGTTTTAACGTTCACACATGACAGCAGAGATATGCAAAAGGTTCAGGGCTATTGGAGAACACAATTTTGTACTGTGTGTATTTTATGTCTTGCCTTTGTTTTTTTGTGCTTTTTGTGGTGTCTGCTCTATGTGGTTTTATTTGTCACACACACAAACAATATATAAGAGTAATAGCTAAACACAAAAGTGTGCTATAAAAAATAAGAATCTGAACAAAAATTATAAAGGTTTATTCTATAGAGTTGCAGTCCTACAGGCTTCTCTGCCCTTCCAGGGCAGTTACCCACCCAAAAGTCCTTAGTGACAGTATCTGCCCCCCGACCACCATTAATTGAATCAAAAGTTAACAGAAGAGGAGTTATACATAAAAACATTACTACCGCTGAACTAGCACATCAAAATAGGAGAATTAAACATGGACTCTTAAACATCATCTCACGCTGTACTAGTGAACGATTTAACATAAAAGCAATCAGTGTTTAAACCACACCCTCGACCTTGTTCTGGTATACGGCATTGAAATTGAAAATGTAATAGTCTTTCCACAGAATCCTTTTTTATCGGACTATTATTTAATAACTTTTGAACTCCTATTACTGGAGTACACGCCATTAGGCTAAAACTCTTACAACAGATGTCTATCTGATAGTGCTGTAGCTAAATTTAAGGAAGTGATTCCATCTTCATTTAATTAAATTACATGTCTCTATATAATAGAGGACTCCTATGCTGATTCCAGTCCTTCCCAATTTGATAATGTTGTTGATAGTGCTGCAGGCTCACTGCGAACGACACTGAACTCTGTTGCCCCTCTAAAAAAGAAGATAATAAAACAAAGAAGGTTAGCTCCATGGCATAACCCCCGAACCTGCAAATTCAAGCAAACATGGCGAAAACTTGAAAGAAATGGCGTTCCACCAATCTGGAAGAATCTCATTTAGTCTGGCAAGATAGTCTTACAACATATAGGAAGGCCGTCCGTAAGGCCTGAGCAGCCTACTACTCATCAATAATAGAGGAAAATAAGAACAACCAAAGGTTGTTAGAGCTACCAGGCTGCGCATGTGGATGCAGCGGCTGGTAGCTCCTTCGAACTTGTTACTTTTCTGTTTTAAATTGTTTTTTTTGGGTTTATTGCTGAAACATCATTGGATGATGTTGGAGTGGATTTGAAATGTGTTCAAATCGGTTGAATCCGAAGATTTTGGCAGCTGCGCATGTTGATGCTGCGGCCTGTAGGCTAGCTCCTTCAAACCCATTTTGTCATTTTATCTCGTAACTTATTTTTGGATTTTGGATTAAAGAGCAGCGGACCTTGAGACGATCCACCCAGCCAGATCAGCCGGACCAGACATCACGCTGGCTGCTGTGTGAGGATGAACCGGGATATAAGCCAAGCTGCCCCGGATTGGACTTGAGGCTGCTCCTGGCTAATGGCTGATCTGGACGAAATTGGACTCAGGATGCCCAAGCAACGGGAAATCTGAGACTGTTGTAACCTACCCACATCTTGTCAGAAACCTGCCCTACCAAGCACTCAACGGGCGCTCGAGTTTCCGAGCTGCTCAAGCCCAAGCAAAGTGGTTGGACACTGTTCCCTGATGACGAACATGTTAAGATAATAACTAAATTAGCTTCACTATCTTGTTGCTGCCGTCTTGCATTCCCCCAGATGCAAATTCAAAAAATGCACTGAATTGTTTCCTGGGTGTATCCGTGTATGTATAAATAACTGTAGGATATATATTTTGTATAGTGGGTAGCATGAAGGGACTACAAACCGAATTTTTTTGTACAACCTTGTGTTGTATAATGATAAATAAATTACCTTGTACCTTGTTTCTTTTCAGCACTGTAGCCAGGCTGACAGAGAGCCACAGCTCTATTGAGCCATGTATTCCTGTAGCCCTCAGTAATGACGACTTCATGAGCTTCTTTAATGATACAATTATAATTATTAGAGAAATCCATCACCTCCTGCCCTCTACCGGCAACAGGGTATGTTTAAAGACAACCCTAGAAAGACCTGTAAAAGCTGATTTTTAGACTGTTTTTTTCCTGTGGACCTTCTCAAACTAACTTCAACGATTTCTTCATCCAAGCCATCAACATGAATGAATGGTAGATGTTCAAATGTCCATTTTTTCCTGAGCAGTTGAAGAACCTCTCGTCCACGTTGGCTAAAATGTCCTAACAACTGCATGCTAAATCTGCTGATAAAGATTACGTGATATGATCGAAAGAACAGCCACTAAATGGACGTGGTGACATTGTTTTCTCAAAGGATGAATGAGACTTTAATTGTGCTGTAATTTAAAAAATAAGTATGGTGAATTTAGGCGAGTTTTCTTCAGTAACGTGCAAAGTAAAGATCAGGACTTTTGTCTGGATGAGTGTCTGTACGTGTTCATGTGAATGTCTTTGTGCAGTGCTACATGTGCTTCTTTACCCCCCTCTACCATTCCTGACAACTACAAAGATCCCTTTCAACAAGGCTGCCACAGTGTTTGGGCGTGCGTCCCACACAAAAAAAGAGTGACTCAGTTCATGTAGCTCTCAGCTACAGTAGCTATCAGTCCATGACTTCACTAAAACCAAACTCTAAAGAAGTGTGATTAAATTGCCTTGTAGTGACATATATTAAGGTGGGAGATAAACAAATCTGCAGCACTAAAGAGGGTGAGGAAGAAGTCAGAGGAATAGAAGAACCTGTTTCTCCCTAATATGATTAAGTTGGACTTGTTGGCAGCTGCATACGTTATGTAAGCTTGCCTTGATGATATATAGAGGAATGATGAGATTATGAGCATACGGCTGTGTAGATAGGATTCCATATTTCATGCTAAATAAAGCTTAAACTCTTTGGTACATGAAGTGTGTAAGGAACTCTTATTGCACTTCACTTTCAGGTGTTTTCAGGGTGCCATTAGCTGATCCCTTCATGGTGGAGTTTGACATGATTAATATTCTGGAAAGGCGGCCATTAACTCGTTAATTAACACGATTCAATGCCTTTATAAAGCTTTACTTCTACACTAAGTATTTCTGAAGAGAAATAAGACTTTTTTTAGGGAACATCTTAATTTGTGTATTTAGGCCTCACAGAGACTTACAGTAAGAGGTAGAATGAAGGCAATACAGTATGTGTTTGTTCACCAGATAGTGTGGCACAACTTCCTCCAGCTCTATGATCATATGCAGACCATCTTCATACTGTACCTCACATGCAAAGACACACATTGGATTATTTTAGTTTTAGGGACGCGCCGGGCTGACTTTTTCTCTCTTTCTGACAATTACAACACCTTTAATATAGTGATAGATAAGGCAATATTATGTACCAGGGATTGCTAAAAACTGAGTCGACGACATGAGGTGACTGAATGAATAACAGAAACATAGTATGTTCTCGTGACTCGAAACTGTATTTAACGGAGATCGGATTTGGCTGATACCTCATGTGCTTAACGAAGGTTCTTTGGTTTGTTTTGATGGAATAATTTGACTTTTTGGGAAATACACTTATTCGCTTTCTTGCTGACAGTTAGATAACAAGATCAATAGCACTCTCATGTCTGTACAGTAAATATGAAGATAGAGCCATTACACGGTTACCTTAGCTTAGCATAAAGACCATTTGGAAACACCAATTTGTCCGTAGTTAGACAAAACGGCCCCGTTAACTGGTACAAACGTCAAATTTGTCCCCATAAGTGGCCTAGTTCAGAACCCCCCCCCCACACACACACCCTGCTCTTCTTGTCGAGCACCTTGAAAGCACTATAAATATATATTGCGCAGATAAATATTCCAGCTAAAAATGGTGACATGCAATTAGCTCTTGTGTGATTCTGTCTTTAAAGCAGAGCCACTTGGGTGAATTATTGTTGGCCTGAGAAGCTCTCTCCTTCAATTTAGCCCTGTGGCACGCTCATGTGACTGAGGTGCCAGCAGATTAAGAGCAGTGCCATGAGTTTTGTGCTTTGGCTATAATCCTTCTTGCCGTTAATTAAATTGGGCCCTGATTCAATCACAGTTTTTCAGGTAATTGCAGATTCGATTATACCACCAACCAATCAGGTCTATAAGACCACAACAAATGCCACAAAGCTCAAACATCATGACATCATTTGATGTCTGTGTCTATCTGTCTTGTCTAAGCGAAGACCATTGCCTGCTAATATGTTGTGGGGGTCAAAACTCAACGATAAGAGATAAAAATCACATAAGCTTCTTTTTCAAACTAGATAACAACACAAATAAGATGCAGTTCTGCTCATTTAATATCAAACAGGAACGCGCACACCACTTCAAAGATCAAGCGTATTCATGTTTTTCCCAAGTACTTCAAAGATTTATATTTCTAGCAACTTCTGTGTGTGTCAGTATCTCCCCTCGCCTCCATCTCCGCCGTAGCTGCTATAAAAGAGTGGCTTTAACACACAACATGAAAAGGCGAGGAGCTGAGTACTGTCATGTGATGTCTGTTTCTCCAAGTTAGCTGACGCAGATGTGACGTCACCCGGTACTGAATGGGCGCCTTTGACAGTTGGGGGGGGGGGGGGGGGGTAGTTCGTTACACGGAAAAAAATCAATTGCCTGTCTCTTAGAGACATCTATATGTGTATAGGAGACTGTGTTACGTCTGGGCTTAGTTGTTTGGTGCTTATTGTGGTGTCGGCGTTATGAGGTGATAGGTGTCACACACACAAACAATAGATAAGAGTAAT
>CM022490.1:11138308-11215699 GCA_011952105.1 Coreoperca whiteheadi
AACAATTGGAGTGGGGAGGAGGGGGGGGGGGGGGGGTGGGGGTGGGGTGTTTTTTTCTCAAGGTTGGGGGGGGGGGGGGGGGGGGCGGGGGGGAGGGAAGGGGGGTTTTGGGTGGTGGGGGGGGGGGGGTGGGGGGGTGTAGTTCGTTACACGGAACAAAATCAATTGCAGTCCATGCCAGCGGGACTAACAGCCCTATCTGGAGGCTGACATGGCCTTTCCCCCTCGTGGGGAACCACAGGAACTTTTCCCACTGCCTCTTGATGACTTGGTGTTCCTTGATGACTGTTGCTTTTTCAGATCAATGAGTGTATCTGTTGTGGGTTTCCGGCTATTGCTCCAAAGTTATGGGATTCATTCCAGTGTGAACCATAGCAAAGAATTTCTGTGCTTGTTGAGACACCGTAACCATGCGCGTGTTATGATTTGTCCAATTACTTTGTGCTTGGTTCATTAACAGAAGGGGAGGGGATAAAATGTTGCACATGAGATTATTTCCAGCATGGATTGCATTTATATTGCATAATCTTCAATTTATCATGCTCACTATAAAAAAAAATTAAAAAAAATCTAATTTGCCCTCACAATTTGTAATCAAATGCAATGTTTTCAAAGAGATAATCGTTTCATTTATCTTGACTTTTCCCACTTCAAATTCAGTGAATCCATGTCGAGCTCAGAGTGACACACCTTCAGGAAGAAGAGGCTTTTCTTCTCGAGGGCCAGTCGACTCCTTAAAGATTTCAAACAGAGGCCTCACCCTGCTCTTTAATTGGCTAATTACAAACTGTGTGGATCTAACTCAGCTGCTCAGCCAAGGATTAAAACAACTTGGTGAAATACTGAACACAAATGTGATGGGTTGTAGGGCCATGGACTCAGTCAGACCCTGCAGGGCTGCAGGAATACGTAACGGGGGCCTTTCTCCAGTGTGGAAATCTCGCTAATAATTCTGTAGGGTAAAAAAATCAAGGCTTAAGTCCTCCTAGGCCAGCAACACAAAGTCTGCAGGTTAGTAAAAGACTGACAAGTTGAACATAACAGCCGAAGACAGTGTCATAATTCTACTGGACAGCAAATTAAAGTCAATTTCAATTTGCTTATCGAGTGTTTATCAGCCTGGCAGATCAGTTAATGTTTAAAAAATAATCAGATTTGTATATTTAACAGTTCGTGGTGTATAGTGCATCTAAAATATGATATTTTAAATGCAGAGTGCCTCATAGAACTGGGTGGTAACTCACTCACTTATTCACATTTAGCAGGCTGAAGATTCTCCACTAGAGGGAGCTGTTCAATCAGAGCAATTCTACACACGTCAACCTGCCACATCTGTATGGAAAAAGAAAGTACAAGCAGTAGTTTAAAATACCCGCAGAGGTAAAGATATCAATGTGGACACGTACCGGCAAACAAAGTAAAAGCTTACCCTTACGCCACCTGCAGGCAATGGATGTTACAGATGCAGGTTTTGTTTGGTGTATTTTTCTGCAGTTGTATCACCTGTTGGCTAAAATGAAGCAACTCTAACAAAATATAGATTTTAAATATCAATTACTGTAAAGCACCAAATGTTAGATTTTTTAAGGATTTTGTACAGACGTGTTATTTATTTCCCTATAAACCAGGCTTAACACTAAGCTGTTAACTGTCTGGAGCAATAGTTATAATTTAACTATTCTGACAGTAAACAGTAGATATGTACCGATGGGTGACAAGTGAAAGGAAAAATCAACATGAAGTATCTTAGTATGGAGGCAGGCCACAACGAGCCTCCAGAACAGCTTCAGTGCTCCTTACCAAGTCTGTGGAACTCTATTGGAGGGCTGAGCGCCATTCCTCCACAAGATATTACGTCATTTATATATACCACCTTTTATTTAATCAGGGCATCTCATTGAAAGCAGATAGAAAGAAAAACAAACATAAAATAGACATAAAAAAAAAGACATATAGAATCAGAGATGGTCACAGACCTCACTAAATATATTTGAAGATAAAAGTTTCTACAATTTGGTGTTGCCTTACACTTTAGTCCAAAATCTTCCATAGGTGTGAATCTGGGTTGAGATCTGGTGACTGTAAAGGCCGTTGCATTTTATTCAGATCATTTTCATACTCAAGTCATTCAGTGAGCCCTGGTGCACGGAAGCATCTGCATTTGATAAGTTTCTCTACTCTTTTATTCAGGGTTTTCCTTTAATTTGTTCCCCATTTGTATTTTTTATTACTGACACCAACACAAGCTTATACTTAAAAATATTTGTTGCCAAAGGGGAAAAGCAACAGAGGATGCGCTAAAACAATCCAAACAGAATTAACTTTTTCCCAGTACTGAGCAGAGCATGTGTACCAGTTAACACAACTCATGTTGGTGGTTTGAGATATAAAATGTGACACAGACACACACAAACAGCAGCCTTAAAAAAGAAAAACTTCTGCTTCGGTTACTTTCCTTGCCTATAGGAAGATCCAGACCTGAAGGTAAGAGTCCAGGTGCTACAGCTATGAATTTGGATATCGACTGGCACTGATTTTAGGTGCTTTGTACTGTATAAATGTTTAGCATAAAAATGAAAAATGATTCACCATCACCACCTAGCCTGCAGTAGCAGCTAAGAAGACCAATTCTTGATATATCCAATTTTAGCTTTATTCATCAAATTGATGTCATCCACTAACACAAAACCACAAAACAAAGGACTGATTTACAATCCTTCCACTAAATGGAGATAAGTCTTGATCACTGCCTGAGGAGATCAGCCACACATGGTGTCACGTGGTTTGGAGGCTGTATGGCAACAGAACATGACCTATATCTATACCGCCTCCTGCATTCATTTCATTCACATTTTAAATTCTCAGAGTAAACAGAAATCCTTGTCTAGCAGCATCTCATGGGAACACTTACCCAAAGGTGGACATCAGACAGAGGAAAGGATTTAGTTCTGAAGAAGCAGCCTTGAAGGAGTTGAATTTAAAGCAACAAAAGTCAGAGAGCTAAACCTGGGCTAAGAAAACAGGAGTATATAGGATGTGTTTTAATACTGTATGTGGGATTATATATTTTTATACTAGTACTTTATAGTGTGTTCAGTACATAGCATGTACATGTGTTTTATATATACACATGAGTATTATACATGTTTATGACTATGTGGATAATATTAGTTTCAAACAATTATATAAATTTGATTTGCCCTCTTGACCACTTTTCAGCCCATATGCATCTCATCTTTATTGATTTCCATTACTAGTTATTAGACAAATTGGCACTTTTGTTTATTTATTTACTTTGACCGACGTGCCGGGTTGGGGGTGGTGGGAGTCGGTTTGATGTGGTACGGATGGGCATCGGACAGAGGTGGATAACGGGGAGAGTGTGTATTTCTCATCCTTTGTACTATTTGAATTGTTTCGAGATAAAACTGAGAAATGGAAAGAGCACATTTGACAGCTACTTAAAATGAACACATTTTGTTTTTACGGCAATGCATTCAAGATCACTATTTGTTAAGCCAAACAAGCAAAATGCTGTTGACGCTAGGTTCACATGGCAACATGCTCAGCCAACCACAAAACAGGTTAGATTATCAAGTGATGACTTAAACTGCGATTACACCCTTAAGAGAGAAGACACTTTTCTTATTGCACACATGCAGTTTCGGCCTCTGACTCACAGATCTACAAACCACCAGTGTATGGATTCAGGTTTAACTCGTGACTTTGCCGGAGCGCCAACCATCTTCAAAGTCAACTACAAGGAGAGGACGAGGCACCAGCGTCACATGTGGAACAATATCTACTGTATGCAGGTTACGGTCGGGAGGTCAGATGCATTGGCGTGGTTTGAGCTCTCCTATAACAGAGGAGAAGCACAATAGAATAAGAAAGCAGCAGAAGCAACACCAGCTCCGAGGGTCAGTCTGGTGTGGCCTTGCAGATCTATGATATAATCTGGTGATTACAGTTTTAAACTTCACTTATAAAGGGAAATGGAGTGCGTATCTAGCAGTGATGTCACTGAACTGTATCCTTGAAATAATATTAAACGATCTGGTTTTGAATGATGAACTACTGTGCGGATAAACGGAAGGTGATTGTCGCTGCCCACTGTACATGTTTCCTGTACAGATAAAAAAAACAAAAACCACAAGGCCAGTCATATTTATTGGACAGACAATGCTCATGGTAGCAGCTGGGTTAGATCAAATCAAATACAAGGCATCTTAGCTGCAGTGGCTGTCCTTGCGGCGGTGAAGCCGCATGCTTTATGTAAACAGGCACGACACTACATTTATGAATTTCAAGGCTGGCTGGATTTACAAATGATCATTCGCTGCTGTTCCCTGTGGCCAGAAAGTGTAACATAAAGGCCATAAGACCACTGAAGCTTGTGTCCATTAAGTCATTCGTTTATATTGTCAAGGAAACGGCTCCACTTTCTACATCCTGCTGGAGAGCTTTGTCTTTGAGATGCATGGTGAAAGGAAATGCCAATAGTTTCTGAAGTTGATGGATTAATTTTGCTGAAGACGCGTTCTCTTTGATCTCAACATCAAGGCAGAGCTGGTAATAACAGGTAACTGAATGGGTTTGTATAGTTTCTCTCCAAAAGCAACTAATGGCAATAATACACACGCTGTTGCTCTCTTCCTGCTTTGTCTTTTGTATCTCTATTTTGTTTTTAGCACTTTTTGCACTGCATGTCTGCTGCCTCACAGAATTAAAATATGCAGTCACAGCAGAAGTGTGTCAGTGTCTGAACTCACCGTCACTATTTGTCTCTCTCTACTGGCACTGTCACATCCATATCATATGATGAACTAAAGCGTTTCCTAAGCACAGAAAACCTTAAAAACAACATTTCAGCGTAACTAAGACAATTAGTGTAGCATTCGTTCTTAATTTTTTGTCAGTGTCTAACAGTGCGTAGTTGGATGGAAGAAGTATTCAGAGCCTTACTAAAAGTCAGAATATCACAGTGTGATAAAAATATTCTTTAACGAGTAAAAGTCCTGCATGCAAAATGTAAAAGTACAGAACTATTATCAGCAATTACAAGGTCCAGTTAGTAACATTTAGGAGGAGCTGATGGCAGAATTGGAATATAATATTTATAGGAATGTTTTCATGTATAATCATCAGAAAATAAGAATTGTTGTGTTTCCATTACCTTAGAATAAGCCGTTTTTATCTACAGAGGGAGTGCGTCCCTACAGAAGGCCAGAACGGACAAACCAATCACTGGAAAACAGTCAAGTAAAGTACAATAATGTCAAAACTGTAAACACAGCACTTAAATGTAGTAAATGTACTAGCTGTCCATTGTTGCTTGAGTTAAAAAAAGAAAACACTCCACTGTTACCATGAATCATTTAATATATGAAAGAGGGATATTTTAACACAATATACAGTGTAAGAGACCATGTTCATATACAACATTTCTTTACAAGGCTACCCATCCGTGTAGACAGGTCCAAACAGAATGGATAGAGAATATGGTCGTGTTTGTGGTATTCTGCTACAACTACAAACTGATAAACTGCAAGTAAAATTGAGAAGAAATGTTTTGATGCTCAGCTGAACAAATAGATAGCTATATTGTTTTTGTGCGGCTAAAAGATCATTAACTACTGTATCCATATTCTTCAACTGTGAGCAAATCCGTAAAACCCATCTTCAACTTAAAACGCTTTTTCATTGCAGTCTGAGCACGCTTGTCTCTTGATCAAATGTCATGACTTGGTATGGAAATATCAGTACTAACAACTGTGATATTGCTGTTAATATGCTCACAAACAAGTCAAGTATGGTGCTGCTCTGTGCTCTGATGTGACCAGCGTCTGCACACGATGAGGCAAGACTTGTGAATGTCTGATGTGCTGCTCAGCTTTGTAAGAAATATCAACAGACATGCCTCAAGACATTAGCAGACTTCAAAGCTTGCAAAAGGATCACAGGGCAGATTGTCAGTCTCAATGACAGTCACTTTGTATTATATGCAATTTAGTCAAATCATTCAGAAACGCAAAGAAGTTTTCTATCAATAATGAATTATCAAAACCTGGACAAAAATGATGATTTGAATGATATTTAGAAATCATCCACACTGCGTAGCGAATAGGGATTAGGAACCAAGAAATGGTTTAACTGGTTGTTTATGATGATTAAAATGCTTTGTGATTGCATATCAATTTCCACGCACACCTGGAAACAGAAGAAAAGGGATGCTCATCTGCTTTCATGCACGTTAAAACAAATGTAAAAACGGAATAACCCGAACAACATCTAAAACTCTCTGTTTTACATCCCTAAACTTCACTTGTCCTGTGCATTGCGCTGCATAAGGGTAACAAGAACCTCTAACGCAGTGTGAAGCAGTAGGTCCATGCTGATACAGAGCTCTACGTTCATGGTGTGCATAAGACTCCTCCTCGGGAATGATTTGACTGCCCACAGGGAAGGCAGAGAAATTAAGAGGGTGTTTCATGATGCAAGGCCATTATGATAAAGGACAAAGCATAATTAGCATCGTTTTCTCCCTCCCCCTTTCCCCCCCGACATTAAAGGAATACAAAAGCAGAATTACCCAAAGCTGTTAAAACAAACATACTCCACTAAGTCACCTTTGCAGAGTCTGCATATTAAAGTCCTGACCTGCTACTGCAACCGATTAAGGCATTATTGTCCTTATTACCAAGGTGACTGTCTGATTATTGGCATATCCATCCAGACACAGCAGTGGCTGCAGAGAGAGCGAGAGAGAGTGCGTTTTGTGTAAGAGCTGCAGCTTTGTACTGCAGCAGAACTGACACCCGTGGCCTCCATCTGCCTCCAGCCAGAGCCTCAGCATCACTCAAAAGGCAGCGGAGCCTCCATTTTATCACGTACAACACGGGATCTTCTCGCACGCATAAGCAGAGGGGTTCTTTTTTTTTGAGAGGAACGGGTGTTTAAGACCCTGAGCAAACACTTCCAATTAAGGGCGATTTCAGAAAAAATGAAACACACTTGAAAGATTTGTTGAACTAATTAATCATACATCATCGGTTTCAACCCTCTTTTCAAAAGATTAAACTAGAAAGGTGTGGAGGGGAAAAGAAAACACAGCTTTCATCTTGATCTTATAGACTCGAGTGGGACCGATTGATTTACAACATTTAGTGAAATCAAAGAAGCCCACACACACACATTTAGAATTAGAGGATAAAAAGAAAATCATGTCACATCAGGCAAATGTGGCAACTTCGGGTGAGAATTTACAAAAGCTGTGGGGCATGGATGGCTCACCTGTGCGGGGCTGGGTCCCTGCCGCGGCAGCTGGGGTTCGAATCCAGCCTGTGGCCCTTGGTTGCATGTCATGCACCCTCTCTCTCTCTCCCACATTTCCTGTCTTTATCAAAATAATAGGCAAAAATCCCTCGAAAAATAATCAAACAAAAAGAAGGGGCTCTAAGTTGTGTTTTAGCCTGTAAAACTGACGGGGAAAAAAAACGTCTGGTCTCTCAGATTGCTTGAGGCTCTAACTCACTGATTACACCTAAAGTGCTGAAATGAATTAGCTTCTCCTATGGAAACTCATCCATTTCAACTGAGAGACGTAATTTCGACTCTGTCACTCCAGTACAGATGAATTGTGCTCCACTGGATCTATTCTATTTAAATGATGGCTGTTTTGTCTTACGTTTTCTCTCCTTGTCTTTTCAAAACGAGCCCAGTGTTTAAAAATACATCAAAATGACAGACTCTGAAACCGGTGCAGTCAGATCAGGTAGTGTCTTGAAGAGGGAGCATGTGTGTGGAAGCAACATGTGACATGTGCGCACAGCAGGCGATCAAAAGGTGCTGCTACTGAATATATATATATTTTATTTTTTTCTACAGACAGACTGAAGTGGGAGATGTTTTTGCACACTGTTCACAGAATATAAATGCTACTCATCTTTCAACTTGTGTGCGTTGCAATTCAAAATATGTGTTTTTGACCAAGTGTGTGTGTGTGTGTGTGTGTGTGTGTGTGTATATGGAGCTGTGTGAGTAAATCTCACCCAAACCCTGCCTGTGCAATGTTATCGGAATGATTCTGCTACAACCAGAAACAACTGTAGTGGTTAAATTCAGACAGAAATGTACAAAACGATCAGGTGAACCCACTCATATGAGAAACTACACTCTGTAAAGATCATGGACAAGATGAAAAGCTGAAAGGGCAACTTATAATGTAATTCAATAGGTTTTTTTTTTTATAACAAACAACAAAAGGGCAAAATAATCGAAGTACAAAGTGTAAACTTGAGAAAGAACAAATAATCAGAATATTCCCTCAGCCCGGAAACAATAACATGGCAAATTGTTCAAATGCCATCGCGTGAGACTTGTTGTTAGCTTGGTTACTGTACTGCATATTAATAATCTAGTCAAAGTTAAAGCAGCATTCATGTTATATTGAGGCTGTTGCTAATATCAAAAAAGGTAACAGCGTGTATTTAGTATTCTATTTAAAAACCAGTCCAAACAAAACACACAACATTGAATTAAAGATAAAAGCGATACTGTAACATTTTTAATTTTAGTTTTCTCATTTCAACTGGCACTTCCCACATAAAAAGGGACAATAAATTCACATTTTGGCTATCTAGAAATGCTATTTGTTACTCTTGGCATTCCATCCAAACAAAATTAGAATTGTAGCCAGACAAAACCTTGGCAGTTAGCTTGTGGCCAGCTGATATTATTTGGTCTCCATTAGCACTGCTGACAACATCAACAATAAGAAGCAGTTGACTGATGGTTCAGAGGTAAAACAGGTGCCTGGTGAAGTCAAACAATGAACCCAGAATACAAATCTGCATCTATGAAAGGACAGGAAATAAAGGACATCTTTAACCGATAAACATTCAGACAAATGTGGTAACATATGGCCAATAAAAAGGCCCCAAACCAGCAATCCCATGTGCCTGAGGGATGCTCAGAGATAAACAACAATCTCAACTATCATTAAACCTTTTTCCCTGTATAGCATAGACCTACGATCCCTAACCACACCAGGCCATTCTATAGAATACAATACAATATCCTTCAGTAAATCAACAGATAATACAATAACCGCAGGGCAAACAAGGCAAACGTTCGAGGACCTGTCGGTGTTTTTCTGCATTAATCTAAATTCAACAGACATGGATGGGAAAAAATAGATATGCTTTTAACCGGTGGCAGAAAGCATATATTTTAGGCCAGGCCCTGAGGTATTGTAGGGTGGGGTGCAGAAATTCCATGTAAAGAACAGGAAGGAGACAAAAGTATCACTGGAAATGAATGGCACTTTTACATTTTGAGTTGAAATCTCCTGAAATTAAATGAAGTCCCAGACTTGACCAGCCGGTGTTCAGAGTCTTTTCAGTGGTCATAAAAGGTCACAACGGAGAAAAATGACACGCAGAGGAATCCATGTGTTTGTTGGCCGGCTGGCCAGCAACCCACACTGCCCTACAGCAGGAAGTGGGGATAAGCACGTTAAAAACAGGCTGTTTGTTGGAGATGTTCAACCCCTCACTGAGCTGACAGAGGCTCTGTGACAATGTAACGCTTGACCTAAAAAAGGAGACTTACTGTCCCTTTTCCTTTGATTTTTTTGTTGTCTCCTGCTTTCCTCCATTGCTTCCAATCTCCCACTTGAGAGGAGTCCTTGTGCAACTGTGCCCCATAAATACATTTGCCCGAAGAACACAATCAGAGGAAACAGAAAAAAAAAAAAAAAAGAATCTAACTTTGAAGCAAGCAGGACAGTCCTCTCTATATTTGGGTTAAAATCCCAGCTGAGTGGTAAACAAAGTGTTGACTGTTTGGCTTGTGTGGGATATTCTTCTCCCTCTTCAAGTGTCACTGATAAACAGGGAAGTGAACTCTTTGTGTCTACACGTATACGAGTGTGCGTGTGCTGCTTAGCTCAGTGGCAAACTAGACAGAGATGAATCTTCTCGGCTCTATCCGTCCTCAGCTGGACGGGACTGTTTGTGTGCTGCGTTGACTGGGTTGGGCCTGAGGGTGGGGCTCCCTCACTTCACCTCTCATGTCACCAGTTGGCTTTGACAGCTTTGACATCACTGACCAGGTTTTGAGCAAGGCAGATACCAAAAATCTGAAGAGAAAAACCACACAAGACATTAGGTCAAGTGACACTTACAGAAAGTGAGATCAGAATGCTGCATGTTGCAGTTGAAAAAAAGGGTAGACTGCTGTATTGCAGGGGTGTGCTTGATGTTACCTGTTGTCACCACTAGATGGCGGTGATGACACAATTTCAGAACTCAGACATATTGTTAGTTTTAGGTAAACACCTTATTTCAAATGGACTAGGATTACTCATTTAAATGTTTGCAAGGAAAATTGTCTACAGACAGGGAGTTCTTACCTGTAAAAGTGCAATACCAACAAAGATTCCAGCTACAATAATCAGGTTGTCCTGAAGCCACTTCTCAAACTGTCCCACACAGCCCTTGGTATAGATATATTTCTGCCGGTGCTGCTCCTTTTAAAAAACACAAACATATTAAGTTGTAATTAACAGTGAATAAATAGTTTTTTAAAAATAACATTAAAATGATCAGTTCTCAGAAAGGACATTGGCCTTTTGCATGATTTAAACAAACATCTGAACTCTGATCTGTGACCAACGCTGGACAAAACAAACACAGCCAGCATTTTGCCCACTGACTCCTTCACCGCTGAGAAGGGCATGAGGAGTGAGTGATGGCTGAGTCACTCTTGGATTACAACGGTTCAGTGTCTGGAGATCACGGGAGAATATCAAGGCAGTGTGTATTCAGTTTCTCTGAGGACCCTGTCAGTACTGAACGAACAGGCAGAAGCTGTTTCCTGTTACCGGACAGATGGCTGTTTGTGTTGTCAGATTCAGCCAATGATGTACATGGGCTATTCAGAGATGCAAATAAAAAGGTGTAATTTAGAGCTGCAACGCCACTAAAATGGGGTGTAAGAATGGGTGCGAACAGGACTCTATACAATGCTCTCTGTTACTCTACAAGACAAGTCAACCAGGCAAACCCTTTGTTCTCTCGCAAAACCTGAACGCTAGCTTTCAACCAATGGGAGGTAAAGGGAGCCCCTTGGCAGTCAATAATAAGGCAGGAAACACTATGTTGTTCTGGCTGTGAACTTCCTCTGAAGCTATTTCAACCCTCTGCCTTTGTTCTGCTGCTGTCCTCCCAATGTCTCCTGCTCTTTCCCAGCCTGCACTCTACAAACAAGGTGCACAGAAACTTACTGCACATCATGGCTGCAAAATGTCAATGGCCAGGGCGTTAGCAGAAGAGCACACAGAGAAAATTAATTCATACCAACTCAGTGGCAGGTGGTTCACTGTATTGCAGTGCGCCTAGCAACAGCAATCTTTCTGACTGCAGTGCAGTGAGTTGTAACCACCACACCCACACACAGAGGGAAAGGGAATGGACTGGCATAACCCACTGAGTCGCCAATTACAGAGTGTAGTAAGGCTGCTCTCTAGGCTATAACTGGAGCCTAATTATCCCTGTTAGAAGAACAATCTGTTATTAAGGCAAGAAGCATGCAGAGGAGCCTGTGTGCTACTTAACCCTATACATTCTCTGTGTCTGCTGTGTTGGCCAACTGTTTCTAGGTACATATTTTTTGTGTGTTTTTGAAAAAGGAACATGTTCTACTTCTTTTTCCATCAAGAATGTTAAGTAAAGCTGCTATAAAAATGTAACTGGTTCCTTTCAAAGTTATTTTATTTCAACACATTTAACCCATTTTTATTGGGGGTTTGAAA
Source organism: Coreoperca whiteheadi (assembly GCA_011952105.1). Classification (NCBI taxonomy): domain Eukaryota; kingdom Metazoa; phylum Chordata; class Actinopteri; order Centrarchiformes; family Sinipercidae; genus Coreoperca; species Coreoperca whiteheadi. The sequence goes on from CM022490.1 coordinate 11,150,124, forward strand.
CAAGCAATCAAGCCCAATGCAAAGGACTCTTATTCCCACTCCAACCTCAACAACTGCTCAGCTATTTTCAACAGGTTTGCTGCTTGTCAATCAACTCGCCCCCCAGGAGTAATTCCACTCAGCAGCTTTGCGTCGTTTTAACCATGAAAGGCCGGCATGCCTGCCAATCACGCTCCACTACAGCCACCGTCTATCCTGTGGATGAGAACTGGTTCTGTTTTAACTGCTATAACTTTATTAGACTTTTTAAATGATCTACATTTCTTAGAAAAATATCAGCAACAATTTATTTTTATAGAGCTAGGTCCTAAAAAAGAGAGTAACTGGAGAGTTACATAAAAAAAAAATACAGAGTTAAGTATAGAGAGCTCTAGAGATCTACACAAGTGGAGTCAATGTCTAGAGATACAAACCCCTTGAAGCCGAACATCATAACCACACTGCCTGTTGATGACATCCTCCTGTAAGAACAAAACAAAAATATCATATCCTCTTCATTTCAGCTACTGGTCACAGTGTTTGAGATGTTGACAGACAAGAGGAGAAATAACTTAAGAACTGACTGCTTTGGAGAGAATAACTTTACAAAAGGTTATTGATACACCACGGGTCAACTGAGTGTGGCTCCAGAATGATGGCTACAAGAGTTGCTAGATATAAAAAGCCAAAATATTATTTAGTACTCAATCTTGTCAAGTACTTTCTAAATTAACTCTACAAGCATTCAAAATTAATTAAAATGCGAAAAGAAATACTGCAGTTTCAAAAGTAGATTAGGGTTGCAACTAACGAGTGTTTTCATTTTCTGTTATATCAGAAAATAGCGAAGGAGTCCAAGGTGACGTCTTTAAATGTCTGGTTTTGTCCAACCAACAGTCCAAAACTAAAACATATTCAGTTGACTATCATATATGACAAATAAAAGGATAAAATTCTCACATTTGAGTAGCTGAAACCAGCAAACATTTGGCATGTTTGCTTAAGAAATTATAACATCGATTATTTGATATATTGATCAAAATCGTTGCCGATTAATCTCCCAATTGTTACAGCTCTATACTAGATTATGAATTATTCACATGTATTACGCACGATTAATCATGGATTATTATTGTTGAATGACTCACTGCAGGGTCTTTGATACAGCAGGAGAAGGGAACGCCGCAGCGCTCCCTACTGGGGTTCAACTCAGTGCAATTGAAGTAGATGTTCAGATTCCAGTCGTCAGGCCCGTGAGCTCCACAGCACGACCACTGAGAGAGCAGCAACAACAGGCAGAGATTAATCAGCCACCTCTGGTTAACAGACAGATTTTTTTTCTATGATCTGGTCTTGAAACAGCTATTTAGAGCCTGGCTCAGGTCAGCTTGGATGGGTAGCCGGCTTACTGCGGCGGGGAGCAACTACAGATAGTGAGGCACAAATCGCCTTTACAGTGCGTCATGAGCCCAGAGTTTACACACGGGACTCAATTATCTAAACTGTTTAATTCATATAATTGGATAATCATTTGAGGGAAATACAATCACATTAATCATGAGATTTACTACACAATTGCAGTAGCTGACTCATTCTTCTCTCTGCCCAGAACTGAGCTGTTTCAAGACCAGTGTTGAAACACATATAAACAACATTTCTAAAGAAGGGAGTGACTTCCTCCAGCCAAGAAACATGAGCTATTGCAAGGAAGGAATTGTCTTTTTTTTTTTTAAACTCCTCTAGTCAAAAGAGGTTTCACTCAGTAAGTGTGGACTCACATATTCTTGGGCAAAGTCAATGAGATTCTGCAGGTCGATGTCATCGCGGTAGGCCTTCACATTATTGTTGATGAAAAAGTTGAGCTGGTCTTTGATCCAGTCCTTAAAGACGAAAGCAAGGATCCCCGCAGTCAGCTCCAAGAAGAAGATCAAACCCAGGAACACAGAAAACTGGAAAGTGCATGACGCACACAGGAGTAAACACACACATGATCGCACAAACAGAAAACAATGAATTCCGTCCGTTCAATCAGGGTATCTGGGTGCGCCCAAGAAAACCCTGTTTTGTAAAGGATCAAAACACAAATAACGTTTTTTTTTCCACCAGCACTTCTTGAAAAATAATTAATAGGACAACCGCTCTGGTGTAATATCCCTGTGTAGGTCTGGTTGTTGTGCCTGTCCTGATTTGCTGGGTGAGAGTGTGGCAACAAAAACCGCAGTCCCATAGGTACCGTTATAGCATCCCTTTACAGTAAATGCAGAAGACAGGGCTAATGATAAATGCACTAAAGCCACATTAGCTCCTCACTCTGACGCCTGACTTACTGCTGCTAATGTACGTCGGCTGGAGTTAATAGCTACTCCGAGTCGCAGCCAGCAACAGGGTGAGTTTGTCTCCGTCAGTCACATGTAGTTATCGATATAGCTGGACCCAAATACACATCTTAAAATGGTGTTGTCGTGGCTTTGGGTTTCAGAAAAACTGAGTGTTTTTACTGATCAAAAGACAAAAGCAAAATGTGCTGATGAAAATATTACTTGACACAGAAAAAATGTTTTGGTGGCTTATGAGGCACGAACCAGTGTTTCTCATCACGACTTTCTGATGAAACAGGACTTGGTTTGGCGATGAGATAAGACATACTGTATTTGTGCCATGCAAGTGCCCATAGAATTTGGTTCGGGTGAGTCAAAGTCACAACTGCTGCACTGACTCAGCCTCAGCTCTGGTGTGAACTGCAGATCTAAAGGGTGTGAAGCGGTTAAAATGGTGTCTGTGCTCGGAACGCCGGGAGCTGGCTTACAAATTTAAGCAGGAAGGTGTTCTCTCTGAGCGCTCCAATACAGCCAGCAAAGCCCAGGACGAACATGACCCCTCCGACCACGATGAAGAGCCACACAGGGTCGAAGCCCCCAAGGTCTGTGATGGATGACAGATTGGACAGCACGCCCTGAGGGAAAGCAAGAAAGACAAAAGAGAGAGTGGTTAAAATTCTGACTGTAATACTTCCAAAATCAATCCTTACTATATCTATTACAAGGTCCCAGCAAAACTGCTCACTCTACAAAAACACAGAGTTAACCTTGAAAAGAGCTTGTGATGTCAAAGAGAAATAGTGCGAATTTAACTAATGACACAGCCAAGAGGCCAGCTGGGGTTGCCCTGTTCAGAGATGCATAAGCACAGCAAAAAATCTATTAAAAGGCATTACTGTTATTTGATTAGAATGGTATCTATCAAGTGTGTTGCTTTCCAAATAAAATAACAATCCCCCAGAGTTAATTTTTTTTATCAATTTAGCTACAACATAATTTCATTCTCTAGCAGATCTCTGTCCAGCCTATAAAGCAAGTAACTTTTATCTCAGAGGCAAAGTTTCACAGCCTTTGGCAAACATTCACAAACAGACATCTGTCCTTCCTCTCTGCATATCCTGCCCTAACAGCCCTGAGGTCACAGTGTGTCCACCATGTTTTCCTTCCCAGTCTCTGGTCTGCCTCGCACTGACAAAATTCTCAAACATAAGAAGGTGAGATAAGTTCACAGGGCAGCATCATTACAAGGAGGTGCACTTTGTGAGTACAGAAGCTGGTTCAAATATAATGTGGGCTCTGGTTCACGCATGATCCCTCTCCACCTCTTTCTATATCTCTCACCCATCTTGAAAGGGATCCCACCAGCGTTACGTGGGCACCAGCTCTCAGTTCTGACATCCTGTTTGCTCGCCACATACAGCGCACGTCAAACATTTGCAGCTTAAGTTAAGCTCCCACTGCACTGAGCTAGGGGACAACTATAGGACAGAGGCATAACTGCATTCTTGTGTTTTTATAAAGTGCCTTCATTTGAATTTAAGCATGAGGCCCAGAAACAATGTACTCTGGCTGAACGCAGCAGGCCAGAAACTAATCATCTTAGTCACAGAGACCCAAACTCACAGATATTCCTTTCTAATACCCGCTATTCATCATTCGGCCTAATCCCTTTAAATTATTCACGCTGTTCCACCAAGGTGCTCCGGTGCAGGCCTATTTGCACAGAGTTCATGACCAGAAGGTACTAATCAGTACATGCTTCAACGCTGGTGCAGCATTTACTGAACTGACTGGTACAATTTATAGATAATTAATGAACAAATTGACTGTTAACTAGATGGGAAGGAGTGGCCACGATCCACTGCGCATGAGAGCTTAATGGCAGCACCTGACCTTGGAACCCAGTATACTGCGTCGACAATAAACAGTAACAAGTAACCATGCAAATGTGAGGCATTAATTTTGTGACAAGGCAAAGACATCACATTCCTGGTGGCTATGAGTCAAAGGAGTTTGTAATTTTTGGCCTTATGGCTCCTTATTTGTAGCTGTGCCTATTTCTAGCTTGTTAAAACTCTGCAACTATAGGAAAAACATATTGGCTCAACAAAACGTTAACAGTCACATATCACACTTAAGCTGCAGCAACATGATTCACTTCCTGAGATGACTAAGATATGTTTACCAGGACCATTATCAGGTAATATGCCTTTAAGTGCTACAAAGCGTTACAGAAATGGCGCTTTTATTTTCCACACCGCATCTGTTAAATGCCCTGTTTTCATCTAAACGCTCTCCTGCAAATTGTACTTCCAGCTTACTCCCACCGGAATATGTGGAAGAATTTTAGCTATGCTGTTGAGGCAATCATGTTGTACTTCAGCAGTGTGTGTCTGAGTGCATGTGTTTATACCACAGACTATGGTTTATACTTACCTTCTCTGCCCATGCCCACAGGCCTATGCCCAAGAATGCTGCTCCTAGTAACTGTAAAACAAAGCAAAAACAAGAGGCTTTACAGTCAGACAGAAAGCAACAGTGAAATAATGACGAAATTAAATATTTGAGTCTTAATAAGCATCGATCAAAGATAAAGACTGAAAACAGCTCTCAGTGACAAATTAATAGAAGTTTCACATTCAAAAACAACTTCTATCAGAAGTGTGTGGCTGTGGTTTGATCACATTTGATTTACAGCGGCGTCTCCCTGGCAACGTAGGAAAACATCCCAACAACAGTCTTCAGATTTTTATGCTAAACTCTGATTGATCCATAGTAATCCATGACATCACCTTTTTCCAACACAGCCTCACCCACATCAAACACATGCGAAGACCACAGTCAGAACACGAATGCAGAAATGTCTGAGTGAAAATATATATTTTTTTTTATATATGATCTTCTAATACGGGTAGACAATAGTGGGTCAATGAAGATCCCCATCACCTGTAGAAAAAAAGACAATTAAGAAAACTGGCTTTAAGAGCCTTTAAACAAAAATAAATTCGAAGAAGATGCCTTTTAACTTGCTGTGGAGAGAGTGTATCATTACATCTGCAGGTTAGAGTCATTGCACTGGTCCGCTTAAGATGCTGGAGGATCTGATATCCTGAGAGTTCAGGAAAATCCTTCTGGTATTAGCCTCCCATCCCAGTGAAGGATGAATTCGGGGCTCACAGTTTAAAATGTGGCAAAAAGAGAGAACTTCAAAGAGCACTGGGCGACTGCCGGAGATGGCCACAGTACTGGAACACACTATGTAAAGACAATTTAACAAAACAACAGAAAGGCTTAGGGATACTTATACTAATCAGACTGCATTTCAGTAAAAATCCTCCATTTCTGAGTAGTGTGGTGTTACTCATATGTTATTGTCTAATCAACTTCTTAGCTGCCACAAAATGCCATTCCTAAGAGATTTGGGATGGTAATGAACTTAAGCGAGGCACACTATCACGGCAGAGCCAGAAATATAATAGCTCCATTGAATTTGGGATAAATCATACTGTTGGGAAGCTGATTAAATCAGGGAAAGAAGGTAAACTGATGGCAATCCGTCAGCACACATAACAAGAAAAACAATATGACAGTATGCCAAACAACAACAGAAACTGTGAGGGGTTACCCTGGTAGTTACATAAGCATTTGTAGTGTAGGGTGTGGTGGCCTCAGCTGGAAAGTTACATGCAGGAAGAGATGAGGTATGTAGGCAGAGATGAGGTATAAGAGATTAGACTGACTGGGAGTATTAAACCATTTAGCCTCTGACTTTCGACGCATATAGGGGTAATAATCCAAATGATAATGTAAACTTGAAAATTAAATAGTAATTCTACGAAAGCATTTTAATTTGTTATGTATAATTTGTAGGTGTTATTTGAGTAAAAATTTAAATGAAAATGAGATAATGAGAGCACTGACAACTTACAACCTGTGTTAGAACCTGCGTCTGCTTTCCAAATGAGGCGATCCAGCTGCACAGAAACCAAAATTAATGTTGCATTAAAGCGGCCCTTAGAGTTAAACTTGTCCTCAAATGAGCACCAAAGTGGCTTGAATTTTGAAAACTTGGTGCCAAGTGATTACTCAACATACTGTTATATGAACTGTATAATAATTACCATTCCCAACATCATACGTTAAATGCTGAAATGAGGAGAATCTGCTGCCTCTGTCAGTGAGGATTTGATGTCCATCCACAGAGTCCCACTCAGGATGTTACACTAATGCGGCTTATTGTAGCCTAAAAAGGAAAACTCAAGAAAGCTATGTTTTACCAATGTACTGTTTTTCATTTTCTGAAGGCAGACATTTTCTAGTAACTGCCTGCTCACCAGCACATGGCCGGTTTTCCTCCTGTCTTACTCCCATTGCTCTGTCTTCAACAGGAAATCAGGAAGAGTTGACACTTTGATGCATAATATCTGAAAGATCACATGAAAGCTTGTATTTTCTTAACTAGAGTGAAAATCTACCATTGCTACACATTACCAGAATCTAGTGCTGCCTTTAAGTGCATCAAGAAGACTTTCCTGGTGATACCAGAGCTGCAAATATGCAACATTTAGGGGACAACGAGCACCGAATCCCGACTGATGAAATGTGTCATGCTGTTGATCATACAGTATTCCATGTAAATTCTAGGCCCATATTTCTGGCTAATTGCTCAAATCATCAATTACAGGATGCCGTGGTGGTTCAGTATGGTTACATCCTACGCTCTCTTTCCATCTCTCCTGGGAACTATCCAATAAATCAGAAAGAAAAAAAAATGTCCTCTTCATTCTGGTGCTTCTAAAATAAACCACCAGCCAGACACCAGAAAAGTACCTCTGTTAGTTATATAACCTATTTTGTTATTTCCAGTCAAAAGTACTTCGATGCACGTCAAGTTGCATTTCCCCCTGCCACAGCTTGAGGTGACCTCGAAGGCAGCATTAAGTGAGACAACAGTCATTTTGGCTTACTATTTCTTCCACCATATCTGAATCTCTTTCTCAGTCAGCGAAGCGTTACATTAAAATGGTAGGGAATGTCTTTCTAAAACATTTTTTGTCATATTTGTTGAAACTGTCTTTATATACCAATAGAAAAAAATAAAATGCTGTGAAAAACAGAATAAATCGAGTGGCTGTATTAGCCAGAGGCCTGCAGTAAACCCAGCCAATCATTGCATTCGTTTACTGCCACTCACCGACACACCCAGCCGGCGCGCTCATACCTGACGACGCTAGGCACCGTAAGCACAGTAAACTACCAAGCTAGTCTCACTACTATGGCAGAGAAAGAGCAGTTAAAATCCCCAGTTACCTGCAGCTGCAGTCAGCACCGGCAAACAAGGAAAAAAAAAAAGAGGTAAAAACCCCAGAGACCAGGAGGCGGAAGCAGGACCGGCAAAAAAAGAAAAAAAAAAAAAAAAAAAAAGACAAAAAGAAAAAAAGGAAGACAAAGTTTTAAAAGGCTACCACCAAAAAGACTTTGGATAAACCAAGCGGTCAGACCAGAGTCAATATCGGCGTGGCTTTTCAACAATGGCAACAACTGAGGGACCTCAAGGGGCTGAAAAGTGACACCGTGGTCACTTTGGGTGGCTTTGGAGGGAGCTCTTAAGGGAGGGGTGGGACTTTTTCGCTTGGATACTTTCAAAATCTAGCCGTTTCTTGCTAGTTTCTCAAACCTACCTAGCCTAGCTTTAACTTTATTTATAAAATACACAATAACTTTTGGAGATATATATATACCCGTATTATGTGCCTTTATAAAGCCCTATTTGATAACCAAACGGTTTGGCCCGAAGTAAATTTGAGTTAATCAGTACATTGAAACTTAACCTGCCTTTCTACAGTGCTTGTGTTACTTCCTTTCATCTAACCTTTCCCATGGTGTAATGTGGGCAGCCAGAGTCAAAACCAGGTCAGTCAGTGGCATTAAAACACGCTACCTGTGTGCAAAACTCTGTCAATGCCACCTGGAGACAAAAATGCCCTCCGAACGATTAGTGCTTTTTACTGAGCATTGAGCAGTAGATAAAAACTAAGTGAAAATTAAACACAAGATGCTAATACTAAATGAAGATCTGCATTCATCTCCATGTATTTCTCAACAATTAAGCAATAAAACCCAGGAAAGCACAGCACTGCGTCCTTGTTTGCTCTTGCTTAGTTTATATTTCACTGCTTCTGTTTGTTTGGAGACAAGATGTTTTAAAAGCCCCTCAGGATTTGTTTCTTTAAATCTCACCTGCTCCAGTAAGTAATTGGTTTCCCTTTCTTCTGTATATTTTTATCAGTCTATCTAATCCCTCTGTTTTTATCATTGTACTTCTATGTTTTATCACTGAGCAAATTGTTTGAAATGAACAAAAATTTGTAAATAGATGTCCTTGTATCCTCCTCATTATTCAAATCCGGGTGTGTTGAGGTTATTTCTCTGTCAAGTGCTGCTGTCAAGATATGTGTGTCCCAGAGTGAGGAACCTCTCGCCTCCCAAAGCCAGCTAATCCCATTAACCTCAACCAACTAGCAGACAAACCAAGCTCCACTCTGCCTTGACACACACACACACACACACACACACACACACACACACACACACACACACACACACACACACACACACACACACACACACACACACACACACACACACACACACACACACACACACACACACACACACACAGAGAGGGTATAGACTTACTCAAGTGTAACTGCCCGTTCAATGACTCCCTAAAAAGCTGAATTTCTAATCTGGCCAGCCGTGTGAGCGCAGTTTCTTGATGATGATATCAGCGCTGCCAACAGGGTGAATAAAATGTGAAGCTTGTCTGATTCCGCAGGAAGGAAACCCTTCCACATATTTTGCATTCACACTTCTCTACACTTGATACTGCAAAATCAATGTATCAATTTGGCTGATTAATTTCAACAGCACGTAACTAAAACACGTTTCATGGCCACCCTGGAATGTACTATGAACACTCCAGACTGAGGCTATAATCGAGAGAGCTCCTGTGGTTAGATCCATCTTGTATCCAGATATACACAGATATTCTGTGTTGACCAAACTGAGACAGACTGCAGTTGAATCAGAGTATCTGAACAGAAATCCGAATGAATCAGAAAAGAAAAATCTCCGTGTGAGTGGACTTTGCCTCCCTGTTCACATTTGATTTTATCTGTGGGAAACGGCAAATACGACTAAACAGAAAAACATACACACTCAGATATAAGACTAGAAAACTGGAAAATAGCTGTTATTTTGGGCCTTGTCTTGGCTACAGACAACTGTGTTTGGGATTTGTTTATCACGCTATACACTATAGGTGCAACTAACAACTTTTTATTATCGAATAACCTGACGATTATTTTCTCGAGTGATCAATTATTTGTTTTGCCAAGAAATTGTCCGAAAACAGTGAAAATGCCCATTCTGATTTCCCAGATCGAAATATATTTAAATTTCTTGTTTTATCTGACCAACAGTCAGAAATCCAAAGATATTCAGATGACCGTTATGACAAAGAAAAAGCATCAAATGCTCGCATTTGAGAAGCTGGAACCAGCAAACATTGGGCATTTTTGCCAGAAAAACGGCTTGAACGATTAATTTGTGGATCAACTAAGTATTTCAGCTCTATACACACGCAAAATTGTGCTATTCTTTCTTCCAATGCAATTAGAGATGCATACTTCATATGTAGAGTATGTGGACATACCTGATTAGCTCTAAGTGTGGCTTGAGTGATGTGCCATCAAATGGCTGCATTCACACTTTACAGCTGTCCACCTGTGATGTGATCACCCAACTTACATTGTAGCGCCAAATGTGAACAGACACTTGGAGCTGTAGCTGGCTAATAACATACTGCCTGCATCCAACCAACTCAGCAACAGCCTAACTAGCTCTTAATTACAGCATGCAGACCTTCCAAACATTTCAGCAGCTCAGGCAGAAAATATGATTAATTAAGTGGCTGTGTCTATTGTGAGGACGAGAGAAGGCGCTGGGTGAGAATGTCTGGCTGTCAACAGCGAGCTTGGGCTCTGGAAGAATTCACACAGAAAAGAAGCACTGGGTTTTATTGCTCTATTTTGCTCACAATATTTAGGGTTGTACAAGCATTCTGTCTCAATTCAGGCAGCATTTTCAAGCCTGACAAGATCACTATAGGAAAGACAAATGGGTTGATTTGTGGAGAGTAAACCCCATCTCTCTCTATTTCAGCAATGCACTAGCTTGTCTGTCAAATCCAGTTCCGCAGCACACGGGCAAGAGGAGAACATCTTCTAGTGATTATTAATGGAAACAGCCAGCGAGCTGGAACTTGTTCCACAGTTTCACAAAGAGCTCAGACACAGGACTGTTAGCTTGACCTAAGTGTCAAGCAGTCTGAAAGAACACAATATGAGTCAGACACAACACTATAGCCCTATGACTCAGTATTTCCTGGTTGATTGCTCAATCCGAATTTAATTACAGAGCACTTTTCATTTGAGAGGCCAATTGTAAAACGTATTTGTGTATTGTTCTTTTAAAAAAAAGCTCAGTTTCACAACAACAACAAAAAAAAACATGACAGAGATATAGTTTTATACTCCTACATTTTGAAGAGGAGTGTTGAGGAATGAAGAGGTGGTGAGGAGGAGGAGGAGGAACAGGAAGAGAGTCGGTTGCATGTGGATCCCATGTGCCTGACGAGTCCGTCAGAACAAGCATATGAGGGGCGAAAACACAGAATCACACCCAGTCTCCCCCCTCCCTCCCTCCCCAGTCTTTGTTATCGCCAGCCCTCTTTGTGCATTTGTGGGTGTGTGAGTGAGACAAACAATGCTGTCCCGCAGAGCCGAGCACTATAGTGGTGGAGGGAGTGCTTGAAAAGAGGAGGACTGGGTGGGATTCAGGCCCGTGTGGCCTTTTCCTTCCAACAGTGTGTGGGAAGACCCTCTGGGGCACACAGACACGCCATTGCTTGTCAATAGACATTATATCACACAAGCCACACAGAGGCAACGCAGACGGGTGAGGAGGGAGGGGTGAAGCAGACTGAACAGAGGCACTTTTCAGACTGAGGGGTAAAGATGGAGGGGGGCATTGTAAAGGAGCTTTGGGCTCACTTGCCACTGGCCGAACAATACAGAGGAGACTGCCATTTCTCAAACTCAAATGGTACCACTCCTCACTGCCAAGTCAGAGCAGGGAGAGAAACTAACATCAGCCCAGCTTTCATCTTTGTTGGTTTGTAACTCCACCAGATACTCTCACAGACAAACCATCGTCAGAGTATTTAAAGTGACTGGTTATATTTGTGACATACTCGCCACTAATAACCAACAGTTCATTTCCCCACTTTCATGAAAGGAAAAGTTGCAGCTGCCCTTAAAGACTTATAGTGAATAATTAGAGGTTCGCCGACAGAAGTGACATGTCATGACAAGAACGCTAACTAGTTATTGCTGGTGTTAAAGATTTATCGCAAACTTGACTAACGTCGCTGTCCTACGCCAAAAATGACTAATGTTAGTGACTTCCCATAGGAGAATCAAGTAAAGATGCTAATATGTTATGCAAGTGACCACACACACAAACAACAACCAAACCAGAACAAGAACAACAACATGTGGCAGCAGAAAGACCAATGGAACACTTCTCAACTAACTTAAATGCTCACATTACGGAGACCTCAGTGATCATTGAAGTTCAAATTCGCCAACACTAATGGTGCTAACGTTCAGCTAACGTTAGCTAGTTAACTTTACCAGACTATAATAATGAGACTTTAAGTTAGCAACATTAGCGTTATTTTTCTTACGATATTTGAAAGGCAAACGGTACAGAGACTGTATTTACTTACCCAGAATAAAATGTTAAATCCAAATAAGAAGTATTTCACGCAGCAGCTCACTTCTGCTCCTTTAATATGATGGTGTTTCCTACTCATTCTTCCAAGGATAGTGGTGGCTAACTGGAAAGCTAGGAAACTAACGTTACTCCGGTTGGTACTTCAAAAGCGTAACCAAAGCTGCAGTTCGTGAACTACAGAAGCCAAGGTTAGCTGCCTCCATCAGCTACACAACTCCGAGCTCACTCGCCGGACAGCATTAACTAAATCAAACATAACGTTATGCGGCTATGCTAATTATATTTTCCTAGCTTGAACCATTAGCTTGCTAGGCCAGCTAGCTCGCAACTTCTATGGTTAGCATTAGCAGCTAACAACAACAAATCCAGCGACACTTAAGGCACAGACATTCATCTGCAGTTCAGTCGATAGTCAGGTTGCCTGGTGTTGATTTCGTCGCGCACTCCGGGGGATCGAGATAAAGCTGATGGCCTGTCAGCTACCTCAACGTCTCCTCGATTATCTGTGTTTCCGCATCGTCGCTTGAAATTTTCATCCTTGTTGTTTTGTGCTGTAAAACAAGCCCCTGCTGTCAAACGAGGAAACCGCTGCGCTGACTTTCGCCCTTTTCACCTCAAGAGCGGCCTCTGGTGTCTCAATGAATGTTTTCATTTTACTGGAAGGGCAGCAAAATGAGAAGTAGCTAAATAATCCTAATTTTACTGCCCTTAATTGAGCACAGAGAGGGCCAATGCTACACCAGGTATTTCAGGTTAATAGATGTACAGGTGCATCAGGGATCGCCTACAATCCATGGTTCGAGGACCACATTGTTGTTAATCTTCCCATCCACAGCACATTTGTTATATTTAACGTCAATCTGTAAAAAATAAAATAAAATGAGTAGAGTTGTGGAAGGGAAACTGCTCAGCTTGTGTATACGGACTCACAGTACAGTACAGCCGCTGACTATATGCCACCTTATTTGCAGTTTTCATACAAGCCTTTCACTTTTTGAGTTAAATGACAGATGTGACGTCTAATGCAGGCATATCACCTTTTTTTCTCTCTCAACAAAGCCGATGTGCCAGAATCACATGAGTTGTATTAATGGGATGTAATAAGTGAGCATCCAGGTTATTAGGAGTCTGTACACTGCTCACCATATTGTGATGAAAATGAAAGATTACTGCAAGGATGACTAAGGTCGACACTGACATTGGGAGGGTATTGGACTGTTTCACAACAGACATTTTGACTTGTCAGAGCAGGAAAAGCACAGGAGTAAGTAATAACACTAATACAATGCCAGTGAGCAAGAATGCCTATACGGGAATAACTAAATGCTATTATCATTAATTTTACTACATACCCTTGCTATTTTGCTGCTATGACATGTTCAAATGTTTGGAGTGAAAAATGTCTGTTATGACTAGCATTCTTTCTTACTTCAATAAGGGGATGATAAAGGGAAATTGTATCTTTAATTTCTACTGTATTTTCTTGCAGGAGAAATTGCCTCATTTTAATACTATGATAAATTATAGAAAAGAAAATAGAGGCTGTGAGAGAATATATGATGTGCTTATTTTGAGAAACAGTTGCATGTACACAATCAGTTCAAACAGCGTTGCTTCATTTGAACTTCTGTCCGGGGTCCTACAGATGGCAGTCTATGAACCTGTGATAAATGTGGCTTTGGTTTTCTTTTCACCCTGAGGAGTTGCTGTTAGGGACAATTCAGTCCCCTAACTATCACCACAAATAGGTAGCATGCTGAACTGACAGTGAAGCACAACACAAGACTGTAAAACCAAAGGAATAGGTGGTTGATCATGTACATATGTCAAACAACTTGTTAAAGCGTATTCAAAGGGTAAGCAGCATAAAAACCAGGGGCAGAGATTTATTCTTGCGGGGCTGCAAGTAAATAATGTGTTAATTCTAATTAATTTAGTCATCTAGTTATTATGTTGTAGTTAAAGAAATCTAACATGTTTGTATCAGCTTTTTGTTAATATGACTTACAACTGGCAATTCATAACAACTTCATTCCAATGTTTAAATTTCATCGATTTTAATGAAGGGGCTGTTGAAGTCCCTTAAGGGGTTATGTAAAGACCAGATGAAATATGAATCCTTGTCTAGGTGGCACTGTACATGATTACTGTAGTCCTAAATGTGCCACATAGTCTTACCTTATATATTACAAGTCTAAATTAAAGTAAATAAATTAAATAATTAAAAGACTAGTTTAAATACTTACTTAATATTTCATTTTGGTAGCTATATTGAAAAAGCGAAAGTTACTACTCCAGTTTATATGATTTTCATTTATTCCACAATTTTCAGTTCAGGATGTTATTAAGTATAATAATAAAACAAGTGACAAACAATGCATTATTTAAATTGGTGTCATAACTTTTTATTTTGCATTCATTTTCAGACATCATACAGTTATGGAATGAAAAAAAAATTAGCATTGCAATCATAGACCCCCCCCCCCCCCAACCCCAAAAAAAAGAATCTTCTTGCAAATCTCAGAAATGCAATGACTCATTTCTGATTTCTGTGTTGGAGGATGTCAGCAGTATTCGGTTTGTCCAGAGGTGACACAGGACGAAACCAATCCATGACAGTGATAGGCTTAGTCCTGCTGAAGGACCCAGGCCACCATGTAGCAGGTGTCCCTGTCACTCACAAGGCACAGAGAAGTTAATATTCGGAATGTGCTGATGCTTTTGGCCTGTATGTTGGGGAGTGACGGAATTATCTGTTGTGTGTGCTGGTGCAGGACTCGCACGATGGGAATGATGTAGGGTATTTATTTGCTGGTTTTATTGTAAATGACACCTCGTTGAGCAAAACAAGTTTTAAACAATGCCAAATCAGCTATTGAAATGGAATGAACAGAAGTGCAAATCAAGTATAAAAAGAAACTTTAGAAGTTAAAGAGAGTTATGTATGTATTTAAAATACAATCCATTCCTCTGATCATTTTCTCACAAACACATAGATTAATATTTCACAACATTCCTCTAACCTTTTTTTCCCCATGAAAGTAACAACATTTTGTTTTCCCTTCTCTACTTGTGTGACATACGCATTTGCTTCTGGACCTCATCCAAACAGGCACTTTGTACAATAAGTACAGGCACAAAATATGTTCCTCATGAAAGACATTACTGATATAAAAAAATGACTGAAAAACAGCAGCTGATATTTGTTAATTAAATTGTTCATCATCAAACACTGAAATCTTTCTTTTCTGAAACATGGAAACTGTTTGATTGAACAAGTGCGTCAATGCCCCATCGAACCTCCACATAACTCTTCATACTCAACCCACCCTTTCTTCTGTCATTCTCTGTCAATCTGTCTGTAAAGTTTACATTCATTTTAGCAAATGCAGTACATAAAGCAACATTTATATGCTGTGTTAAATGGATTATTGCACTGCGATAATTATGCATATTTATTATCTATTGATTAAAATGGATAATAAACTGTGGTGAATACTTTGACTATGTATGATAATGTGAATAGCATGTGTCCCACCTACCACTGTGTTTTTGTCATGGAAAAATGTTGGAATCTCATTTTACCCAGTATAATCTAAATCAATATTCACTATCTAGTTAAATTTTATCCTTTACTAATACGGTTTTTTTATTTCTTTATTATTTTCTTAGAGTTTTTAATATTCTTTAATATCTTATTGTCAATTATATTTCTATGATGCTTGACCTGCAGTATTTGCTTTATATTTGTCATATTTCTCCTATGTTTATTGTTTTGCACCAAAATACCAAAGCAAATTCCTTGTATGTGTAAACCTACTTGGCAATAAAGATGATTCTGATTCTGAATGCCTTAACCAAAGGACTGTAGAGTCCAATGAGCTATATATTTACACATTACTCATTCCATCCTTCTCTTCTATGCCTTATAATCTTTAAGTCTCTTCCCATTCATTAATGACATGCAAAACCGATACTCCTTTACTTACACACTATTTAACTGGAACAGTGGCTGTGAAAGTATGTTTGTTGTGAAGGTGTAAAAGGAATAACATTCATGAAGTGAATTCAAATATCTTCGGTTATTTTGAGTCTTTGCACTTTTTGGTATGTAAGAAGCGTACAAGCCACAGCAACTGTGTTATGTAAAAAGCTTGTTCTTGTCAGTCCATAGTATGAATATAAAATACTAATACTAACTTGATACAACATTTACCATTGTCCAAGGTCGATATTCAAAGTTACCGAAAGTTACTTGTTTAACATCAGTCTGATGAAATGCCATCTGAAACGCTTTTACTCCTCAATACAATGCCACAAATGTCTATGAAAACTGAAATCATGCTTTGACTGTCATCCTGTAACACCCTCACAGGTCAGTGGAGATGGTGCTTCTCTTCACCCTCAGGCTACCGCCCCAACCGCGGGGACAGGTGTTATAGGAGTGCATGCCGGGCAATCGGAGGCCTGAGTCTTCAGACTCAACAGAGGCATCAGAGTCGGTGAGAGAGCGAGTGTTATAAAGCCTCACAGGGGAGCAGATCCTCTGCGTTGGGGTGGGAGGAGGGCTGGTGAAGGTAGGGGACTGTGCCCCCAATGCCCGTGACTGAAAAGGGCTGATGGGCGGTTTGTGACATTCGTAGCCATGGTGGGAATTTCCCAGAGGTGAGATGGGGAGGCTGTGACCGCTCAGTGCTCCAGGGGAGGGGCTGTTTTTACGTTTGGCTGCATTGATGATGTTCTTGGCCAGGAGGCGATGGTTGGCTTTAGAGTCTAGGCTATTAACAATGGGGGACATGCAGCGACTTTCTTTGGGTGGGGGAACAGGAGAGGTGGCAAAAGATGTGTACAGAGGCTTAGTGGCGGGGAACGATAAACTGGTCTGAGAGAGTGCAGGAGACTGGGAATGTGCACCCCAAGGAGGAGAGACAGGAGACGTGGCTGTATACGTTTGGGTTGGTCTAGATGTGGAAATGGAGATGACGGTGGAAGTATTCTGGCTTACCATTGGGGATTGGCATCTTGATCCCCAAGGAGAAGTAGTTTGGGAAGGTCTGGAAGTAGGAACAGAGGAAATGGTGGAAGACTTGTTATTTTGGCTCGCCATAGGGGACTGGCATCTTGAACCCCAAGGAGGAGAAAGTGGAGAAGTAGTTGCAGAAGTCTGGGAAGGTCTGAAAGCAGGTATGGAGGAGATGCCGGAGGACTGGGTATTCTGGTTCACCATTGGGGACAGACATTTTGAACCCGTAGATGATTGGGAGGGTCTGGATGTTGCAGTGGAAAATTGGATATTCTGACTGGCCATAGGGGATTGGCATCTTGAACCCCTGGGAGAGGATACGGGAGAAGTAACTGAGCGGCTAGAGATGGTGGTGGAGGGGTGGTTAGTTTGGAGGCTGGGGATCCAGGTTCCAGTGGCGGGGCCCTCTGGGCTACTGAAACGTCTGGTGAGGCTGGGCGTCCTGGTTGGTGTAGGAGGCTCACTGGGTGTTTCAACTGGGGAGGAGTCCTTTGGTGTCTGTTGGACCATGACAAATAATGTTTTTTAGACTCTTGGAAACATCCACACAAATACATAACATGCAAACTTGCAAAATAAAGACATTGTAGTATAATGCTTTTCCAATTTGGTATAAATAAATGTCCTCATTATTTAAATTCTAAGGTTTTGATTTGACCATGACAAAAACAGAATAATGTTTACTGTGACACCTAACCCTATTCAATAAGATACTAAGTGAATCTGTTTTGATAAAATAGTATTTATGTGTTCAGTCTGAGCACCAGTGGCATTCAGGTCATCTCTGTGTGTTCCCTTCTACTGTGTGTGTTTCTTCAATAAGCCACCAGCCCATATAGGCCTGGTCTTTAGTGTCTCTCTCAGGTTACTGTCATTCGGTTATCCTGAGATGGTTAACCTTTACAGGGATATGAAGTTACTCAACTGAAGCAAGGGTAGCATTCCATCTTATGCACATACTAAATAAGTGCAAACTATCTCCACTCATGATAATATGATGAAGACTGTCTTCAGTGTTATAGATGGATCAGTATCCTGAGAAGTTAGGGTCTTTTAAGATTAATATTACTGGTGACATTTCCAAGGTTCAGGGCATCTGTGAAAGAAACAAGGCCCAGGTCAAGGGTCATTCCATTTGTCTGAATGTCTGAGCCCCTCAAGACCAACAAGATCAAGGGGTCAGGTCTTAACACTAACAGACATAACTCAAATTCCTATGAAAGCATAAAATATCTTGGAATGGCAAGTCGAAATAATCATTTCTGTACTTTAAATGTCACAAACTTTGTTCCAAAATAGACCTGTCCCCTGATACAAACTATCAGGAGACAGATATATATATTATCTACTTAACAGAGGAACAACATTTATTTGTGTGTTCAGCTGTCCGCAGTGATTGCAAGAAAGGCAGGAAAGTGAAATAACAAACACTTGCTGTGTGAAATTATTTTTTGGAAAAAGCCCGTGAAGTTAGGAAATGAGAAAAAGAAGAAAGAGGTCACAGCAGAGTGTTAGAATAAAGCTTTAATCAGAGAAGGAAAGATTCACTTTTAACACAAAAAAATCAATCATAAAAGATGGGACAATAAGAAAGAAAGAAGGAAAGAAAGCAGTGAATCAAGGTTTATGAAATGAAACAGACAAAAACCCTGTAGTCTAAAAAAAACAGTGATTGATGATTTCCTGTAAAAAAATACTTCTGGAATCACTGCTTTAAGTCACAAAAACAATATATACTGTATGTAGTTCCGTGATTGTGACAAATTAGTATGCAGCCTGCAGATTTGAAACATCAAAGAATCCAAGTACAGACCATATATTTAGGTAGAAAATGCTGGAAAGCAGAGTAAATTACCTTGAAGACATAAAGACATAAAAGGAGTTCTCGCTCTTGTCAGTGAGCAGCATTAAATTGCAAATCATAGATCATAAAGCAGATGCCAGACCATCTGTTAAAGTGCTTTGTGAAGCAGTATCACCCTGGTGCCCACAGAATTGGGAGACAAAGTGGAAAAAGTGTGAATTTCTCATCATATTTTAAAACGTCCTGAAAATGGAAGTTTTTTAGTGCTGACGTGCTTAGCAGCTTTGGGTATATGGAACTTATCTGATTGCATCAAGGCACATTTTTATTTTAATTGAGGGCTGTTTGGGTGTTTGTTGCTGTGGAAAAAAATCAAATTATACATTCACTGAACAATTAAGATAGTTGTTTGTAAGATATAGACAAGTCTGGCCTGTGCTGCATTTATTATTGCATTTCTTGTAGATCAATTGTTTTCTGATACATGACGATTAAAGCATTTCACACTTTAAACAATTCTACTCTATTATTTACCTCCAATGCAAGAGAAAGTTTTAGAAGAACAAAAAAGTGCAGCAAACTGTAAATTGTAGTCCTACTTAACTCAGTTTTTCAACCATGTGTGTAATCTCTACAAAACATTCCTCTGATGTAAATAACTTTTCTAAAAATGGTACAGAGAGGGTCTCCACACCTGCGGTGCAATCCCTGCCTTCTTGGCAGAAAACGTGGGCCTTGGTGCCTGAACCCCTGACCGAGGAGAGGACACTCGCTCTGGGGAAAAGGCAGACATAGGAGAACTGATCCTCGGCTGCCCAGAAGCTGGATTTGGTGGATATTCTGATCCTCCTCTTGTGGGACTGAGAGGCAGCTGTGGAGACATACACTGGGTTCTGAAGTGAGAGGGGGGGTTATTAGGTAAGGAAGCCTGTCTAGAGAAAGACGGGGTAGACATCAGGTTCTTGGACTGTGGTGCTCCTCTGGGTAGGGTACTAATGGGGTCCTTGGCTGGGTTGAAGATAAAGAGGGAGGAGTTAAGCTGGTAGGGACGGTGCCTTGATAGGTCCATCTCTATCTTGGAGCAACCATTTTCTAAAGGAGGCGGCTCTGGGATTGGCTCTGGTGCTGGAGCTTTTTGCCTTGGTTTTTGCTTCACTGCTTGTTGGGCCTTTAGGTTTTGTGAAAGCTGAGCGCTCATGTCAGAGTTTTTAGCAATGGCCTTGACCCTGCCAGGCATGTTTGATGGGTACACCCAAGATGGAGGCAGAGACATCGTGGGAGAAGGAGACCTCATTTGACCAGCATTTTGTTTCTCAACTACGTATTTCTCCATCCTGGACTGACGCTTGGCAAACAGCTCAGCCCCCTTCCCTGATACATTGGTGAGGGTCTGCTCTGGCCTATGCTCTGCCCTTGGTTGGGTCCTGGAGCTTTTGAGGCAGGAAGCCCACTCTGGAGCTCTCCCCTCCTCTGCCCTGTCCTCTTCCTTGGCAAGGAAGTTGGAGGCCTCTGCACCCAGGGCCAGTAACTCTTCCTCGGGAGATGGCTCATGCACAGATCTATGTCCATGTTTCTTCCTTTCATCCACCCCTTGCACTAGAGAGAGCAGCTCAGGGTTCGGAGCTACCACTGGCTTCTCTTTGAATGTGAACATTGACTTCCTACTTGATCTTCTAGCAGCACCCTCCTCAAGTATTCCTGTTTTAATTGCAGTTATTGGCGTCCTCTCTCCAGCAGGCTGAGGAAGAAAGGTGGAGGGCTTTGGGGCTGTGGGGGGGCCATAATGGGGCATGGGTGGGTACTGAGATACAGAAGAAACAGGGAACTGGGATGGTGGAGGGGAGGAAGGAGACATTGGAGGTTGACTGGAGTAGTAGGTCTGCGGGGGTTGGTTTGTAAAGGCCAGTAGAGGAGGTGTGGGATATGATGGAGGCAGAGGTGGAGGTGAGAACGCCACAGGTTGGGGAGCAGTGGAAGCAGGGAGAGGGGGAGTGGCGTAAGTCGGAGGAGGGGGAATGTCCATCAAAGGCCTGACTGCCTCTGGAGACTGTACTGTCAGCGGCGAGAAAAAGGGCCTGGCAGTTCGATTGATGATGGTGCTTGTCTGCTTGGATGTGGACACAGATGCCCTCTCAGGTCCAGACTTACTGTGGCAGCCATTAAGAAGCTTTCCAAGGGGACCTGGCCCTGTGTGGCCCCCATTTATCTCTGCTTGCCATTCACCATGTCCCATCAGAACTGGATCAGTATTATTACTTCCAAGGGGAATCTCATCCTTGACTTTGTCTTCCAGCCCCTCGTGGATTTCATCTCTTGCCTCTTCCTCCTCCTCATGCTCTTCCTTGACAGGGAGGAAATGTCTCTCTTGGATAACACTGTCCTCCATGTCTTTTTCCTTGTGGAAATCCTTACCTGAGTCCTCCATGATATCACCTACTGAATGTACCCTCCCAGGTGGTGACACGAGTGGCTTGGTAGAGCTATTCTTAAAGTTAAGGTCTCTATCCTTTTCCTCACTGCTCCTCTCTGCCCATGTTAGTTTGTTAGATGAGGGGTCGGTTTTCACATTCTCAGCTCTATCCTCCTGTGACCCCTCTCCACAGCTTTCGAGCGTGAAGGCGTTGACTCTCTGCTTGCGCCGGTTGAAGAGCTGCACGCCTCGGGAGCTGGAGTTGGAAGGGATGGTGAGCTGAGCAGCAATGATCTGACTCCTGACACGAGCCTCCTTTAGCTCTTTCTCTGATAAACTGGCGCTCCTGCTCAAATCTGGAGTGAAAGAGACAGGGAGAGAAAGTGGACAGCCGTATCAATGAGAGAAACAAGGGAATTTGTCTTTTTTTAATAACAGAGATGTTTGATTAATGATAAAAGGGACCCTAACTTTGGGAGACTTAACAATGTGCTACATCTACTGTTCAAACAAAGACAACTCCCTCAACATCTAATTAAAGCTCACCAAAGCGCTTTTATGTACAAATAAAGAGAACCAGCAAGGACAAATTTTTAACAAGTCTGGGATTGAATATTCTCTTTAAAAACCCACATAAATGTTTCTGCACCATATGGTTTTAATTGTTCTTTGCAGTACTTTTGATTGAAACCAATCCAGCAAGAAAAATACAGTTTTGTGGACACTTGACTCAGCATACCCGAGCTGCAGACAAAGAACTAACAGACGTCGACGGAGAAACATTTCATATAAACAGTTAGATAAGAAGGACATAAAAGCTTGTTGACTAAAGTTAATAAAAGGTCTAGATCAATGTATCCTACAGAGCCAAAAGAAATTGTTGTCACTCATGTCTTACACTGTTGCTGCTGTTTTGTTGATTAACTTAAAATTATGAAACATGTCTATGTTAAAATTGACAGTTTGTTTTCTGAGCTTAAGAGGTCCATTCCAGGCAGCAGAGCTATTTCCTCTGCCATCTGCAGTAGTCCCTCCCTGAGCATTCCTCCACTGCTGAGAAAACTCCCTGCCTGAGCTTCCAACATGCCTTTGGTTTCTCTCTGTAGTTAATTTGTGCAATACTGCAGCCCGAACCCTTAATAAACCATTTTTACAATCTACTCCCTCCAAAAATGGCATCTTTCGGCTGGTGTCTATAAACATACTATACAATCAAGTGTTCTCATCTTAAATATAGTGACTACATCATGCCTCAAATTTCATGAGGAAAATCAAAGCGGCATCTTTGCTTTTTTTTACAGAATAAAGTGAATAAAGTCATAGATTCTCTGTTGGAGAATAACTCGTTGTGGGGACACATCTGGTAGATTATTCATCTAATTCATCTAACTCTGACTGGTGGAAGATATTTAACGTCCCTCCAGGAGGTTTCTCAGACAGCTGACACAGCCATGACTCTTTCTTCATTTCATAAGGTGATGGAACCGAACAGCTACCTTATTTGATGTAATCATGTGCCAAT
Source organism: Coreoperca whiteheadi (assembly GCA_011952105.1). Lineage (NCBI taxonomy): Eukaryota > Metazoa > Chordata > Actinopteri > Centrarchiformes > Sinipercidae > Coreoperca > Coreoperca whiteheadi. The sequence goes on from CM022490.1 coordinate 11,173,041, forward strand.
CACAATAATTATGCATAAATCAATCACTTGTAAAGCTTTCCTCATTCTGCATGCAGTTTTTCCTGGCACAGAGTATAAAGCTAACATGATCATTCCCCCAGTAAAAGGGAATAATATGCATCTGTCATTGATTTTACAGACTTTAAGCTTGCCCTCAGTAATTGAATTAACTCTTTGTAGAGTACCCTTGCGTTCCTTTGACATAAACCTAAAGTTGAATAGCATATGTTTATTATCTCATTTATATCTTGTTTTAATATATAAAGAGGGACTATATGGATTTTAATACAATTGGATTATAAACATTTGCAGAGCATTTATGTGAACAAAATTATACCCTTTGGTGATGATGGTAATTATCTCTGCAAGGAAATACGTCAATGTCAACATCAACTATGGTACATCAATCAACCTGACACTGACGGAGGAAAGACGGAACGTGACACTATAAGAGTGAGATATATCAACCACCTTACATATTTGTGACAACAGTATAACAAGGATGAAAGCATTATTATCACACAACCCTGCAGTCCTCACACCACTAATGACATGAGCATAAATCACCTTCCTTTATAGACTGCCACAGAGATATGATCTAACCTATCACACAAGTACTTGCTGTATATTCAGTGCCTTTTATCAAGGCTGTCAATATAGGTGGGAATACTACCACATGTCACAGTGACATTTTTATTTGCTATTTAATTTTAATAATTCAGGCTACATGAACACACCAGGGCCAGAGCAGTGAGGCTTGAAATGAAGAGTCCTCTCTGTAAACATGTACCTCTAGTGGAAGTCAGACTGGTATGAGTAACATGCAGGTGCAAATCCCATCAGTGCTTAATATCATAACCAAAATAGTCAGCATCTTTAAGAAAACAAGTGAAAATAAAAATACGGAGTGTGGACTTTTGTTCAATGTTGTTTTTTTTTTACTGAATTTGATAGTAATGTGTAGAAAATGTTCATCATCATGGTATCCCCGGTAATATTTGTAAAGATGTTAATCAACAACCAATAAACAGAAATAATCTAAAGTGGACAAATTTGTTCGTGTGCTTTTTAAGTTAGAGCGCATATTACAGATCTCATGACGATCTGATTACACAGAAAGACTAAAAGGATCAATGGACTTCGATTACAACTTTTTCATTTATGAGGGGAAGAAATTACCTAACGTTTATGGACGATGTGTTCAGTTACAAAAACAACTCACTGGTACTAACAAGTCATATTTGCTCCTCAGTTTTAATTCAAGGCTATGAAATACCCCAATGATTCACGAGTTAACTGAATGTTTAATTTATCTCGCTGGATCCACTTTAGTGCCTATTCCCTTACCTTTTTCCTGTCAAATTCAGAGCTCCGCTGTTTTGCCGTACTTCCACAAGAGTTTTCAATCTAACTGCGTCTGATAGCTTCACACCCCCTTTCTGTAGCGAGACACAGGATCGGATTTCTTTTTCTGCGCCGTCCAGCGCACAGACAGACAGACAGGGAGGGAGGGACGGAGGGAGGGGGTCTGTAGCTGGAGGCTGTGCTGTCTGTCATTCAGCCTCCAGCTCACTTTCACTTTGTCAAATCGGCACCAGCACCTCCACAGGGTTTCCACTAATTATAAAAGCTGAGACATGCCTCTGAGAAAAGAGCTCAATGCTTCTGTTGCGAAAGTATTGATGTTTTTGCTGGTGCACACAGACTACACTTCTGACGGTTCTGGAGAGGTGTCCAATCAATGGCAAGTATTGAGCGGCTTATCTCTGTCTAATGTCATGTGATGACAGGGAAGTTTCTGAACCTTGTTGCGGTCTTTGAAGTGGAAAGGGAGACCAGAGATACTCCAGATTATATGTGTGTATGGATTAGACTACTGAGACTCCAGAGATCCAGCACCTGACCTCTGCTGCCCTCCATGTCTGTCTGGATATCACCATATAAGTGTGTGTGTTTAATGTGCACTCTCCCCAACCAAGTGTCTGCCCTCTCTGAACCCTCAGGGCCCTAAGGGCAGGATAGGAATTTCCTGTCCTCCAGCAGAGACAAAACTCAGCCCTCTGCAATGACACCCTTTCCCTACCTCATCCCTCTGCCCTCTGCACCATCCCCTCATCCCTGCGTGGGTGACAGCAGACGGCAAACTCCCCCACAGCGAGAGGATTTAAGTCAGGGGGCCAACCCTGCATTTGTGTATCAAAGGTCAGATTACCCTGTCGGATGTTATCTTTCTCCGGGCGACGGCTGTGGGGCGAGTGGGATGACAGCACCGGCCCCCGTGGGTGATGTGTGAAGCGGTATGGAAAGACAGGGATTAACAGAGGTCCTGGAATCTCACCCGACTGAATGTGACCTAAACTCTCAGTGGATCCCATGGGAGAAATAAAAGACCAGCTCAGAGGCGGAAACCAAGCTCTGCTGTTCATATTGTTACTTTGTGTGTTACGAAAGGTCTCTTCAGGGGTGTAGTCGACTATTAACTGGGGTTTTGTGTTGTTTTTGGTCATCTGTGTTCCATTTGAGGAAACCAATTAGTGAGTAATGAGTGATGGGAACAGTGTTGGAGGGACAGAGGCTACAGATCTGTATCAGGGACAGTTATCTGATGGCCATGACTTTTCTGTTATGCTTCCTCACAGCACAATGTCTTTTTACTCCCTTTGAATGTCTGTCAGACAGCATCTGACAGACTTGTCACAGCCCAGAGGTAATTATCTTTCCAGCTGAGTATTATTTCAGTGTTTTTCCATATTGCCAATTAACAACATAATGTTTTGGTGTTATTACAGAGGGTGACCTCCTCTTTTTCGCACTTATTTGGAGGTTGACATCTGTGAAAGTAAAAGAAAGGTCTGAGGACGAGTCCAAACAGCTATTGCCACAAGTTAGCCCATTATTGTCAGTGGCTGTGTTGTATATTTCGACTGCCCTTTAGCAGTGATGCATGATTGCATTTCCATTGCTGTCGGGGCAGCCTGTATTTTTACGGCATGGAAACAGATGTTTTATAGAGAACTTCACTGTGTCAAGTTGCACTGACGAGGCAGGGCTGCCTCCTCGACAGCATTTGCTGTCTACTCCTCTCAGTTATAGGTTTTCTGATATGATGATATACTGCAGTTCAAGCCATATACTGCTGCATTAAGGCAGCACTACAAACAAACCAATTACATTTCTGTGTTATGAAGAAACAGAGCAACAATACCCTTTCTTGCTGCTGCTTGGGCTCCCCAAATAAGGACATAAAATGCCAGACAAACAAAAACCTACTTGTTTTCCGGCTCATCTGTTCTGTGTTGAATCCTGTCTTCTCCCATGATGCATTGCAGTCTGTCCCAGGGGTGTTTTGCGTTGCCTGGAGAGGTTTTCTCAATCCTCCTGGACTCCAGCTCACCCCTCTCCTGATAGACATATGTCCCTTCTCCATCTCCATTGCTATCCACGGTAAAATGCTTCTGCTGCAGCAGAAACAAAAGCCCTCAGCAGGGTGATATATGAGTGTTTCGTTCCAGTCAGCTCAATCTTCTCTCCTGATAAGATGAAACTGTTGGCCGAGTTGGAAGGTGGAAGTTTTATTCCTTACTGGCAGGCAGTGAATAAGTTCAGAAATACAAGAAAACACACAAAAAGGGTCATGGAAAGGAGTAGCTCAGCTTTCCAGGTTGCTGCTTCCGGTCATGGCTCCCCTTTCAGGAACAATCTTTCCAAATGTTGTCCTTTAGTCAGCTGAAATTTGATGGAAGAAGTGCGCTCTTACTTTGGTCTTCATGAAGGATTATTCTATATCTCACAGGACGTCCCAGGAGGGTCAGCTCCGGTGTGCCTTGGATGAGTTCCCATGGACAACTGCCACGGAAATTGCACAAGTTTTTTTGTGCTCTGTTAAAACTCTGGCAAAGAAGGCTGAGAAACAGTCCAGTGTTCTCTATTTGCATCTCTCTAATACTCCTTTTTTTCTGTCCCAGACGTCGCTCCTCCGCCTCTGCTATTTTGGTCACCAAAACATGCTTTTCGTCTGCATCCCAATCTCCAGCCCACAGATTATTTTTCTTTCGGAGAAAAGGATCTGCCCTTTATCTTGGAGATCATAACTCTACAGTGACATGAAGGGGAACTGTGTATATAGTGGCTTCCTGCTGTTAGGTGCATGTGCGGAATAACATTTCACCCTGGAAAGGTCATAGCAGAGACTGGGTTGTATCAGAGCTCCAGTGTATTCAATTAAAATTGCTTTATTCTGGTGTGCTGTGTTATTTCTTGTACATTAAAGCCAGATACATCATCTGAAGGCAGGAGAATCAATTTATTTCTTTTGTTGATTCACAAAACCACAAGAGAAGTTCTTATTTGCTCTGGTGTTAGTTTTGATTAATACTGAAATGCATCAGCATACTAGTACTAAGAATTTGTCATGAATAAAGTAATTCAGCAGTCAGCAGAACCACCATTCAGATTTTCAGTTTGTTTGCTTTGCTCCTTGTAAAAAAGATTTTGTCTGTGTCTGCCAGTCTGTAAAAAAATGTTTTTAGTTTGGTGGACCAAGCTTAAGCTTTAGATAAGAGGACTGCTCAGGGGATGAACGGTCGCTGTACTTTATCTAAACCCTCTCCGTGTCCATTTTCTGTCCAGAACCACCTGCAAAAAAGAGAGATATGGATGTTAAAAATCAGTTATGCAAGTCGAATCCATTTAAATCAAGCTTTTCTTCAATTATGTTATTTAAATGTGACATTTGCAAAAACAAAAGCTGCATGTTACATCTACCCACAATGTTGGCAAACCACTGCTTTGGCAAACAGCTGGTGTAAGAATCCTACTCGATTTTCCATCATCGCCCTTTGTGTAATGGCACGAGTTTCAGCCCACTGCTTTGTACAGGATTTAAAGTATTACCCAAGATAGTTTAAAGAAAGCGGTCCAAAAGACCTGACCTTTGTGCTGACAGAGATTATGCAGTTTTTACAAATTGGAATGGGTGACTGTTTTTTGAGAAAGTGGCTTGAAGAACATTTTAATATACTCTGCTTGGCTCATCTAATACTTTTAAATGAACATTGCTTTATTTTCATAAAGCACACATTTTTTAGGGTAGTTTTTCTTTATTCAAATCGAGGGTCTAAGGACAGAGGGTGTCATATGTTGTACAGATTGTAAAGCCCTTTGAGGCGAATGTGATTTGTGATATTGAGCTAAATAAATAAAATTGAATTCAAAATCTCAACCAATGTCCATTTTTGAGACAATCAAAGTCCAGATCTCTGTCTTCAAAGATGAAGATCAGCCTTCTCACTTTGAACTGTAGTCAGGTTAAAAGGGGTGGAAAAGGAAATGAGGAGACACCTTTATAAAGGTATGAACGCGATAAACTCAGTAGATCTCCAAAGACGAAACGAAAAGTTACAACTCGTTAAAGCTTTAAGGTCAGAAATCTGAATTAATCCTGCTAAAATAAAATTGCTTTGTCTCTGCCTCTGGGTCTTTGATTTGATATAGAACACTGAGAAAGTGAATGTGGATTAAGAATTTCCATGCAGCATTATGTAAAGAGACACAAAGATTTGAATGTCCTACAGTGACATCTATAGCATCCCTCCCTCTTATTTGATAAAGCATTTCATTAGATCAGCAGTGTCATGTTCCCCCTTCAAAGCTAATAAAACCCATAGCAAAGTTTGTAATGATAAACTGGCGTTTGCACATCCTTGTCCTTGATCAGACTTGCCTTTCTTTGAAGCTAATCACAGTTTCACTTGTTTTAAGAGTCACCACTGTAACACTCAGGAGTGGGAGGGTTGTGCAGAGAACTACACACACAATCATTATTTATTTAACCTTTTAGTTGTTCTTGGAGGCATAGCAACCATGCTCACATTCATCTTCCCTGCAAGCACCCTGAACTTGTTTGCATCCCTTGAAGGCTGTGTTTTGTGGAGACGCTCTCCAACATGGCAGCTGAGTCATGTCAATCTGTAGCAGGACTGTTCATTGGCCCCTGAACACAATCAAACCCAAACATAACACTGCCCCACCTCCCTGCCGAAAAGAAACAAAAAAATCTAGCTTACTGGCGTGATCGTGTCAAGTGAGAAGAGATGAAGGCCAGCATTGTTTAGAAACTCTGACAACAGCTCTTTGATTCCCCCAGATGTGTTTGGATTAATCTGGATCCCAGTTGGAGACTGACATTGTCTTTCTAGATTACTACCTCATCTTGCTACATTTTCTTTATTCACGGTTGTCTTTGTTGTTCCAAGATTTCATGTTTACTGTACTCAATGATAACAGAGGTGAACACATGTTGATGGCGTGTCCTAACACCTCTGTACTATATTGATTTAAATATGGTTTGATTGCTGTCTTCGATCTAGTCTCAAACTATTTATTAAGCGCTGGACAAAGAACAGATGTAGGAAACAAAAAATTGACATGAGCAGAGATGCAGATTTTACTCTGACACACTGACATATGGACTTTTGAAATCCTCATCTGCCACAATCTGTTTTCTTTTTCTTTTCATTGGTCCCAGATTGTTAATATCCAGCTTTTGTATTTCTTCCAAACTAACTTGTGGTATCTACCCCAACTGATCTTATCTATTTGCCATACCTAAGATCTGATGTCAGCCCCCCCACCCTGCAATTACAAAAGTTCAAAAGGTATCTTACAGTGTCCACCTGCACAGCTCAGCTCCCACCCCCGCACAGGTTTCCTGTGCCACCAATAGACCTCCATGATTAGAGCCAAGGATATCATTTACAGTCTGGCCCATAGGCCACTTTAGTGTGTAATCACAGAGTTCCTGTATATCATCAACATATGATGGATTCATACGCAGACAGCAAATCTATCCCACAGCTTTCTGAAGCATGTCTCGCATAGTGATGACGCACAAAAGAAATGGCTTTGGCAGCCATACAAACTGTAATCATTCATTTGTCCCTTGTGGCCATTGTCTTGTACATTTATTACACATCTGCATCAATAGCCAACTTGTAGAAAAGCATGTCAGCCACCTAATAACTCGTGTACTGCATGCATTTTCACCTCAGGTATGACATCTGTACATCATCAATTGCTCTGGGCGCACATGCGTTGAGGTACGTGAGATGTGTGGATGTCAGGTGAGTGTGCACTCCGCCGAATGTAAGACTTAAAAGTGTATCAGTTACCAAGCTCATAATGAGGCATCTGGTCACGACATTGACTGGCAAGGCTTTTGATTGAATACCTTAGGGGCAGAGCTGCTATGCGTCTGCTATCTCTTGCCTTTTGCCTGGATCCTTTACAGGTTGGCAGGCAAAAATCATTCAGCTGTAAATGCTAAAGGCTTTAGCAGGGCCCTTTGCTCTCTCTCTCTCTCTTGCTCAGACAAAGAACCATTCAAGGGCCCTCGCAGCACTAAGAAATCATTTTGGGTAGTGTGCCAAAATTGGAATTCCTGGTGCATAATTCCTCAGGAGGCTGTGATAGTCAACATGCCTCGGCTTGTGCTGGCTGGTGACTGACATCTAAAACATTGCAAGGCACAGACTCCAATAAAAGTTACAAATGTTTCCTTTGCTCTGTTTGTCTTTTTTCTTTAGGAATCATGCAAGTGCAATCATAAATCATGCAGAGGAAAACCTTGTAATGAAGTGTCTGCTTTGTGTGCAGCTCATCCAACTCTCATAGTCACAGGTGGAGAACTTCAAGAGACAAGGATAAATACTTGAAGTAGGTGTGTATGATCTGGTGCCAAGAGGGAGGAACCTTGCAAAACAATCAGAGTCATAATCTGAAAACTGTTAGACATCAAAGGGAGTAAAAAGTGGGCATATAATATCAATACTGCAGGAATTATTTGTGGAATGGTATTGACTTTTAGCATTGCTATTCTCGTCACATTAAGACATTTGACAGGTTTTCTACAGTTTCAAAGCATCTTATGTCACAAACTAAAGGGGTATCATCAGTGTATACATATATACATATATATCTGGTAACACATGGCTTAACAAAACCTACAGTTGCCCCCTGTAAAGCAGTTAATGGGCCTCACCTGTTGTGTTAACAGGAAGCAATTACTTATATATGTAAGTCAATACAGCTCCATCCAGATCTTTAATTAGATACAGCCTCTAATGTTACACAGTGCAGTTGAGAAACCTGACTACACAGCAGGCTCCACACGGTCAGGACAATAGGCTCCGATATCAGTGACCACAGTGCTAATGGAGCCAGCCAAACCCCCTCTGCAAGTCTGCAGCCTGCACCGAGGGAAAAACAGCGGCCACAGATGTTTGTCATCTACTCAAACAAAGACTTACAAAGTTTCCCTCCTCTTCTGCTTCAGTTCACTGTATTCCCCCTGCTCACTCTCTCTCTCTCTCTCTCTCTCTCTCTCTCTCTCTCTCTCTCTCTCTCTCCAAACAAAATAGCGCCTTACCCCGTAAAGATAAATATAATGGGCTGCAGGTGACAAAGTATGCAGCACTCACAGTTTCACAGCAACAGATAAAATTCCAGGATTCAGTACTCCTTCCTGTTTGGCGTCTGTTGATTTAGTCATGCTGCTCACCTGTACTTCGGTGGGTCTGGCTGTGTGAGGCAGCAAATGTGTGTACTGCCCCTTTTCAGTTCCTACGACTCTGCACACACACCTCCCCCTTTTACCTCTCTTCTCTCTCTCTCTCTCTCCATCTCTCTCTCAATTGAAGCAGACGAAGGATGGTGGTGGGAGGGGGGTCATTTGGAACACAGAGGCTCTTTGTCTGGAATTTTTTCATATGGTTTCCTTCAAGCTTGCATACTGAACACATTATGCTATAATGTATTTTCATATTCAACACAGGGATGTTGAGGGACCAGTGGGCCTCAGTCTGTTCAACCCATTTTCCAGCCATGCACACACCAGGCAGAGAAATCCAAATAAAGAGTGAAAACTATGCGATTAAATGTAGACTAAGTTCCTGCTAAACCCACAGAATTTGTTGATGCAGTCAATGGCTGTTTTTGAATAATACAACTCAAACACAGAAAATGATTTCCTCTCCAGGCTTAGGACAAGAAGCATTTAATATAAAGACCCTACAGAGCTTTTTACCATGTGTGCGGACCACTCAGGACTTATGGATAGTTACATTCATATTTGTTGTAAAGTACACAACTTGTGGCCTCTCTGCAGGGATTTTAATCCAAAGATTATGATCCTCACTAATATCACTGCATATCTCCAAGCATTGATTTACTCAAAAGATCCCACAAGTGCCATAAAATGTCAGTAACATTTGGTTCACTGTATAGTGTCTGAGGCTTTGAAATTATTAGATCTTTAGATTTATAGATCTGCAGTCTTTTTCAGAAAAACATTTGGATATATTTCATCTTTAAAATCCTTCGTACTGCGTCCTGAAGGCCCACAGTGAGATGAGGACTGGCCGTGGGCTCTCTGTTGTTGGATCTACAGTGAAGACTCCACGGCTGAGTCATATGGTGGCAGAAATGTATCTTGAATGGCTGCCAGGCTTTAGGTGTAACATCTTAATCTCCCTTTAGCCATAGGAAAAGCAAATTTTACTTAATGGTGCAGTTATTCTGCTTGTGGTTCACCACTCTTTCAAACAGCAGGCCACACAAAGTTTACCAAAAGGCAAACCCCTGCTTCGAAAATCAGTTTGGATCATGAGCATTTTTCAAAGATTATGAAATATTTTCAGTCTTCTGTAATTCTGTAGGTGTTGTTGATGGGGATTTCAGTGTCATATGTTTATCTAAACTTTTCTTTTCACCACCTTCCCTCACCTGATGGATGGTCCTGCCAAACTGCTCAGACGATCCATCACCTCGAGGCTACTTTAAGTAACGTCTCAGCACTGCCTCTCCTCCTCCTTTAACACCCCTTTCCTCCTTCTCCCTCTCTGTATTCTTCTATGATTTTCTTCTCTTTCCTCACACATCTGTCTTCCCAGATCGATTTTCCTTCGCCTTATCGCTGTAATCCCTTTCTTTATAGTACCACTTTAGGCTACTTATTCCTATTTTCCCCTTCAGTCTCCCTCTCTTCATCACCATTCCTGCATGCTCTCTCCTTTGACCCAACCCCTCCTGATATGTTTATATGTGTAAGACCCCATGCAGCTGGGAGACCAGCCATTAGCCGCTGCGTCTATCTTTCTTCTCCTCTCTGCCTCTCCAGTGGTCTGCTCGCCTGTGCTCTACTGGCGTGACTCTCTGAAGGGCAGCTGTGTGTGTGGGAGACCAGGGAGCTGAGGGGAAATGTTAGAGCACATTCCTTCAGAAGAGGGGTTTTTGCTGCAAAGAGAGCGTCATGGAATTTCCTAAGTGATCTGGTTTGCTTTCCCTCTCAAGTCTGATCCATCTACAGAAGTTATTAGAGAGCGTTTGCTACAGCAGTGGCCTGAATTGATTACAATCATAGCCGGGCCCCTCTCTACTTTCTTGCTCGCCATACCAACCCTCAGCTCATCCCTCTGGATGTAATGGGATACAGCCGTGGGGCTGTTCAAAGGCACAGCTTGATACAGAGAAAGGCAGGGGGAGAAAGACAGAATAGTCACCGTACTTGTGGATGTTTTGATGGGTAGATGTTCCTCAATGATTATGAGGCGCAACTCACGCAAGCTCACGTTTCATGGTGTGCATGAAAGTATAACTCCAAACCAGTTGGGTTGATCACCAATCTTCTGGGATACGGTACGTATGTAGGACTAACACGTGATTCAGCACTGCCTCTCTTTACTTTCAGTCAACCAGACATCTGTATCTCTCATAAACTACCTCAGAGGGTGTTGTGGTCTGAAGCAGAGATGAATAAAGCCTGGTAGAATCAGGGAGTGTCCACTTGTGGTTTGATGACATATACTACTGTAAGGCCACATTACAAGAGAGACAGTCCAATAGTCTATTTCCTTTACAATATCAGTAGTGCCTAATAGACCGCACTTATTTTAAGTAGAAGCTGGCTTGGATACCAGCCTGGTGCCTGCTAATATATTAAAACTCACACAAAGTTCCCAATTCCAATATATACACTAAATATACTCCATGGCACAAGTCCCACTATGACATAGTTTTGTGGTCTAAATTGCTTCCACAGACTGGGGAGGGCATCTGAGCTGCTAGTGGAAACTGGAGTCCTTTCTTGTTGTTTGTCTGCATCTAAATGTGTGTGTGTGTAATCATTTATGAACTGTATGTGTGTGCCAGACTCAGACCCACAGCACCATAAGCATATGGTGGGAGTCCCGGTGCACTAATACACAGAATGAGGTTGAGTCCAAACCACAATCAGCTGGCTCAGTCTGTCTGTCTGTCTGTCTGTCTGGGTAATGTTGAAACACACAGAGCCAGCAGTGCTATTTACACATAACAAAAAACAAATCAGATATATGGCAACATCACCATCTTCCTAATATGCTCTTGGCAATAATGCTGCTCAGACATGAGGGAATCAGAAACCATTGCAAATGAAACTCAGGGGCTTGCCCTGGACACAATCACTGTTTCCTTCATTGCCAGTTTGTCTGGTTTTGATTTGTAATGTTTTAATGTAATACATTTCTGGTGTTACTCAGTTTAAAATCACACTCATCAGTGTTCACATGGCTCCAGCAGCCAAAACAAACAAACACCGGATGTTGCGAAAAAGAAGTTTGGTCTGGTTTATTAGTGAAAGAATAAACAGGCCTTTTTAGTCCTTCTTTTCACGTATGGACAATGCACCACCAAATAGACCACGTATGTGCCATTTTAAAAGCTAAATGTGATTTGGGTAGCACTGCCCAACAAGAGGTACAGGTCTTTCACATGCAGTCCAGGTTGTAATCTGTACAGGACATTACTTAATTCAATGGAATGTCATGGAACACTTTCACTCCTTATTCGCTCTCTTGCTGTGTTAAGCGTTAAAGAATAAGGGGAAGTGGGTGGGAGCGTAAGTATTTAAAAACACACACACACACACACACACACTGTTAGTTGTTGCTCTGCTGCAGCCAGCCTTCATCTTCTCTATGCTGCATCCTTCCAGCCAATCACGCTTAACCACCAAAACAATTAAAATTGCGTTTTTCATAGCAGCCTTTAGTCCATAAAATCGGCATATGCACAAACACATTGATCAATTGATGTCACATTCCCGTCTGATTCTGTTTGCTTCAGCCCATTTCAATCTAAATGCCTTTCTGCTTAGTAGCTGGGCCTCTCTGCAGATGGAATAGGAACAAGGCAGGAATTATTCTCCCAACAAGAGGCTCACTCTTTGTTTGGATCAACGCTCTGCCGAATGTAATCAAAATTTAACGGGAGACAAAAACAAAATGGCAGACACTGATCTGGTTCATTGCCACGCAAGCGACGGACTTAATCTGTGTCACACAATGCAAGGTCCTGACAAAATATTTATTCGTCTTCTCTCCTGCAAATGACATTAGTGCGTGAGCCCAAAATATCTGCGGCAGTCATTGTGAATGTGTACTGTAGTGAAATGCCAAAAATCAGAGGCCTCAGCATGTGTCTGTGTCTCTCTCTCTCTCTCTCTCTCTCTCTCTGTGTGTTTGTGAGAGAGAAGGAAAGAGTCAAAGAGAAAAAGGGAGAAATACACATATTTTTCATTATCTTATTTCCAGGTCCAGCTCGAATAATAGGCTAACTCTGAAACATAGCCATGTATGCATATGTAAGAAGGTAATACATACATTTACAAAAGACTGGCAGTTTAATATTTGTTGATTATATGTAGACTCAAACTATTATTTTTGGAAGTAATGCTAAAGCTTGTGATGCTAAACGACAACAGATTACATAGTTAATTGCTTTTGATTGGACAACAGATGTTTATTTTGAAGCAGATATTAATGACGCAACCCGGTTTAGTAAATCACTAGTTTGCAACTTGCTAGTAGTTACTAAGAACTTAGGAAGGACTTCTCACACAAACTTAGTATTGGATTAATGAAAAGCTAGGGAAACCCAATCCTGGAGCTGTTTTATGGTGACATCAGGTTGTCACAATGTTTCATGTTGCTACAGATCTAACCAAAAGTCATTCATAGGGCAACTTTCAAGTAGAACATTTAACACTTTCAAAGGAGATTATGGGTCAGTGCTCATTGTGATGGCGCTGCTCATGCCATTGCCGCAATTAATTTCAGTCATTCCAGGCATAGTGACTTGTAATAATACTCATCTCCATCAGAAGTCTTTCAGGGTGTATTTGTGCAGTTACAGTACCTTGAACCCCCCTCTGCTTGCATCGTGTCTGGAAGCACTTAAATTCATACCTTCATACCTCCTGCCATCTGGGCTCTGCTTGGCCCTCTCACTTCTTTACTCCGAGACTAGGTTGAATCTTTTTCCATTCTGTGGACTCCTATTTATTCTCAAGACACTAGAGGCTTTGTATGTTCAGTTCTTTTTCTTTGCCTCGTTCTACATTTCTCAGTGAAAATAAGCCACTGGAACAGGTTTCAATCGCTCACCTGGGAATAACTTACTGTAACAAGATTTACTGAGTTAATATACAAATAACGCAGCTGCAAAAGCCTTCATGTTAAAGGATGTTAGATGGTTTATAGTGAGCCATAGTCTTTTGAATTATTTCATTCATAATGCAAAATCAGTTCACAGGGCCTATATAGAGATAAATGTGATCAAAGAGCAAAAGGTGAAGCTCAGTGTCATTTCAGTTGCCAGGCCTCAAGGTTTGCCAAACCGGTGAGTCAAGCTGTAATAGGTGTTCCTGCTGTTCACATTTAAGCAGAGTCTGCACAGTATGCTCTGCTCATCACTGTCACTCCACGGGTTTAATGGTCTTTCACTGGCCTGCAGTGGATCCCATTACTTTGAGCTCAGTGAAAGATACTGGCAAGGACATGACTTTCCATTAAAAAGAAAGTGCTAAAAGAGTCCATGGAGGCCGATGGACGGGTCACGGTGAAGCTGCTTCACTAGAGGTTAGAGATGGTTATTTATCCTCTTTGGCCAGACTAGAGAGACCACAGAAGAACTGCAGCTTCTGAAGAGCACTTCTCTGAGCTGTCCACCAGCCACTGACAGCAACAGAGACAGCTTCCCCTGCATCCTGGAAAAATCCTACTCAGGACCTGATAATGAGCAGCAACAGCTTCCATCTCGCTCTCACCAGCGTCTCATTTCATGTATGAACAATGATGAATAAAAAAAGGTTTTCTCTTTTTAGCTCTGCCCAAAGGAATGGTGTGAATTGCACAAGCCTTGACAAGTGAAGTTGCAAGAACCTACTCATATGCTAAGCCTATTTAATGAGATTTTACATGCTTAAAATGCATGAGAAGTTGTACATGTAGACATGTATTTAGGATGAACCCTCTTGTAAGTGTCGTGGAACTTACCCACAAGAAGTGAGTGCTTGGCAACTCTTTTTATGGCTCTCAGTGATTGGTCTGCTTCACCATAATGACTTATTCAATAGTGGTTTATGCCAGTAAAAGAGATTCAAAAATCCCCAAGTCAAACCCCAAAAAGTCTCAGGAAAGAATTTCCTCTCTAAAAGTTACAGGCAACTTGATCACAGTTGCACGTAAGGGAAAGTTGTGACACATTCAGGAGAGTTCACATAGAAAGTAAATCTGTGTGAAGATCAGTTTTAAAAAGAGAGTGAGATATCCAGGTTTAATGAGACTCCTAAAAAAATAAAGGAATACTGGAGCTCATTGTGGAAGTGGTGGGCAGCCACATTGTCAAAGTGTTGGCCATCACTTTGGGGTGTGGATTGTGTTTGGATGGAGTGCAGATAGGTGGTCACACCCTCTTTCATTTCTTTGATTCCAATGGGTCAGGATGAGAATTATGTTGTTTTTCATGGTGGTTTCTAGCTCAAACTCTGAGAACTGGTCTGAATGAATAGATTTTTAGTCGTTAGTCAGTGAGGGCAGCCAATCATGACCAAGTACAGTTGTAATGAATTTACTGATTTACTAGTTGTATAGCGCCTTTCAACAACTTTACATAAGACAGAAAGGCATTAAGAAAAGATATAAAGGAAAAACAAGGCAATATAAATAGATACAAATATGATTTTAAATAGAATAAAACAAAATCAAATAGATAACAGATAATAGATAAAAAACAAAATTAAACAGATAACAGTATAAACAGTATAAAGATATTAATGAATAACTTAATAAAATGCCGCGCCAAACAGAAAAGTCTTAAGCCGTGATTTAAAAGAACTGATTGGAGCAGATCTCAAGTTTTCAGGGAGTTTATTCCAGATATGTGGTGCATAAAAACTGAATGCTGCTTCTCCATGTTCAGTTTTGACTCTGGGGACCATAAGCAGACCTGTCCCAGACAATCTGAGAGCTCTGGACAGTTGGTAACAGAGCAGCAGATCAGAAATGTATTTTAACACTATATCATTCAGTGCTTTATAAACAAAGAGTAGTATTCTTTGACAAGCCAGTGTAAAGATCTGAGAACTGGACTGATGTGATCCACTCTCCTGGTCTTAGTGAGGACTCTAGCAGCCCTGTTCTATATCAGCTGCAGCTCTCTGATCAACTTTTTAGACAGACAGTGTTACAGTAGTCGAGCCTACTGAAAATAAATGTATGGACACATTTTTCAAAATCCTGCTGAGATTCCTTTAATCCGGGATATATTTTTAAGGTGACAGTAAGTAAGTAATTGTCTTAATGTGGATGTTAAAATTTAGGTCCATGACTACACCAACATTTTCTGGCTTGGTTTTATGTTCTTTAACGTTAGCGATTGGAGGTGAGCACTGACGTTTAATCATTCTCCTTTGGGTCCAAAGACAATTATTTCAGTTTAATCTTTGTTTAACTAAGGAGAAATTTTGACACATCCAATCACTCATTTGTTGAATGCACTTATTCAGTGCTTGTAAGGGGCCCTAGTCACCTGGTGAGATCATCATGTGGTAGAAATCGGTGTCGTCTTCATAATTATGCTAAACTTTTTTGTTGTTTCAATAATCTGCACTAGTGGGAGCATGTAGATGTCGAACAGACGAGGCCAGCAAATCCTTCAAATATGATTCAAACCGGTTTAGCACTGTGCCAGAAAGTCCAACCCAGTTTTCCAGTCTGCCCAGTAATGTGGTTTGACTGTGTCAAATTTAGCACTGAAATCTAATAATACCATGACTTTTCAAATGTCTGTGTTTAAGTGGATGTCATTCAAGACCTTGACAAGAGCAGTCTCAGTGCTGTGGTGTGGTCAAAATCCTGAGTGAAGCATCAAAAGGAATTGTTTGAGGCCAGGAGGATGTTAAGTTGTTGTAAAACAGCCATTTCAATAATTTTACTCAAAAATGGGAGGTTTGATATGGGACTATAGCTGTTCATTAGTGAGGTGTCTAGATTATTCTTATTTAAGAATAGGCTTAACGGTTTTAAGTGGATGCAAAGACAATACAGACATACCTGGTGTGAAGGGACTGACAGCTTGCCTAATATTCTGAATTTTGTCAGTGAAGAATGAGACAAATTCATTGCTTGATTTAGTGGATAAAAGTTCCGGGTTGGTCAGCCTGTCAACAGTAGCAAACAAGGCACGTGCATTATTATTGTTTTTGGTAATTATGTCAGAAAAGAAGGACTGCCTTGCGTTTCTCAGTTATAAATTATAAATACAAAGTCTCTCTTTATAGATGTCATAATGCACCTGGAGATTTGTTTATCGCCACCTGCGGCAATGCAGATGATAGACAGCAGTTCAGCAAAGCCATGAAAAAAGTTTGCACTGTATTTAGGTGGCCTGTAGATGTTTGAGAATGCAGCTCAGCATGAGGAGTTAAACTGAAGAACAACATATTCATAAGAAGCACGTTTTTCACAAGACATCTGCTTGCTCTGGATCTAATTATTACACAAAATGGCTACTCAGCCTGTTTTCTTTTGCACTCTTGGTCGGTAGGGTTTGACTCAGTAAGAATTGCTGCACTGTTAAATATCTGTGCTGAATACAGACTGTGGGTGACAAGGAATTGATATATGAAATTTGATACATTTGCAGATTTAGTTGCATACATTTTGTTCACTTTTACTCCTTATCAAAATAGGAACATGAAGTCCAAAAGAAGAGCCTGCTCCTGGGCATTGGTTGGGGCCACTGCACGAGGCAGTAGGTGCATTCTGAGTAGGAGAAAGAAGAGGCATATTGGAGGTAGCAGAAGTGGGTCAAGGACCTAGTTTGTCCTAGGCATCTTCTCTCCTGTCTGCACTGATGCCAGGTAGATCTGCTTGGTGTTGATTTGAATCGGGGGGGTTTGATATGTGGCAGTGCAGCTTAGTAGCATCTATTAACATCACGTGCAGTTCCATAATCTCTGATCCTAGTTTGGTGGAGATATCCCCCAGAGGGGAGGTGGGGGGGAGACTCACGAGGAAAACATTTGGCCTTATCAGTCAGCCTGGGCAGGAGAGAGCTGTTCTCTGTCGTCTTCGTTATCAGCAAGGTTGGTGTTACAGAATATGCTTGGTTGAGGTGGAGGCAGGTGACGGAGCAGTGATGGCGGGGGGGGAGGAATTAGGAGACTGATCCATGAGCTGGCTGTCAACACAGATGCTGCAATGTTTTATCTAAGAGGTGCCGAGGCTGCTGTGTGTCAGGGTGCGTCATCTTAGGCCTGACCGATGGGTGTCGCTGACTGAACCAAAAGTTGTCCATCAGTACTTTAACTCAGGATCTGCTTGGGTGGAGGCCATCTGTGCCATGTGTTGAGTCCCAAGAGTCTGCTGAACCTGTTGATCCCTCTGTTGACCGATTGGCAGTAATCCACTAATAAATAATAATATCTTCCACAACCAGAGTTACAGGTTGAATTGTCTCTTTAGATGGGTTTTCCCCATTGCTCCACATGAGACTTTTGCTTTTTTTTGCCTGTTTCTTCCAAATACTTCCATGTCCACACTTATCAGCAGCTAGCTCCACTTCTGTCTCATTGAGATTTATCAATCCTGTTTTCCAGTTGTAATGTAAAGTTGGCTGAACAAATTTCATAAATTATGCCCTTTGTGGGAGTTCAGTCTTGCACTTATCTCCAGATTTAGCACCCATATTATCCCAGCAGGTAGAAATCGCCTTCACAGCACGTGACTTCACCTGTTTCTTTCTTTTTTGGGAAAGTTATGGTGCCATTTAGAAATAGCTGTCCATTTGAATCTTGTTGAGCTGAACTCTGATGACCTAACTCACCTGCAAAAGTTCAGAAGACTTCTCTAGTCTGAATATCCTTGTCTCGAATGTGGCAGTCTTCTGTAACAATTTACGATTCTCTGCTGTAGTCCATGAAATTACTGTTTTGGTCGCGTTAACGTTGTGGGTAGCAGAAGGCAGTTCAAAGTAGATAACAACCCAGGGTTGTCCAAATCAAACTTAATCAAATTATAATAGCTTTTAATTTCAAGATTATGGGTAGAGACCTAAAAAAACGGACAGACCTTTATGTCCCCGAGCGGGGGTTATATTGAAATGATGGTGATCATCCCTGTTTGTATCTGTTGGCTCATGGTCTATTATTTCATCCCAGAATCTTTATCTGGTTAATCTGATTTATTAGCTGGCTAATCAGCTTTACATGCCACAGTGTTTTGGGAGGCGTTATTACTGCTGGCTCATGCTGAGAGGACTCAGCTTCTGTGGTGTTCAGTGTCCTCCCTGAACTCCTGTCAGTGCCAGTCACAGCTCAGTAGTCATGTAAGCACTGACGTTAGTGTAATTGTTTTTTAAAGATACAGTTCATGATTTATTTCTCTCTACACAAGTATATAAGAGGTTTACTCTTGTAATAATTACAATAGACTTTTTGGAAATGTCATGGTCGAAGACAATTCTGTTTTGGTTTTGCATTCATGATTGCTGTATATTCTATACAGTACATTGCCAGTCTCTGTATTATTCAACAACATTCAATATAATTAGTTTTCAATAGCTGCTATTGATCAGGAACCAAAGCCAAACCAAAGCATGTATCACTGTATGTGCTGGAATGGTAGATAACATTGTTCTCTACCATTACACTGCATGAGACTCATGAGTAGGCTAATGATTCTGGTCATAGTTTTAAATTATTGCTGGACTTTGGTTTGGGACTTGGTTGATTTGGAACATGTGATAAATCATGCCCCACAGTTTCATGTACGTATGCTAACTGCACGCATTCACATGCAGACATGCTAACACTAGCATGTAATTATGCTAACAATAGAATGTCAGCATAGCATACTAACTTAAGCATTCAGCAGAAAACACAGCTGAGCCTAGGTACAGCAGAGGCTTAGAAGCTTCGACTACAGTTGAGCCTGACAAGCTGAGTCTGGGAGATGTACTAAAATGGCTACTGGACACAGGATATTCCCAAATGAAAGGAAAACTATGGTTTAATACAACTTCAGTTATATTTTAGTTGATCCTGCCATCAGTTTTATTGGTTGAAAAAACATTAAACTCACCAAATGAATTGATGATCTCAGAGCCTGGAAACATTCCTAAACAATAGGTCCAATGGGGCAACAAACACAAGTCAGAGACGTATACAGCCGACAGTTTTGCCATATCACCTACCAATTTATTTAGAAATAAAACTGAAAGTGCACCAGTAAAGTTGCTAATAATCCCTCATTACACAGGAAAACTGTAACTAGTGCAAGTATGGTAGACCCCAGGACTGCGTCTATAAACTGTGTTGTAAAATGTTTACAATGGACAGTTTGGATCAAAAATGCTAATTTTTGCCCTTGCTTTCTCTTCCAAATAGGTTTGACTAATGTGGGGGTTTGTTTAGAACCTGGCAGCTCATTATTGTTGCCCTGGGGGATCTATTTTAGTCCTAAGATCACAGCAATTACTTTGGTCTGTACAGTGTTATCATAACTGTTAGAACCTATGGCAGGAGCTACAAAAAGAAACCAGAACTTGTAATAAACTGTAGTTTTCTTTTAATTTACGCCTTTTGTCTAAAAACCTGACAAACCTTATATTGTTTGCCCGACTTGTGGTAAGAATGTTAGAACAGCAAAGTCTCTGTATTTCATCCCTCCAGCAACACCGGGTCTGACAGATTTTTTTGTCTTTTTTTTTTCTTTTCAAATATAGTAAGAGTAAAGAAGCAGCTGAAGCTCATCCTCAGTTCTTTTCCATCAACTGTGACTGTTAATGACACATAACTCCTAAAATTGCTCACTTGGGAAACTAAATACCAGACAGGACGGAAAACATTCTTTAATACCACAGGTTGGTGATTTAATCTATGAAAGCACAATGTGGAGGAACATTAACTCTTTGAATTTGGTACACCACCGTTCACTATGCCCTTGTGAGCTATGTTGGACTCTGGCCAGGTGATTCAGATGACTGGAGCTTCACTTTACACTTTGCACTACACGCACACACACCTTTACCAGAGCTGTTAAAACAGCCTCAGGTGTATTCAGCCAGCTGCATCTTACTGACAGCAGACATGGCCTCAACCGGATGTCTGGAGAAATTGCTGCAACTCTGACATCATTGTCTCTTCCCACAAATACCAGATCCTCCATCATGTCCGCTCCTGCACCTGACCCCTGACAGGCACTTAGCAGGGCAGGGCAATGTGGAATCAATACCCAAATTATTCACACAGCGTGCAGAGGAAGTGTCCTTTTCAATTTAATGTGAAGTCATTTGTTATTGTAAAGAGAAGGTTACACCGTAGGCCAATCCAAGTTGTTTATCTATAACTGCCTGTGAATGCCGGTTAGGTTTAATCCCATCTGCTCAGCACATGGGTTTGAGAGGAAAAAGGTCTTCGCTCTTTACAATGACCAATTAAAAAGACATGTTTGTTCACCTGATACAATTTGTAATGGAAAACCTATCTACGCCTCAAGAAAACCCCTCATTCACTACTGTTACCAGCCACCCACCTGGATGATACCGCTGTGGCCCTTCCGTGCTTAGAAATTTCAGCGCGCTAAATAAAAACAGACGCCAGATGCTCTTTTTCTAAGGCTTCCCACACAAGTGTGTTTTTTAAGCTTGCCCCACTGGCACGACTGAGGAAGAAATATAGTTCATGCAAACTGCTGAATACCCATAACCTCTCTTGTGTGGATGCCATAGCCTGCAGCTCTCTTGATTATTGCTCTCCCAGTCAAATTCAGACATTCCAGAAAGTAGCAATGAGTGTGTTGTAAATAGAGAAAACATGCTTCGACAGGCTTCCTGTCTCATATTTTTTCGACAGTTTCTTTCTTTTACTTTTCTCTCTATTTTGACTTCTGTGTTGGTTTTTCCTACTCCAATGGCTTTATTAGTACTCTTGAGACCACAGATATTCGCTGTGAACTAAGCCAGTTTGGTTAAAAAAAATTTAGTGCAGTGAAATGTCCTTTTATAATTGAGCCAAGGCCTGAGCAGTTAGAGGGGACTGAAGACTAAGTGCTGCTTTCCCATAAGCTCTTTGTGCATGACCTAGGGTTTTTTTATGGAAGTTTACAGTCACAGCTGTCACAGATCTGTGGTTTGTCTGTCTGTGAGTATCAGATGGATGCAAACAAAGCTTCAGAAACAGTAAAAGTCACGACAGAAGAGAGGGACCCCATAGACTGGCAGTTGAGTGACAAATTAGATATACAGTACTTTCAAGTAGATGTTTGGCATGCTGCATAGTTTGTGCATCTTTGTCAGTCTCTTGGTACATATATGTAAGTCTTACAATGTGTTTTTTATATCTGTGTATGTGGTGGCATTTGATTGTGTGTGCTCATGAGCATGCATGCATACAATGCGTGTCTGTCTGTGTGCGAGTGTGTTTAGTCTACAGGCAGAGGAAAGGAGCTTGCGGTTTGACAAAGACGAATGGGAGAGTTTGTTCCTCTCCTGTGAACGGGCACATGACATCATCACTTCCATTTTCATGCTGTCGGCTGCCTGGTGGTCATTGTGCTCTGGGCATGCTCAGGCACTAAAATATATAATGAGTAGGATGCATGATTGGAAAACAGAGGGAGTGACAACAAGACAGAGCGAGATCGGGTGCAGTGGGTGATTAGATAGACGGTATGCCATTGTCACAGCATAGAGTAAGCTACTGTGGTATTACCAGAGTGTTAACTACATGTGCTACATCAGCTCAAAAATACGCTGAGCAGCAGTAACAGTGTCTTTGGTGGAGAGAAAATCATTATGTTGAGAATATAACGCACACTTGGAAGGGACAAAGAATGCTAAACAGACGCTGTGAATGCAAATGCAGTTGCTAATATCAGTATTAACTCAAAGGTCAAAACTTAACTCAATGCCAGTAATATTTATTAAAATTTTGCTTTATTGCTTACTAGAGTACAAACAGAATTGTATTAGACTACGCAGAAGGATTTGTTAAATCATTTAAATTTGCAATAACAAAATTTTTGGCTACTTTGGGGCAGCAGAAACAAATTGTGATTATAACACTGAAATATTATCATCTATTGAGTCAATATGGCTAACTTGTTAGCAAGCAGTTGCCTATATATATATATCCAGCAGACACGGAATAATGTTATCATTCAGTTGGAGTCATGTTTTTGGCCATCTGACTTATGTAAGTCCAATATTCCCTCCCCATAAAGCTCTTTTTTTTGTCTCTACCATCTCTTGAGGGAAATTTCTGGCTCTTTAGCAGCTAAATGCTCCACTATGTTCCGCAACTAGTCACAAAATTTGTCTCTGCAGTTTGGTGCTTGATGGGTAACGTACAGTTGGCTTTTAGAGCTCTTTTGCTGAAAACAGCTGTCAGCTGTGGCCAAAAACAATGCTGATGAGAGCAGTGAGGGTGAACAAAAACAGTAAAGTTGTGGACCGTAAAACCAAAACAATGAGCTGAAAGATGCCAAAATGCTCTGTAGAACTGAGGGGAGCTTGCAGATTTGAGTGATAATATTCTGTGGGTTTGTTACTAAAATTGCCACCTTTACATTACAGTCTTTTGAGCCATTGTTATTATGATATTTCTATTATTTCATACGATAAATACTGACTATAGCTCCTTTAAATACCATCAGGAAAATGAATTTGCATTGCTTAAATGTAAGAACGCTAATATTGCAAGCACTAAAAAAGATCTACAACCTGCCCCTAGTTTACAAGCAATTTTGTCTTTACTCCCATAATGTACAGCACCTCATAAATGGCATTTAACACCATCATATGACCATGTTCCCAGCAGAGGTAAAATCAACTCTAGGCCTACAGTGAATTTGTTACTGTCGTTTGAGTCTTATCACACTTCCTGTACTAACATTTCTCCTTGCTTTGGCTCACTAACATTTCCCGCCATATTCCTTTGATTAGAAGCACATCTGACTCCCATTAAAACTTCCACATGCAGATCCAGGGGTTGCTTTGGAGCTGGATGGAAAAGTTCTTTTTTTTGCTTCTTTCCTTATTTCCTTTTTTTTTTCATCAAACCAGAGGCCAACTTCTCCTTCAGGAGAGACAGCAATATGTGCCTCACAGTGAAGGTATAGATTTAGGGAATAAAGTGTCGAAGCAACTGTTTTCTCATTAACACTTTCCAATTTTAAGTGACACACTCCAGGCTTTTATCACTCAAAGCTGAACTTACCATCAAATGAGCAACTAAATGTTTCTGTAATTGTTTAACCAGTACCATATACGGGTATGGTTTCGAAAGACTGTTGGATGCTGTCTGCCTTTGGCCACACAATACAGTCCTCCGCCAAATGCCATTCAAAGCCTGGGAATTATGTCGAAACAGACGACAGTTCCACTGCACTTAAATTTCACAACTTCATTTTTCAACAGTTAAACGGGAAAGGAAAATGAAAAAGCAAAGAAAATAATGTTTTTGACAGTAGTGGACATGTGCTGACTGTGGCACAACCATAAGGCCAAAAAAGCAGCCATGGACAAAGAAGAGCTGCAGCCAAGTGGGCCACTGCCTGGCAAGGACAATAGGAAGTGATATGACTAATCCACGGATTCCAGGGAGGAAATGACACACTGTGGAAAGCCTCAGAGGCCTTGGATCCCACAGAACATCAGGCGATGTGGAGTCCACCCCTGAAGGAGAGGAAGTTATATCACAAAATGGGCACATATTCTAAGTCCTGTCTAACTGTCCTTCTGGCCAGCTTGACACTCTGACAGCAGTACAGTGTGTAACACAAGACATGAATTATGATGGACTGGAGACATGAGGACAACACATAATGTGGATTCAGTTGCCAGAGCTCTGCCTCTCCCTGTGTGTGTGTTTACTGTGAACCAATACAGTGTGTCATTGCCTCTATCATGGCTCTAGGAGGTGGCAATGTTGGTCTGTCTGAAATATCTCAACAACTATTGGATTGCCATGCAGTTGGGTCCAGACATCCATGGTTGATGACATATCCTACTGACTTTTGTGATTCCTTAACTTCTCCTCTAGTGCCATCATTCGGTCAAAATTTCAAAATTGGGCATGCTAACATGCTAAAGTAGAACATGGTTAACATTACATCTGAGCGTTTTAGCATGCTGACGTTAGCATTTAGTTCAAAGCACCACTGTGCCTAACACATAGCAGCTAGCATGGCTGTAGACTCCTGGCAATGCAGAAAAGGCTGTGACACACCATGTAGGAAAAAAACAGTCAGTCAGTCATTTTCTACCGCTTGTTCCCGTTCGGGGTCGCGGGTGACTGGAGCCTATCCCAGTTAGGAAAAAACAGTTTACAGAAAATATTAATCATTAGTTGACTGAAAAGTACAATATGAAAAATCCAAATAATTTTACAGGCTTTTTTTTGGTGTCTGGTCAAAGGTTTCTGAAGGTGGCAGGGTTGGTAGGGGCTGCAATGGGGGGCCTTGGACTCACAACCTCAATATTTCAAAATGATTACATACAGTACACTCCATATGTACACATGTGCACGCATCATAAAGCCTGAGATGAATCTGTGTTTGTTCTTAATATGAACAGTTCATTTAATAGATCCAAACAGAAGTCTTGAAACATTTTGACTTCAGTCTTGATTGAGCAAAGTGCAGAACACCATATGGGATGTATTACCATTCACGCCCTATTTCATATTGGCTACCAACCCCTCTATATCATAGCAGATTCATGGCACTGACAGGCCAGTTCTTTCAGGTCATGCACCCCTGCCACAACAACTCAAGCATGTTGTAATTTGAGCCCGTCGCCAGGAATTAATTGTCTGCTTTTTTGCCAGAAAACATAAATCAGTTGTCTGCATCCTTTCAGTGTCAGCCCCCTTTTGCAGAGGCAGCACGGCCTGTGCACTTCTGACAATTATAACGCTGGGTGGGCCATAACCAACCATGAAATCAGCCATTCAGGATGCTCAGACAACATAGGGAGGTGAAGTTGAAAACTTTCACTCCATTCAGAGCAAGTGAAATATAATACAGATGGGAAATAGCAAAAGGAAAAATTACTCAACATTTGATATTAATTTTCCCAGTTATCAATCCTTTTCGTTGATTACATTTCATTTTAGCGTACTCAAAATTAAAACAAGGTGTCTGATAACATCTGGACACATAATCAATAGCAACATGTAGTGAATGAGTTCGACATTAATAATAATGTCGGACTGATTGCTTGTTTTCACAAGTTCCTATTTCCTGCATGTCTGGTTCTTTTCTAGGATTAGCTAAGTGTTCGCAAGGTCCAACTAAAACAAAGATGACGCTGGTAGCTCGAGCACTGCCCCAGACCACCATCCAATCTATCTGCTGATCTTAGCCTAGATCCTGTCCAGACAATACCCGGCTTCCCCATGTTGCACCAATAAAAACACATGCCATTATATGGCAACCGCGTGAGAGGCCTGGAGATGAAAAAACAAGGAGAAAGGAGAGGGAAGGTGACAGAGAGAGTAAAGTAAGGAGAAAGACAGAAATACCAGGATAAGCTGTTGTTGCTGAGAAGCCAAATTCATCAAATGAAGATAAGCATTTGTGTAGTCTATTTCAACCATCCTCTCCGCCTTTGTTTAGTCTTTTGTAGTGTTCTCATACCCATGACTCTGGTGACTGCATTGCTTCTACTCTCCAGTGGTCTCAAAGAAAACCCTTTCAGTGGGATGGAGAGCAGTCCCCAGTCGTTGGTACTGTGCAGACCAGTGCTCTGATGAACTAAAGGGACAGGGGCTGCTGGTCGGGGGCAGTGAACTCGGTCCTCCCCTGGTGCTCTCTGACAGTCTATAATCCATTTATGTTGAGTCCTGGCAGAGAATCTGAGGTCTGACAAAGCCCAGCTCTGTCTCTGTGATCCAGCCCACTGAGTTTTAAGCTTTTGCAGATGTGTGGAGAAAGTGGGCATGGAGCAGGCCCAGGCTGGGATGGCTGACTAACTGGACGCAGGGTGCTAAATCGGCCTTTCAACAACAGTCTGATGAATCCTTCTCGTCTGCTTCCCGTCTCTCTGCAGAGCAAGCTCTGAGCTAACTAACACACAATGAACTCAGACAGCCAGGGCCTGGTGGGTATTTCCAAAAGTGATATGGCAGAATTTGGATTTGAGGATATCTGAGCCTTATTCTTTTTTGTTGTGCACAGGGCAGGCAGCCAAGTGTCTTATCAGCCCGATGTTTTATTTTCTTGGTTTCTGTACCGATGCTCTACAGAAGGAGAGGAGGGCCCGATGAGGAATGTAATTTTCTTTTTCCCTTAAGATCACTCAAGAGTGATTGTCACAGTTTTTCCATCAAACAAACCACTGGAAAATCTGGAAAAATGTAACATTTCTCTGATCAGACAAGTCATAGCAGGCTTTACGCCAAAAATGATACGGAGGACATCAAAGCCGACAGGCGAAGTTGACTTTGATGAGGGGCAGTACATCTAGATTATGTCATGCCAGCTGAATACAAAAAGATTTATTCAACATGATGCTGAAACAGATGTCAGCAGTGTGCGTTGCCATGTGAATGCCCTTTTGTTTCCTTTTCGAGTCAAGAAAATGAGTTACGGGGCTGTTATGGTGAAATCCACATCCAGCTCCCCCCTCCCCTCAGAGAGCAAAGACTTTGCTCTCTGATCAAGGCCAAAATGCAAACCTAGAAAGACAAGGCACATCGTGAATCTATAAAAAGTTGAAGGGATGAAAACAGCATCCTCTAGTGTACTACTGTACAATCATGCCAATCAGAGATACATGAAATACAAAATAATTGTTTTTAATTATAATTATATAAGCTGCATCCATGAGCCAAGATACACACCTACTACAATGGAAGGTTATTTATTTGTGACAGCGTGCAGGGGTGAGTTGAGGTGATGGATGAATGTATGACACTAATTCAATTTGGACAGGATAGACAAAGGGTGTGTAGGTAAAAACCAGGATGTTATACTGTGGGTGTGTGTGTAGCGAGATGGAGTGCATGAGGATGTGGTGATTGGCTGCAATAAAATAGGTGTGGGTTAGGTGTGAGAGCAGCACTTTCCCTGTGTCATTTCCTGGCCACCTGTTTGCCAGCGAGCATGAATAGGAAAGTATTGTGCTTCTTTACGTTAGCATCCCCGTTAACACCCTTTCCTCCACCCCTCCTCCTCCTCCTCCTCCTCCTCCTCCTCCTCCTCTCAGTCTAGCACAGACTAGGTCGGACTCCATTTGAGAAAAACAGTAACCCACTAGTCATTCTGCCAAACATTTCCTGAGAAACGGAGCACAGTTTAAAATGTGTGGCCTGTATTTTCAGACTTTCGGCTGGGTCCGGCGTGTCTCATAACCCTAATATTTCATGCAGACCATAAATAGTTGGGGAATGAATGTGGAGGAAGTCACTAGAGGACTTGAGGTTTATCAGAAGTTCAGGAGCCAATAAAAAATCACAGCTGGATGCCTAAAAGGAAAATCTAATTCAACTGTACTTGCTGTTTTAAAGGAATACTTTGAAATGTCTGGAAATATGCTTATTTGCTTTCTTGCTGAGAATTAGATTAGAAGATCGATACCACTCTTATGTCTGTCCGTCCAGTTTGAAACTACAGCCAGAGGCTGGTTAGCTTAGCTTAGCATATAAACTAGAAACATCTAGCCTGGTTTTGTCTGAAGGTAACAAAATCCACCTACAAGCACCTCTAAAACTCACCAAGTGACACGTATCTCGTTTGTTTAACCAGCACAAAAACAAAGACAATTTTAAAGGGGGTTATATGCAGGACTGTTTCATTTTTTAAATAAACAAGATATGAAGTGTAAGTTAGTGAGTGTTAAGAGGTGTGGTAAGGTAGACTTTGTTACCTTCTGACAGAACCAGGCTAGCCGTTTCCCCTGTTTCCAGTGTTTATGCTAAGCTGAGCTAAGTGGCTGTGGCGTCGTATTTAGCAAGAAATGAGAGGGGTATCGATCGTGTCATCTAACTCGCTACAAGAAAGCATTAAAGAGTATTTCCCAAAATCTCAAATTATTCCTTTAAACGATTTTGGATATTCCTTTGTGCAAAGAGCTTGAGAGTGTCACACAACAAAAAAACTAAATGCGTACTAAATGCAGGCAATGTGAGAAATCAAGTCAAAACAAGACTGAAAACCCACACCAGGCAACAAAACAATGTTATTATTGTCTGTAGAATCAAAGAAAGGATAGGAGCATTTCTTCTGGGATTAAATCCATACCAGCATTCTGCTTCCTGAATCTGAGTCAGTAACCATCGTGTGTGCTTTTCAATTGCAAGTCTAATTACTGGTTGCAGCCAGGGTTAACTAACAGTTTGGGTTCTACCATATTTCCCCTCATAAACCTTTAGTAATGTAAGGCGACACCACACGGCCCGTTAAAACAAGTGGAGAAAAAGTATGTGACATATACGTCTTTTTGTAGAAACTGCACACCCATAGGTTGCAGAGGTCGAAGAACACATTCCAAGAAGGAGCGGGTTCAGCTCAGGTGATTTAACTGCAAAGCTAAGATCATGTAGCTGAATGTAATGCTGTCTTTTCTTTCTGACTAGCAAGGTACTAATGCCAGGATACAATGTTTAACAGAACATCCACTATAGAAAAAAAAACCCCATTATTGGTGTGTAAGATCGTCTATACAGAAAGTCTCCAGGCTGTCAAGTATTCCTGTGCAGAATAAACAATCATGTAATTATAAAAGTGAATGAAAAAATAATGACCTCAAGTAACTTCTTTGGCAATGCAGTGTTGTTTGTAAACTCATCGGGTATTGATATAACAGCCAAGTAAGTTATGAGAGTATCCCTGGAGACACATCCAAATATAAACAGCCTGAAATATGCGCTT
Source organism: Coreoperca whiteheadi (assembly GCA_011952105.1). NCBI lineage: Eukaryota > Metazoa > Chordata > Actinopteri > Centrarchiformes > Sinipercidae > Coreoperca > Coreoperca whiteheadi. The sequence continues at coordinate 11,202,290 of CM022490.1, forward strand.
GCCAATCTAGCCAGCGGCAGCCATCTGGGCCTATCCAGTTACAGTGCTGAATAAAAAAAAACGAGAAAATAAATAGCTAGCAGTACCAAGTTCCTGTTCAGGCTGACTCAGGAAAACCACCTTCTCCTGTTCCAGCCCACAGGTGATCAAGCCAGTGTAAAAGCTTGCTAATAAATTCAGCACCACAGTCCCTGAGGTGTCTGGGATTTGGGGGTCTTGATTGAGGGGATGTTTGACCTTCTGGTTGGAGCTCTCTGCATCCAGAGGGCTGTATAAAGCGCTAAAAAGTCGTGCCTGGGTTTCAGTTTCGTGACCCAGTTAAAGGCTATATGCTGGCAAACGTGCCCGAAAGGTTTTCTCCTCTGGCAGCAAAACCTGGTTTGCTCGACTCCTGGTCTGTCAAGCTTAGCAACGGCACTCTCATTTCTACTCCCCTCTAATTAGGGCCTGGACCAGGAGGAGAGAAAGAAGGAGGGATGGACAAATGGAAAGATGGCCACAGAAATAAAGAAAAGGAGAAGAAAGTAAAGAGTAAGTAAAAGCAGTAAAAGCTGCGAGTAAGAGGGAGAAAATGAAAATACATGGGGAGACGTGAGAGATGTAGATGATTTTTATCGCGTCAGAAGGAGAAGGAATGCTTTGTTTAGGTTTTCATGAGGTCGTGTTATGATAACCCTCAGCATGAAAATATTTAGGAACTCAGTGAAGTGAGGGAAAAAAAGGCCCTTAATAACACATCATGTTGGACATTTGCCAGCATAAGTTCCTGCTAATAATGTTGTGCAAGCTACACCAGAAACATGAAGTCACTGCAGTCCTAAGGCTTACACCCACATGTTGTTTTACTCATACTCATTTAAAGGAATATCTCAACAGCAACACAACATTCTCCACATGACTCTAATCTGTATGAAACTACACCTCGGAGGTGGTCCCCCTTTCAACATTGAGCGGACAGCGAGTTTTTTAACACTGAACAGAGTGATGTTGATCCAGGGCGGAACGTGTTGCTCTTGCTTCAGGGTGAACAAGGTCAAGTACTCAGGGGTCAAGCTCATCCATCCTCTGGCAAATGGAAAGATGTCAGGGATGTATTACTACTGCACGGCCTGGAGTGCTGTCCCATATCTGTAGCTGTGGGTGAGCTGCTGCGTGTAGTTAGCACAGACTTTCCACTTCGCTGCCCTGCTAATGCTGATATTATTGTAGATCGGATGTTGCCCACTGACAACCATTAGCATCTTGTTTGAACACAAATGGGAAGGAGACGCATTTAAATTTAAATCTGTGGCTGAAGAAGAGAGATCGTATGAGGAGTCCATGTTGCTAAGTCTCAACCATTATCAGAGGATGTTACACAGGAAAGGAGTGACAGATGCTTCAGATTGGTCCCAGACCAAAATATTCCCCTCCTTTGAAGAGATATTTTATTCGCCCCGGACCCCTCTCTCCCTCCCCGTCCTTGATCTTCATTATTCCTTCTTCCACCCTGCGACCAGGCTGAGCCACTTGTACTGTGCTGCAATATCACCATCCACTAAGCAATGTCAGACATATTATATAAAACCAGATTTATATTAAGTTGTTGCTGTCAGTGTAAGTTTTAAAAACTGGATTATGTTATTAATAATGGAGGAGGGGGTTAGGTTGTCTTAGATAAAGTCGCTGTGGCCAAAGTCAGCGGATTGGCAACGAGATTATCTTTCCCACGTAGGCAGGAAATCAGATCTGTGAGCCCCATCAACAGGATATTAAAGAGGACAACATGGTTTAAACAAAAGCCAACAAACCCCGGTCTATCCAGATCCTCCCAGCAGCAATTTCACCCAGCGACAAGGCCTGGCAATGCTTGAGGACGTCCTTACAGTGAAACACTCCTCAGTCTAGTCTGTATAAACAGCAGCCAGAGCACTCAGACAGCAGACATCCTTGTGTAAATAATAAATGTTTGGAAATTTCTGCTGCGTGAATGTAGGGCCCATCCTTCTGTCAGGCTTATCAGGGCTCTTTTCATTTATATCTCTGTTTCTGTATATGAAAAGACCCAGTTAATACACCCTTGTAGATTTTATATAAGCTCAAAATGGAAGGGGTTTATCCAACCAGAGAACAATCTGTCCCACACTACAAAATGTTTTCAATTCAAATACTGTGTCAGAGAGTTCCCCTAGGTACATTCATACATGTGATTATAAAATGCCCATTATAGTCCAGAGGAGCATCTACTTTGTGTTACAGTATTAACACACAAAACCTTTGCGTTTAACATTCGTTGTAAAGTTAAAATACTGCAGAATCAAATTTGAATGAAAACCTAGTTTTCTAACCTTACAATTGGCCTTTTCTAATCACAAAAACTGTATGTCATCATGATCACATTATATGTTCCTTTTTTATTGTTATAACAGGGATGGCAAAGTATTATCTGTCTCAAATTCCTTGGGCATGACTGAAATTTGTAACTTAGCCCTCTGTTCTCTGCCGACAGTCCCTGTGGGATCTTGAGTCTGACTCTGTGTTCACATCTGAGCTTGAGTATCTATAAAACAGACCGTGTTCACATTAATTCAGTGGGTACGGGTTTAGAATTAGTAGTGTGCATGTGGAAATAAAGATCACTTTGGAATTATTAATCAGTACTGAAACAAAATACAACCCTCTACATCTGTGGCTGCATCAGCTGCAACACGTTCTTATTTAATGAAACCTCACACTCCGAATGAGTTTGGCAAACAAAATCTGTAAGAATCATACCATATGCTGTATGTAATAAAATGTGAAATGATATGCTTTATATACAAACATACAGTACTTGTAGGTTTTGTCTTGCATGATCATGGTCACTTTACAGTAGATTTTGTACAATCTTACATTCATACCATATATTTTTGCATATTGTAGTTCAGACACAAATATGTCTTCTGCCTCAGCTTGCACATGCAGTCATCTAAACAGACTTCCAATAAAGGCTGAAGTCTTTACTGGAAGGTATTTTGAAACTGAAAACAGTATTGGACAACAAACTCAGTGATTACAAATAGGAAAAAGATTAACGTTAAATACCATAGACAACTGTTCAAAGGTGTTATAGCAATACATCTGTACAGTAAAAGCGAAACTGGAACCACAAAACTAGGCTAACTTTTAAATTAATTAACGTTACATCGTCCCTCATGTCAGGAACAAACACCAGTGAAAGGTCAACATTATGTTCTCACAGGAAGTACAGGACAGTAATTAATCTAGTAACGTTAAGTATTCATATAGAGTCCACAAGAGTAAAATACATAAAGTTAGCCAAACAGTGAAATTAACAGTTATTTTGAATTTTGTGTTCAGACAGGCTAGCATGGTTAGCAGTAAACCGATCACAGGAAATTAACAAAACACAAATCAACAATCAGAAACCGGCTATAATAATAAAATATAAAAATCTGTTTTCTCCAACTGCAGTGGACTCAAAGTTCCATCTGCAGGGGAATTTTTATTGTCCTCTAGCCTTTTAAGGGCGTCTCCAGCATATGAAATGTACCACTGATAGAGTCTACAGCAAATCCACATCTACAGTTTGACATTTCATATTCCTGCATTATAAATCAAATGAAGCTCTCATTGATTCCCTACATTGATTTAACTTAGTCTCTCCTGGGTGAGATACGGCACTGCTCAGTGATAGGAACTTGTGTGCATATACTGGATGTGGATGTACAGTATCTGCGGTGTGGTGGTGGGTCATGTTGGGCTGGGCTTCTGTGGGTTTGGCTGAACGCCCTGAGATGGCTCTGTCTTCAACATCTATCTACACATTCTCAGCTGCCAGCACACTATCAGCAAGACCTAATGGGGCTTAGCTGCCCAAGAAGCCTCCGGCTATACGTCCACAGTAAGACAACAATAGTGCTTCTATTACAAGTGCTGCCCTAACTGAAATCCTTTATTTATTGAACGTGCATTATTGCTTGCGTGTGGCTGAATTTCTTCGGGGCATGTAATTCATTTTGGCAATTAATGAACCTTGTTTTGTTGGACACTTGTAGACCTCAGAGGATTATCTTGTGCTGGGCATCAATGAATTAAGATCTTAGTGTGGCAGGTGCAGGGATGCATGACTCTTTTCTATAAATGTCATGGGAACTCAAGCTCTGCCCTGTTTGCTGACATAAAGGTGTCATTCGCGCTCCAGGTCGAAAATTCAGGCCTATGTGACTATGGCAAGCTCAAGATGATCATCAAGGTGTCAGTACAACTCAGCACACACGCTAGTGAAAATTGCCTCTTGTTAAATTTGTGAAAAACACTTATTTGCTTCTTACAGGGAGTTACATGAGAAGACTGAGACCACTTTCATATCTGTAGCTACTCTAAATTTGAAGTTATAGGCAGCAACTGGTAAGCTTAGCTCAGCTGGCTCTGTCCAAAGGTAAAAAAAAAAATAGTTTGCAGTCTTTATGCTAAGCTAAGCTAATCAACTGCTTGCTCTTTCGGCATAAAGCAAATTAGCATAATTGCCCAAAATGCAGTCCCATTTGTGAGCTCAGCAGTCCGTACATTCCCTACACAAACCTTAGGGGTTAGATCAAAATGTCATTACCTAGCAGCAGATTACATCTTTCAAGGTATTTTTGTGATCTCACAGAAATCTTTGCACAAAATGATAAAATGTCTGTCCATCCAAAACCGTATTCTTTGCTGCTCAGCCCACGCAGTGGCCGGGCCAATCTGTAGAAATATTGGATTTAAACGTTGGCTTCGCACCTGGCAAACATTTGATCTCTTCACGCAGACAGAAGACATCTGTGGGATCACAAAAATGGAGATGACGGTTGAAAAAATTGCGTTTTTACATCTCTCCTAAGGTTTGAGCAGAGAACACTATGTGGCCGAATCGTGGAATAACGTAGGCCCTACAGAATAGCATACGGTCAAAAATGGGGCTAAACCAAATGTCAAACTATTCCTTTAAGGGTATTCTTCCCTTCAATAAACTAAACTAATCCTAATGGTCTGCTTTCATTTCTACTCTGGTCTTTCCATTGAGAGGGAAGATGCCGCCCAAACAGCAGCCTTTCAGCCCTCCGGAGGATTTGCTGGTTCCCCTGAGGCCCCAAGTGGCACTGGACTTGACTTGGGGTGCTGACGCACTTGTGCCCTTACACACATTATGCACCCGGTGAGCAATTGAGCAAATAATGAATGAAAGCACAGAGCACAGGCCTGCAGTCTATGTCTCTAACAGGGGGGCTCAGAGGGAGTGGGGAGGGTCAGCTGCTTTCTCAGAGCGATCTTTTTCAACCAGGCATCCAAAGTCAACATTCCAACTAACCTTCAGCCATCAGAATGCAGACAGAGAATGAAAGCAAGAGGAAATGAAGGGAGATGGAGAGAAAATGACAAAAAGAGTATCGTGGAGAAGGAGGAGTTTTTTTTCCTCCTGAAAAGCTAAGGTTTCACAGGTTTGGCTACCCCAGCTTTGGAAGCCTACAGTTTTTCATCTGGGTAGACATCATCAATTACCTCTAATTAACCACATGATGGTCTGGTGAGCAGAAAATGAAGGAGGCGATTAATCTCTCAGAGCACCTCCAGGCCAACTGCTCAACCTAAAAAAGCGAGATGTGAACAAAAAGAGCTCTTGGGTCGTCTTAGGCTTCTCCTCAACGTGCCCAGAAACAGGACATGTCCAAACTATTCTTGTCCTCAACCAGGGGGATCTAGAGACTACTCAGAGGATTATATTGGCAATAGATCTAATGAAGAAAGCACACCTCATGCATATACAGTAGGCAGTGTACAGTTGATCTGTGAGAGGGATAATACATAGAGAAATGATAGTCACGCAGGCTACTAGATGCCATCTTTTTATTACATAGAGGGAATTTACTGCCTCTGTTGAGGTGTAACTTTTCTCCTCTTTTGCTCGCTTGTGTCATGGTTCCTCTGTGGGTGAGTTACTGGCAGTTTCGGGCGATGACGTAATTGTGGAAAGGTCCCGGGGGCAGTCAAACTTGTAATTCAGATGAGAAATTTTTCTTCTGGTCAAGGCTGGCCGGGTCTGTCTTTATAAATAAAGATGTTAGTCTTCAAAAGAGGAAAAACAGAGGAAGAGGAAAGGAGAGGCATGAAAGTCCTTTGCTAACCCTCTTACTTGCGCACAACATTGTTGGAACACCCTGATATTAATTTCTAATCCCCATAACATGGTCAGAGGTCAAATTTCTGTGCTGTTTACAGTATGAGGTTCTACAAATAAGAACATGCTGATGCCGAGTATGAAATAACTCGAGTCTTGATCCAGGAAAATATCCTGACCAAAAGAATCCAGAATTTGTCTTCCAGACGGTGTTTTTGGGGCTCGTTCAAAGTGTTCATGAGTCAGTTATAAGGTTTCTGCATAAATCTCCACTGCCATATGCAATTTAGTCCTTTTCGATCACTGTCTCCTCTCTTTATCTAAATTAAAGTATGGCCATGCCAATGTATATACAAATTTAGCATAGCAAGTGTTTATCTTTTTTAATAAAATATGATATTGCCAGCAGAACAGCAGCCTCCCAGCAAGTGCAGGTACACTACACCACTGCTATGCACTGGAAGTCGGCTACTGCTATTATCAGCTGTGCTTGAAGTGGAAGTCTGGCCTGTTTCAGCGGTACGGACTCGCCCCATGTGTGCTTTATTACCTCATCTTCAGGGGTGATTTATGGCTCTCACACAGGCCACTCTTCTGAGCTGTTTATATCCACTGAAGATAAAAGAAAATCATGGCTTTATTACTCAGATGGAGTGGGTCTGTTTGTACACCAGACGGGGCTTCGTTGGACAGCTGCAACAGGCCCGCATCACACATATCTGATCTGCCTTTTCAGAGGCAATAAACTGTCCCATGTGTGCAAAGCATCACTGAAACAGGACTGATAAGTGTTAAATACAAAATGGTATCTGTTGAAACACAAATTCCATTACTGTCTACTCCTAATGTTGACAAGCCCTTTTATTTTGTTGACAAGACATTTTATGCTCATGACTCACATCCTTTAAAAAAAAGAAGAAGAAAAAAACTCATCCAGCTTTGCTTGGGTTATTATTCAAATGTTTCTGTCTGGATCAGACGGCCTTGTGTCTTCTCGGTCAAACATTACTATAATCAGATGCACTGTTTCAGCTTGTGGGGTAATTCAAGATCACAGTAAACGCATGTCCCTGTATGATCTCTTATGTCTTCACAAAGCCATCTCCCATGCAACTGCTGTTTAAAAACTGCTTTGCCTGTCGCGCCATCCTGTGGTGAGAATGAATACACCACAAAGCACAGAGGAGTCATGTGATTCAGAGAGCAATGATACATGAAAATACTTTCAACTGCTTTTATAGTCAAATCAGCCCCTAGACAAAAAAAAAAGTCCAGAGGTCTGTTAAAGTATCACATTATTTTATTAGCCGGTTCAGAGGATTAACTGTGTTTGTTGTAAGGCTCTGTTTTACTAACACACTTGAGACCAACAATGACAGCAGCTTACGATACACACCGACAAAGTCGGTGAATCCTACAAACCAAAACGATACATTTTTAAATCAGAAAAAAATTATAGTGTCTCAGTACATTTAAATGAACACTTTGCACTAATTTACAGAGCTTCTTATACATCCCCTTCATAGTTCCAGTGAAGGTTTGACTTCAGACAAGAGTAAAAGTATGGGCAGGTATCACCTTTAACCCAAGAACCTTTCTGATAAGAAAATACAGGATCAGTAACTGCGATGACATTGTCTAAGTTGTGCGATATTTACTATAGTTGAAGCATGCGAATTAATACGATATTGTCTGCAGAAAAGGATGTTGACAAGGATACATACGCTAAAAGCACAGTGGTGTGTGCTGCACATTTGGGAATTGTTCGGATTGTTCTCAATTATGATTTGTAATTCTGCTCATCGACTTCAGTCATTTATTCTCTACAGTGTCTAACATCATGGTGTTATATTAAATTATTAACGCCCAATATTCCACGCAAAAAATCCACAGCTAATACATTTAAGACAAAACATACTTTGCGTGGAGACAGAGGCTGGGAGTAATTATACGTATATATAACGGTTCCGTTTCCTAAAAGTAACCTCACACTAAAAGTGTTTTTTTTACCAATAGATGATATAGTGTTAAAGCTGTGGAGGATGATGCGGTGAAATCAAGTATACCGTGGTATATATGGGTACTGCATTTAGCAACATTAAAACAAACAAAATAAACCAAATAAATCATTAAGAAAAGTTAAACCCGATGCACTTCCCAAATGCATGTTTCAGTTAGCCTGCAGTCAGCCATGGTTTCATAAACTTTTATAAATTGGGCTATCATGCGATCACTGTATGTTCCACCATGTATCTGATGACGCAACTTTAGCTAAAAGAAAAACAACAACTCTGAAACAACTGTATGCCAAGTACATCTCTAATAGTTCCTACATATCAATAAGCAGGATAAGAAATCATTTGAAAATTAAATGAATCCCATAGTTTAAAGAAACCCAACACTAGGACTGTTTGATGGTAAACGGAGTTTTCATGTTCAGGGAGCGAGTGGTCCCAGCCTCAGCTCTACATGGTGCGTGAGCCAAATGGCCTCAGTGGTGGTGTCGGCTCCCTCCTCGCTTGGCCTGATGGGAGCTGTGAGGTTGCGGAAGTCGTGTCGGATCTTAAATGAAACGGTGACGTCGGCATCCTCTTCTTTCTGAGGGATCACTTTGATGAAGAAACCAATCTTGTTGGATTTCCTGAAGGCAACAACACTGTGGAAAAGACAGAGGGATCAGGTTAAGAGTTACCATACGCTATTAATTCTTTGTGTGTGTGTGTGTGTGTGTGTGTGCGAGCGCGTTGACTTACTCTGGGTCATCCTGGAAGTCCTGGGGTTCAGCCAGTTCATCGTACTCAGCGGCAGCATCCTTTCCTGCCAATACCAGTTCCTTGCTGGGTACTATAATCTAAAATAACAGAACATTTAAAAACATAATTCCAACATTCAGTGACTTTCAGACAATTGGATTAGTCAACCTAGACTTGAAATGTCTTTTCTGTTTCGTAGTGAATTAATCATTTCAAAAATGTTGACAGGTCCAAAATGAATGTGCTGTTTCTCTCTGTGCATCAGAACATCAGTAACCCATACAATTACAGTTCTGCATATTTAAACAAAACAAACAACTCCCGCAGTCAGTGGCCCGCCCGGGCCAGTGACTGGTCAGCTTATGACAACATGGTCGGAGTGGATGTGGGGTCCCAATATAGTACCGATGTGTCGAAGGTACATTTCTGAACCACTGTGCTCATTATGGTGTTTGAACCCTAAACGTGACTGTTACTGAAGGTGTCATCTCATTTAGCAGTCTAACGTTAGCCCTATTATGAGACACTTTGCTAAGGTAATTGTGGCTAGCTCGCCACGTAGCCAGCTGCGTTGAGCTCAACAGCTACGGTACTCACGTTGATATATAATTCTGAAAATACTGACATGATCATACAGTCGTCCTTTCTCCCTGTGGCCATTGTTGCTGTGTATCGCGCTGATTTTTATAACCCGCTGCGACAAGAAAACACTTTGACTAATGTTAGGTCAACACTACGCTAACGTCATCCTTTACTGTAGCTGTCTGTCTAATGTCGAGCGCTGTGGGTTTTAATAGCATCCCTACAATGTACTGTACTCTTTGAATGGATTATAAAAAGACACTCATAATTGTGTCATGTGTGAGTGGGGAAAAAAAAAGTTTGGATCAGTGATCCATGGAATTTGGATCACATTTATGTATAAAATGAATATACTGTACCCTTGACGTCATCAGCAAACAAATGTTCAGATGAAACACAACACATATATGTGTAAGAGGTGAACGAAGCCAGTATTGGAAAGAGCTGGTTGATGAAATCATGCAAGCAGGGCTTGCTGCAGTTTGTACTGCCCTCCAGGTGTTTGAATATCAGATGAAGCAGAATGACAGGACTGCACACTCTGTTTGGCCTTAATGTGAATGGAAATGGGTCATGCAGATGCTCTGTTTCCTTACCCAGTCTGGCCCATGACTTCAACACTAAAGAGGCCAAGGCAAACAGCCTGTAGTCACTGAGAGCCTCGCAGCAGCAGCTGGCAAGAGGCAGCTCAGTAGACCATTTACCAGAGGACACTGCACTCTTAGCTGTGCGGCGTGACAGCTGGAGTTAGAAATGGGACAAAACTGCTCTGCATATGAGGTGATGACGAGGCTACCAATTCCATAGGAACAGGCGGTACGAAGGAGCCGACCCCCCTGCACTCTCTGAAGCTGGCTAGTAAGATTGCGGGTTTGATAGAATGTGCAATATTTCAGAACCGGCAGGTGCAGGCATCTGTTTTTAAGCCACGATACTCTTTTCTGCAGTTAAAGGGTCATTCACTGTTTGGCCACCATGTGGGGCAGAAGCACTCCCAAACAAGTTGGTAGACACACAGCCCTGACATATCATTGCCTTAAAAAGTGGTTTTGGTGAACAGTTGTGTATCTTCCAGGCAAACTGAAACTAAATGATCAGCCCACTGAACAGTTTCTGACCACCTAACAAATTTAAGACCAATGTTCACTGGCCTTTAAGCTCAGTCTTTGTAACCACAAAGAATTTTCTACATGTTTGTCACGAGAGACCCTTCAGATTTAACACATTCTTTAGAATCTAAAAAATGTGTTAAATCTGAAAGCTTGAAGCGTAAATAATAATCTTCAGTTTAGATTCAGCATTAACATACATAAATATTGATTATTTAAGCCCCTTGTTATCCTGCGTAAAAGTCAATAAAAAGGCAGGAATTACACCATTACTGTTAAAATCAGTGTCAATGTTTGGTAAAACAGTAATGAGTATTTTCGCAATGGCCGCTACTTGAAACTGTTTGATAGTTTTTGTGACTACAGTTTCTTTCAACAAATAAAATGGAGAAAGTACCTTAGCAGTGCTGTTGATGTCATCAGGATCTTCCTCCTCACAAGAAGTCAATGTCACGTGGGTGACGGTCTCCACTGGGTTGGTCAGGGTCAGCAGCACTTGGCTCTCCTAAATAGACAGGATGTGGGAAAAGACAAAAGGTTTAACCCAAATTACCTTTCAAAAGCTGGCTCAGTTCACCTAGAAAAAGGTAATGCAGTGCAGCTCTGGTCTTCTTTTAATCGTCTTCTTTAGCTGCTGGTAAGTTAGCGAGGTTTCAGTGCAGTGTACAGTCATTGAAAACACTACGAAGGTGAATACTTGGTTTTAACAGCAAATTACAGATTATGGACAAGATGACTAAAACATGTAACAGATATATTCAACATGCCAGAACCAGCGCACACACTGACCTTCATGTACCGGAGGTTTGGAATGGACATAATTCTCACTTCAGGGATGTAACTCCTGCGGGAGGAATAGGCAGAAGGCCAATCAATAAACTGTAACACTCAAACACACTTGACAGTGTTCCACACACCATTCAAAACCCATCCCTTAAAAGCTGAGAGTTGAGCTTCGGTGGTGCCAGTTAAAACGCAACCATTCACGAACAAACTCCTGAGAACGTCAGCATGCTATTTGTACAGTAATGGGTGACCCCAAAACAGTCAATAGGATTTATTTTCCAGAACACAATTGTGTACAACTTCTGGTTATTTTCATTTCAAAATAACAACATATGTTTTAAGATTGGGCTTCTTTTGCATGAATAATTTCCTGAACATGTGCTTATAGTTGCACATTTTATTTTTGGACCATAATCTAATTAAACTACATCAGGCTTCAGGCTGACTTATATTTTTCATTAGTTTAAAAAAAAAAAAGGAAAAAAAAGAAAAGAAAAAAGTCATTATGAAAACACGTTTAGGACAGAATCTGATGACCAATACTCACACAGCCACCAGCTGAATTTTAAACTTGATTGAAGTGGGATTAAACTCTGGCTTGCTCAAGTTGTGCTCACATTTCTGAAGGAGGAAATTAAATTAAAAAAGATGATCTACATGTGATGTACACAAAAGCAACAGCCTTTGATTGATACAGGAGAGTAAAAGCGTGTAAAAGTGGTACTGACCCTGCAGCGCAGTGAGCGCTTCATCAGGAGGTGTTTGTGTCTGGGGTGGAGCTGAGACGCCCCCGCAGGCTGGAAGTCAGGCTGCAGAAGCCGCTGGCGCAGCGTGGTCACTGGGAGGACACAACAAAACTCTCATTCAACTCTGCCTCAGTTAGAGACACAAAAATTATCATTGTTGTTTAGTGAGTTCCAAACAAACTCTTACCCTCTGGTAAGCTGATGGGCCTTGTATAACAGTCTTCAGGCAGGGGTTCCACTTCATCAAGGGCCTGGGCAGGTTCGATGGTGATCTCCTTCTGGTCCTCGCCCTCTTTAAGGCTAGTGAAGATACACAAATAGTGCGATCAACAATCTGTATGTCTTATAGTGAGGACGTTAAACTGAAAGCTGACTACACTCTAAAGAATGGTGAGATTTTCTAATGTTTACACCACTCAGACCACATACACAGTACAACAAATGTACTAGTAGTACAGGTGGTTTGGGAAGTTTTAGCACATTAACTATAAATAACCTACGTATATGTTACATTGCCACTGAGCATCATTATTACTATTATATTTTTTTTTTGTCAAAGTTACATTAAAGTTGCATGGCTATGCATTGGGAAAAGCTACTGGCTACTGAACGGCAGCCTTTTGAAACAAGAGACAACCAACTTCACACAATTATTTTCACGGTGTCCAAGCCTGATTTACGTTTGTCTCCTGAATCTAACAGCACACTTTGTCAATACAGTGCCTTTTGTCAGCCAGTTATTCATTTTCAGATGTCCTTGAATGCATCCCGGTGGTGAACTTTCTAAAAATGGCCCTCGCTCACAACTGCAATAGTCCAAGGTGATGATGTAACTATGAGAAAAAAATAAGGATGACGAGCTGTTCACTGTGATGGATTTAGCTATGTACCTGAAGCCAAGTTTCAAGGCTCTGCAAATTGATTTTCACGGCACGCTGAAATTAGTGAAACAGTGGCTGCTGGTCTGGAAGGTAAAACATCTATTTATCTAAGTCACCAATAATATGTATGTACACAATGTGCAGTTAAGGAACAGAAACCAGGGGGGTTGTCCTTAAAAATTTAACAAGTTTTAGTAGGAAAACATTTTTTTCCCATGTGTGGAGTCAAAAGCAGCAGCAATTCCCAGTAAATGACAAAAGACCACTCACGAAAGGCCAGCCAGGTTTGATATGGGGGCTCCAGACCTCTGCCTCTGCAGCCTGGTTCCAAGGCCATATTTTTCCTGCGTGAATTGAGTTGGGGGGGGGGGGGGGGGGGGGACCCAAAGATAGGGATCCCCCCAAAAAAAAAAGAAGAGAGAA
>CM022490.1:11215724-11440017 GCA_011952105.1 Coreoperca whiteheadi
TTGCGGCGTGGGGCCCCTCTGTCGCCTTTGTTTCTGGTTGTGTGGGGCTGTGTTTTGTTTTGGGGGGGGGGTGGGGGGGGGGGGGGGGGGGGGGGGGGGGCGCACAAGATCAGGTATCCTGCCGACTGAAAATTAAGGAGGACTCAAGACAATTTATCAAATTACCTAATCTACAACCATTTTTCTACATGACTACTTTTAACACTTGGTCTAGACCCGAAGGGGGAATTTATGACAACTTTTAAAAACTAAAATGTAAAGAAATGGTATTTGACATTTAAATAAAGAATAAATAAGCCAAAAACAATTTCATTTAACAGGAGCCTTTCTGCGCAGGATAGTGGGAGAGAATCAACATTGACAGATTGACAGTTCAGGACTTCATTAGTGTGAAAAATATTCTGATCTGGTTACACAGACTTCAAAAAAGTCTTGTATTTCCTCTCTCCTTCTAACCAACATAAAGGCTCCCATTGTTTGGATCTCAGTCTCATTTACCCAAGGAGACATTCATGTGATCTGTGAGCTCACTCAGTAACAGATTAGACAGGAACAGAGATAAAGAGAAGACAAAGCTACTGTAAAGATGAGACTACCCAAGTTGTGAAAAATACAACTCACCACCACATGAATTGTGTGTTGCTGGGGGGGGGTAAAAACCAAAATATCAGAGTGCATAAGCAAAGAAAAAAAAAAAAGAGAGAATAAAGAACCAGGTGAAACCAAAGCAATTTAGCAAACATTAGTGGCATTTGGTGACATGCAACAGCAACACAAATGTATCAGTGATGGAAAACAACTGCACGACATCACAGCTTCAGTGTTTAAAAATGGTTCCAATACACGAGGAAATATTGGTTTGCATTATTGGATGGCAATTATTGTAGAAGCAGATTGCAGGAGGTGTAAACAACGTGCCAGCAAGCATGAAGACCATGTCCACACCAGGACTACTAATTTAGCTGTTTTGACCTTTCAGATGTTTTTTTCTGTTGTCTTCAAATGTGAATTTTTGAAAGCAACCTGAAAATCTTTATGTGATTTACACATAAAACAGTAATTTCATATTTATCTGCCCAAATATAGACATGGTGTCAATCTTGCACTTCAACCAAACACTACAGCAGCTGATATAGCCAATTATCCCCTCCTGCTTTGGTTAAACGTGTGCTAATCATACAATATCCTCAATGGCACATACTTTTAGTATACCCTTGGTAATATTATTGAGATTATTTGAGATTCTGTAACAAATAAATATCTTAAATTGCATAGAATTCTTGACCTACCTTCTTCGCCAACAGTACCAGTACATTTTGTAAACAAACTACAGTGAGACAACAGCTGTTTGACATTTGAAACAGGTTAAAGAAGAAGGTATAAATGTTTTGAAAAGGCTGAACTGGGCTCGGAGGGAGTAGAGTACCGAGAACGCCAGAGGCATGCACTGTCGTCTCCTGGCCAGCTTCTTCCTGTCTCTCTCCTGCTTCTCTCTGTGGGCCAGCTGCTGGTAATACTCGATCAGCTTGTTGATCTGTAGGGAACCAAAATTTCACCCAGACACTGGTCATCAATGCTTTGTGTATTTTGTTTTATAAAACAAAAGTGATGTAGAATTGGGCCAGGGTAGCACAAGCCCCCCCCACCCACAGTGTCCCAGCACTACATATTGTTTGGTTGCACAACAGTTTGAGGGGTTTGAGGTACCGTTAAGTAAGAACATTCAAAAGGGAACTGTAAAATACAGTACGCAGTGATTTTACATCGATGACGGTGATGTACTTTAAAAGTAACACAATAATCCAGGAAGGCATTACGGGTAAAAAGGGTGATGTCCATCTTAAAACAAGTGGTTAACAGTCTTTATATAAACTTGTGAAATGTGGAAAAGTGCAGAACAGTAAACAACTGGAATGATGACAACTGAAAGAAACACTTCAAAAACATTTTGGCACAATAATTGAAGGTACAAGTTAATTTGCTTTAACAAGCACTTAAATTATGAAAAAAATGAAAAGGGGGAATTTATGATTTGATGTTCTGCCCTCAGCAACTAAGCAGCCACTTAAGAACGGCTGCGTGTGGGTGTCATGTATTCAGAGACACATTCGTTCAAAAACGAGTAATGCATGATCGGGAAACATGTGAGGAACTCGAGAGAATTTCAATGACTACAGGGGAAAGCTTACCCGCTGAGTGTGAGGGTTCTCTGGCTCCTGCCATCCACCGCTGGCTGCAGTGAACAAAAGTCACCAAAACATGAGACTTAAACAGCCAAAAGAAACAAATACAACGGACAACAGCTTTCTTCATGAGCTGAATTAATGAGCAGGACTGTGACACATTACGTTGTTACGGTACTGGTGATGCTTCTTACTCCTAACTGAAGTTAATATATGAAGGAAATATTGTAAATACGACCTTTAATTTGAATTGAATCAAAGACATGAATGTGTCTACATTATATTCAGCACCCACCAACGGATTTGTCAGCCATTCCCACGTCCCTGGAGGTCCAGCGACAGAAGCCGCAGGCCAGGTAGTAGGCCTTCTTCATGGCCGTCTTCGTAGGGTCATCAGGCAGAGGAGCTGGGATGTTGGTGGCCCGAGTAGACAGCGTGTGCATGCAACATGGGCAGTCGAAACAATTCGCACACCTACAGCGGAGTGCGGATGATCGGGAATGAATTAAAAAGGAGATTAACGATGCAGCAAGGAGACAAGACAGACACAAAGTCAGCAGTGACCTGCGCGAGTGCCGTATGGATATGTGGCTCTCTCCATGCGTCTGCACGTCAGCCTCACCTGTTCTTTTTAAGCTTAGCCTCTGCAGAGGGCATGTTCTCCAGACAGCTTGGGCAATAATGGGAGTCCACCTGATCACCAAACACAGCCACACAAGAGAGGAGCCAGTCAAACTGTGTGCGTTCACACTGTAAAGTTGATTTTACGCTGGCTTCCTAAATGATGCGTTATCAAAGTGTTAGCATTTCTTTAGGCAGTGTGGTGGCATGACGAAGAGGGGAACGGAATTATCTTTCATGAAGCAAAACTGACGGTTTCTCATACGAACTGTCAGTAATCACATGTTTACAAAGAAAAGGCACTGACTAGTGAGCTGAAGCTGCAGCAGATGAAACATCTAACGTTAGCATGGACCTGTCTGGGTGTGTCCATAACTGTGAGCCGCGTTAGCAAGCTGCATTTAGACAGTGAAGACGTTAGCTGGGGTGGACTAACGTTGTAACAAATACGTCTGACCTGTCGAACATGCCGCTCATATTCTGTATATATGAGCTAACCGAGTGCTTTAACGTTAAACTCAAAGTCTAGCAAGACCCAGCTAGCTTGTTCGCCTATTTATGCTGCGCTTGGCATAACGCTAAATCCAACGGAAGTTAAACTTCGCTTACAGCCAATGAGATGAGGAGACTGTGGGGAAAGCGCTTGATTGACAGGCGGCTTGTCCATACAATGCGCGAGGTGGTTGGACTAACCCCACCTACCTGTCAAAGCTACTAGCAAGCCGGCTAACAACAAAGTAGCCGCTGACTAAATCAAGCTAACAGCTAGCCTGTGAAAACCAGAGGACAGTAAGGGAAAAGGTTCACTTAAATTACCTCATGAGACACACATTCCAGAGATCGTAGCTCACTACAGTAGCGACAGAAATAAAGTTGAGATATAGGGGCTCTGATCCTTTTCTCTCCACGAACCAGATAGATAACTCTATCTGGCTGTAGAAGGGACGCCATCTCTGATGAGCGCAGCCGAATCCGTGGGCTCGCTGACTGCACTGCTAATATCGATGTCGCCGCTAGTCGTCTGGCCTTTGAAGAAACACAGGGCGCTCAATGTCGACATCATGGGGTGGCGATTTAAAACTGCAGTCTCCACACCCATCAATAGATGGCTCACCGGACACACGTCCCATGCAGCCAGAGCCTCTCTTTGAAGAGAATGTTGCGATCAGAGAAAGAGGTAGCTCAGTCAAAAGTTTTTGTGTCCTGATCGTGTTTGTTGAATGTGAATATGCCAATATTTTTCATTTCAAATGTTTAACTTGAAGCAAGATGTCTCCTACTTCACTTAAAAGTCCATTCTCATTGTAGGCTATGTAGCCTGTAGCCTATAAGTCTTAAACTCAGGTTTAAGATGAGCTCTGGGAAACGTTCCTCCCTCAGCAGATGACCCATGTGTCAAACTCTGCACATGCACCGTCCTGCACGGTGAACGTCAAACACCGAAGTGCAGGAACAATAAGCAAAGCACATTTGTGACTGAAGGGGGGCTTTAAGGAAACGCAACCTGCGTCACAAGCTTCCTTTGATGGTTTCCTATAATTGCCCTCTAGTATTTTGTATGGTTCTGTTTGGAGCTTTGGAAAGTAGACAGCCTCTCCTCGTAGCCCACGTGAACACAATACTGAAGTTCTAGTGCAGTTTCAAAAACAACAGCAGCATTTCACAGTTATGTGAAAGCTTCAAAAATGTCTCTGAATGAGAAGAAGCAAGATGACCAGTTAAGTGACGCGGGTGCTGTGTATGATGGGGTCTTTTATGTGATTAGAAAGAAGTAGCCTACATAGAAAAAAGGAGGTAGTCACAAGATTGATTTGGCTACAAAACAGACGGGATAAGCACGGGAACAGCTTGTCAAGGTCAGATAAAAAGGCTATTCAGGGTTCACGGTTTGATGAGAATGAAGCTAGGAGAGAGTCACAACAGTGACTGTAAAAGATAGTGACATTTGGATCTAGGCCTTACAGTTCTGAGTCATAAAATGTACCTGTACTTCATTAAAAAATCATCCTCGCTGCTGTAATAGTGTCCAGGAGTTTGTTCCAATGTTTACTGTAGGCCTAAATGTGGCAGCTCCAGGGTCTGTCAGTCAACTTCTAAGTCAATACAAAACTGTGCACTGTATTTTCAAGCTTGACACGTGCATAGACAGTGTGTATCACAGAACAACTGAAATAAATACCATGAAATAACTGACCAAATTCAGACACTTAATTCAAATACTAAAAATATCTTTTGCTGTCTTGTGAGGCCTAGCGCATTCATTTCCCTCCTGGCTTCTAATCCTTTTTTTCTGTTTTGTCTTTAAATGTGTCGCATTATAGCTTTACGCTCATGCTGCCTCGTGGGACACAAACTGAACACTGTGTAAAATAGAGTCAATGAGGTGCTCTGACAGGAATGGAAAGCAGCTCACCATGGCAACAGCTGATCCCAGATGGGAGAAAGGATCTATGAATAAAAATGAAACCAACAGCATTTCTCCTCTTTTCAGGAAAGCCATCATCGAGTACTTATTAAGATTCAGTCAAGTTGAACGTGTCACTACAATAGACTCTTTAATTTATTTATTCAGTTATTATATCATTTTAATTCATTCTTTTGTATAGAGGTCTCACTGAATGCTGTTTATTAATGTTCACAGTAGGTTAAGCACGGGGCATGCGCAGAGTGACAGACACACACACACACACACACACACACACAGACCTGGTCAACTGCTTTTGCTTTATTTTTGGCAGATTGTCTTAATTAAGGGAAGTGAATGTTAAGGGAGAACATTATTAACTCATTTAATAACTACATAGCCCAATCATTAGGCCACTAAATAAAGAGACGTGCCCATCCAAACAGTGGTTCTGCTGTGATAACTGAAGAACAGTTGTTTCCATCTATCTGATCAAATGTTTTCTTTCAGTCGTCTATCATTGTGTACGCCGTTAAACGTCAGCAGAGGGCGCCATCCCAGGCAGCTGTGTGCCCCCCAGCAAACCCCCCCGGGGAGCTGACTCTTCCTCAGGCAGAAGTGGACAGACGTCCACAGTGAGCAGTCACCGCGTCAGGGAAGGTCGGCAAGATGTGGCCCTTCGTACCGCTGCTGCTGCTCGGTCTGCTGCGACCCTGCACCGCCGGAGCCCCGCTCACACAGGTAGGCCACCTGTGGATATCCGCGCACACACCGCGTCCACAGCATGGATCCAGATAGATAGGGAACACAGACAACCTGATATCAGGTGACATCGCTGTATTTTCTAAGAATGCGCCGTTCAGCTGCGTTACGCTTTATAATGCTGTGGCAGGAGAAAGTGGTAGCCTGTTTGTTTAAAGAAATTATATAACATACTAAGTAAGAAGTTGTAAACTGTATTGTGGCTTTCTATTTTAAAGATAGTTCGATTTAAATGTTCAAAGCAGATGGTAATTCGACATTAATGTAAAAACACAAAATCAAAAATCCCACTGCCACACAGGTGTGTGATAGTATTTTGCAGCATCTGTCTTCTCTCATAACCCCTGATGGTCAGGTTTAAGTTCTGCCACCTTCCTTTCTTCTCATGCCTGTTGTTTGTCTGCATTTGGCCTGTTGTCAGGATTTTCTAGAATGTTCCACTTGACAGATAAGGTGGTGGAGGTTGTTGAAAATGGAGCCACTAATGACCCGTCCTCAGCTCATGTTTCTTTACTTATCAGAATGCTCATTACCAGACCTATTTCTTTTTATAGCTTACTGATGGGTACTCAAACTAAAGGTCTCACACCAAAAGGATTTGTGTTGCAGTGTTTGCAACATATGAGACCAAATCAGAAAAGTTAGTAAGTAGTTAATCCACATTTTAAAGGATGTTTCTTTTTTTGGTGTATCAGCTACAAAAAATGTAAAAAATGGTAAATGTTGGTCTCTAATGCCCAGTGCTTTACATGCTTGTACAAATTACATATCAAGCAGACAGGACCCCCATGTAACACAGACAATTCTGCAGCTTCTGTTTTCCACCTCTCATACACACACAGGGTCACCTCTGTTATGCAGATGCACTCTTAACTGTATAAAATAATTGTTAGAATTTGACTGCAGGATATAGTGGGTCAAGATGACCTGAGCTCTAGCTCAGGCTGTGACTTTTAATTTAACACTTCATTATTTAAGTGCCTCTGGCTCTTGG
Organism: Coreoperca whiteheadi; assembly: GCA_011952105.1. Taxonomy (NCBI): domain Eukaryota; kingdom Metazoa; phylum Chordata; class Actinopteri; order Centrarchiformes; family Sinipercidae; genus Coreoperca; species Coreoperca whiteheadi. Next base: position 11,222,689 of record CM022490.1, read on the forward strand.
AGAGCAATGTTCTCCTGCTCTGTTGACACTTGTGGGCTTGTGTTTTGGAGTGGGGCAGATGTCAGTAGTCTAGCACACATAACCACAACAGAGGTATGAGGAGGAGGAGGAAAGGTGACTTTTGCAGCAGTCCGTCATTTGGTGAAAGCTTTGGGATCCATTTGGTAAATAAGCTCCTGATATTTGCATTGGAAACTGGACAGACTGCAGTAAACAGTAGAATTGATTGGTGACAAAATGCCCGTCACAATTTCCCTGAGCCGAAAGTGACACATTCAGAAAGCTTAAATTTTGTCCAACAAATGTGTCAAAACCCAACGGTGTTCCCTTTACCATCATGTGAGACAAAGTAAAAGATACAGATTTTCAAATTTCAGAAGTTGGTACTGGCAAATGTTCAGCATTTCAAGCAAGTCAAATGCATTTCGATGTAATTGTATTAAATAAATATTTACTGAGCCCTGCGACGAGTTGGCCACTGTCCAGGGTGTACCCCGCCTAAGGCCCAAAGTCACTGGGATAGGCTCCAGTCACCCGCGAGCCCCCAACGGGAACAAGCAGTAGAAAATGACTGACTGACTGACTAAATATTTACTGACTAATTCATAAATGTGTAGCAGCACATTCAACCAACATTTTCTTTTGGGGGGTTGTCTCTTTTGAAATATTTCAAAGAAAATGACTCAGATCAACCAAATCATTAACAGGAGTGGGTGACTGAAGTGTTACAAAACACACCACCCATAATCAGACATTTGTATGACGTAAGAGAGCTCAAATCCATGTCAAGGCCCACTATTGGCTAGAAAGTGGGTGTTGTAGAAAATGCAACTTTAAAAGCAAATAATGGGTGTATCACGTTCTGCAGATTAAGTCCATTTGGAAGGCATTTGCTGTTTTTGTATACATATATATCCAGAAAGCATCTCTTTCTGAGCAAAAATACTACAGGAAAGAAATACTGATGCTTGTGTTGGCCAGTTGAAACAAATATAACCTGCTTTGACCTGTGTCTGTACCCCCAGTGGTGTGATTCATCCACAGATGGCACCATTTACAAATACCAGGCAAAGACTCTCAACGGGAGTCACACTGTGAACTTCAGTGAATACACAGGCAAGAGTGTCCTCTTCGTCAATGTGGCCACATACTGAGGATACACCTTTCAGTATGTGGGTAAGAAACTGCACCACAGGCGTCATTGTTTTGTGTTGCTCTATTAAAAAAAAAACAAAAAAAACAAGCGTCTCCACCTGAAGACACTTTAACCTTTTTTTTTCCTTTCCCTTTTCTATGATCAGAACTGAATGCACTACACGAGGAGATGAAACCTCTTGGACTCACCATTCTCGCCTTTCCCAGCAACCAATTTGGGAAACAGGAACCAGGGCAAAGAGATGAAATCCTGCCGGGTTTAAAGTGAGAAACGTTTCTCTTCCAATGCAAATCACTATCAAACACAATTCGCTCAATGACACTATGAACCCAACAAATTAAATGATTGGGTCAAAGCCATACATAATTGCAGTTAGGTAAAAACCTTTAAAACCTCTACTTTATACTGCAAGTTTGGATTTTCTTTTTCAGCCTGTAGATGTGAAAAATGAGTCACAAGCTTCACACAAGACAGTATATATTGTAATGTTCTGTAACGTAAGAACCTTCAAAGCTGGATCTAGGAAGGAATTTGCAATATTGGTAAGTCCTCTTGTCAATCACCAAAGCCTAATTTAATCAGGTAAAACAGCCTTTGGCAATTAGATCAGTTTCTGTTAGCGGCCTCTCTAACACACATAGAATTTATGTCTCAGGTTCTCGTCTTATATCCACAGCAGAGCCATTGCAATAGGTTATGTGGTTTTGCTTAGTTTGAAGTGAATCTAGGGCAGCTGCCAAGCCACAAAGTGCTGTCCACTGATAAGCTGCCCTCTTTCTGGATTCCAGGCATGTTAGACCAGGCAATGGATTTGTTCCAAACTTCCTGCTGTTTGAGAAAGGTGATGTGAATGGAAAAGACGAGCAAGAGGTTTTCACTTTCCTTAAGGTACGTTTTGGTCTGCTTGCAAAGTGTGCGATTTTTCAAACGTAAATGTATCCTGTAGAAGTATCCTGTTTTTATAGTAGTTTAAATCATGTGTATTAATAGTGCTGTTATCTGGCTGTGCGCCCACTCTTCACAAACATCTCAACCTAATTAGTCTGACCTAAAAAGTCACACTCACGTGTTTACCAAATAGTTCACATGCACAGCCGAACCCAGCATGAGGTATTTTCCAAGCTATTAACAGCTGTTTGAGAATTGTTCATGCTTTTCCCGAAACAAAATAGATGTGTTGCAAATCCAAGTTGGTCATGTGCCCATACAGCTCTCTAAGGTGGACGTTGTTGCTCTCTCGCAATAATCCTGTGCTTTCCGCCACGCAGAACTCCTGCCCTCCAGTTGGAAACGACTATGGTATCCCCACCGACAGATTGTTCTGGGGACCTCTGAAGATCAGCGACATCAAGTGGAACTTTGAAAAGTTCCTGGTGGGACCAGACGGGAAGCCGGTGATGAGGTGGCATCCAAGTATCAACATTTCTGAAGTCCGAGCTGACATTCGCCAATACCTGCTCAAACTATACACACAGGATATTTTAAATTAGATCTGATTCATCATACAGCATTGTCCATCGAATGAAGTAACTGTTGTGCGATGCTAAGAATAAGTAGAGCTAGAATGGTAGAATGAAAAAGAAAGCGTGATGTTAACAGTTTCTGATAAATGAAGATGGCATGTTGAATGAAGAGGAGGTTTGAAAACAGGAACTCTGTGGTGCCTCTTCGGAGTCTGGGGTTCAGGACTGTCCTTCAGTGCATTCAGGCTGCCCTGCAAACCCACAGCATCATGTCATTTTCCCATCCCAGGACCTGTTAGCCATCACAGTCTAAATGTTAATCAATAAATCATGGCGAGTACACTGGCGTGCAGACCTTTCTTTACGTGAAACCAGTTATATTGTGGGTGACATGCCATGGAAAGGCGAACGTGATGATGCATATTTGTGGCCCCCTGACATTTCTATCCTGCAATAAAATAAATTGACAAAATAGGAACATGAATAAGCAGGGTTAGATGCGAATAGACATTCAGAATAGATTTATTAAGCCAGTCAAATACAAAAAGTCTCACATGTGCTTTTGCCTACTGCAAATAAGTAAAAGGGCTACAAACCAAGAAAATACAACTGCCAGTAATTACAGCATACCTTTCAAAGTGCAATTCAGCTAATTTCTCATTTCAGCTCTCACCCATCAGGATTTTGTTCCCAGTAACTTGATAAAATTGAGACTTTCATATTCATCTGCACACATTTTGAATCCCTTCATCTGACTAACTGATCTAAACTTTACTAAGGACATCTGAATGGGTATTCGGTTAAAACAGTGGCTTTATTTGAAATTGGATCTGCTTTTTAAAATGGTAACACACATTATCTTGAGGTGTGGATCCGGTCCGTTATCAGGGCTCTTTGTGTTACAGCAAGTGACGGGTCAGTTGGCACAGCATGGATTACTGGTTGTTGAAATGGGAGGAGAGCTAAGCCAGACATCCTGGCAGAGGTTTTCCTCTGCGGAGTGGCTGTCACACTGGATGTAGGGCCTCCAAATACTAATGAAGATCTTCTCTTTCTGTTGCTTGAGCAGAATTTGATTGTTTCACGACTAGGTGTAATAGCTGCACTGATTACAGCAACAAGATGAAGACGAAGACGGTCACTGCTGCTGCCTAGAGGTTTTTGCTGCTGTAACTTCTAGAAACTATGTCGGGGCTGAACTGTGAGCAGTCGTACAGGATGCAGTATGAGGAATATGAAGATCGGGATGAGTGGTCAAATCATCAAATCAATTGTGGTCAAGTAGAAGTGTGTTTAATGAGATTAGGTCCATCATCATGGGGGAAAAAAAGGTTGTGTATGTTCTGTGCATTGTGTATTGTGTCTGATACAAACATACAATGTCAATAGCTACAATATATTGGGATTACACTAACGACATAGAAAGAACAGCATTACTAAAGACAATGATTTACACTTAGTCAATGCAACTATCAAAACAGCAGGTTATAAATAAATTATCAATCACAATCGTGTTTTTGGTATGAGACCATCAAAATTCATTTCCCGAAATTTTTGTATTTGAACAACCACTTTTGAACAGCTTACATATATGGGACAATTCTATAACATCGATGGTACTGAAGAAATCTTCGTAAATCAATTAACATTCACATTGTAAATTCTATGATTCAATGTACCTATATAATCATTCATTGTTGGCATGAGTATATGTAGTCTTAGTCATATTGGGGAATGGCTTCCTGTAACCCTACAAGTAACAAACTATGTGTCAAGTTGTTACATATTTGCAGAGACAATCACATAGGTATATATTTCTGGAAAAAAAAAAAAAAAGAAGAGTGTTAATTATTCCAACCTGTTTAACAAAAGACTTACGTTCCTGATAAAAAAAAAAAAAAATCTAAATAATATTTCATGTATATATTCAGAATAGCGAAGTGTTTCACAAATAGCCTTATAAAACGCAAGTATAAACAACATTACAATAGGATATCTACAGTTCAGTAGGAAAATTATAGATCAAATCACACCTTGTCAACTCAAAAACAAACAGATTTCATGCTACTACCCAGACTCCATTAGGTGGGTACGGTGATGCTTTAGTGCTTTCCAGGGTCAATGTTCTGTCTCTCCCTTTTTCCAAATCCGGCTCCTGCTGCTGCGGCAGCGGCGGCGGCTGCTGCGGACTGATCTACAGACACACAAAGGAACCAGACTGCATTATCTTCAGTCACCAACTTTGCATTATAAATGAATACTGTAAACATTTAGCCACTGGGTGGCATAATCACATGACTCAGAAAACAAAATGCATGAAAGGATAATGCTGGCAATACACTATATTTCTTATCAACAAATCTCAACAGCAAATATCCAGAAAAGAGCAAAAACCACAATTAATTGATCCGGCTAACAAGTATTGTCTGTGCAGCCAAAGGCTGACATAGCTACATATTTGTGACCCATTTTTTAAAGATTTAGGCTCAGGTCTGAGGGCCACAGCCGGGGTAAGGAAATCAAATTAAAAAAGACCTGAGAGACAGAATACTACAAATGCATTTTCATGGCATTTTGTTGACAATAAGAAAAAATACAGAGCAACACCAGCCTTATCCTTGGAGCAGTAAAACCGTGTACATAAATAAAATATTGTACTTGGCTGACTGTACCATACCTGCATTCTCTGGTGGTGGTCTTGAACTCTCTCCTACTGCTCTGGCCCCTCTGGGCTGTGGGAATGATGACTGCCAAGGAAAACCCTGACCAGAGAGAAAACAACACCTTAGTTCAAATCAATAAATACCTCATTCATCACAACCAGCAGCTGTCCTCAAGTCTCTGCTGTAACCGAACAATCGGTATTGAATAGAAGCGTGGCTAGGTTGAGCTACAGTTAGACCTAATTACATCTGCTTGTTCCTCCCAAAAGATATAGGACGTAGAGGCAAGAGACAGAAGAGCCTTGTTTCCGTAGTGAGTCATGGTCACTCCAGAAATAGATAAAGAGGGGCCTTGGAGGACCCTTACCGGGGTACCAGGCTGGAAGTCTCGTACAGGGGGCGGTGCTGCGGCGGCTGCGGCTGTGGCGCCTGAGGCATTGGGCATCCGGGGAGGGAAGTGTATGGGCCAGCCCTCAAGGCCCTGCGGTCCCACCTGCACAAAGGGACCACAGTAGGGAGGGCTCAGCGGGCCGTTCACTGAGCCTGACGTGGGGTCTGAGGTACGTCTTTCCTGCTGCTGCCCCTACGAGGGATCACAAGTACACACGTGATCCCCAATCAGTGCACGGCTGCTACTCTCACCGAGCGCAGTGGCCCTGTCATTACATGGGCCGCTCCTGACCTTCAACCCTACTGCAGCTGCCTCCCACTGAGGAGTGTAAATGTTCCACCCAAATGCACTGACAAACAACCTAGCTGGAGTGACGCTCTTGTCCTGGAGTATTGATTTGTCCAGTAGGAGCTTTTTATAGTCAACATCTACGTGACTGCATTCTGTCACAAGGGGGTGCTAGACTGCAATTTTTACCACAACTCATATCCTCCTGCAGCCAGGCATCGCTGAGGCTTGAAGAGCAACTTTCAGGTTGGTCCTAATTAAATCTACTTGGCCAAAATGACCAAACTTATCACCTATCCAGGCTGACGGAACCATTTCATTTAAAACAGCAACATGTCTGCAACTCTACCAGGCTCAGAGCTCAGCTGCAGCCAGTACCTGTTTGTGATGTTGCATCTGCAGTCTCTCCAGCTTACATCTCTCTGTACGTTCTCTCTGACACTCGTTCTGCGCCTGGTGAAGCTGAAACACAAATCACAATAAAAAATTAAAAGAAAATCCCACAATAGAGAGCGGTTTAGGTATAATTTTTATTCAATGTAAGAAACAATAGCTAAAGCTTTCCTAATCATGCCACGTACAGGATAATATACTGTGACCACACATCTTACCTGATTGGTCAAATTAGTAATCTGACCCTGGAGTCTCTCAACTTGCCGCCTCAAGTCTTCTTTTTCCTCATTCATTCGCTCCCTGTCACTCCTCTCTTTTCTGAAGTCTTCTTCAAAGATCTTCACCTGAAGTAAAAGACAACAATTAAAAAAAAAAAAAAAGCTGTTGAGGAAATGCATGTATAATTGCAGTAGAACCATGTGTAGGTTTTGTTGCATGTCTCACCTGTTCCTTTAGTACAGCAATTTGAGTGAGCAGTTCCTGTTTCTTCAGGTTATTGGCTGCATCTGCAAAGTTACCCTGGCCAGGTGGTTGTTGGGAGGATGAAGGGGATTGCAGGTTTAAGGCTTCCTCTAAAGCCTGAAGTAAGACAAAACAAAGTATTGCATAGAAAGAAATGTCTCGGTTCTACATCTCTCTCTCTCTTTCTGCATCTCTTCCACACTCACCCTGTTGAGGCGTTGGATCTCCTTCTCCTGGTACTCCCTCTGTTTGCTGAGGGGTAGCAGCTGGTCCTGCAGGTAGCGAATCTTCTGCTTCAGCTCAGTGGTCTCAGAATTGAGGCACTCTTTCTCCCCCTGAAACACACACAGCCAAAAACATTGGAAACACCGTTGCTAAAGTATCCTGAAACATTTTATTCTGTGTTCCTGTGTCCTGGTTTTCAAATGTTAGACCAATAACACCTGGGCTTTGTGTCTTGGTAGTCTCACCTGTACATTTTCAATCTTGGACTTGGCCAGCAGCAGCTTCTTGTCGTAGTCGCGCTGCCTCTGCTCTCGTTCTGCCTCCAGCTCAAGCACAGTTTTCTGGGACTCAGCCAGACGTTGTCTGAGGTCTGTGATCTGAGGGACAATGTAATCCATTTAGTTGAGGACAGCATTCATGGAATCCACTCAACACAGTAGAGATGTACAAATCTCATGAACAACAAACCAAAAAAATTAAAAATGATTCAGTGAAAACAACTCTCTGATAAACATCAGCTGTTGCAGGTGTTAGGATATAGCTTTAGAAACGTAATAGAATTTTGTGTTATCAAATTATAAACTAAGCCAGAGCAACACATTTGCAAACACACGCAGTTCTGTTTTTGTGTAAAATATGAACGAACCTTGTGACGCAAATGGATATATCTAGGGTTCTGTGGTTTAAAGCCAAGGTTGCATGGTGTCCCTGTCTCAACAAAGTGTGAATGTAGGTTTGTTCATGATTGTGGGTGTGCAGAAGCGTAGGTGTGTGAGTATGAGTGTGAGAGTGTGTACATATGTGTGTGTCTGCTGCCCTCTGACTGCACCACAGCAGGAAGTCAGCGGGTACCAGAGAGGTGAGGGGAATTCTTACTGAGGTGTGACAGGCCTTGTGGTAAGTGTGCTCTCAGATAGCGAGCTATTGCAAGATTGCACCTTTTCCACTGGACAAGCATATATATAAAAAAATAAAAAATAAAAACACATGCACGCACGCACATAGCTGCTTCATTGCCAACTGATGCACACAAACATCCAGCCCTGTGTTCCTTTAAGATATTTCCAAATGAGAAAATCCTTACCATTGTCATTTGTTTGATAAACATGTCAACTTTTCAGTAGAAAAATTAATATATAATAATTATTATTATTCCACTGACATAATGCAAAATGGGACCACTGGTGTCAAAATTCTACAACTATTCATTTTGAGGCCTGCTGGCAAGATAATATTGTTTTATTTGGCATTTTCTGACTATATAGTGTTCAGTAATGTTCACCTATTTTATGGCCCAATACAGAAACTTGAAATTAAATTCTAACACTATCATTTTCAAAATGTGTTTCCAATGGTAACAGAAGGAAACTGAATTAGGCTGAAACGAGGACAGTGGTAGACACAGTTGAAGAGTGCTCATTTTGAACCCAGGGCATCAGATAAAGAACTGTCTATTCTAAGCACATACATCATTTATATTTAGTCAAGACAGTTTTATGGAAAATGCAGGATAAATAATCCACGTGCCTTTTGTACAGTACATTTAGATGCATCCAAGCGCTTTGTTTTAAGTCTAAAAGAACCCCGGCGTGAGGAAGAAGCATTTGAACTTTCACACACAGGGAAGTGAACATTTAAAAAAAAAATAAGAATAAAAATCAGATGAGAACACTTGGTGGATTGGATTGAACTGATGCAATTTCATAAAACTGAACAAACATGTTAAACTTTTTAAACATGAGCTTTGAATTGACAAAAATGTTTTCAAAGGAATTCGAAGACAATTAGGTATTAGTTCACTAGCTCTACATCAGTCAAGGACACAGCTTTGTCTTCCCACACCCTTCATAACAGCTGTAAAGTCATTACTGTACCTTCTGTTCAAACTGTGACTTCATGGAGTTCCACTGAATGTCCCACTGCTTGTTCACCTCCAGTACCTGTAAGCAGCGCCAGAAAGTGAAACAAATGACAGTGAACATAGGAAACAAGATACTCAGAGACTTTCCCCAATGGCAAAAGAGGATGAGCAGTAAGAGCAAAAAAAGACTCACATCCTTTCTCTGCTTCTCCAAAAGCTTGATCTTCTTTTCATACACCTCTACGTCACAAGGTTTAGTTGGGGTTTTCTCTGCAGCTTTTCCACTCTGGGGGCACACAAAACATTCCTAAATCCACAACATTTCTCCATTTCTCTAAACCCACATCGTGAGCGTTTATAAGTGCGAAAGATTTAAGTCACAAATTCAACGAGAAAAACCTTTATTTAATGTATTTTTAAAAAGGGAAAATAAAGTGTAAAATTAAACTATTTGGTATGTAAATGAGATTTATTTATTTATTTATAGGAAGCAAAGTTGTAAAGTGGGGAAAAAATATTTTTTAATCTAATTTAAAATACCTTCTGCGGTGTGGTGGCCTCCATCTTGGGTCTTACTGCGGCTGATTCCTCCTTCATGGGCTCCTCTTTGGCCACTGGAGCTTCGGTGTCAGATGGTGCTGCAGATGATGCTACCGCTGCTGCTGCTGCTGCTGCTGCTCCTCCTCCTCCTCCCGTGACCAGCTCCTTAAGCTTCTGATTCTCCTGTCTGAATCAGCAAGGACATGAAAATGATAGTATTTGTGAGCAAGGTCCAATCCCAGAGTTTGTTGAAGTTTTGGTACAGCTTTAGGATGTCCTTTGGGAAGACCCTACGATACCCGCTGGGCAATGAGGCCAACAGAAAGCAGTGGAATAAACCCCCGTCAAAAGCGAAAGCCTGGTCAAATGTCAACATCCATAATAAAAGTAAAACGTGTACAGTTTAATACGCACTACATTCTAAAAACGTCATAAGAAAATGGTCCCACGGTTTAAAAAAGAAAGACCAGAGGCATGAGAATGAAATGCGAGTGTTCGTATGTTTAGTTATTTGTAACGAATATACTGTAGATCTCACAATTTGCTCTTTTTGACCTTACTAACAATAATGTTTCTGCTCCAGCAGAAGAAACACAGTCAACTCAAACGAGAAGGAAAAACATTACCGCAGCTGTTCCAAGTCTCGATTCCTGATATGATGATCCTCTTCCATTTTCCTTCGAAGCTCATTGTTCTCCTGTCTCAGCTGCTCACAGAGAGTCTATAAAACCGAAAAAAACAATCATTATCACAATATTTAGCATAATTCTGTATGGCATCCACATTTTACATTTGTATGCCCACACATGGCCAAACGCAATTGCTTTTAACAAAATGGTACAATGCCAAAAGGTACTTTTAGAGTGGAAATTACGTTGGAATACCATACATGTCTATGAGCATATTCATGTGGAAATACTTCCCACCGCTATGGCACAAAATGACTCTGTGCTTATGACACATGGGCCTATATTTCACATTTTCAATCCACAAACTGCCAACCATGACTTTCTCAGTTTATCTGAGAGGTTTTGAAAAGAAAAAAATTGAAGTTAAACTCGACTGAAAATATGAAAACCATGTCACTGCAATACGGCTTTACGCTTGTATATTAGGCCGTAATGTGTTTCAGAACGGTGGTGATGTACTTCCACCAGTCCTAAATAATATAAAATACGCAACCTCCTTAAGGTTTATATTGAAAATTTTGTTTTTTAAATGTTAAACTGTTACTCTACTTCTATTGCAAAGCACTTTGTGAATTGTGCTAAAGCAATAAAGTTATTACAGTTAAAATTACAATGTGTTCAAAGAGGGAAAGCTCGTGCTGTGTGCCAGTAGTAGTAGTTGAAGTTGTTTACTGTATGTGTATGTCCTGCACACACACACAAAAGTGCCCAGCCCACACGGACAACTGTATATGTCACCAAAACTACTGTTGCAGTGGTGAAACGACATTTGTCAGAAAATATTACTTTTTACATATATCATAACATTACACACAAAGAACTTCCTCGCTCCAAAAACTGCCAAAAGACTCCTTTACTAACACTCAGCTCACGTCTGTTAAAAGCCTGCAGAGATGAAGGACATTTTACTATAAAATATAGCCCCTAAGTTGTACGAATCTAGCATGTCATAAAGGTTCCTGTCCCATAAAAAGGGACATCCTGCTTACAGTTAATACATTTAATTTAAAAATAACAATCATGATAAAACATTCTATATACACATTTGCTCCCACTATATGATACTTAAGTGCCTATAAAGCCATCTTAACTTTATATATAATAACTTTAATCTAAGGAGAGTGACGGTTGCTTCTGCATTTTAAACCTTTGCCATACAGTCACTGTGTCACATACCTGTAGGAGGGAGGTCCTCTGTTCATTCTTTTGGACCTTAGAGGAAAGATGGTGAAACTCCACAGCCATGCGACCGAGGTGAGCTAACAGCTGGTTCGGGTTGGACTCCTCTGCAAATATGCTGAAGGAGCTCTCTAGTCTCTTCAGCTGGCTCGCTAGCTCGATGTTCTCCTGAGGCAGGACGGGGATTACTCCTGCCACCGACCCGGCCTGGAAAAACCCACATAGGTGAACTGTCAGTCAGCCCTGCCTCTCAAGCTCACACTCAGTGTGTCAGCTAACAACTACATATGTATTTCAACTAGCACTTAACTGAAAGATCAATATACGCATACTGTAAGAGTCATCGTGCTGCTATTTCTATGAAAAGCAGCAGCTGATTTATCTTAAGTCAAACCAGTTTGTCCTGTTAGATTTAAGTTTAGTGCTCACAGACTATAGTTAGTTGTGGTAATACTTTCAGTTTGTTCAGGTGTGGCAAAGCAGGCTAAAGAATTTTACAATATGTGACAATAACATTAGTTTAGTCTTGTGTGCCTGAAATATTGCCGGCAGTGTGTCCTACTAACACATCCCCTGGGATGTAGTGTGTGAATGAATCAGCAGTGTAATTCTAGTCAGTAATAATCCTGGACTTTCCCCAGACTGACTCAGGCAGGAGCTACCAGTACTGGGTTTGTTGGTGAGTCACAGAACCAAGGATATCTTCTTAATATTGAGATGGTTATAAAAAAAACCCGGGAAAGGTTGAGTTTAGTCTTAATAAATTACATATAATAATTACTTTTGGGAGTTAGCCCCAGGAGCATTGTGGTATTCTAAACAACTATATTGCTTGTTAAAATTAAAGACTCTTTGGAACTACAAAAATGTGAGTTCCTGTGGTAGAGATTCATCTTAAATTAATACAAATAAGAAGTCCAGTACATACAGTCAAGGCATCTGAAGTTACGACCTCAAACTCTGATGAGGCCTCCTGGAAAGACCAAAAAGTAAATAGCACCATAGTACATGCAGTGTCCGTACTGTAAACTTGTAAGAATAAAGTAAACATCTTCCAGTTGAGAGCTGGCAGATGTCATAGTCTAGGCCCTTATAATGTCTGCATCTAATGTTATTTACAATTCTACAACCATCACAAAGTTGCTTCTGCCTGTACCAAAAGCTCTCACACACAGTACATATTACTTACATTGGGCTTCTCAGGCTGAAGGGCCTTCCCTAAACAGCTTGTTTGCTCCTCCTTCGGTTCTGCAGCGGTGTGTAAACAGGGTTTGTCTGAAATAAGCCATACCAATACCAAAGTGAATGAAAGTTTTATTAAACTAGAACAGCATGCCATGCTTAAAACACTATCCAGACAAATAATCCACAAATATGAAAATATGTCTACAAAGTTAAATTCATGGATGACATGATGACATGACATCAAGTCTGAGGGACCTACTTTGTGTCTCAGTCTGAATGGGCCCTCCCATACACAGACTGGCGGCAAAGCTGGAGGACTTGAGGGCCTCGTTGTCTCTCACAAGTTCCTCCACTCGCTGCCGAAGCCTTGATGCCTCTGATTGAGACTCTTCCAGCAAATCACCTGCAAGTTTCAGATAGATCTTGTCTCCGTCCAGCAGCAGCACTTCACTTGATCGAACTTAATTTTTTCAACAAACACTCCTAAGGCTAGCTCTATCAGCATGAGCAGTCATCAAAAAGGATATGATACAAGTTCAGTGATAAATTCTGTGCAGTAGTAGCATCACTCCTTTGGTGAGTCACAGAAGGAGCAATCAGGTTATTCACATCACTGGCATGCAAACTTTTCAACAAACTACCAATGAAGATCATCAGGTTTTACTACATTTCACCAAATTTTCTGCATGACAGTTTCCCTTATGCACTTGCATATTTTGACTGGAAATCCGGTTGTGTAATCTGTTATGGAAGACATCATAATGATGTCTTTGTGGGTGCATTGAGTTAATATTAAATGAAAACTGAACACAGTTTTCTGTTATAGGTCTTACAAACTATTACAAAAGACACAAATGTCTTTGTGTGTGTGTGTGTGTATACAGATAGACCGATAGATAGGTAGATAGATAGATAGATAGATAAATAGATACGCACACACACACCAATCTAAAAAAAATAAAATAAAACCCTCAGGTGTTAAGACACAGATGTTTAATGCCAACGAGCAGCTGGCATTAGCCCTCCATCCACAGCCTTGAGGTGTCCATTGTGTCTTTAGGAACCTACCTAAGCTCTTAAGTCCCTTCATCCGCTCCCTCAGTATGCTGTTCTCCTCCAGTAGCTGTCGATAGCTGCTTCCTCCTCCGGCCTCCTCCCTGGCCTTGACCTCACTCCCACCTGGATCATAGATGCGGTACGGGCCTTTCCCTTCCATCGCTGTTGCTCACTTCCTAGACATGGTCCTCTGAACTGTGGTATTAAGACACAAACTGTTATTTTCAACCAAAGTACAGGAAACTAGTCAGCAGAGAATTTTACAGGACTGAGGACTTGTGTCTACAACGGTCCTCCATCCTTTGCAATATGGGAAGCAACAGGAGAAACAACTTCAGCACTTTTTGCATTGCAACCAGTCACATTTGAATCCTACGTTTAAAGCGTACTGCTCATAGAGACAACCTGAAAGTACAAGGTACAGTGTAAGAGCAACCAACATCAAATGTCGACACCCAACTTGTTCGTGCAGAGGAAGGCAGCAGATGAACAGAAGCATTGATTGGCTTTACAGTAGGAGAGAAAATAACTTTCACTTTACCCCTCGGTTCTCACAGTCCTGAACTAGAAAGCTCCATGAACCACAACTTGTACTATAGCAATATTAATTTGCGTTTCTGTTAGCCTTGGTCTTAACTGAAAATGAAATAAATACCAACCACTCAGACATGCTACTGTATCTGTAAATTACCCAAATGAAATAACCTTTTCGACCCTTCTCTCAGATTATAATTTATTAGAGGAGGGGTGTAAACTATCGGTGAAGCCCGGTGAAGAAGATAAAGACCAACCGGCAGCCTTGAGAGGACAAAAGCGGCAACAATATCACCATAATGTTCCCCTGCCAGCGTAAAACAAAAGGCAAGAATGTGCTAACGTTACCGTTTGTGATGGCTAAACATGACAACTAACAACGTTCATATCCGAGGGGAAAAAAGGACAAAAGCTGAGGTAAAAATACAAAATGTTACGTGAAACCTGCTAACAAACATCTGCCCGAGAGACGAGACTCAAATATAGCCCAATCTAGCTAATGATAGCTACCTTGATTGGCTGAAGAAGGCTAATATTAGTTTTCGCTGTTGTCATGCAAATTGCTAGCAACATCCTCGTTAGCTGTCGGCTAGCTAACTCTAGATGACAGTGCGGGACAGGAAGCCGCTATCTCCTCGTTATTACCCACTACAGATACTTTAATCGATGCACTAACTCAGTCGGAAAGCGGTGTTAAACGACAAACCAAAGAACAAAGAGGTGCCTTTTGTCTGGATACCTTTCAGCTCGCAGTGGCCTCTCGTCTCTCTGCCTCAGACATCTATTGCGGAAGTGGTCTACTGGTCTGTGCTGTAACCTGGGAAATTCCACCTCGCAACGTTTGATGTAAACAGCGATGATTGACAGCCCGGCGGATCAATCAGGGCGCAGCTCCCTGTAGCGGGGCACTAACAGGAGCCGCTGACCGTCATGTAAACACTGGAGCAAATGCTTCGCATAGCCTTTTCCTATTTCATGGTAGAGGTTTTACCAACATGATGGGCTTTTAAATATTTATTTGAAAATGTATATGTTGCAAAAATGGCTTATATGACTAGATGGCAGTAGGGTGAGTAAAACTGACAATCTGAAACAGCCTGATTATTCTCTTGAATCGTATTGATTTTAATTCAACAACTTCTTAATCTTGTTTTTTTTAACTCTTTAAACTCATCCCCCATAGCCCAGGGACAAACCCGACTATTTTCACTGAATGACTTTTTTCTTCATTGATCATTTTAGACAAGGGGCTGGTGGGGGTTTCTGTGATTGCAACACATTTTTCCTCTGAAGTCGGAGGGCAATAGAGTTTAAGTTACGCTGAGCTTTTTACAGTAATATTTGGTATGACATCTAAGAGATATAATGTTCATATTGTGAGTACGGCTGAAAGTGATTATTTTTATTATTGATTAATTAGACGATAATTTTTCTTGATGAATGAATAGTTCAGTCTATGGAATATCAAATTTTTTTTTAAATAAATGCCCATCAGAATTTCCTTCAAACTGCGACTAATTAAACAACTAATCATGTCAGCTCTGACTGTGATACAATCATAAAACCTGGAATATTGGTTATTTTAAAGTAATACCGCGATGAAGTTGAAATCTCATGTTTTTTCGGGTCTTGAAGTTAAAAACAATTTTTTTAAAACGTTATGTCAGTCTCAGGTTAAGAATTGTTTGTTGAGGAGCACTGTGCCACCTCCAGTAATATCCATGTTTGACTAAATAGTCAGAACTTGATTGCAGGCCCTGACTGACTGACCAAACGTGAATAATTTAGAGCAATAGTGACATCTTGTGGGAATTTACAAACAGGTAATCTGTGGTCATTATTTCTTACTACTCATTTGTCTCTTTGACTTAGCCTCTCTTATAAATGAATTGAATTCATACTAGTGATAAAACAAGAGAGAGTGGGTAGACAGCCTGTGATGTGTGTACTCTGCAATGGGCGTGTGCCTTAATAACAATAAACCTTATTTTAAAATCCGTCTCATACAGAAAAATGCAGCTAGATTCAATTCAAACCACATACAACAATAGACAATAGCATTTTAGACCAGATAGTATGTGGAACAGCCGTGCCCCATTGGCCAGAAGACACTGAATGTGTTCCCCAGAGAGTTAGCAGTTGGAACAGGAAATAGCCAACATAAAGTTCACACACAGACGTTGTTTTTTCCTTAGGCCTGTGCCTGCCAAACACACTTTGTCCCTGTTTAGGTGCACATTGTTTCCATCTCAGGCTGCTGTGATATGTTGAAATAATAAACAGGCTGGTGACTATGAGCCTGCTAGCACAAAAAACAAAAGACTGAGGATACAGGATGGACAGGATAACCATTTAGTGGGTAACAAATTGTACACTTTGTTTTTACCTCCTACCTACGTTTCCCAAATACTTTAAAGCATTTTCCTCATTGCACAAAGACAGAAAGTGAGCAGATGACATGTGGGAAAGTGTAATCATCAGTTTGAAGCCCACAGTGTCACAGAGTATACCCCTCACCCCACTGAGACACAGGACAGTCTAGCCTCCAATCTCCTAGCAGCAGAAATCAGCAGCTGATAGTCATTAGCTCTGCATGGCTTAATACAAAATGTCCTTTTGTTAGCAGACTAGTGACTCCAACTGTCCTCTCTAGGCCTTAAAGCAGGGACATCCTCGTCTCTTATCACTATGCAAACAATTTGTACGAGATGTGCGCTGGCACTAGATATGCTTCAGTGTTAACTCTAACAGGCTCTTCATATCACTTTTTATTGAAAATCTAAAATCTAGACTTTAACTACAACCAAGAAACCCAGTGTGAAAGATTGCCAAGTACAGTTATCTCAGGCTTATATAGAGAGAATAACAATCACAATGAACAAATCTTGTTTTTAAGCAACAGTTTGTATTGTTTTTTATTAAGTTTTGTCTTTGCTTGTTGTTTTAACAAGATTCCTTAACATGGTTTTAGCAACATGTCCATAGAATATAATCTGCTGACATTTAAGTAAGAAAAAAGAAATATGGATCAGGTTTAAAATAAGCATAACACAATATAAACATTGTATTTACCAGCTTTACTACACTTATAATATTTACTTAGGATTAAAAAGCCACCCTAAGGCAGGAAATACCAAAAAATTATAGTTTATTGCATTATTTTTCCTAATATATAGGGCAGAAATCAATCCTTTCATTTTGTTACATTTGCCTCATATGTAATATTCCAAACAGAGCACAACAACACTCATTTCAATGACAACATAAAATTACTCAACCCACCCTGAATTTATAACATCACCACCCACAAATGATGATAATAAATCGAATATCTTCTGTTTCTACACCTCAAATGTTAAAACAAATAAACAACAACTCACCCACACATTCAGCTTGTGTTGGAGAGGCACTTTTTAAGGAAACTGGTGAATAGGGGGGAAGCAATTTCACTGTGAGACTTGGGGAATTCCCATAACCCAGTAAAATGGCCTGATACTGTATGCTCAGCCTGAATAGAACCTGGTGTGTGTCCAACTGTGTGGCCTGCCTTTACTGAGTGACACAACACGTGAAGGAAAAAAAAACTGAATGCATTTAATTCATCTTTGTACAGTAGCTTGCAGCAGGTACACCACTCTGCACACATTAATGTAACGACATGTTGAGCAGCATTGAAGACAAATGTATAGATGACCTCTAATATATACTAACTTGTATATGCAATACAGTATGTGGCTTGTTTGCATGATCACATCATGTTGCCACCATAATCATGGAGGCAAAAAAAGGCAACAAAAAAAGAAAGACTCATAACTCTCTCTGAGGACGTAAAAGCTGTGAAAAATGTAAACTCCAATCTATTTCATTCATGCTGTACAAGCTGTTCTGAACACCACAGTACAAACTTCCCCAAGCTATCAAAAAGGAAATTCAAGAGCAGTGTATGTTTTGACATTGGCTATATATTAATGTGCTATTGAAGTAATCTCTTAATCTCTTATAATTATCATCAAATGGAGCAATTTCAGGTTGGGTGTGCCATTCAAACAGTGTGACTGCTGCAGAATCTATTTGTTGCCTTGGATTTTGGCATACTGCAGGGGATTTCCTCACCGCATACATCTTTTTTTTTTTCTTCTTTCCTCTTTTAACTCAAAGATGGCCTGACAACAGCTGCGCTCACACATACGCAATGAACTGAGACTGAGACATCGACAAGAACTGAGGCAGCTTGTCTTGTACTTTTCTTTTGCATTAACGTAAAAGTCCAGCTTAGAGAGATGAAATTAAGTGTAAAATGACACATTATTACAGTTAAGTGTAAATGACATGTTTTCTTTTTGCTCATTTAAATGTTTAGGGGTATAGATAACTGTTCAGTCACGGTAGGTAGTTAGGTAGCAGAGGAAGTGATGCTATACCTCTACAGTGTGTTTGAATGTAAAGTTTAGATTCATGTTAATGTTTATATTTAGGCTCTATAACATTAGCTAATAGCTGCTATCCAATATCGTTTGAATGAGTTGTTATTATTCTAAAAGGCCTTTATTTACATATAGTTCACCTTAATGAACAACAATAACTTCTCGGTATTTTTAATTTTAAGCAGAAGACGCATTTCATTGGAGAGGGAGTTTCCCAATGTTAAATATTGAAGTTCCCATTCTGCTAGGCCCATTGCTATTGCCAGTATCAACACAGTTAATCATTGAACTGCCCTGCCAAATACAGACCAGGGCACCGCACCCAGAACCCAGAGAAAATGTGAGCTAATATGATTTAAATTTAACATGAATTCCATTCATATATTAAAATGTATTAAAATGTTTTCCAACAGTGTAAGAAGAAAGAGGAAAGACACATTTTTGGGTATTTTTAACCATTTTATTCTGGTCTATATGACACCTTAAAATCACAATAATCATTGGACGGCCTGCAATCTGAAGGCACTATTTGACTTTCTAATTTCCAATATGCAACACATGTGAAGCACCTTTCCACACTATCGTGAACATCTTCATGTTACATATGAAATAAAAAAAAGAAAGATATCATCCTGACGGACAGGACGATCAGACATGAGAGCGGAAAACTGTCTTGGAAGGCTGGGAGGTCATAGGTCAGGTGGTTTGGCTGAGGAGTGGCAGCAGTTTAGGGACACTGACAATAGATACTGACATTAACCACCACAGTTTCACTCTGTGATCAGGCTTGTCTCGTGGTCTTTCACCGAAGTCTGCGGACGGAGCGGCAGAGCTGTGACAAGTTTAATCTTCTCCCCCACAGAGCATCAGCAGGGTTTTACGGTAGTCTCCTGAGGTATCACCCTGAACAATGATGGAAAAAAATCGACAGGAGGAGCTTGAATTAATGGAAAATACGTTTATGCCTGCTGACACTTTGGTTATCACAGAGCTGGAACCGGAAAGCAGGGTTTACTTCTCACTCTTCTCACACACAATAGCATAACTCTGTTTATCTTTCACTAATGTTGACTGAATGAGTTCCTTGTGGACAAGCAGAAGTCTGGAAAAATAAACTAAAATTAACATGGGAGTTAAAAGTGGAATTACCCTTAACGTCAGCTGACGCTCGTAGATACAGATTTATTTCTTTAAAATGATCAGCACAATTATATAAGACGATATCTTTTTAAAGGAATAGTTCCTCATGCTGGGAATTACACTCATACACTTTATTGCCAAGAATTAGAAGAAAACATTGATTCCGCTCTCACGTCTGAACGGTAAATATGAAGCTACACAGCAGCTACTTAGCTTAGCTTAGCACAAAGACTGTAAAAAAAGGGGAAACATCTAGCCTGGCTCTGTCCGAAGGCAACAAAGTCCACTTACCAGCACCTCTCAAGCTGGAGCTGGTAGCTTTAGTGGTGCTGGTAGGTGGAT
Organism: Coreoperca whiteheadi; assembly: GCA_011952105.1. Lineage (NCBI taxonomy): Eukaryota > Metazoa > Chordata > Actinopteri > Centrarchiformes > Sinipercidae > Coreoperca > Coreoperca whiteheadi. Next base: position 11,242,680 of record CM022490.1, read on the forward strand.
GTACAGACATGGGATTTGTATAAATCTTCTCATCTAACTCTCAGCGAGAAAGAGAATACGTGTATTTCCAAAAATGGCAAACTATTTCTTTGAATTTTTTTAAATGCACTGTTTGCTCTGAGATATCAGTGAAACTAACATTTATGTAAATTGCTTGAAATTGCAAATTTATCAAATAAATTCACAGACTTACTATTTGTAATCAAAATCGCTTTTGCAAATGAAGCTGACAACCTAAAAATATGCTATTAAATAGCACTGTCTACACAAAGAGCATAATGTACAAAATATTGTAATGTACACTTCAGAATAAACAACATATGACAATCCATCCTGTTGTTGCATAATCTGATAATATTTCTGGCAAAGCCAATCCAGAGCACCCTACTTGCTCGTCTGTATTGGTGTCACGGTGATTTCATCTGTAAGTTATTATAGAACTGCTTCTGGGTACTTCCTGTCTCTGCGGCTGTCAGCCAATCACAGGCGGATATAGAGAGGAAGTTAAGCATGCAAGGGAAATTCCTTAACAGCTGTGCAGTAGCCACAGACCCATAGTCTACCGCAGCAAGCTATAGATTACCGTACCCCACCACCCCACCACAGCAGCAGAAGAAGGATGTGCAACGCACACTCATGCAGAGCAAGACAAAGGCCAAGAGACAAAGACTCCACTCCACGAGACGCACAGATGAGATGAGAACAGCACAAACCAACCAGGAGTATTAGTAGACAAAGACTGGGACTTACAATCATAGTTTCTACCTGGATGAATTCATGGAGGGAGACATCATGTGTTTCCTTGAACTCTTTACGAATGTTGAAAAGGTCAATCTCGCAACGGGACACCATGATGCGGATCAGCGCTCTGTCGTCTGTACCAAGGCCCTGCAGAGGAGATCAATAGATACTTTGTTCATGCTGATTTAGTTGCAGTAGCTGCTACTGTCTGAGAGCACTCAGCAGCAGCAATACCAAAAAAGTACACAGAAAGAGACACAAAACCTAAATATGTTACAAGACCCCAGTGCTGTGCTGCAGGCCTGCAGCTAGAATTATACAACAGCATAAACATATTTAAAGCACTGTGAATAAATACCTTCATGGCTTTGTACAAACGGTCTGCAAAATAAGAGGGCTGGTTCTTTACACTGCAAACTGCAAAGCAAAGAGAGAGCAAGAAAGGGCTGAGGAGGAATCACAGAATAGATGTTGTCAGCAGTATACACTGTGAAGCACTCCAAAAGTAAAATATTAGAATACTTAAGATCAAAGACGGTTATTACTTATTGCATAAAAGGCATTTTTGACATCTCCTGACATCTCCTTCTTGACAATCTGTTCAATGTCCTTGTTGGTGTATCTGACAAACTCCTGGAATACTGTGAATAGCAAAAAGTGTGATCAGTTATATCCAGAGCTGGATTCATTTCACTTTGTTATTGAAATGTAAACACACACATTTACATTTGTAATCAATTGATCACTGTGAACTGTCTGTCTCGGCCTTTACCTTTCCTAAGATGGGGGAAGCTTCTGGTGCACAGAACACTCATGAACTTCATCTCCATGTCATCAGACTCTGCATTGCATGCATTGGCAAGTTCCTGATAGGTTCAAGAAGAACAACAGGAACAAACATTTAAACCCATTCTTCCATTTCATATTTTAACACAGTGAAATGTTACAGGAAGTCCTGCACTAAATCACCTGAGCATCAGCATTAGCTCTTTCCACATCTGCAGGGCCCTCCTCTCTTGCACCCTGAACAGAGTAAAGACGGTTAAATGTAAATGATTAGTGATGAAATATTAGTTAGGTTCACCACGAACATTCTGTTTTATCTATGTAAGACATTGTGAAATAAAATGTGCGTGTGATTAAATGGAGCTTTTATCTGCTACAGTCAGCAGATAGACTGCAACTAGTGAGTGGGTGTGGAAATTAAACACAGTCTAAGTTCTCACGATGATGAGCATTACCTGCACAAGAGAAACAAGGATGCGGCAGAAGTGGCCTGATGTGTCTGACTGAATGGCTTCCTCCAGAGACTTCTTATAGGCTGTAAAGTGTGGGTACATGGCACATTGCATGTAAAAGGTTTCTGGAACAAGAAACTGATTTTAAAGACTTTTTTTTTGGTCTCAAACTCACCATGCTGATAAGCAGCGTTCATGGCATGTATTTCCTCATTGCTCCTGGTGACCAGGATCTCGATCAGGGCATGTTCATCTGTCCCGGCCCCCTGTTGAAAGGAAGAGGAAGGCAGAGGAGCAAAAACAAACTGGACTTTTTTAAGCCTATATAGCACATTGGACCATTCAGTGCTTGTGACCATTCAAGGCTTAGACATGCAGCAAATGGGTGTTGTCTATTTAGATCTTGTACTGATTTGTATGTTGCCTTCAAATAAGAAAACTATTATATTCCACTGCATCAAAGTATTTTGCACTCAATTCTTGTCTGTTCAGAGTAAAAAAGGATGAGTCAGGTTTTCACACAAGGAAATTCAGTCAGTGTTTGATAAATTATAAATACCTAAAATGCAAAGTTATTTGACTTCCAAATACATTCTGTGTAATTGTCATGGCATTCAAGCACTAACCATACCACTCTGGGCCCAACATCAACCGTCACAGCTTCTCTCTCTACTACACATATACTGTAAATCAACCATGTCAACACTAGTACCTGTGGGCTGCCTGTCACTTATGAAAAGAAAAATCATTAGGTGATTTGGATCAGCTGTACCTCCATTGCCTTCCTCATCATTTTGGCATCAAACTCTGCAGGGGTCAACATGAGCCCAATGATCAGCCTCTCTAAGTTCTTCGACAGTTCAGACTTCAGGTCCTTCATCAGATCCTTAGGACAGATTAAACACACTACAGGAGTTATAAACTCACCACAGGAAACAGCTTGAAGCAAATAAACAATGAAACGAAATGCTGAGTTTATCATATCCAGTGAGTCCTTATCTACTTTTGTTGATGTTTTGATTTTCAATAGTGAATTTCTCTCACCCTTCCCAGGAGGGATTTGAAGGCTCGTCTGATCTCTTGCCTCTGAGCATTGCTTCTCTGCGCAACAATGTCAATGATTGTATCTTCATCTGTTCCTGTAGGCAGCAAAAGGCAGTAGCATTTGTGAAACCTGTTTTGTAAAATTGTAGTAGTGTAACTGTGCTTTAGTTTTCAGGGTTGCATACCGAATCCCTTCATGGCCTTCCTCAGCGCTTGTGCATCAGCAGCAGGGTCAAAATTGGGTGCAGGGCGGAGTGTTGGCCTTAGCTGAGGTAGTGGAATGACACAATTAGAAATGTGAGATTCAATAATTACACACACACAAAGCCAGACTGTTTCAATTGATTAAATACATATTAAATTAAATACGATTAAATACACCAGATGTGTAGGCTCGAAGCACTAAACAAGCAAAACAATATATGCAAAAGAGGAAAGAGTTCGTTGTTCCGTTGGATTATTCTGCTGATATCATAATTCTGATTACAGCCCGCTAATATTTCCGATAATAATATATTGACATTTGAGGGGAAGTGTGCCCTCTTGAGGTTAGAAGCCATGACACCACCAACAATGAAGAGGTGGGTAGGCTGAAAAACAACTGAGTTGTATGGTGCGTTAGTGAGACGAGCTTTTGTTGACGAAAATGCTGAGATCTTTCTGACATTCCCTCCAAGGACAAAGCGAGGCAAATGCTGGTGTGGAGAGCGCATTATAACAAAAACTATTTGCATTTGAGTGAACAGCATTCTGATCTTATCCAGAGTTAGACAAAGCCTTCACTATGCAGACACGGCAGCCGGGGCGCAGATCCCGGGGGGGGTCGGACGGGACAAGTCCCCTCAAATTTGTTTTGTTGTCCCCGCCAATAATAAATTATTTCAAAATTAATTATGTAATTGAAAATATATATTAAATGGAAGCTGATTCCACTTTTGAAATAATTCACACATAAACACAACACCTTTGGAAGGATGTGTTCATGTCCCCCCTATGTATCCTGCTCAGTGGTCTGAACTGTTGCCTATACTAAACTAAGCAGGAATTTGGGCAGCATCTCTGTAGCACGTGAGTTGCGTCGCTTCAATGAGTGTGTCTAGTGGCTGGAGACTGGTGACTTCCAGGGCCATAGGCTAGTCCTGTGACCGATGCCTTATAAGTAATTTAATTTTATACAAAACAAAGCAGGTCATTGCAGGGCCAGCATGTAACTTATTTAGGATGAATGCCACTACCAACCCAAACATGCATTGACACATCTAAAGTGGGAGCAGATGGTGGCCAAACCTGGACTTTGGTCATGGCACTCGATTCCCACATCTTGTAGGCTATCTGAGCAGCTTCGGGGAAGAACTCTCCAGCTAAGCTGTAAATTTGACAGGAGAGAACACAAGGTACAGAGTGGGAACATTTCTAGGAACAATGCTCTACTATTAAATAAACTTAACACTGTTTCTTCTTTTTTCATATCTCTTCCATTAAGTCAATAAACATTTTTGGTGTTGTACTACCCTTAGAAAACAGTAACTCCTGAAAAATGTTGCTCTGTCACCCCCATCTGGTTGCTGCTGTTGCTTGCAGCCATACTGTAACTTACTCATCATCTCCTCCACACAGATTAAGGAGAGTCCTCTTGTAATCCCCTGATGTGTCATCCTTACAGGTTTAAACACAGGCAGAATCACGTTATAGGTGTATGATGCTATTTCATTCTAAGTAAATTCAAAAAAACGCATTAGTGTTTAACCAACCTTAATCATGTTATAAAGAGACTTCTCATATCTTAAACGGAAACACTCTCGAATGTCCAACATGTCAATTTCAGAGCGAGAAATCATGATCCTGATCAGGGTGTTGTCAGCTGTACCGAGACCCTGGAAATGAAGGACAGGACAAGCGCTCAGTGTCAGGAATCTAAGGCAACTATGAGTAGTCCTAGTCAATTTTAAATATCATATCAAAACGTTAGATTGCAATCTGCCACCAAAAAGAAAAAAAATACGTCATAATGACTGTGTTGCTAAGGCATATCTGTCTACAAACAGTTTGGAACCAGACTGAATGGTTATTTTTACTTAGGGTATATTTACCTTCATTGACTTGTAAAGGCGCCTGGCAAAGAACATGGGAACACTCCTTATGCACTGGACTGTGAGAAACACAGGAAGAGAGCCCCTTGTTAAACTGACATTCCCCATGTCGTCATAAAGCCGTACCTTCGTAGTGTTTCTTACCAACGGCCAGCATCAGCCTCTCAAAGTCCCCAGACAGCTCATTCTTTATACTGTCCTCAATGGACATCTCTGCAATCTTCTCGTATGCATCGAAAACTAAACAAACAGAAGACAACATTAAGGAATGTGATTTAGCTCATGCTCATAGAGGTATCATAATGTTATATGATTGGCGAGCAGGCCATGGAATTTGCAACAAATATTTAAGGACCATTTCTGATATCTTTGATGATCCCCTGAATTCTCATCAAGCTACACAAAGATGATCAATCTGATAAATGTTAGCCTACCTGCTGAACATTAGCATGTTAGCATTTTCATTGATAGCATGTTGATGCTAGCTCAAAGCACCACTGTGCCCAACTAAGTAAGCACCCTCACAGAGCTGCTAGCATGGCTGTAGAGTCTTGTTACACAAGGCCTCTTTGCTTTGAACAAACGCTACATTTGACTGTATAACCAAAACTAAAAACTTTGTCTTTTCTTTCCTTCTTCATCTTTGGTGACGTGATCTCTGTGACTTACATATTTAAATTTCAGTTCTGGACAGCAGGCCTCATACAGTTTTCTTGGCAATAGACGGAAAAGGAACTGGTAGAAGAGTGTTATACAATTTAACTACAACTCATCATCCCAGCGCCCCTGCCTCCCAATAAGGAGATCGTGGGTTCAAATCCCGGACCAGACCACGACCTCCCTGGGTGGAGTCAGCATGTCCTCCCCGTGTTAACGTGGGTTTTCTCCGGGTTCTCCGGTTTCCTCCCACCGCCCAAAGACATGCATTAGGTTAATTGGTGACTCTAAAATTGTCCCTAGTGGATGAATGTGTGCGTGAATGGTTGTCTGTCTAAGTGTCAGCCCTGCCACGAGTTGGCCACTGTCCAGGGTGTACCCCGCCTAAGGCCTGAAGCCACTGGGATAGACTCCAGTCACCCGCGACCCCGAACGGGAACAAGCGGTAGAAAATGACTGACTGACTCATCATCCCACAATTACATACAGACAACAACTTCTAACGTGGCATTTACTCCTGAGAGACTGGAGGTCATGTGGGGAATGTCAGGGATTCCTCACGGTCGTGTTAATTTCCCTCAGAGCTGTGCTCACCCATGTGGAGGTGGGTGACACTGCGGTTTCCCAGGATCATGATGAATTTGGCCTCGTCTGTCCCCCACATCGCTTCTCCAGCTTCGTACAGCTCCTACGCAGAGGTCAGAAAGCAGAGGATGAGATCATGTAGAAAATCAAAAAACTAAATGTTTCAGACATCCGAAGTCTGCCAAAGCATGCAGAGCTTATATACGTTAATTACTAACCTAATCATATATTGCAAATTAATATCATACTGTATGTGGGTTTTCTATGTTAAAGAACTTTGTGAGACAGTTGTAGTACATGTTTTTAGCGATGCTAGCAGCATGGCTTTAGGGATAACATTATCGGCTGTCTGTTGGTTGGTCAGCCCACCACTTGGGTCCAAACTTCAATATCTCAACCACTGCTGGATGGATTGCTATACTTTAGGTTTGGTGCTAATTAGCAAATGTTAGCATGTTAACATGCTAAACTTAGATGGTAAACAAGATAAACATAATACCTGCTAAACGGCATGTTAACATTGCCATTGTGAGAATGTTAACATGCTGTTAACACCACTGTGTCTAAGTACAGCATTACAGCGCCGCTAGCATGGTTCTATAGACTATTGTTGATATATATGTCAACACTTTCTTGAACAATATGGCACACTCTTTTGGTACAAAGTGATAATATATTGAAAAGTGTCCATTCAACTGTCCCCTATATGTTACTTTAAAAGAAAAGTATTCTAGTATTACTTAAGTGAAAAAAAAGTTTCACTTCAATTACTTTTTAAATAAAGGCCATATAAAGATAGTAAACCGAAGCATGTTGCACTACTCTACTAGTCATAAAATGGTCAAATTCTCACTTGTGCATCCTGCTCCACCAGGTCTGCGTCCACCACTCCCGACTCATCTCTGGTCCCCTGGAACCATCAAATCAAAACAACAAGCTGCTGATCAGGCGGTGTTTAAAGGTCCTGTGGCTAAGACAGTCACTGTATGGTTGACTGGCTACTTTGCCGGTGATAATATCAACTCCTCTGTGAACTGACCTGAAGTAAAACAATCAGCATCTTCTTAAAGTGACCTGAAGTGTCCATGGTTATATCCTCCTCCATGTCTCTGCCATAGGCTGGAGAAATATGTAAGACATTGTGAGATGTGAAACAAATAATATGTTGGTCTAAAATGGCACCTTATTTAACATGCCTTACCATCCCTGTATGCTTCAACCATGTCATGTATCTGTTTGTTGTTTCTAGATGCCATGATTTCAATAAGGCATCTCTCATTTGTTCCAACTCCCTTGAAACAGAGCATTAAGTAAATTATGAAGGAGCTTCCGCTTAATTAGATGTGACCGGAGGATGATAAAGAATCTTACTATGAGGTAATTGTCTTACTTTGACGGCATCATGGATTTCTTTGGCATCATGATAGGCTGGGGTTCTCATCAGACTTACGATGAGACGCTCAAATTTGCCCGTCAGCTCATACTTCAGATCCTCAATAAGGTCCTGTTGCAACAACAAAAACATAATGAGTTTCTAGCAAAGAAAAATAAGAGATGAGATGATGATTATGTGTATTTGTACCTGTCCAAAGCTGCTTTTGTACACTGCAATGATTTCCTGCCTCTGTGCATTGCTTCTTGAGGTGACCAGGTCCAGTATGGTCTCTTTATCACTACCTGAGGAACACAAATAATAAACATGTTCAACAACCGTCATGTCGTCAGTCACAGAAACTGATCTCTGACTGCATCACTGTCACAATTGCTTTGTGGAAGGTGACATTTTCGCCTCCATGACCAAAAGCCATGGAGGAGTGAGGCACTCACCGATGCCTTTCATGGCATTGTAAAGGGTCTCAGCATCAGCGCTGGGATCAAAGTCCGGAGCATCTGTAGTTGTGCCTCTGAACACCTGTGAGAAATATAGTTCAACTGAATTTCAGAGATGAGGCATTTTTAATTGTGATGATTCAACAATTCAACAATTCAATTCAATCGAGGTGGTGTCCAGCAAACGATGTGGGCTTCGTAGATAATTGGCGGACTTTCTGGGGAAGACCTGGTCTGATTAGGAGAGACGGCATTCATCCAACTTTGGATGGTGCAGCTCTCATGTCTAGAAATCTGGCCGAGTTTATTAGTGGACCTAAACCATGACAACGCAGAGTTGAGACCAGGAGGCAGATTTGCAGTCCTACACGCTTCTCTGCGCTTCCAGAGCAGTTACCCACCCAGAATCCCATAATGACGGTGTCTGCCCCCGGGCCACTGAAATTTATTAAATCAAAAGCTAACAGAAGAGGAGTTTTACATAATAATTTAAAAAAATATATCACAACAGAAATAGCACCTCAAAATAAGAGAATTAAATGTGGACTCCTAAACATCAGATCTCTGTCATCTAAAGCTGTACTAGTAAATGATCTGATATCAGATTATCACATTGATTTATTTTGTCTCACTGAAACCTGGCTGGGTCATGAAGAATATGTTAGCCTAAATGAATCCACTCCGCCCAGTCATATTAATACTCACATTCCTCGAGGCACCGGCCGAGGAGGTGGAGTTGCAGCCATCTTCAAATCAAGCCTATTAATCAACCCTAAACCTAAACTAAATTATAACTCATTCGAAAGCCTTCTTCTAAGTCTTTCACATCCAACCTGGAAAACACGACAGCCAATCCTATTTGTTATAGTGTCCTGGTCCTTATTCAGAGTTTTTATCTGAATTCTCAGAATTTCTATCAGGTTTAGTCCTTAAAACAGATAAAGCAATTATTGTAGGTGATTTTAATATTCATGTGGGCGTTGAAAATGATAGCCTTAGTACTGCGTTTATCTCATTATTAGACTCGATTGGCTTCTTTCAGTGTGTACATAAACCCACTGTTTTGGCCACACCCTCGACCTCGTTCTGGTATACAGCATTGAAATTGAACATCTAACAGTCTTTCCACAGAATACTTCACTATCAGACCATTATTTAATAACTTTTGAACTCCTATTACTGGAGTACACACCAGCAGTCAAATACTACTACAGTAGATGTCTAGCTGTAGCTAAATTTAAGGAAGAAATTCCATCTGAATTTAACTCAATGCTATGTCTTAACATAACAGAGGACTCTTATGCAGATTTCAGTCCGTCCCAAATTGATCATCTTGTTGATAGTGCTGCAGGTTCACTGCGAACGACACTTGATTCTGTTGCTCCTCTTAAAAAGAAGATAATAAAACAAAAAAGGGTAGCTCCGTGGTATAACGCTGAAACCCGCAAATTAAAGCAAACATCATGAAAACTTGAAAGAAAATGGCGTTCCAACTATCTAGGAGAATCTTGTTTAGCCTGGCAAGATAGTCTTAAAATATATAAGAAGGCCCTCCGTAATGCCAGAGCAGCCTACTACTCATCACTAATAGAGGAAAATAAGAACAACCCCAGGTTTCTTTTCAGCACTGTAGCCAGGCTGACAGAGAGCCACAGCTCCATTGAGCCATGTATTCCTGTAGCCCTCAGCAGTAACGACTTCATGAGCTTCTTTAATGATAAAATTTTGACTATTAGAGAGAAAATTAATCGACTCCTGTCGACTTTATTCAACTAACGTCGACAATTTCTTCATCTAAGCCTTCGACCTGTCTCTTAGACCCAATTCCAACTAGGCTGTTTAAAGATGTTCTACCATTAGTTAGTACGGCTTTTGTAGATATGAGCAATTTGTCTTTACTGTCAGGTTATGTACCACAGTCTTTTAAAGTAGCTGTTATTAAACCTCTCCTTAAAAAGCCCACACTCGATCCAGGGGTTTTAGCCAACTATAGACCTATATCTAACCTTCCCTTCATCTCTAAGATCCTTGAAAAAACTGTTGCTAATCAGTTATGTGACTTTCTAAATAACAATAGTATATTTGAGGATTTCCAGTCAGGCTTTAGAGTGCATCATAGCACAGAAACAGCACTGGTGAAAATTACAAATGACCTTTTAATTGCATCAGACAATGGACTTGTCTCTGTACTTGTCTTGCTAGATCTTAGTGCTGCATTCGATACCATTGACCATCAAATTCTATTACAGAGACTGGAACATATAATTGGAATTAAAGCAACCGCGTTAAGCTGGTTTAAATCCTATCTATCAGACCGCTCTCAGTTTGTTTATGTTAACGATGAATCATCTGAGCACACCAAAGTTAGTCACGGAGTTCCGCAAGGTTCTGTGCTTGGACCACTTCTATTTACTTTATATATGCTTCCTTTGGGCAATATTATTAGAAAGCACTCCATAAAGTTTCATTGTTACGCAGATGATACCCAGTTATATTTATCAATTAAGCCGGATGAAACTGATCAGTTAGTTAACCTTCAATCATGCCTTAAGGACATAAAAACCTGGATGACCAGAAATTTTCTGATGTTAAACTCGGACAAAACTGAAGTTATTGTACTTGGCCCCGAACGCCTCCGAGACTCGCTGTCGGCAGACCTAATTGCTCTAGAGGGCATTGCCCTGGCCTCCAGCACCTCTGTGAGGAACCTAGGAGTTATCTTTGATCAGGATCTATCCTTCGACTCCCACATGAAGCAAACCTCACGGACAGCCTTTTTTCACCTACGTAACATTGCAAAAATCAGGCACTTCCTGTCTCGAAATGATGCAGAAAAATTAATTCATGCATTTGTGACTTCAAGGCTGGATTACTGCAATTCCATATTATCAGGCAGCCCGAAAAAGTCCCTTAAGATTCTCCAGTTGATTCAGAACGCTGCAGCACGTGTACTGACAGGAACTAGAAAAAGAGATCATATTTCTCCAATATTATCTTCTCTGCACTGGCTCCCTGTGAAATCCAGAATAGAATTTAAAATCCTTCTCCTCACCTATAAAGCTCTTAATGGTCAGGCACCGTCGTATCTTACAGAGCTCATAGTGCCTTATTACCCCACTAGAACACTGCGCTCTCAGAATGCAGGGTTTCTTGTGGTTCCTAGAGTCTCCAAAAGTAGAATGGGAGCCAGAGCCTTTAGCTATCAAGCTCCTCTTTTGTGGAATCAGATCCCAGTTCGGGTTCGGGAGGCAGACACCATCTCCTCATTTAAGAATAGGCTAAAGACTTTTCTCTTTGATAAAGCTTATAGTTAGGGCTGGCTCAGGAGAGTCCTGAACCATCCCTTAGTTATGCTGCTATAGGCCTAGACTGTCGGGGGACTTCCCATGATGCACCTCTCTCTCTTCACCTCTGTCCTCCTCTCCATCCGTATGCATTCTCATCCCATAAATGCATGTCACTAAGTTGACTTCTTCCCTCTCCCGGAGTTTTGTGCTTTGTCGTCCGTCTCTTCTTTCTTTCAGTGTCCGGAGATGTATCTGGATCGGTGACTATGGCGACCTGCTGGGGCAGTGTTGCTGTGTGTATGGTGCAGGGGACGAGTGGCTCGGGTCCTGCTCGTTGGGCTCCACCTGGAGCTGCTCGGTTGTCCGTCTGGACCCATCATCTTCCCTTATGTTTTACCACCTAAACATTTCTAACATAATAATATATATATATACACAACAATTTTCCCATCATGGCTGTATATGTTATAGTTTTGATGCTAAAAATCTATTCTGTACTTACGACATCTATTGCATGTCTGTCCTCCCTGGGAGAGGGATCCCTCCTCTGTTGCTCTTCCTGAGGTTTCTATCATTTTTTCCCCTGTTAAAAGGGTTTTTTTGGGTAGTTTTTCCTTAATCGAATCGAGGGTCTAAGGACAGAGGGTGTCGTATGTTACAGATTCTGAAGCCCTTTGAGGCAAATGTGATTTGTGATACTGGGCTATATAAATAAAATTGAATTGAATTGAATTGAATTGAACAACAAAGTGTACTGTGATGTCTAGTGTGTGTGGAGCGCAGTACACAGAAATACAACTTTTTTGCACTAAAATTATAAATCTAAAGATCATATACATGATCACATTATCTCTCTAGCCGAGCGTCTTTGTATACTGTAAATACTCCAGCGCATCTGTAACAGGATTTTTGATTTATGTTTGGGATGTTTTTAGGGAATAAGTCTTAACTGTGGGTGTGTGTCATGTTGGTGTTGACAGTGGCCAGCTGGGTTGTGGTTATTGAGGTGAGACAACTAGCCACAGCTCAGGGAAGTCTAAAAGTCAAAGCAACAACAATAATGGCACCACAAAAAAATACAGCCATGGGAAATAAAAGTGCCGCTTAATTCTTGGTATAGCATATTTTCATATTTTGCCACACTGGCAGCTTGGCTATAGGAATGGCAATATTTCCATAACTGATTAATGGATTGCCATGAAATTTGGTCAAAAATTCGTGGTCCCCGGAGGATAAAGAATTCTGACTTTGGTAATTCTCTGACTTTTCCTTTAGCGCCAGCACAAGGTTAACATTTTTGGTTTTTACTGAAATATCTCGATAACTATTGGAGGGATTGCCATGTAATTTAGTACAGACAGTCATGTCACCTTCAGGATGAATTTCAATGACTTTGGTGATTCCTTAACTTTTCATCTATTGTGCCATGGTCAATACTGTCCAATACTTTGGTTTATGACCAAATACCTGCAAAAATAATGACATTTTGACAAGATTATGAACATTATGCAGTTGCTCACCTCAGCCCAGTCAGCTTACGAAGCTAAGAAAGAGGTTGTGAGAGTTCCCAACTAAGAGTCACATGGTTAGGACTCAAAATACACTTTTTCAGGGTCACAAGTTTGCACTGCATATCCTGCTTTCTAACACTTCACTGGCTTGACCCACTTGCAGAGTGTGAGTAGTGGACCGTGTAAAAGCGTCAGTGACGGAACACTGAGACAGGAGGTGAAGCCAAGTCTGCCATTACAGCCGCTGACTGCTTGCACCTGTCTCACCCCAGCAGATCAGAGGAAAGCCTGATGTGGGCGTGTCTGTGTGTTGGGGCAGGGACAGCGGGTGTGTGCGAGCAGCAGGGAGTCAGGTTGCACACAAAGTAGCTTCCTTTGCAGGGGTCTCTCAACCTCCCAACCTCAACCTCCCAACCTCCATGTAAAGAAAATATGCAAAGGTTTGCATGAGGACATTGTTGTAAGATGAAAGTTACTGCTCACACTTATGAAAATGATCATAGCCCTATCATTTTGGCCCTATGAAGCTGTGACGTTATAAGCCCATTCACTGTGGGAAATAAGAAAACCTGGCCTTCATATTGAAAGCTCAAACTGCAGCTGCTGCTGTAAAGATTACTGCTGCATTGAGGCAGTCAGCCAAAATGTGCTCTCCACCCTGCTGAGGGGCCACTGCACATGCTCTGATCCTCTGCTTCACTGCAGCGACCATCACTCTTCACGACAGCTGGAGAGCTTCATCCACATAGCACCAGGGCCACAAACACAAGCCCCTAGCAACAGGCCTTTACTAAACTAATCACATTTCCTGTGATGGGGCTGTCCTGTGGAAAAAGTCCTAATGTACATTTAATGGTATGAGCTAAATTTCTACCTCTTCCTTTCTTCATAGGTGCTGATTGTTTCTTCTGTTGCCAAGGCCACTTTGCAGAGTATAATTAAGAGCAAGTGTGTGTTTCACCTCAAGTAAGATCAGAATGGCAGGGCACTGACTTACAGCTCGGACAATAAAGTTGGATGTCTGCCACAAGACTTAGGTAATTCCGAGTCTGAGCCGTTGTCTTTGGAAAGAAGCTGTCAGGTGTGTCTATTGGATGTGTGGACGGCACAGGTTGCAATGACACCCTACACTGCTGCCTTTATGACAGGGAGGACTCGCATGGTGGTAGGTGGCAGTAAAATGAGCCCACTCAGTCCACACCTCATTCAATGGGACACAAAACCTATCTATGCTCAATAGACACAAGATCTGGTCAGCAGATCTGATATAATCTACATCATACTTACATAATGCAACATGGGAACGGTCCTCTCTACTTACCATTTCTATATTTTATCTTCTGTGTCAACACTGTGCAGAAATCAATAGTTTCGGGCCTAGAAGAGAGAGAAATGCTGATGTAGCGCTGAATAACCGATTGCAAAACATCCCTGCCCTAGTGAACGTGTCATTCCCCTCCAACGTGCTGGAAATCATGTTGCAAAGACACAGTATGCATGATGATGACCCCTCCTTTGCCTGAGTAAATCAAATGAGGTGGTCTGTTCAGTGTGCTGCCTGACAGCTGGTTAAAACAGATCACCACCTACAGTAATTCTGCAGAACAGCATAAGAAGCAGAACAGTTTCTTAAAGTCTTGTCTTCACATTCATCTAAAATGCCAAGCTGGCAGGAGGAATTTGTATTAAGCCAATTGACAGGAAAACTATTTAGTCACATTTTCCATGCCGCCATACTCTATAATACATATAATGCAGCCATTCAGACAAGTAAAACATAGTAGGCCCAGCTAGAGAAGCTCGCCTAACATTGCCGGCTGACTATATTTCTGAATTTAAAATCACACTGCAAAATTACAATACATTTTTACAGATAAGATCAAATTTAGAGGACAAATGTTTGACAAATATAGACTTATACCCATTCAGCTGAGAATGGAGAGAAAACTCCATCCAGGTTTTAGGTGATGTTTGTTTAAGAGAGAAGTTAAGTTCTCCCAAAATAGCAGGCAGAGTTTAACTTAATGTCAGAATCAAGGTCTTGGGGGATTGGAGAGCCACACCCTTCTCTGTTCCCACATAGTGGAATAAACTTCGGAGGCTTTAAATCTAACAATAGATAATTTTCAGACTTTTTTCTGTTTAACAAAAAAAGATTGTTGTGAATGATGCTGTTTTTATATCCTAGCATTCACTTAATTAAATTCTAACTATCTTTCAGGGGTATCTCGCTGTCTACAGCAATTCAATTTCACATTTAACAATTGCGCAAAAAACCATATTTCCATCGCAATCCATTGTCTCTGAAGAAGCGGTTTTTAATAGACTGAAATCGGAGTGAAGATGTGTCCAAATGACCAATAATTGCTTACCTTGCCTGTGCAGGAAGTATCGGTGTCCGGTGAGAGTGCTCCTGCTGTCTCAGCTCTGTCTGTCTCCTCCGGTCAGACTCAGGCCGTCCCGTTACGTGTCCTCTGACGCAACGACTGCGGTGGTCTCTCGCGCAGGTTCTCTGAAGTGTGTGAGCCTGAATGTAGCAGGGCAATGTCTTACGGTAAAGAGAATGCTATTTAAAACTTATGTGACCGGGTAACATCCAGTCCTAACTGAAATCTATCTCACGGAAGCTGCATTTTACGCACGCTTTTACGCGCATCTTTTTCTGCGGCGCTGCATCTGGAAATCAGACAACAGCAGCCACTCTAACATTTATTTTACTGCAAGCAGATAAAAATTCATCTGACTTTAAAAACATTTAAAAGCAATTAGTAAAGCATCAATAACACGCAATATTTCATGTTGTTCTTTGAACCAGGTTTCGCTTTAAATCCGTTTGTCACATGACTGAGGGGAGCTTGCTCTATTTCTGTCCTGTCAGGCGTCCATTCCAGTAAGAGGGGGAGAGAGACACCAGCATAGTTGGGGGTGGGGAGTGGGGGGAAGGGGCATGTCAGCATTGTGGAATACAGAAGTAAAAATGTTAGAATATGAAACAAATTAAATCGAGGCTGCAATTCCCATAAACTCTCAGTGGTGCTATGATTAGAGGCACAACCATTGATTCAAACTTGTTCCATGTATGACATCGGAATCTGATATTGTATGGAGTATGGTGCCAGAAGAGATGATTAGAGAGGAGAGGTGACTACCATGAAATGCAGAGCCTTACAGACAGTCCAGTGCCACACATAGCAGAAGCATGACTCAGTATGTTTCATTCTGAGTGGATGCCAACCCCAGTCTCATTGGCTTTAGTTTTGCTTCATAGTTACTATCAATGTTACCCTGACACCACTGACCTCAGCTTAAAAATGAAGGACACTGTTTATTCATGCATCTATTTGAACAGTTCATGTTCCTCCCAGTCTATCAAGTATCAAATATGGCTGTTTGACTTGTTTTCCCTTATTCCTATGTCTTCATATCATATTATCCTGGAGCTTCTCTAATCTTCCCTCTGCCAGTGTTCAGAGTGAGAGGGGTCCATATGAGGTAAACACAGATGGAGGTGGGAGGTACATTTCAGTGATGAAATGTAATTGTTGTACTGACCTCTTCTGCTTTGAAAATGCATTGCATGAGATCATGAGAACCTGACCTTCAGTTCTTAATAACATCCCCAAGGGCAATAAGGTTAATATGGTTATTATAATTGACAGAAAATGTGTTTATTATGTAATTAAAACTTTTAAAATATTTTATGATTCAGAAATCTTTTGATTGCATCCATGATTTCACAATCTACATGTTTTTCCCCTTTTAGCCATATATATATTTACCTAAACTAACCACTGATAGTTTATTGTATCAATAACAGAGACATCTGGTAACTTTAATTGTAACAGATTAAATATTTCTGTTTTTCTGGTCACCTATTTCTCAGAACCGTTCAATCCCCCAAATCAGGTTATATTCCCCAAAATCTATGTATCAATCCCACAACTTCATGAATTAAAAAAATGGAATGAAAAATTGTTAAAACAAAACAACAAATGAAGTGAATACAAAAGCATTTTTGACATTCTGAATAGGATTTGCTGTTCACAATTCTCACCCTGCGCCTTCCATGCAATAATGAGCACATTATGATCCAAACTGGTCGGGAATGAGAAAGGCTACTTTGTAAATAACTCCATTGAGTGGGAGGGTCACACGGGCCAGTCTTGTATATATCGCAGTACAAATCATGTTTCCCTCATCCAAGTCAACAGCACGGATATTTTTGCTTCATTGCGCTGTTTTCACCACACAGTCACCAGTCACTCCTCGTGGGACTGAAGACAAGGTAAAGTGTATCTACTGAATACAATTACCACCAGCAAGTCAGATTCAACTCCCTGACCTCTGCTTTAACTTGCATCTGTGAATTTTAAAGCTGTAGAGCAATATTTATCTGTAACACTGCATCTGGGATGTTTCTTTAAAAAGACAGTAGACTGCCATAAATAACTCATTAATGAACATTAACTGAGCTGCACATCACGTGCATAGTAG
This sequence comes from Coreoperca whiteheadi, assembly GCA_011952105.1. Lineage (NCBI taxonomy): Eukaryota > Metazoa > Chordata > Actinopteri > Centrarchiformes > Sinipercidae > Coreoperca > Coreoperca whiteheadi. The sequence goes on from CM022490.1 coordinate 11,260,157, forward strand.
CTGTTAGTTAAGCATTACTCCAATATCCCTCTGGAAACGGTATCTCAACCTGTGAGATCTGCAGATAGGAAGCCTGAGCTTAAAATTTGGTCAAAGGTACTTTGGCCATCCACACAGGTTGCCTTCCCACTCACCTCCTGCCTGCTGAAGTAGATGCCAGGGGGGATTAGGTGAGCTGAAATACCCTGAAGGGACATGAGAAGGCGAAAGCTACCTCTCAAAGAGTAAGTGTGCAGCCTGCTGCATGCATAAGCCATGAAAGCTGCTTTGTTCTCCTCTATTTCATTAACTGGCAGGCTCACAACTCCAGGTAGAGATGGGGACACAGCTCCTAAAAGGCAAGCAGGAAAACTCCAACACAGCTGCAGTGATAAGGTCACAGAGAAACACATGCAAGTAAACACACTTTGATAACATACGGTATAGTTCTGGAGGGTCTGACGTACTGTTTGAAAAGTAACAACTCTGTCATCTTATAATAACCAAGTTTTATTCAGGGGTTTCAGACATGGAGAATGTAGTCAGAGTTTTAAAAAAAGTGTATTTTATTTTTCTCAGTTTCTACTGTTGCCACATTCAGATGTTGCTTTTTTTTACTGGTTCCTGTTAGCGAAGGACAAAATCCAAAGTCAGAGACCAATGTGTACCTTAAAGTCTTGGATTATCTTGAAGGCATAATCATGAAAAGATTGTCAAAGCCACACCTCTCACTTACATTACACGCATGAGCTACTCACAAGAAGAGTCGCATTTTGTCACAAGGTTTGTACAGTAAACCCCCCAAAATTAAGAAAAGAACACAAACAAATGTAACGCTGTCCCTGCGTAATGGCCTTACTGGTTAGTTATTTTCCTTCTTTTAATTTCTTCCAACCCTGCTGTGTCAGATACTGTAAATGTGGATTAAGTGAGCAAATTACTTGTGGTTCAGAATAAACAGCAAGTGTAGTCATTTACAATTGTTAACAAAAATTAAAAATGCCTTTTTAAGTAAAACATGTCAACACACGTCAAATGTGTTGGCATGCAATGACACCTTGAATTTCTTACACCAGCACAGTCTATAGACTGGAGGAGAGAGATATAAAGCTTTCATCTTTATTTCTCAGTGTTTTTAATTTTATTTTGTCATCTGATTTTAGCAGTGATTGATCACAAGTAGCCATTATCTCAGACATGATATTGCTTTGGTGAGGTGAGAACACACTTTGCAAATTACAAAATAGTGTATTAATTGCCTGGGGAAGAGCAATTATAAATTAAGCACCTGCATTCCTCAGACATTTTCAAGGATGTAAGTGAAGGTTGACTAAAGTGCAGTCCTCTAGCAGGGAATTTGTGCTGTGGGCAGCAATGGAAACTCCAGCCATCAGCACTATCATATCAGGGAGGTGATAAAGAAAGGCATGTATAAATGAATAATGGGGTTTAGCTGAATGACAGATCCTATTATTTGTCCCTTCTAAGCACACCTGTGAGGCAGTGCATTACACAGAAGAGGTGAGTGAACTCAGTCTTCTTTTGTCCTTAATGTAAATACACTGAGACATTAGTAGAGCATGTCATGTGTGTCACATTTTGTCATATAAACACTACCAAGCTTTGACAAAACAGATTGATTTTGAGAGAAATGTTTCTTTGAAGAGGAAATGTTCTACTGTGGGGCTGACCTGACAATTATTCACCGACAGGTTCACTGATCAGCCTTTTCTTTCCCACTCCTCTCCTCTCCCCTCATTCTTCCTTCCACATCCAAACTCCTAGAAGCATGCCGTGCAGCGGGGTAAAGTCCTTTCTGGTGAGCCTGTCTCGGACAAAGCCCCTGGAGCCCGAAGGGGAGCAGTCCACGTTTAACCGATGCCTGAACACCCTGGACCTGGTGGCCCTTGGTGTGGGCAGCACTCTAGGGGCCGGGGTCTATGTCCTGTCTGGAGAGGTGGCCAGAGACACTGCCGGACCAAGCATCATCATCTCCTTCTTCATCGCTGCCCTGGCATCCATATTCGCCGGGCTGTGCTATGCAGAGTTTGGGTCCCGGGTTCCCAAAACAGGCTCAGCATACCTGTACAGCTACGTGACTGTTGGAGAGCTACTGGCTTTTATCACTGGGTGGAATCTGTTACTGTCCTACGTCATAGGCAAGTGTGATACACAGGATTTGTTTCATACAGGATCAATTACAATTGATTATCATGTCTATTATTCAAGGGTGAAGGTTATAGTTATTTTGTTGAATAAAAAGTTGATTTGAAATGTTAATGATAAGTGTTTTTACCTCTATATACCAAAAATGTACAGAAAGAAATATTATTTCAATTTAGTCTCTGCCTTAATATTAATTTCTGTGATTTTCCTCATATGTAACACTTTTGGCTCACTGAGAACAGTGAAACCCATCAATGATAAACCATCAACATGAAACTATTAACGCTCTGTGACCTTTCCCCCGCTGTAGAAGCAGATTCTTAATGGTTATTTTACCTGTGAAAGTTTAAGTTTGAAAGTTTTGTTATTTCTCACTAAAAATCTTATTTTTTACAGCACCTGTTCAATTCATTGCTTTCATGTTGATAACAACGTAAACCAGGATTGTGGTGTATAATAACGGCAATAAATAATAATAATGGTCATAAAGTTGTAACGGACGCAGGGGACGAAGTATTGCTATCATTACCTTTTGCTTGTGACTACAGTTAAATGGTGATTCAGGCTGATCAGTTTATTACATCTTTCTGTCATGATCTGCTCAGGGACATCTAGTGTTGCACTGGCATGGAGTGGGACATTTGATGATCTCATAGGGGGCGTCATATCGAAATACTTTGAAGAACATGCAGCCATGGGCCTCCCTGGCCTGGCACCTTACCCAGATATCTTTGCTGCTGTTCTCGTCTTGCTCCTGTCAGGTAAAATCATGGAACTGGTGTCGTTATGGTGGTGACAGTAATAGAAACAAAAAGATTAACATTCACCATGTTTTCCATAAAGGTGTGCTGGCATTTGGAGTTAAAGAGTCAACAACAATCAATAAGATCTTTACAACGATCAACATCCTGGTGCTGCTGTTTGTGATCATCTCTGGAGTCATTAAGGGCGACATCGCCAACTGGCAAATCAGTGAAGAGTCTCTGATAAACGCCACAGCTGAACTCAAGTAATGTCAAACAGCAATATAATCCTGTCTGTGTTTGGGTGTCTTACATAAATATAGTAGTATTGCTCTCCTGATTATCTTACTGTAAACAACCACTAAATAATGCTATCTAACCCACTGCAGAAACTTGAGCTCTACTGCCAATCTGACAAGTGTGTATGGAGTGGGTGGATTTTTCCCCTTTGGCATTAGTGGAACGGTGGCCGGAGCTGCAACATGTTTCTACGCCTTTGTTGGATTTGACTGCATCGCTACAACAGGTAAGAGGACAACTTCTCCCTTTATCAGGATCACTGTGATTTTGGTTAGATTTTCGCCAGCAGTTTATCCTTTACTAAATAAATATGAGAAGGTTCAAAGAATATTTTTGCTGAAATCCATCAACACTGAATGAATTGTACATTGAAATCATGTGAATGTAAGAAGTGTCTGGCCTTCGTCAGCAGAGGCGGTTTACTCAGTTGTCATGGAGTTCATTCAGTTATTATCAAGAGTGTAATTTTGGTCAACATAACAACTGAACCATCTCCTTGACTACTGAGCAAACTCCATCTGATGAAGGTCATGAGATGTGACTAAAAGCGCTGGAAATTTTCCAGCAAGTGGACCTTGCACTAAGAATTGTGTTTGTCAAACTGCAATTTCCAGGGTCTGTAATGAACCCACTTTAATTGATGCAATACGTTTCTAACATTTAACACTTATTAGATACTAATTTCTAACTTTATAAGAGGAGTTAATGATAAATCTTCTTATTCTCATGAATTATCACAGTATTACACATTATCACCAGTTAATGTCCTCTTGTATCATGTAATAAACCTAAATAAATGAAGAAATAAGGTAATATTAATAAAACATGTTGTGCCCATGTTTTATTGATAAATTCAAAACTTCAAAACCTTGGTGTATGAAAAAGTTTCAACAAGGATTGTTGTGATATTAGAATTATAACAGCTGTATATTTGCCACCGCCCCAAACAGCTGAAGAAGGAAAAAAATCATTAAAAGTATCACTGACTTCATTGTTTCTTTCTTCAAAAGGTGAGGAGGTGAAGAACCCCCAGAAGTCTGTCCCTCTGGGCATTGTGGCTTCACTACTCATCTGTTTCCTGGCCTACTTTGCTGTGTCTGCTGCTCTCACACTGATGATGCCCTACTACATGCTCAGTGAAAAAAGCCCCCTGCCAGTGGCCTTTGAATATGTCGGCTGGGGTCCCGCCAAGTACGCCGTGGCTGTGGGATCACTGTGTGCCCTGTCCACCAGGTGTGAAACTACTGGTAGTACAGTCGGGGACATGAGATGTGACTGTCTAAAAATGTTTATCTTTCTTTACCCATGCTAGCAGTTTCTAGCAGGAAGCATCTGACAGAATGTAAAATTCATTTTTGAGAGTTCAATGAAAAATATTCATTGTTAACCATAAAACCGATAAAAAAACCAAATAAATATAAGGTTCTCCCCCTGCACATTCAAAACTAAATCTGTTTTGGTTAGAAGTTTTACCGTTTTCTCAGATTAGACTGAAACTAATAGTGCTTCTGTTGGGAACTCGCATTTTGCTAACAAGTGGAGCTTGAACCATCAGTGTGGCAGCCGGAAGTTTTGTTTTGTTTGTTTGTCTGACAAGATGAAACAAGACGAAACATAGATGATAAAAGAGCAACACATATTTTCTCCAGAACATCCATCTGTGAAAGAGGAAGGGCATCAAATGACTTCAAGAAACAAAGGAATCATCACAAATCTCAATTTAGCATCAAGGTCACTGTCTTGACTTTTTATTAAATGCAATTTAAAGTAGTATGACTTTAAATAATCAGGAAAGGGTAGGGTCTTATATAGTCAATCTTTAGCAAGCACTTTCCCAAATAAATTCCCTGGTACTAACAGCATTTGGTTACACTTTATAATACAGCCTGCAACATAACGTGTAATTCTTCCCAATTTAAAGTGTAATTGTTTGTATTAACAGTGTACCAGTACAGAACGTACGGATAGGTACAAGGGAGCAAGATAAGAAGTTAGGGTAAAACTTTTCAGAACTTTGGCTTCTTCTGAGTCTTTTACAAAAACATTTGGGAGGATGCACAAGTAGGCACAGGGAGAACATGCAAACTTCACACAGAAAGATTTCGAAACCAGAACCTCTTTGCTGTAGCGACAGTGCTAACCACTGCACCACCATGCTGCCCCCTTATACTATAAGTTATCTTTAAAATCTGTCCTAATGCCAGATTGTTGTTCAGTAGGTCATAATGTACCCAATAATATTAGAATTCCCTTGTACTTACATGTTTCTATCAGTAGACACTATGTACGTACTGTGCTAGTATGGAAAATTACACTGTAAATTGGGACAAATACACTGCAGGTTCTATTATAAAGTGTTACCGAGATTGATGGTCCTTGACTGAACCTGACTGTTTGTGTTTGACTCTCCAGCCTGCTGGGTTCGATGTTTCCGATGCCCCGGGTGCTGTTCGCCATGGCAAGAGACGGCCTACTTTTCCAACCACTGAGCAAAGTCACCTCCAAGGGCAGTCCTGCTATAGCTACCATATCGTCTGGAATTGTGGCAGGTGCAGATGTTCCAGCTGTTCATCAGCATCTATGTACATGTGGTGAAGCTTTAGGACTTGAAGTAACTCTGTATTCCCTGTTTGTCATCTTTAGCCATCATGGCTCTGCTGTTTGACCTGGAAGCCTTGGTGGAAATGATGTCCATTGGCACTCTGTTTGCTTACACACTCGTGGCCATATGCATCCTAATACTGAGGTATATTTATTTGATCTGTTTCTACTCTCACAGTGCTTTACCTAGAATGCTGAAAAACATACTGAATTTGTTACATTTTTCTTTTCTTTTTTTGCAATCAAGGTACCAAGTGGGTCCATCCGAAGACACAAACCTACAGATCAAAGAATCAAACACCAAGTTTGGCTTTCTGAAGCCTCCTTCATCTCCCAGTTCATACACCTCAAAGACAGTCACAATCTTGACTATAATCTCTGGTACGTAAGGCAAACATTACCGAAGCATTTGTGGCTGTTCAATTGTTAGTCTTATTCTAGGATCTTTTCTTGACCACCAACAATTTCTTTGAAAATCCCTTTGTCTTTCTGGGCCACAAACTGATCTCAACTTCTTCTGCAGTTGCATGTGTTGTTGCACTGTGTGTCACCCTGACAAACGCCATTGATGCTCTGGCCCGTGCGGAAGCATGGTGTGTGTCGATTGTCTCCATCCTTGCCTTCATGCTGCTGCTCATCATTTTCCTCATCTGGAGGCAACCACAAAATGCCACCAAGGCATCTTTCATGGTGCGAATATTTCAATTGTGCATCACAACAATTACACCCACAATTTGTCTGTACCTTCTAAAAAGCATCAATTAGAATATGCTTGCACATCCCTTATTTCCTCTGTTCACAGGTGCCCTTACTCCCTGCTTTGCCTTTAGTGAGTGCACTTATCAACGTCTACCTGATGGTCCAGTTAGGAGGAGACACATGGATACGATACGCTATTTGGATGTTAGTGGGTAAGACCAGATTTCTGCTTGAAAGATTCAGAGGGTTTTTATCAAGTTAGTTGCTGAACTGCAATGATCCCCATCTTCCCTCTCCAGGGTTACTCATCTACTTTGGCTACGGTGTGCGTAACAGTGTTCAGAGGAAGCGCCTCATGGTTGGCCAGATGAGGATTGAAACCATCAGTGGCAAAACAGACAATGACGTCATTAAAGAAGAAAAATTCTGAGCTGGGCCGGAGCGGAAAGAAATAGATTGAGATGTTACAGTGACTGCTTTAAATGTGTAACTACTGCTTTACATCCACCTGTACTGTCCTGTTTCTGAAGTGTTCAATATTTGACAGGTGTACAGTGTTGAAACGCAGACAAATGGACAGCTGGGCTAACTTGTTAACTTCTCTTCCACATTGACATCTTATTACATGTCAATGGGGTTTGTAATTTGTCTAAACACTGTAATGATGCCAGACATATTTTTGGACATGTATATTTTGCCTGTATCTATGTGGTTTATGCCTGTGTTAAAACTGTTTTCTGTTGATAATTACCATTTTATTACACTTAAATAACAAACTTACACTTTTCACATCAGTTGTGAAATGTAGAAATTTTTCGTTTTAATTAGAAAAATTTACATATCAAAATATAGAGTTAGACTGTTCAATGTAGATACAGAAAATCTTGTGAATTTCATATTTAGCCTTTATTAATTGTTTATTGCTTCAAAGTGTAAATATGGAAACTTTACATGTTTTCTAATTATATATGTTGTAAATTTTTTCCTTAATAAAAAAATTTTAAAAAGAGAGTATCCAGTTTTCAAGATGACTACAATCTGAAGTTCATGTCGATTTTTTTAAGTTCCATTCATAATCTTGGGCCAAATAAGGCTGACTTTCCACTGAGAACAAAAGGATCTTTCACAGCAGCTTACCTGTGTCATGTTCAAAGTTGTGGCTTAGCTAGTCACTCGCAAGGAAAGGTTTACATTGTTCTCACAGCATGCTAAGGATTTAATCAAATATGCAATAGCTTGATTTCTTTTTCTGTTTAGAAACATGTACATTGTAAGAGGATAATTGGTGAGTATACAGATTTTGTCAAGTCAAGTGAAGTTTATTTATATAGCCTAAAATCTCAAGTTCTTCTGAGAGGGCTTTACAATCTATACGACAGATGATTGATGAAAATATTGGTTTAAATTAATGGATTTTCACATTAATATCTTGTTTTCACAGAACTGTTTCACACTAGGAAATTGGGGTTCTGTCAGAGTTAAAAAGCACCTAAATCCTATTTGATGCATTACATACATGAAAAATTAAAAAGCTGTTTGCCTTTCGCAACCAAATGCTTTTAATAGCCTTGCCACGGTCTTCATTTCGGCTGTGTGGTGTGTTTTGGAGGGCCATACTCTTGCACACATCCAGTCCAGCAGCTAAGCAAACAAGCTGAGCAATTCCACATGCAGGGGCCTCTGTCTCTGGACCGTCATTGGTCCGGACAGGCTTGAAAGCCTCCATTGAACCAGTCAGGAGGAATTTGGGGTACTAATGCCACTCTAAGGAGGAGGAATTTGTGTGATCCTGGTAAACAGCTGACCGCTCACTTTGCAAGCTCTGCCCTCCTCCTCTTCTCTCTCCTTCCTTCGTTTTTTGGTTTCTGCAGCACATTCTCTGTGTTGAACTGGATGAACTTACAATCCACAGACTTCTCAATCATGCCTTTGGTGAACTTGTTTGGGTCGAAGGGTAGGCTGGTGCTAAGCGCTCTCCTTATTTGTGCCATAATCTTCGAGTCAGGTAAGTGACTTTTCACTTGCTGAGAGGTTCTGTGAACATGTGTTCCTAGAATTACTAAGGAGGGGAGCTTTCTGTTAGCCTAATGCATGACATGGCTTACTCTAAACACCATTACCACACACAGCAATCTTACTATAGTCCTTTTTATGAAGATACTACTTACTCACTCAAATTTGCAAAGAGTTAATGCATCATGTGCTCTCTACTCTACGTAGCTTATTGTCAAAAAGATACCCAAGAACAGAAGACCACTCCAGGGAGGAAGCCCAAGCCAAGCAAACCCAAACTTAGGAAATCAACAAATAAAGGGCCCAGATCTGTAACAGCCATACCCAAGATCAAAGCTACGCCTGCAGGCCCAGCACAGACCTTCCTCACTCAGGTATTTCATCTACCATGCAGCAACATTTGACATGTTAAAGGAGCATTCATTAAACACAGAAAAATGACGGCATCATTGATAATTTTGTACTATATATATGTATGTATTGTATGATTTTCTATCTGACACATAAAGGTGCTAAACAGAGGGACGTTTAAGAGGGTGGGAGAAACTATAAGTGTGCAGACAGGAGACAGCCTCGAGCTGAGGTGCAGGGGCAAACCTGTGCAGTGGAGCGTCCCCTCGTATCTGGAGGAGGATGATGATGGAAGGCTCAGGTATGCAGCGCGATCAATAAATCTTTATTACGCATGATGAACAATTTATACTTCTAATGACAGAATGGTAAAATCTGTTGGAGAGTCAGTATGCTCTCTGACTGTTTGCTGTTTTGGCTCTGCAGGATTGCCCAACACGAACGATATGGCGTTCTGACATTAGTCAATACTACTGGTGCAGACACAGGGGAGTACACCTGTTATCCTATGTACTGTGAAGACACAGACTGCAGGAAGGAGTATGACAAAGCTGTCAAGGTCTTCGTCTTCTTTCCCGGTACAATGAATAAACTTTATTGATGCTTACACGAGCACTTCTCAGAACTGCAGGCCTCTGCATTATTTTACCACAAGGATGATAGGAAGCCTTTTTACATTCACATGTTATCTTATTGTCAATCTGCCATATCTTCTCACTGTACCAATCAGACCCGCAAGAACTATTTGTTCCATCTTCTAACTACTACGAGGTGATTCAGCTGAGAACCAACTGGCCAACGGTCCTCCCCTGCCAGGTGACGTCACCTGAGGCCAAAGTAACCCTGCACCGCGAGTTTCCACCAGTGGAGGTGGCAGTGGACGGGATGGAGATCTCCTTTAACGTCAAGAAGGGCTTCACCATTCATCGACCCCGGCCTTATCATGCTGGAGCCTTGTACTGCGTAGCCAGTCTGGGCAGCCTGAGGCAGAGCTCTATCAAGTACATGCTCATCTATGTTAACTGTGAGTGCTGCCATTAAGTCGTCCATTCCCTTAATCACAAATTAATTTGTCACTTATTGCTGATCAGGGACAAAGCCTCTCCCAGCATGCATCAGACAGGAAGTCAGAGAAATACTATGTACAGGTAGACAAACCAGCTCAGGGCTGACAAATATACTTATACAGAGGATCACATTTATGAGAAATTTAGAGTCAGTACACCTAATTTGCATGCAGAGGTGGAAAGTAACAAGCGCTGAAATTATGGTCAATTAATCAATTAGGCGATCAACACATCATCACTTGATAGAAGTCATTTGTCAAGCAAACAGGCCAAATATCTCTTGGATCCACTTTTCTAATGTGAAGATTTGCTGATTTTTCTGTTTTATATACACTTTATGTACTTTGGGTTTTTGGCTCTTGATCAAAACAATCAAATGACATTTCGACTCCTTTCAATGCTTAGACCTCGACTAACACTTCAAAGCCTTTCAGGTCTTCACATTTTGATCAACTACAAAAAACATTTTCTTCCGCTCTTCAAACTCCCACAACTTTCAGTGTTCATACACAATTTACTCAAAGTGCTTTCAGTGCTTACACTTCAACAAAAATCATGCTTCAGTTTATACGCTTGAACTGGCTCTAATGTTCGCTTTCCCCCCCCACATACACTTCAATTCCCTTCAGTGCTTGAACCGAATCATCTCTTTTTGGCACGTCATTGCAGCTGGTTTAACTTCACTCAGCACTTCCATTTTAACTGCTAATTCCAAATCTTTCGGTATTTGTATTTCGACTTTCATACTTCGCCTTTTCTAGTTGTACTTTGATTTATGACATTTATAGACTAAACGATAAATCAGAAAAAAGGAAAGACAGATTAATCAGCAATACAAATACTGGTTCATTGCAGTAGTAGAAATAACTGTTTGTATTAGCTACAACTTTAAGAGGGCAATGTAGTACTCCATACATTTTCAAGACTGCAGGAAAATAAAGGGACAAAACAGCAGAACATAAACACCACACGGAAAATTGTCAATTACAGGCACAGTTTCATTATGCTGATTAATGCAAGCCACTGTTAGATTACGGTCACTTACATATCTCACTTATATTACACGTTTGCCACCAGACCCCATGGCTCCTCCTGCGCCAGTGATCCAGGCCTCGTTAAGCTCGGTGACTGTGGGGAAGAATCTGCGTGTCATCTGCTCTGTGGTGGGAGAACAGGACGTGGTCGTAGAGCTCACCTGGGAATACCCAGCACAGGAGGTCAGACGTACAGGGAGAGAGGGCTGTTTGATAATGTTAATAAATGTGAATGCTCTACAGATCAGTAATAAGCCATTTCGATGTACAGAATATACTGTATATACATTTCAGGTTGGTTGTGAGACAAATTAAGTGAAGAATCTGTGTAATTGGTGTACATCCGTTGTCATTATAGCTTACTGTGTCTTTGTAGCTAGTTTATTATTAGATAAGAGGCATCCAACCTATGGACTGCAGAGCATCTAGGCTTATAACTATTTATTAATGACTTATTAACATTTAAGCTGCAGACTTAATGGCTTATTGTAAAGGGGTCACTTGTCTCCCATGCTGTACATTATGTGTTTATATATATATATATATATATATCAAACTGAATGGAGCGCCTGTGCTGATTGCAGATTGGGAGGCCTCTGTACACACAAGAGAGCGTCAGCCCAGTCGGTGGAGAAACGGCTCGACAGCAGTCTCAGTCTGTCCTACTGGTGGACGAGGTGAGGGACGTGGACGAGGGAACATACACCTGCACTGCCCAGAACCTGCAAGGAGCCACATCAGTGTCCACAACTGTTAAAGTAGTCCCCAAAGCCAAGCCTAAGAAACCATAAACCATCAAACCTGGAAGATGTGAGGGAGAGAGGTTGGGGATCAGGTGCAACTCTGGCACAGTACTAAACAGTATTTTATCAGTCACATATGATTAAGTTATTACAACAACAAACTGCAGCATTACAATGAGAGAGTGTGTGTGGTTAAGATGAATGTAAATTGTTGTGCTTCAAGCTTGGGTAATAAAAGCTTTATATACAAACATTGTTGCTTTGTCTTTTTCTACTTATTTTGTATTGTGCGTGAGAGATGAAGACAGAAAATAAAAATTGTTATGATATAATAATAATAATAATAATAATAATAATAATAAGGAAGATGGTTAGTGAGATATTGCGCCCATAAACATTAACAGCATCTGCAATATCATCATGTAGTTTTACATTTAAATTCTCAATATTGTGATATATTAAGTCATAATTAATGTTGATAATTATTAACATTAAGTTGTAATGTTCATGATTATTTTTCATAAATACCATAATTTTGACAATTACATTAAGAGAAGAATGTTATACCAAAAAAAAAATCCAAAGCTATGCGTGAAAATGTTTGATCTTGACAACAATGTAGACCTGAAATGATTAGTTGATAGACAGAAAATTAATCTACAACAAATCTGAGAATCGAAGAATTGTCATAAAAATGTCAAACTTTTCCTAGTTCCAGCTTCTCAAATGTGATTTCCTCAGTTTTATCTTTGTAATTTTAATACCTTAGCGTTTCTGTTGGGGACAAAAAAACAAGATATCTGATGACACGCTCTTGAAAATTATGTGTACATTTGTACTATAACAATAATAGTCAGTTGCAGCCTTACAGAAATGATAGTGATGTTTCCCTCAGAAGGATATGGTAAATGGCTGTAGTCTGTTAGGGGGCCCAGTGGCAACAGTTTGATGTTGGGCCCCTTTTGACCCCTCTGGTTATTGTGTATGTAACCAAGTACAGTGCAAACAGCACACTACAGCGGGCAGCTTCATTATTACCACAAAACAAGATTGACAAAGGGCCCCTCTACAAGACCAGTAAAGCAGGACCTGCATTAGTTGACACTGTAGCCTACTTTACACATTTAAAATTAATCAAATTACCTGAACCAATCAAGCAAGCAATGAACCTGGGACTTTTAGGGGCCTTGGGGCAGTCGCAGCACTTTACCCGGTTGGTAACCCAGCCCTGGTGTTAAGTAAAGCGTTTTCTCTTTACTGCTTCTGAATTTGTTGCTCATGTAGCGCGCACCTACTTTCCTGTTCGCAAGGTGGCGCTGTCCCTCTTCGCAACTTGAAGTGTGTCAGTCCAGTTACCGGTGGACAGGCACATGCTTCCCTGCCCCTTGTGTTTAGTCTCCCTCTGCTCTCCGCTGTTCAAACGTCCGAGAGGGAAAAGAGACAGTCCCAGCCTGCTGCTGCGCCAGCGGGCCCATCACTGCCTGCTGCTCCGCACTGAGTCCTGGAGAATATCCTGCGGAGCCACGTAAACGCCGTTTGGTTCATTATATAACCAGCGAGACACCGAACTGCAGCACAAGAGCTGGTCCAAGAGATGTCCCGCATGCACGATATGGTGAGCGCCACTTTTTCTAATAGATCCGTGATCCGCTCCCCCTGCACATGCAGCCGGAATCTGCGGCAGATATTAGTGCGTGGTTTGTTGTGGTCTATGATGATGGCATGTTCCAAACTTTCTGCACAGTAGACCTGAATAAATAAACTCGAAGATATGCTTGACTGTGTAGATTAAAACGTGTGACCTAATGAAAGTGTTTCTCTCATCTGGAGCACAGAGTTTGTCCCTAAATCAGGGGGTTAAGCCTTACAATGCGTTTTCACAGTTGTCCAGCGTGTGAGAGAGAAGGAGGAGGAGACTGGTGACTTTTTTTGGGGGGGGCATTTATTTCCTGTGACTTTACAGCTGTGGTGGTCCCCTGCACTTCCACTGCAGTGTATAGTGTTCGGGCCTGCAAGGCTGTAAATGTTTGGGTTTAAGCTCACACTCCTGGGTCTCTTGATGCACAGGAGTTGGGGGACAAAAGCTGTTTTTGTGTGTGAGAGTGTGCGTGGAGGTGGAGGAGGGCGGGGGGTGTCCTGGCAGTCCTTGCTCAGTCTTGGGGACTGCCATGCTGTTGTCGTGGAGACCAGAGGCCACAGGTGACCTCTGACCTGAGGACTCATTTGAGCGTGGTGGTTATGGGTGCGTGCTGACGCAAGTGAAAGAGCAAGTCCGACATTGGCGAGACAATAGATGTGTGAGTTGTTGTTGTAGGAGACTGTGTGGTAACCCTGTAATTTAGGAATGGATTATAGGCGAACTCAAAGAGGTGATATACTGCTGTCATGTGAATGTGTATGATCACTGCTTGGCAATCACTATTGTTTAGGGCTAAATTCACCACACAAAAATGCATTTCTCCGTCTCCTCGAGCCCACTTCTGTATGAGACAGAGGTGACTGAGAGGTAAGATTCCGCAATCTGCCCTCCTTTATCATCAACTGCAAAAACAAACCAAAACAGATCAAATAGTGCAGTGTGTGAGAAATCAGGAATGACTGCGAGATCAGTTCACCCAAAAAAAATATAAATATTTTCTGGGTTACCTCAGTGGTATCTGTGCATGCAGATAGCGTTAGTTTTTTTGTGTAAACGTTCGGAGTTACTAGTGTCTTCAACTTTTGTTCCCAAACAAGTAAAATGGAAATGGAATTTAGTGTGCTGCTAAACAAACTGACATTTGATTCAACAGCACAAACTATCTGCACGGCTAGATACCACTAGTGTGACAAAATGTGCTTGTTTGTGATTTGGGTGAACTGAACCTTTAAGGCTACATTTAAATGAAGTGAATCACCTGTGGTAGCGTCTTTAAAATGAACAGTGTTGTATCGAACTGTCTTGTCACATTAGCACAATCAATTGTTTCCCCACAATGACCTTTTTTGTTAGTGTATGCGCGATCAGTGGATCTACCAAAAACTAATCACAGATTATTTTGATAGTCAATTGATGGTTTTAGGCGATTTGACAAGCAAATAGCCTACAGCAACATATGCTGACTAAAGCTTCTCATCTGTGAAGCTCACAACCGTTTTGTGTCACAGTAGAAAGAACAACATTTGAGTTTTGGGTCAAAACCGTCTGTCACTATTAAGAAATTTGAAGACAGGAATGACTGTTCATTTTATTGAATTCATCTTTACAAATATGTAACGATGAATCAATTATTAAAATATTTACTAGCCAAACATGCATTTTTAATCTTCTCAATGAGGAGACCGATTTTAGCCACATCATCAACATTGGGGGTATTCAATCAAAAATATCACGATGTGCGATTTTGGCAATATCTCAAAGCTCAGTCTGTCTCTTTGCTTCTCGTCTCTCAGCAGAATCAGCCAGACAGCTGATGTGATGAGTCTTCGTTCAGCTGTTTGAGCTCCCAGGGGGCTGACACTCCTGTGTGTGCATACATCTCCTTAAAGCACCAACAGCTGATTAAACACTAATTCTGCTGAATTGTTAGATGTCTGCTGACCATTTGCTTAATGTTACCTAACATCGAGAGAGGATACAAACTTTCCCATCAAGCACAGTAATTTTGAATTAACGCCACATCGCACCAGTATGATGTAGAGCTAAAATTTTAAAAAAATCAAAATAAAAAAAAATAAAAAAGGATAAAAAGTGCAACAAGAGCCATCAGAGCCCAATAAAGCCAACATCCTTGCCTCCACTGAAGGACAGCACAATATACTGCTAGGCTTTTTCTTGTTGTGTAGCATGTAAGTGCAAAGCAGGTCAGTCATGCATACTACAGTCTAGCAGATGGTGTAGCAGGGAGAGCACATTTGTAATGGCACTGTGTTGGTTGACAGAGATTTCCCCTCAGGCCAGCCAGCTAATCAAACACTAATCAGCCCTTTTTCCACTCACTGGGTTTGGTCTGTCTCCCCTCCTCAGATTTTCCCTATTGTTTGCTCCTAATCTTGGTTTATCCAAGGATTTATTGCCCTATGCTCTCTCCTGCCTGCACTCACCTCATAGACTCTTTATAAACAAGGCCATGCCTGATCGATCTGAGGAGAAAGTGTCGTGCTTTTAAACTTGGAGCTTTCACTCCTCGGTCATCCCTCTGCCTGTGGCTGGCCTGATACGCTCTCTGGGCCGTCTGTCGCTGCGATTAAAGCCTGGCCGGGTTAAGATAATCACTGTGGGGCTTGGCCAGGCGTGCAGGGCTGCCTGCAGAGATTCTGCCACTGTTGGATATAATGCCGTTTAGCTCAAAGCTATCACAGTAAATGGTAATACTTTGCTCGTAGGATCAAAAGAAGAGTGTTCTTCTGTGTAACTAACTGCCAGAAAACATTTACTATGTAATGCGGCACTAGTTGGTCAGTTGTTTAACATTAACTAACCAGTCCACACAAACATGTGGTTATCCTCACATGTGAGAGTTTGAAAGCAGTTCAGATTTAATTAGCCTCAATAAAATATTGATTTATTTAAAGTTGCAGGGCTTACACACTTGAACTGAGTTATGTGCCAAGACAGACCATCCTACACTAATGAAACACTTATATAAATATTCTATTTTTGGCAATAGCACCTCCTAAATGTTACACACTGGATCTTTAAAGCTGCATTAATCAATATTTTTATACCAACTATTGCTCAGTTGACTATTTTAATGTGAATTGAGTTGCTTGTACTTAGGAACCCACAGAATTATCAGCCAGCTCCGTGGAGCTTTACAGCTCATTGTCTTGTTTTAGCAGGTAGCGTATTCAGCAAACTAAAAACCCACTGTACCTGCCCAGAGCCCAATGGCAGACAGTCACGATAAATCACAAGACCAGCGATTCTGTGACACTATATATATGGCAAGAAAATCAGTCTTTAAATAAAAGAAGTCAGAG
Organism: Coreoperca whiteheadi; assembly: GCA_011952105.1. Lineage (NCBI taxonomy): Eukaryota > Metazoa > Chordata > Actinopteri > Centrarchiformes > Sinipercidae > Coreoperca > Coreoperca whiteheadi. Next base: position 11,276,815 of record CM022490.1, read on the forward strand.
GAATCTGTAATGCAAATTGCCCTTGGAGACGAAAAAGGAAGCTTTGGCTTACAAAGGTCATTCGGCATAGGCTGAGGCACTGGAGCCGTTGTCTTCTCACAATTCGGGATGATGGCGCGCGAGGGGGGAATGCATTGTTGGTTGTGTTGTCATTTAATTTTCCTGAGACAGTTCTATCAGATTACGTAGTCTTTAGTGAACTTTTGTTTATTGTCCCTACAAAATGGGCCCCAAACTTTTGATTTAAAAGATGCAGGTGCATTTGTGATTTGTCCACCATTACGCTCGTATTTCTTCTTCGCTGTGAATTACATTTCCCGTTCATCTGACCGTCTGCAATCAGGGAAGCGCCACCACAAGAAGCCTGGGGGTACTGCCACCCAGGTAAGCCAAAGTGGTAAACAGCCACAATGTAGACATTAAATATTCTGTATTTCCAAAAAAAAAAACCTATACTTGGTGCCAGAGTATTGATAACATCTTGCGGCCGGAAATATCACGATAAATCAGCATGTCGCTTTTGTCCCATGCCTAGTGTGTTTACAGCTATTCCAGCAGCCAAAAGAAATCTTTCAAATATTGCTTTAAAGTATAATCCACCCTTAAACACTCAGTGCACATTTGGTGATGTATTTATTATTATTAATTGTTTTTTTTTTAAATACCTGCAGGTTAAATTTAGATATTGGCAAGTTGTCAAAGGGCGTCACTGACTTAAAAAGTAGATAAGGCAGGAAAACCAAGTCAACGATCACAAACACCTGTAATGCCAACATCACAGACTGCTGTGTGACAGCGTGCAGGCATCTAAGCAGAGCTCATCACCTTGTCTAATCCAAATAGCTCAGAGCTATTTCCATACGCTTTGAATGTAAAGCCTCTGTCCACCTTCTGCAAACATCATAGCGGCAGTCTACTACATACATTAGATGGCCAATGCGATTGTACATACTTTTCTATAACTCTTAAATGTAGCCCCATTATCTGCCAGAGAAACAGAAACAAAGATACAATACAGTTCTCATGGAAAACACAGAACATCACAGATTTAGGATATATTAGTGGAAGTGGAAATATGCATGGGTGGATTTGGCGTAATGAGAAGCTAGCTTGGTGGCCCACATGCTTATTTCTATCAAAATCTCTTCTGGTGCCAGATGAACTAGACCCAGCATATACTTAATATTTAAGTAAATTCTACACTGCCAGTAATTCCCAGGTTATTATTGACTGCATGGTCGGTTGACCTGCCACCTGATTGCTGAACAATAATTTTATCCTCATGGGACAAGTGGGACCCTCTGACCTTCAGAGGGGAAAGGTCTGAGTGTAGGAGGGTGGACAGACCCCATACTGTGACCATTGTCTCTAAATGTCACCAACTGGGTAGACGGAAATAGCTGCCAACATCTCGTCCTGGGACTATTGTCTTGTTAACGAATGTAGCCCACCCCCATGAGTCAGCCATGGTGCTTTTACCTCAGCCTTATCGTTTCCTTGTGTTTTTATTGATTGGGCTTTCCCCCCCCTGTGAGAAGTGCCTGTACTCAACTGCCATCTATAGATATCAGCAGCAACAGTTACCCTATGTGTGGGGATGAACTGTGTGTGAGCATAGTACTTGGCCCTTGTCTTTTATTTAGTCTGAATAGTTGTAGTGGTGCAGAACAAAAGGGCCACAAGTTGAAGCCCTCCTCTGCAAGTGGGCATTGTTGTTTATTTTTATCTCCATGAACAAGTAGCAGTCGTTGAGGCAGCCGCAGCCCTGCTCTCGCCAACAGAATTTCAGTTTGCTGTCATATCCTGTTCTTTTACATAAGAATCAAAACAGTGTAATTTAAAGGCTACATTGAGTTACTGTAACCTGTGCATGTCTCCGGTAGTAAAGTTGAAAAAAAAAAAAGCTTGACATTTTTGGATTATGCAGTCATTCATTTTCTTGTTGCGTTAGATAAGAGCGATACCACTCTCGTATTTGTTCAGAAAGTATGACTATACAGCCAGCAGCTGCTTAACTTAGCCAGACTAGCTGTTTCCAGTCTAAAGGTAACAAAATCTGCCCTGACAAAACAATTGTCTTAGGTTAAAAAGGGAGGTATAATGCATTAGCAAGGCTCAGAGGTGCTGGTAGGTGGATTGAGTTACCCTAACTAAAGCCAGGCTGTTTCCCCTTTTCCAGTCTTGGTGCTAAGCTAAACATATGCTGGTTCAAGATTTATATTTACTGTACAGACATGAGAGTTTGTGTTTTCATTAACTCTCAGCAAGAAAACAAATAACCATATTTCCCAAAATGTCAGACTATTCCTTTAAGAATAGAACGCTTCCCTAGTTATTTGTTTGTCTTTGTGTGAAATAAGAGTCCTGCTAGCATCTTCTAAGTCCTTAATTTCAAAAGGTCATGTTTTTCTAAAATAACTAATGCCTAAGAGCTCAGGTGGGTGTCTGACCCAGGATGAGCCAGCATGCCTCCCATAGCTGCTTCCTGTAATGTTATTGTCCAGAAGAGCTTATGCAGAGGAAATGAGTCTAGCCTGGGTTGTCGTCTCGTTGCCTGTCAGACAGGTACAGTATCTGTAAGCAGGCCCTGGCTTGTCCGTCTCTGCCTTGTAGTTCCAGCTATGGATCGCCACATTCCTATTCTCTCTACCCTGTCCTCCCTCCACCAGTTTCCCCTATCCAAACACACATCCACCACTCCTCCAGGTCCCCAGAGCTTTCTTGTTGGAGCTGCTCTGCCAGCCAGCTGGGAGACTGACAACTGAGACTGATATGCCTGTGGGGCCCAGAGGTAAGAGTACAGTGGCACCTGCGCAAGTGTTAGAATGGGCTGCCTAGCTTTGATGGGGTTATCCTCTCCTTTCATTTTTCAGCTGATTTTCTTCAAATTGCACTGGGCAGGTTAAAGTGCACCACAAAACATCACATTCTTGCGCTGGAATTCCTTTTATAGCTTGCCAATCTCTACATCTTGCATCTGTGGATGGCAAGGTACTTTATGAGCTTGGATTCCTACGTGGCCACCTATTGGTGCCAGCTTTCCAGCAGTCCAGATACCTTCTTCACTCCCCTCAGCTCTACATCACGTGGCAAAGAAAGCAGTCGCTCTCTCCTGTTTAAGGAGCAGGGAACAATGTCCTCTCTTTTCTCCCTCCTCAGATGCAAGTGTCTCCAGTTTGAGTTATGTAACTAGACATGGTGCAGAACCCATCCAGTAACCCAGCCTCAGGAAGGGAGCCTTACACTAAGGCTATTGTCCAGACGGTTCATGCTGAGAGAAACTCCACATGCTCTTTTTCCACTTGTTACTCATTTATGCGCTTTTGTTCCTACCCTCATCCTCCTTCTCAGTGTATCTGCCCTTTAACTTAAGTATGATCTAGTGCTGACCAATAAATCATAGTCTCATCGTAATACACATATTGCAAAAGACTGCCTGAAACATGATGGATAAGAAAAGTCATTTAATTTAGGGGTGGGTACCGAAACCCAGGATTAGCCTGCAGCTAAAGACCGTAGTATTTATCGTCAAGCTGCAGCCCTTGCCCTGCTCTGTCAGCGCCGAGCTCCTTCACATACACACAGAAGATAACGCGGGTTGAGGACAACTGCACTCATTACTATAAGTGCTATAAGATCTTAGCGAGTAAAAAGCCAATACACCTGTTCAACAAGCATAAGCATGTAGAAAGTGATCTTTGATCTGCTCTGTCCACAGTCTCTTGTGTTTTTACACAAGCACTGCACGCGGTTACACTGCTGCGGATTGTTACAAACACGCATGTAGTCTCACTGTTTAGCTTTGTTTGCCACGTACCTTAAAATTTGCCAGATTCTTGTAAACGTACTGCTGTTGCAGTTGTGCAAGAGGACCCAAATGCAGGACACTAGGCGGGAAGGTTGAAGAATCAAAAGATGATGATCACTCACAGAAGGTGGTAACAGAAGCAGGCAAGGCAACACAAAAAAAAAAAACTAAGGGCGGCTGAGTAGTCCAGGTAAAAAACATCCACCTGCAGGCCATCAAGTAGTCCGAAATCATGAAGAGAACAAAAGTGGAAAGCAGGATCACGGAGTGAGACACAGGAAACACTCAGGAATGGGAAACAGATGCCGAACACAAGGTAAAACATTTGGTGGCAGACTGACAAGGAAGAAAGGGAGAACACGGACTAAAATACCTACAGAGAAGGCAGGTAACCAGACACAGGTGCAACTAATGGACACAGGTGAAAACAATCCAGACAATCAAGGGCAGGAAGCCAAACTACAATACACATGAGGGAAGGAGACGCTACCAAAATAAAACAGAAAATAACTGAACATAAACCCAAAACCATGACAACTTTCTAAATTTCAGTCAGAATTTTGTTGTATATGTTTTAGTGTATATGGTGTTTTGGTGTATATGATTTATTTTATTAAAATTTTAGATTTCTTTCCAGTGAGATATTATTTATTTTATATAGTGGCTTTGCTATTGCTGCTCTAGAAACAATATTTTGTTATATTTAAATAAATAATTTTATTGATCAGAAATCATATCGTCATTGCAATATTGAACAAAGTTATCGCACATCGCAGATTTTCCTCATATCATGGAGGCCTAGACTAATCCTTCGTCATTGTCTTATTATCCATGAGCAAACGAGACACATTGCATTGTTGGTATTTGTCCGGTGAAGATGGCTATCATGTGTCAAGGCAGGGTCTGGAATGTCTGCCTCAAAGCTGGTCCACATGCAGGGCTTTTGTTTCTGGAACTGGGAGAACAAGTCGAACCACACTGGTCCCCTGAGAGGGCTCAAAGTGCACAAAGAGATGAGCAGGTGAGGCGGGAAGAGAAGGGAAAAAGGAGAGGGTGGAGGGTGAGCAGGAAAGTACCAGGCTGTCTCAGGGGACTGCAGAAGTCAACTTAGTGGTTTCTCTCAGTTTCCTAAGAAAAACACACAGGTAACTCTGCAGTGATGTGGCTGTGTGTAGCGAAACCGTCCTCAAGCACAGCTTAAGATGAGCTTAGTCTTCTATTTAGATCAGTGCAAAGTCATCCCCTCGTGGCCTGCAGGTCTCCGGGTAGGACCAGGCAGCTCCCTCCCATCCACACCTCCCAACTGCCATCACAGACTGAGAAACAGGAAGTCATGTGGCGTGATAATCAGTAGCGCGAGCCTGAGACAGAAAGAGACAGAAAAATGGTGTGCATGGGATCAGGAGCAGAGGAGTGAAATTTCAGGTGGACCAACAGACAGGTAAACAATTTCCTACCTATATCTTTTTATCTCTGTTCTCATTTCATCAAATAATTTGGGTCCTTATTTGCTTAGAAATACATGTAAGACTGAAAGTATCTAAACTCCACAGTCTACTGTGTGTTACTGCGCTTCAGATCAAAGCAAGAACTTGCCTAACCTGTATGTGCATATTTTATGCATTCCTGAGCTTGCTGCTGGGAAACTTTGACTTATTTATATGCCAGCAAGCTCAGTATGCTCTGAACTCACTGTGATTTCAGGCTGCATTGTCAAAGAGCAGCTTAAGCTGCAGAGAAGAGAGGAAAGCAGCCTGATTGTTAATTACTCAGCCCCACAGGGCACGCTTGTTTGCAGTGGAGTTGAATTGGAATTAGCTAACTTTTAAACTAAATCTTTTCTCCTGGGCGAATGACGTCACTCTCAACAGCAGCCTCAGCCTCCCCCATTTCACTCCCAGCACAGAACAAATATGCTAATTAACTGTTAATTATTGAATGTCCCAAAATGGAGCCACATGGTGCTTAAACAACAATATAGGATTATCTGCTCCGCTGAGCTGTGCATCTTGATTTTTTCCGTTACATGAGTTCTTTTTCTGTGTTTTTTTTTGATGATCGCTGGTCTGATGGTCTATTTGTGGCCCTGGAATTCCCCCTGAGGACTATTCATGGCTCAGTGTTGTACCCAAGCTGGTTAACAAGATTTCCTATTACTGACTTATGTTTTAAGAATTGCATAGCTTGAGGCAAAATGTCACAGCCACACAAGGTGAAATTCTCCTCACGTTTCAGTCCTGTTTTCCTTGTAGTTTTGTTGTCACTGTTAACTCCGTACAGTAAAGCTGTGACCCGTGTTGCCTGAACAAGCCAATTTTCAGTAGTTCCCATTGTGCTGTTTCTCAGCACTAACGAACAATAAACATTCACTTTATTTACAGAGAAACACCACGGGAGGAAAAAGTGCTGATCCTGTGACTCGGCATCAGTGTTTACCACCTGACACGCAGCCTGCTCAGCTCCTTTTCTGGTGTTAGTTTGCAGTTGAGATCAAAGAAAAAGTTTGCTGGGATGTGGTCAGTAAAGCCTTTTATCTATGCGGTTTAAAGCTGCGGCCTAAATTGGAAAGCATTAACATTTAAAGCAGTCATACTGTGGGTCAGTCCGTATCTGTGTATTCCTCTGAATCCCAATCAATTTTCAGCTGCACTCCACACAAATTCCTGTTTGTGTTTGTGTTGAGTGTGTGGTCTGACATTGAGGTTGTGTGGATAGATGTGTGCAGGCTCGCTGCTGCTGTTAAGTGGAATTGGCTCAGGTGTGGGTCGATGTGGGAGCCACTCGATTTCTATCGCTGTAATCACAGAACGGTGACTCCTACATGAACCGCTCCAGGAAACAAAGAAGCCACAGAGAGAAAAGAGAAAGAGAGTCTCTGCTCACGTCCCCCTCTATCCTCGCTGTAATGAATTTAATAAGAAGCTAGCTCTCGTGCTTTTGTCTTTATCAGCTCAATTTAACACTATGGCTCCCCCGCTCTGATTATGTGGTAGAATCAGTCATTAAATGTCTGATATTACCAACATAGCTCTCATGAGAGCTAAGGTGCTTTGGATAATGGATACTGTTGTTTAGTTGTTTTTTCTAAATAACCCCACAAGACTTGAGGGCCTGTAGCAGAGAAACAGTGGCCCTCCACATCACCCATATCCGTGCTCTATGGGTGATGTGAAGGCAAGGCACATTAATAATTACCTGGTGAGAAATGTAAGGAATGTGAGTTTGTTTCCTCACATCGCTCTCTCCCTTTACATTCTTCGCTCTGAACTTCTGCTCTGTGTTGAACACAGCTCTGCTGATTGCAGCAGTTGGCAAACACTGTACAGGCTTTGCTTGCTAGCAAGGTTGACAGAAACCAAACAGAGAATTTGAACTGGATTCAAGATTAGATGAAATTAATAGCATGCCATTCGGTTGTTTGCTTTCTCACAAACTGCAATGGTTAGGCGAGGAAATATGTGTGTATGGTGCTGTTTTTTAGTTGTGGACTTGCTAGATGGCATCAGAGGAAGACTGGCAATATGTGTGTTTATCCAGTGTGATATCTGCTGATGTTGCTGTTGGAATCGGGCAAAATATGCAGACGATAAGAAAAAACTCTGGAGGAATCATCTTCTCATCACTGTAAATATCCCAAAACAAGTAAACATGTCCGTTTTCAATTTTAGCACTCTCATCATGCCAGGCACTGTACTAAATAAGAGATATATAACATGGTGCCAAAATGTGTCATGCTTGCAAGATTGGTCAAGATTGCTCCAGCAGTGTAAAGATCCATCATCCCTACTAGTTCGGGAGGTCTGTTTGTCTCAGCGCCAAGGAAATACAGTTTTTCTGGAGGATTTGGTTCTTCAGAAAGCCCCCTAAAAGTAACGTTAGGAGCTCTGTCAGCAACCCCAGCATGACGTTACCTGGGATAGCACTAAGATCCTTTTTTCTTGTTACGTTAAAAGTGAAACATACTGTTTGAAAACACAAAAAAGTAAGCTTAACATAGAAATGAGATGCTGCTTTTGTCTACTTCTGTCTGAAATCAAGGACCTGTTGTTTAACGCAAGAATTTTAAGTGCTAAACCTGCCACCATCATAATTGTAAATTAATAAACTACATTAACTTACGTGCGAGAATAGAAGGATCGACAGCTGTAAGAACAATAACTAAGGGGGGCAGGGTTTAGCAAAAAGTCAATTGTTCAATTCATTCGGAGATTATTTCCTCCAGTTCAACCCCCAGATTACTAATGCAGGACTCACTATCTCTTGTGACGGTGGAATAGACAGATAGTGTGAGACATGCAGTTGTTTGATGTGTATATATAAAATGAGAAAGTCTATTTTATTGAAGGAACCAACTATACGTTTTTTAAATATTTGCCTTCATCAGATTTACCTCTAGTTTTAGGTGTATTTGGTTAGCAGTTGTTTTTACCACTGAGGGTGATTGGCAGATTAGTTGTGTGCATGTGTGTGTGTGTTTGTGTGGGATGAGTGAAGGGCAAGTGGATGTCACTTAAAACAACACTGAGGTTAGGTACTTATCCTTATGCTGCTAGCAATCTCTCTTTATCACACACACACATACACACACCCATAGAGGTTGAACCTCATAGAGGGATCAACAGAGGCATTCATCTAAACAACTTTAGGGATTATGCAATCAATCCTTTTCACACCACAAATTGAAGACTCTGTGATATTTTAACAAAACAGACTCTTTGTACTGTTGGAAGAGAACCAGAACAGGGTTGTTGTTGAACACATTTTCCCATAAATAACACTAATAATACATTTGGAGGTAAGAAGTGGCCCTGTGAACACACTCCCTTGGGTGCCATTGTCTCACACTGAAGCAGCCTTATGTAACATCAGTCAGATCAGATCAATGAACTTCCATCAAACACCAGTGCAAACAGTCACCCCAGATAACCCCAACATTGCTACTGTAGACAGAGCCAGTAATTGAATTCTGTGCAGAAATACAATACTGTAAAGTCAGCAGGGGCAGTAAAGGCCAAGGCACACTGTGCAGACCGCCATCAATAGGCTAACAGATGCAAAGTGAGGAAACTCACCTCGGCTGGTTCGCTTCAGAGGAAGTTTTAACAGCCGATTCAGTGGAGTGAGTCCAGGTGGGAGCCAGCCAGTCAGGATCAGGACTGTGAGACGTCTAAACAGAGTTGTAGGGCTCATAGAAATGAAACCCGGTGTAACTGCAGATCCTCTAAAGTAGCCATTTTTTATCAATTTGTCCCAAGTTTTGAGTTTCTCCTAAGTTTCAAGGTTTTTTCTCAGCAATCCTGGAGGCTGCTGTGGAAATTATTAATGCGAGTTTGATAGCATTTAGTGTTCAAATTTAGAAGTCTCATCTGTCTCCTCAGCACCATCAGAGAGCCATCTGGAGAAGGAGCGAGCTCAAATCCATTAAACGACTAAAATGTTGTTTAATGTAGACATTAAGATAAGCTAATGAGATTTATGACATACATGGCAGCATTTGGTGAGGAAGGATTTATCTTTCAATACGTCCAATATCCTGGCCAGACTAATTATACAGAGCTATTATACGTTTAAGTCCTATCTACAGATTAACCTTTTGTCCAAAAGTTTTGATTATCAGTAAAATATTGCTTCAAAAACCCATATTAGTGCATCAAACAGTGCCAGCAAAATAGCTGGACCAATATTTTATTCATAACAATGAATCCAGAGTGTATACCATGGTGTAGTATGGTGAACAAGCTGCTCCAGTGTTCCCTAAAATGTGGCATTTTTTCCTTGTCAGAACTCACAGAATAAAACGTCTGTCTGCTCCTAACTGTGTGTGTGCGCAATTGCACCCTATCTATCTACGGCCAGACCAAATATGACCTGCTGACCTCTGTAAAGACTCAAGTGTTTGTCATCAATGGAGGCAGTGTGACTCTGAACACTGGGCCTTTAGCTTTAGTACCACCAGATCTAACCGCCAGTGAGTTATGTCCCATGTTTCACGGAGAGACTGCTCCTCATCTTTATTGTCATGAAATGAAAGTCGACCTTTTATGGCAATTTCTGTCTGCTCTCTCATTCAGAAAACAGAAGACAAGAATCACCTTGAGGCAGTGTAGCTTGTGGCATCTGAGCAAATTGCCATGTCTGTGTGTAGCTTGGGTCTTGTCAGATTTCACAGATTTATGATGCTAGACGACACACAAACTGCTTTCAGACGCGCAGAAGAAGGAACATTTCATGACCCTGCTTTTCAACGCCTTGGCTCCTCTACATGGCCTTAGGGTCCGTGGAGAGGAACGAGGACTGTCTGCCTGATTGTCTTCCATCCATAATGAATAACCTGCTAACAATTAGAGGCTGCTGCCGAGCGCTCGGCTGTCATGCCCCACAGCCAGAGACACTCTCACACTCACTCATTACATGCTAGCATGTACTAGTCAGTCAGAGTGGAGCGCTCCTTTGTTGCACATGTAGGATGGCTCACTGGGCAAGTAAATGGCATAGACAGTGGTACCTTTTTTCTTCATTGATATTTTCTCCCAATACATTTATTTTTCAGGAACATTGCACATTTATCAGCATAACTGTAAAAGTGTCACTGTGAAATTGAAATTGTTCATGCATTCTGAATAGATAAAAACTTGAAAATGTCCATTTTCAGTCACGCTAGCTTTAGGGATGACAGTATTGGTTGGTTGGTCCGTCGGTCAACCACTTTTGTCCAGGCTGAAATATCTCAACAAATATTGGATGTATTGCTATGAAATGTTGGACAGACCTTTAATGGTTCCCAAATGATGAATCCTAATGACTTTGGTGATCCCCAGACGTTTCATCTAACACATCATCATCATCATCGTCAGCACTAGCCTGGCTGTAGACTTTAAGTATCGTTGTAATCTTTTTCTGTAAGCATGTCTGACACCTCTGACTGCAACAGACCACCATAATATCCTGTCATGGCTTTGTTTGTTGATAGAAAGTGTCCCATAAGCAGGGCCGTCAGGCTATCCGGAGTGAGAAGTAGGAGTTAAATATAGCACTGCAGTTCTCTGTAGAATAGCTTAAATAAGGCTAGTGGCTGAATTGGTAATCGCGCTATAGTGTTTTACACAAAACTAGCGAGCACAGCTTTGATAGGGCTTATATAATGTAACAGAGCGTGTGCTGTGTGGGAGTTTTAGATGTAACCTGCAAAGTTACCCCACAAACGTAAACAAACTTTGATCATGGAGCAGGGGAGAGAGAGTGCCGAGGGAAGAGGGCAGAGGATCTGGAGCTGCGAGCCGTGCATAAGCTTTTTTTGGGGCCATGTTGAGTGACCCGCGCACACAACTGCGAGTGAGCGTCCGTGGGAGTGAGCGTTCTTTGCAACAAATACTGACGAGCCCGAGCTTGTGTTCTGCAAAGCATCTTTGGAATTTGTTTTCCCCGTCTTTCTCTCCTCTGTCTCGGTCCCAGTGCTGACCTGTGTGTCTCTGAGGGTTTCAAATGTCCGCTCTTCACGCTCAAGCATTTCATTGACAGCTTTGTTTTCCCCACAGGAGACCTCATTACAATATTATAGGGGAGAGCGTCCTTGAAACCCTCCTCTTGAAGGCTGCATTTTTTTGTTTTCTTTGTGATTGTAGTAAAGTGGCAGTTGTATGGTTTTCTAGATGAGTTAGGATATCATCCTGAGAAAACGCAAGCTAAAACCTTCACTGTGAAGCCTCACTGGAAGCCTTTAGAGACTTACACCTCTCAGCACCATGCTCACGTCTTTCCTCCTTAGTATGCACCGCTCTAGATCACTAGCACTGTACAGTATTGACAAAAATTATATGATTTTATATCAAGACCTGTGACACATTGAATGGGCACAGAAGGGAGAGATGTGATTCTCAGGTTTAATGTTATCTAAAGAAATTATACATCATCAAAATACTTCAAGATTGCAATAAATAAGCATATTTCCCTTAGACAGAGAAAAATATTTAATATTGATACCTCTTTCAGTTTGATAAACTGTATAGTCCTACAAGGTAATTAAACTGATGCTCAGCTACATTCAGCAGGTTGACAAGGTGCGCTGACCAGATATGGTCGGTAAAGCTGTGAAAGGTTTTCATTCATGTACTCGTTTTACTTTAGAGTTCCAGTTTACAGCGTTACACAAGGAGGCCACTAGAAACATGCACAGCAGATCCAGGTAAAAGTGCACAGTATCAGAAGGATAGAGAGGCTGTTACCTACACAGCTCTTTTAATACGCTGATGTTAAACATTTTTGTGTTTGATCAAAGTTAGCAGCTTTTGAAGAAGCTCGTCTCTGCTTTCAAAGAAACATAAATCAAGAACAAAGCACGTTTCAATTAGACCATAACTGTTCGAGGCTGGTAGGAAGCACTGCTTTGATCCGTGTCTGTGTGTGTGTGATTTAAGGAGGTGTGTTGCATTTCAGGGCCCCTTGGTTAGTCGGGGCTGGGCTGTAAATCTTGCCGTGTCTCCTGGTTTACTTGGACCCATAAACTCGAAGGCAATTATGGAAAACAACTGGATGCAAGATTTCTTCAGTCCTGCAAGATTTGTGGTTGCAGCCTAAAAGGATTTTTGCCCCCCAATCTACCCCAAAAGGAATTGCTTTGCCTCACCCACCCTCACCTCAACCCCAGCTTTCCATCAAGCATCGATTGGCCTCTCATGTCTTTGGCAGATACAAGACACAAACTGAGTAAAATATTCCTACCTAAAAGTACCATGTCAGACCTTGGCCAGCGGCCATTAGGTTTGGCCCACTCAGGATTTATTCATATGGTGTCAGACACATACACACTCAGCTTGACCTGCACTGACCCATGTTCATCATGTCTTACTCTGACCCGGGACACAGTAAGACTGTAAGACTTCCTGGTCGGACGGCACCAGAGAAGATCACAGTGTCACATTTCATTTTATTACATTCATCATCATTGATTATCAGATTTCTTTCCTCAGCCTGAGTTCAGCCTGTCGTATATTGGCTTATTAGGTAGCCGGACGCTTTAGTGGAAAGTTTTACATTGGGAGAAATAGTACCTCATGAATATAAACATGAGCAGCTTGGGCTGCTTTGATCTCAGCCTGGCGGAGAGCCCTGAGTGGAGTGGGCTGGAGCTGCCTTTGCACTGCTCACTCTGCCTATTTTAACCATTTGCATAATTGTTATAACTGTCGAGGCCAGCAGTGCGAAGCACTTGATAAATGTAGATTGTATCAGAACCGAGAGGAGATGCCGGAGTGTCACTGCGGGTGTCTGTGCTCATACATATCGGTGTGACAGCAAGGGAGAGAAATTGCTTTAAGGTAGCGTGTGTGTCATGAGTATGCAGTGACTGAGAACTGATGGTCAGTCAGCAGGATGGCCCAGTCATTAATTGGGACGAGTCCAGGTTTGAGCCCCCATACAGCCATGCACCTGCCATAGCAGCAACCACGATACTGGAGTTTTTGCATGTTTCCTCCAACAAATCATGTAGGCCTACAAAATGCAAATTTTTATTAAAAACAAGTTTTCAAAGCTTGATTTCCTACCTTAATATTGTATTAAAAAAAAACAACTTGCATAGACTTGAAACTGGTTTATTTTCATAATATAATGAAATTAATCAAAACCAATAGTTGCCTACAAGTCAGGACATTAGTCTAAAGATTTGTGGTATGGTTTAAAAAGTGGTTAGCAGTAATTTTAGTAATTCAAGATTGGTAGTTAATGGGCTGGCTGTGCACAAAAGGAGACTTTGCCTCCCTCTGGTTCCCGTTTATAGTCAGAAAGACTGCGGAGTTTTTGCGTGTTTTATGGCCTCGAGAAGGTTTTATGGCTGCTGGGGGTGTTTATGCACAGGAAGAGAGAGGGTCATAAGGGTGAAATCAATAGTGATCCTTAATGAGGTTGCCTGAAAAGAAGGAAGAGCGGGGATTTGTGGGTGATTTGACAATCGATGGTGGTGGGGAGGTTTTAGAGAGAAGATTTGCTGCGTGGAGCTGAAGAGGCTCAAACTCAAGTTAACAAAAGAGTAGTGTCTCTCAGGTAGGTGTTGGGGTAACTTGGCAACTGGTTTAGTTTTGTCAAAGCCAAGAGAAAATGTATATTGTATTGTTTCTTTTTATCTACAAATGTTGCCTCTCACACAGATAGCCATTGTTAAAAAATGTATTCTGGCCATGCTAGACTTATTAAGGCACACTGTGTGATTGGTATATTTGGATACACATGATTTTCATGAGAGACAGGAAATTTGTTAACAAAATAAGCTGCTGCAGCGCTTCATTAAATTGTCCATAATGTGTATTGTTACCAAAGCACTTCTTTCTTATTTTTTAAGGGCCTGCTTTAGTAACCGAGTTGGATCAGTGTTACATAACGAGATTGTGATGTGACATATGCTGCCCTACCTCAGAAAAAAACAACATAACCCTCACTGAGTCCATGTTTCATGTAATCCTGTAGTCTTTTGATTTGTTGTTGGGAAAGGATAACATGAGCTTCTGAGAGGCGAACTGCATCATAAAATAGGCATTTTCAGATTGCTTTGGGGTTTGTCCTCTTTGTAAAGACATCATTTTACATTCATTGTTCTGCTATAAAAGGGTTTTCGTGGAGGTCAGTTTGTGTGTGTTTGTTTTGTAGTGAAGTGCCATGCTGTGATGTTGTGGGAAGCAGAGTTGTTCTAGCTGTGCTCTGAGACAGCTGTCTGTTCATGGAAACACAGCTGATGAAACGTCTGTCAGCTCATGCTCTTCCTCCAGAGACCAACATCCACCCAGGGTGGTAGAGGGGGCAAGAGGTGGAGTTTATTTCAGGAAAGCAGGAAATAAACACATATCTTTTTTGCCAACCTAGCAGCTTGGCTTTATTGCTGGCAGTGAAGGGTTGGTCCACCACTTTGGTCCAGACTAAAATATCTTAATTGGAAGGATTTCCATGAAAATGTGTACAAACATTCATAGGCCCCAGAGGATAACGCATGACCTTGGTGATCCCCTGACCTTTCATCTAGGGACCCCATGAGTTTGACATTTTGTGTTTTTAGTGAAATGTCTTGACAACCATTGAATGGATTGGTACAGATATTCATGGTGCCCAGCGGATGAGTCCTAATGCTATTGGTGACCCCCTGACATTTAATCTAGAGCCAACAACAAAGTCAAAGTTTTCCAATGAAATATCTCAAATATTCAACATAGTCTGAATGTATTGGCACAAAATTGAATACAGACATGCAAGGTTCCCAGAGGATAAATCCTATTGACTTTGGTGATTTTCTGATTTTGACTCTGTATTTAGTCCCAATTAGAAATTGCTGCTATGTAAATAGATACTAACATGCTAAAATAACATAATAACAGTGTAAACATCATATTTCGAAAAATCCGCATGTTAGCATTGCCACTGTGAGCATAGTAGCAGGGTGATGTTAGCATTTATCTCAAAGCACCACTGTGCCTAAGTACAACCTCACGGAGCTGCTAGCATAGCTGTAGAGCTGCAATAATTAACTGATCATCTGATCAGTCAATCGACAGAAAATTCATCGGCAACTATTTTGATAATCAAATTATCATTTTGAGTCATTCTTTTAAGAAAGATACCAAAATTCACTGGTCCCAGCCTCTCAAATGGCCGGGATCAAATTTTGGCCAATAGTTCATTATTTTCTATGAACAGGCCCTCTAACTACATCCCCTTCCTTTGAGCACTCAACTTATTTCTTTATTTTTTTCTCTTTTTTACAGAGCACCTCACCCCCCCACAGAGCTCTGTAACCAATGGCAACCTCAATCCAGACTCTTCCTCTGACCCGTGGCCCCAACAAAAACTTCCGTAACCCGTTCCCGCCCCCGCCCCTTGCCTCCCGTTGCGGCATGGGAAGTGTAGGCAGTCTGGTGGAGAGGCCAGAAGTGTCTCCGACTAAAGGCAGCCATGCAGTGCCCCAGGTGAGACCCAAACAGACCAATGGCCTCCTGAAGAAAGGCTTCACCCAAAGAGAGCTACTCAACTACCTCAACATCACCAAGTGAGTGCTGCTATAAAGAAGCAGATGCTTTCGCAGTACATTTCACATCCTTCAATTTTGAAGGCAAAGTAGTCTGCAAGGTACTATGAAATGTGACAGGACTTGACCTCAGTTGATCTACTGTGCTTCCAAACAGAAAAGAGCCTAAAGCAAACCTAAGCAGTGACGGGAAGAAGGCCATTATCTCTGGCCTCAGCTCTGCCAGTGCCCGTGAGGAGGACAACTTATATGCCAAGGTCTTCCATAAAGACAGCACCGAGGTAGATTTGACAAAGAACTCACTGCCAAGTGGGGGCAAGTACGAAAAGGTGAATATTGTTGTAAAAAAAACACTGCGAAAAGGTACATTCAATAAAGTTTTCTCTTATTTTTTGGTTATGAGATCTAATATTTTATAAAATATACATCATTTTGTTAAGCAACATTTGCATTAGATTATTATACTTGTTTCAACAAAATAGGTCTTGATTTGGAAGCTATTCTATCTCATTTTCAGCTAGAACTTACAAGAAACAAGTTTGTGTATTACATGGCCACCAGACATGTATTACGAAGCGTAAAATTGATACCTTCAAGAATCAGGGCAGCCTTAAAAGTATTACATCTTAAAGGTACTTTAAGTAAAAGTACTTTAAAGTATGCGTGAAAGCAGTAGGTATGACGAGGACTGAGTCTCATTTACCGATTCAGGCACAGATGCAGATGAATGACTTCCCAGTGATTTCCTTTTCTAAATGATATACAGCCAACGAGTGGCTGCTTGGGGCTGTGTTGAATTGATCAGTATCACATTTATACATCTCTGTCAGCGTGATGCAACACCCCCATAGCCTGTTACCAGCATAAATCAACCTTAAATCCCTTCCAGAATCTGCCACTTGCTGTGTTCTGAATTTATTGCTGCAATCACATCTAACCTTTTTTTTTTTTTTGCTTGAATTGATCAATGCTAAGACCACAGAGGGTGGAACAGCATTGATTTAATAGAAACATTGTGATTTATTTTATATAGCCCAGCCCCCTTTGCTGTAAATGAGGTCTTTCTCTCCCCTTTAGCCTTCACTCAGCTACTATCTTTGCATCCTCTAAAAGTGCCCTGAACTTTGCCGGCTCTTGGTTCTTTTTCTCCAGGCTCGTTTTAGGTCTTCTGCCTTCAAGCCTGTCACCCCCAAAAATTTCAGCTCCATGCAGAACCTCTATCCGTCTTCCAAGTCGGAGGATGTGGACCATGGCGTTTCCAACGGGCTGCACAGAGCCTACGCCCATGTCCCAAAAGCTGTTTCCACCTCGTCCTCCTCTTCCTCACCCTCCCGTCATGGAGGACCGACATCCAGTGGTAACAAGGTATCTGAACACATGATCGTAACTTTAAGCCTTGATCCACTTCCCATGAATTGGTGTCCATGCCCAGTTATTACCTCTGCCAAGGAGCTGGCTAGTCCATTTATCTGGGTGTTTACTTGTCAGAATGTATGAAAAACCTTTTCATAGACTTCAGTTAAACTTGGTGGAAAGTTGAGCTATGGGCCTGGGAACAACTGAATTAGGTTTTGGATCCAGGATCCAGTCTTTGTACATTTATTTTAGAAGCAAAACAATTAACTACTCCTAATTTGTCCGCCATTATTTGTGGCTAAAATGAATCTTTTCTCAGCCTATTAACGTTACAGTGATGAATATCGATATAATTATGACTCTGTAGGCCCTCTCCTCGGTGCGTGGGATGAGTCAGGAGGATGATAACCTGTCAGACTCGGGCCATAACTCCATGAGCAGCCTGCCGCCGTACCGGCCTCCCTTCCGCCCACACCTGGCTCACATCAGGTCTGCCGCAGCATTATTGTCTCAGCTCTACTTTATATTCAAAAGAAATGTTGCTATAATTGATTTTTTATACTTAATGACTGTGTGGGAAGTGATGATGGAAGAGATTTTAACGGCCTTCATGGTTTTCTTTTTTTTACCCTAGTGCATCTATGGGCCACATCAACACCATCGGCTCCCTAGACCGCACCTCTCTGGGCCCAAAGGCTGTAGGGTCAGGGGGCGTGGCCATAGGGGAGATGGCATGTCGGAGCATGGCAACCCTGAGCCGTCTGGCTCCATATGGAGGGGAGGCTCCACCTCCTTATGAATGGACACTCTCTCTGTCAGTTGAAGAGGTGGTGAGTCCTGGGCAGATGGATGGATAGATTGATGGGAGGATGAATAGGTCAGTATGATTTTCAGATTGTTAAATCATGTTGTCTCTTCCAGGTCCGGGATCTGGAGGAGCGCCTGGTGGAGAAAGAACACGAGCTGAAACAGATGAAAAGAAACCTGGATGAGAGTGAGGGCGCCATCGCTCAGGTAAATCTCATTGGATTTGTATGTTCTTCACCATCAACCTTTACTTCCAGTTCTCTTTAAGTTTGACCACCATCTGCTCACCGCATGCAGGTGTTTGAAGGAAAACAGCGTCTGTGGGAGAAGGAGGTGGAGGAGCTGAAACGCCTGTATGCCGCCAAGCTGCGTCAGGTTTCCCAGCATGCCCAGCGTTCCCATCGCAGCCTGCAGTTGCAGCTTTTCAAGGCCCAGCAGGAGAAGAACCGACTGCAAGAGGAGCTCGACAGCCTGAAAAGGGAAAGGAGCCAGGAGGCTGGAGCCATGGCAAAGCGAACCAGTCCAACGCTGGAGGAGACGCAGTGGGAGGTAAAGCCTTGGAAGGACACTTCATGTGAGGGAGAAGCACTTAAAAAGTAGTAATTACAGGGGACAGTAGAGATAACGGAATTCCTTCCTTGTTTGTGCTGTTAAAATTATCACAATACGGTCCCTAGAGTCAGTAAAAATGTTTGTTTCTCCTGCCCCTATCCCTTATTTTCCCATTACTTTATCTCTCAGGTTTGCCAGAAGTCAGGGGAGATATCCTTGTTGAAGCAGCAGCTGAGGGACTCCCAGGCGGAGGTGACCCAGAAGCTGAGTGAGCTCTTCCAGCTGAAGACGCAGCTCAGGGAGACCCGCACAGAGCTGCGCAACAAGGAGGGCCAGATCGATGCACTAAAGCTAGTCTTGCAGGGGACACAGCGTCGCAGACACCCCTCTGAGACTGCACATGAGGATTCAAAAGGAACTGAAGAGAGTACTTCAGCTGGGGCAACAGGTAGTTTTATTATCTGTCTCTTTTGTGTGTACATATGATCACTGGCAGTGTTTGAATCATGTGCTTTGATGGTTAAAAGGGATATACACCTTACTTAATCATGCAGAGGCACCACAAGCACAGATAAGAGTTAATTTATTGACACAGCACAGAACCAGAAGCAAGTCTCAAAGGACTTTACATAAACCTAACTAGATCTAACTGATCAACATTCAGAAAAAAAATGTTATTCTTGGACATCTTGTTGGAAAGCCGTAACAAGTATTTCAGATCTACTTAAGCCTGCACATGCCAAGCTGACATGCATGGACAGTAAGGGGGAAAAGTAAAAGAAGCAAGATAATTATATACCACAGATGTCTGTTTAACATCACAGCAAGTGAGGCATCTAAAATGGGTTTCTTATCAACACAGCAGGAGCTCGTCTGGGTTATTTTGAGTTGAGATGTTTACATGCTTGGAACCAAAATCAGGTTATTTGACTAACCAGGTCAGGAGCAGGGTTCTCTGAGCATTTAAAAGCAGCCAATGTATTTCATTATATTTCCCCTGCGGCTCTGCTGGGCTGTAGTTGAAGCCATGTGAACTTCTTCGTTGCAGGAGGGTGCGGGGGCCCTAGAGAGGAGCGTCTGCGCGCAGAGCTCCTGCTGGAGCGACGCCAGAGTGAGGCCCAGGCCACGGCTTTCGAGGAAGAGAGACAGACATGGCAGACAGAAAAGGACAAGGTCATCCGCTACCAGAAGGAGCTGCAGGCCAGCTACTTAGAGATGTACCACCGCAATGAAGCGCTGGAGAGGGAACTGCACCAGCTGAGGGCAGGCAGAGAGCGAGGAGGAGGAGGAGGAGGAGCAGGAGGAGGAGGGAGCAGAAATGGGACATTGGAAAGAGAAGTGCCAGAGCTGAGGAGTGACAGAGCGGGTGAAAAACTAGAGGACAGACCATCCTCTGGTTTGCCATGGACAGAGAGAATTGAATCATCGGAGATTTGAATGTGGCTTATTTGCCGTGCAAATTGTTTTCTCCCTGTGGTGTGGTTTCTACGGAAGACCATGTCCTCCAGGAAAAGGAGAAGAAATAGACTTACTATTTTTACTTATCTCATAATTCTCATAAATAAGTTTTGACCTAAGTCAAAATGATGAGATACCAAGATATTAATTATGAGTAAATAAGTTAAATGTTGACTTTCTTAATTTAAATTATGAGGTATTAAGTCAAGACTGAGATAGTGAGTCAAACTGTTGACTTACTATCTCAAAAGTTCAAATTATTATCTCATAATTTTGACTTAAGATTAGTAATTGTATTTTTTATCATGCATAACATTTCATCTATTTTTCAAGCAAAATATTGGCTTCCATTGGTTATCTGCCAATGCACCCTTGTTGTTTAATGCCCTTATCCTGCAACGACCGGACCAAACAACACCTATAGAGCACACTAATATTGAGGGTAGCTGCACATTCTGCGCCTCAGTGTCAATTCTATATAAATACGGCCAAGCAGCTAGACTGTCCTGCTTAAGACCTCTGTCCAATTATAAACCTGTAAATGAGCAAATTGATGTGCTAATTGTTACTATTTTGTGTTCATTTGGTAGTTTCTGGTTTTTGGTTTGGACTGCTGTATAGTCTTGACAGTAACCAAAGGATTCGAAGGGATTTTGTGTGGCCCGGTAACATCTCAGCACCTGTTCAGTCTGTGCAGAAGGTTCTGGGGATTCAGAGTCCACCTGGGCTCTTGAAGGAAAGCTGCATCTCTGGGTTAAGCATCGAGGATTAAAGCTATCTCGTGCCAAGGTACTAATGCTATTTCTTTGCCATCAAGCAAACTATGTACCCTGTATAAGAAACTGGAAATGTTGGAGTTTCTTCTCATTCAGTTTCCAGCAGGTGCAATCTATGTATTTTGTACATATCGTAATTCTGATTTGATTGGCCTTTTGTCATCGTATTCGAAGCACACTGTTGTCTTAAATGGGCATGTTTCCACATCTTTTGATTGCAATGAAAGCAATCAATAGATTAGGGTTCTGAACGTGACTGCCCTGCTTATTGGTGCAATTTGTTGCACAGCCAATAACATCAAATGCATGACGTAGGTGAAGTTGTTCTCTTGTATTGTTTATTATTAATATATGAACATTCAAAAGCCAGCTCTCAATCGACCTTTCAACATACTGTGACTCTTGTCTATTTACTGGAATTAAAACTGTACAGCATAAATACATGTTTGTTTTGGATTCATAATAAACATTTATGAAGTGGTGTAAAAGTAAGTTTTTGGTGCATTTTCTGGTGAATCAAGGCTGCTAAATTCTTTATAATAGGCTTTTCTGTCTACCATTGTCTGAATGAAAGTCACCAGAAATCACATATCAAAATGTTAGAGGCGTAACTGATGGCATTCACCCGAGGGCTCAGACGCCTGCCTGCTCTGAAGGGGCTTAAAATCTCCAGGGTGTGCCAGTGGACAGGAGCTTTATGACAGAATGAACAGAGCGTTGGAGGCTTTTGGGACTAATGTGGCTTTTAGAGGTTTAGCCTACAATCCTTATCTCAGCCTCTCCCTAAGGCCCTCCCTGCTCTGCCCCAGCCAGTCCTCACATACCAGCTCCTGCAGTACAGACAGCAGAGAGGTGGAAGGTCAGCTGAGATGGAAACAGGAGGATCCCTGTTTGCTCAAGAAAATAAGCACTCCTATAGAAACCATCAAATGTACAAACTAGAACGGAGTTCCAAGGATATCTTGGCTGGGATGAAGGCTTAACACTTTTTTATTTTTTTTAATCCATGTGTTATGTTTATGGGTTTGCAAAAGTGAGAGCATAGATAATATTAAAAAAAAGTGTGAAAAGTGAGAGACAGCACATGCAAGTCCATAAAGCAGGTTTATTTTTTGTGCAGGGTCGTAATCTAAATAGTTATGAGCTGTGGCTGACTCATGAGGCCCTTACCTTGGCATTTAAAACATTATATAAACTGGCGCTTAATATAACTGCACAGCTCAGGAGTGGGATGAGAAAAGATTCTTACCTCTCACATCATCACTCTGTAGGACGGTTGCAGCGCTAAATGCCATCAGTCCTGTTTATCTGATGAATTAACATGAATATTAAACAGTGTATAATTGAGATGGGGGGAAAATGGTTCCTTGTTTCAAATTCAAACCCCTAGCTTGACCTCTAACAGACTTAAAGGCTGCTTGGTCCGAGTAAAGATAATACAGCAACAGCACCACCAAGTGGCAAAGAAAGGAGGGCCGAGCAGCTGTAAAACCATGAAGGAAAATGGCCAGTGGGTTATGGTAGGAGCAGTCCACCACCAAATGCCAGTACACACCTCCAAAACTGACTTGGAGTATAAATTTTTATTTTAACTTCAGATGCAAGTATATGAAACATGTTAGAGGATAAATATTTACAATAAAAGTTGCACACACAAAAGCAGGAAATGCAAACATACAACAAAATTAGTATGACAGAAGTACGGCGCGCTAGCAGTCTATCTGAAGGAACAGTCGAAGAAGCAATGAATGATTGTCAACCAAAGAAAGAAAAATAGAGGAAATTCAGTGAAGGTCCACACAAAACATGTGCTTTAACATATCACAAATGAAACCAAGATAAAAATGTGTATCTTATACTCTGAGTGTAATGTTGCATTGTCAGTATGGGCTATGCTGGTGGGGTGCTTGCTGAACAAATTAGCCTCACTAGAGTGTGAGGTGACATCACCATTTTCAAGAGAACACCAGGAACTTGCACTATCAGTATTGATCATCTAACCATGTGACACACACCATCTCCAAGTGTATGCTTACACATCACCAGCTGAATACTACATACAAACTCCAACAACACCCAAACTATCAGCCTCTATAGTGAAATATGTGAACTATTTGTTCAAGACTCCTTATATAAAAGTATATCTTTAATACTAACTGCAAAGTGTGTTATGAACCGTTGCAATGAGCCCTGAGGAAATGCATGGATTTTAATGTTTGTATTCTAACTCAATCTCAAATAAAAGCAAAAACGATGCAGCAGAGGCATTTTTCTAATCTTTTATATTAAACAACAGCCACAATGATCAGAGGACTTCTACACCCACGACGAGTAAAGCTGAATCACAAGCCTACAGCCACTGCATGTCAGACCGTACGGCTACCATCACACCACTTTACATCTCCAAATCAAATGGCGTGCAAGCTTAGGAAACACAATGCGGGGCAGATTGAGGAGATGGCACAACCGTGCTGTGAACCGTCGAGTCGTTAGTTCTAAACGTTGCGCAGTAGTGCTGATTATGCATTTTGCAGTTCAGATTAATTTACTATTTTACATGAGCCGTTGTGGCAGTTGCAATAAAAAATAGAAACAAAGCACATTTCACAGTAGTATATATTTTTGTTTCCTTTTTGTCACTGTTTTGTTAAATACACACATAGAACAAGACAAATGGCTTCTACAATGAGGAAAATCTTGCTGGTGCTGTCAGTCACAAAAAAAGCTGTTCCACCATTGATGAGTTAATCTTTCTACTATTGAAACAGATACATCAGCCCGCAGTGACTTTCAAGCTACGTGAGGCCTTTATTACATTATGGAGGAGTTATGGGTCACATTCAAGAGTTCAAGATAAGACCTCCATAGTTCCCTTCACCAGCAAAAAATAAACCTTCAACACAGTTCGTTACTTTGCGGGTTTTCTCGTGTGTAATAGACGTTTATTACCATCCTGAAATCAGAAACTGCCTGCCTATCTATACCATTTACCCACACTCACCAATCCATAATCATTCAACTGCTTCTGTCACATAAAAGGAAAAGAAAAAAGAAGCAGTCATCCAACTCAAACAGTCGATAAAGCTGAGAAAACAAACACTATCAAGTATTACATACTTTAAAAAGATAAGCCTATAACTCTGCAGGCATTTGCAAATGAATGATCCTTTTTCAGAGGTGCTTCTTCGTGAAGATGTTCTCATCACTGACAGACTCCTCACTCTACTACAGGTTGTAGTTGGACCATCCCCGCTGGACTCTGTATACTACGCAACGTTGGAGGGTCCGAGGTGGGTGACGGGATGGCCCAGGCTGTCCAGAGGAGCACTGGGATAAAACCTTAATGCTTACAATAACAGGCCAAGAGGCCAGGGACAGAGGAAAAGGGCCAGAGCAAATGGTCCTGGAAATGCAAAGAGCTCCAGGGAACTCCATCCTTACTCATGAGGACAGTGTGCGGTATCAAAAGTAGATCTGCTTGGCATGTGAAGGATTCTGCTCCATGGGGCAGTACGGACATTTCAACCTGAGGACGAGACAGGGGAGGGTGAGGAGAGCAGGAACAAGCTGTTACAGTGTGGGGTTTGTTAGTTTAACAGACCATATTGGCTGTTCTGGCTGATTAACTATAAATCTTGTAACCTTTATATAGCTGGCCAGTTTCTAAAATACAGTTTTTGGATTTGTTTCTTAAACTTATACAAATTCATTGGTTTCCATTCATTTCACCACAGTACTGCTTGCAGGCTTAAAACGTGCTTGCTTTCTATTTTGCCAAAGTTGTGTTATTGCTGTGTGATAATTCAATTGGCAGCAGGAACTGTTTCGAAACGTGTTCCTTCCTAGAAACTTCAATCCATGTTTTGAGAAGTAGCCCAGCTGAACGTTAAGATTTTAAATGCAAGAAACCACCAGTAATCGATTTGCAACATCTGCGTTTGCCATCCGTCTTCTAGGTGTGATTTTCTAACAATAGAGCTCATATTTACAATGCAGTTTTGGCAGCTGACTTAACATTCCTTCTGCAATTTACATCTGGTTATTTAATTGAAAAAAATTCACAGCAAAGGAGCATGTAGGAGTTAAATGTTCTAATGATCTAAGATAATACAACACAAGCTTATTAACCGTTGCTACTGGCACAACCTCATCCTACCATGCTCATATCAGTCAATCAGGCTGTATTGCTAACTTACTTCCCAGCATTAGTCAGTTTGTTGAGGGCATCTCTGGAGATGACGTGGCCACAGATGAGCTTCATGGGAGGATTGCTCTCTGAGGTCTGCTGCCTGAGGATCGGGCAGGCGAACACAGAGTGGTACCAGCACTTCTTCCCGAGGTCAATTTCAATCTACATGAACAGACATGATGTGAATCAATTAAATGGTGGACAAGAAAGAAAAGGAGTGCTAGATTCCCTCTTGAATTTCAAAGGCACTTACAGGTAGCTCATCTTTGTGCGTCCAGACTCCGCTACACTGTCTCTGCTCTATCACCTGCTTGATGTTCATCAGTACTGGCAAGGCCATACAGCCTGATGCAAAACTGGAGAGAAGTAGACATGGCAGCATTGACTTAAATAAGACAACTTGGTGATGGCAATGCAATGGCACTGTTTATGCTTCATGCTATGCACTAATCAATTGTTTCTTTGGTTTAAATGTAAAGATTTAAAAAAAATCAGAGATGAGGTCTAGTGTGTTGTTCATGGGTTGCTACCTAACACTGAGTGGAGACTCTACAGAGAGGCCCAGTAAAGCGCAGGCATCCCTTGTGAAGATGTTACAGATCTCGGCCCACTGATTTGTCTCCAACAGACTGCGGTACGGAGAGTTCTCAATGCCATGACGCAGGTACACCAGACTGCCCATCAAGATCTGAATATCTGCAGGGACAAAAAAAAGTACAGGTGTGGAGTATTGTTAGGTAGGCCTCATAATAATCAGGAATTTGCATTCAGAACACTTTCATTCTTTCTTGGTTGCTAATATACAAATACCAAATTGATGCAGGAACTCTTCTTTCAAGTTTAAGAAAAACTGTGAAACACAATTCAAATTTTACACAAATCTTTGTGTATTTGTGTCAGGAATGTCGCTTTATACTATCAATTTTAACCTCTTCTGGGACAGCAGGCAAAACTGGTTAGGGGCAAAACTGCTGTCTGGAAACATTTCTTATGGCGTCGCCCGCCCGTGTGTTCCACTGTCAGGTAGCAAAAACAATAGGGGTGTAACGGATCCCAGTTGATCCATACGGATCACGACCCACGGTTCGGCACGCACGTGACCTGCGGAGATACCACTCTCTCTGACCAGTCTCTCTACTATTGTCGTCCCCGGGGTCCTAGCACCAGTCTGATTGGTTCCCCATGCTCCTCTTCCGCTATTCAAGTGGCGCCAGGAGCTTCTGGCTACCCCATCATTTCTTCTATTCCTGATATTGCTATTTACAGGAGGGTAACCAATTGCTTTGGATTCTCATTCGCTTAAAACACCATAAATACCACCCAGTCCAGTTGCAATGCAGAGAACTCCCTTCGGTCTTCCCTTACTCTCACACCTGCACAGTGCTCCCCCTGTCGGTCACCTCCGGTTTCTACGATTCCAGTAACCTGCAACAACAGCCTCGGGGGGAAGCCAATACTTCCTACCTATGTTTCAGGTCTAACTGCATTCAACTCTGGATGTAACACACGATAACACTGAGCTCCTGAATAAAAGGTCAATGTGAAACAATTCTTTCAATGAACTGATTGCCTCTAAAAGTTTGGATTTTGTTATGGTAACCGAGACATGGTCGACACCAGCAGACTCCGCTGCCTTGGTGGAGGCTACTCCCCCAGAGTTAAAACATTTCCATCTTCCTTGACTCTGTGCGAGAGGCGGTGATTTAGCTGTTCTTTATAAGAAATGTTGTAAGTGCCCTCTTATTTACTTCGGACATTTTATTTCATTTGAGGTTTTAAGCTTTCTTATTACAGGTCCTGTTCCTTTACTGTGTATTTCAACTTATAGACTTCCAAAGCACAACAATGTTATTACAGAATTTTCTGAACTCTTTTGTTTACCTAAATATGACAGGGTGCTTATTGTGGGCAACTTTAATACCCATGTACGTTGTCCTTCTCACCCCATGTCTGGGGAGTTCCTAAACCTTCGTTCAACCTTTTACAATCAGTTAAAGAACCAACACATTCCAAAAGGTCATATCCTTGATCTGATACTTAATTTGGTTTTTGTGTTGCAAAGATGGCATTTTTAAAGCTCCTTTATCCTCCTCCTATGCTCACTCTGGGGCACTCTGTTCTTTATATCTGTTCACTTTTATGTGAGGTTATTTTTTCTTTTTCTGTGAAGCACCTTGCAAAAAAAAGTACTATATAAATAAAGTTTATTATTATTAATACTAGTAGTATACCTCTCTGGTGCTGAGAGGCAAAGGGCTGGAAATGCCTGGCATACTGCAGGGCCTCCATTTGGTTGCCGATTCCCCCACTGAGCAGGCTGATGAAGTACAAGCGATGCAACTTGAATTCTAGACTGCTGTTCAGGTCCAAAAGGCGCTGGCGATTCGTCACAGCCCACCTGAGAAGGCACAGACATGAATAAGTACAGTCCACAACATCGACACATATAATATAGAGATCAAAATACTAGAGAGAGTTAGACATTTCTCAAGCATATTTGGGCTTCATAAAAGTGGTAACTTCTACTAAGTAGCCAGAGCGTTCCCCAAAGTTTGAACAGTCCGCCAGATGGGAAAAGTAGCTTAAGCATTTTTGCAACTATGAAACACCATTATCTTGTGTGGCTTTTTTCCCCCCATGCTACATTGTATTGATAAAGGTTTCTGTACTTCTTGTTGTGCATTTTAACTTAAAGCAGCTAAAACGTTTATCAAGTCATTTTACTCTCTTCACAAAGATGATAGACACAGATAACAGTAAAAAGAAAAACATACTCCAGTGCCGGCCTGAGGTCCTGCATCCTCAGAGCTTCAAGGATTCTGTTCAGCTCCAAAAAAGGCTGCTTCATACTCATATCTATAACTACACCAGACTCCTAGAAAACAGACAAGGCAATTTGGAATTATCAGGAATTCTTCCGTTAATTATCCTGACATAACAAGGATTACAGTAGATATGAAGCCCCATAATATTCGTTCAATTAATTTGCAACAATACATTTCAGAAAGGACAAATCTTAATTGTTTACACCAAAAACATTAGTTTTAAGGCTTCACAGTTACCTGACAAAGATCCTCTGCTACACTGAGCATCCCTTGTCTGTACAGGTGCTCCACAATGGTTTCACTCAGATATTTCTGTCTCTCTGGTGTGTCCCACACTGTCTCTGCCACAACAGCACTGATCTCTGCATCAAAATTCTGCAGAGAAGCATATCAGGGGTTAAGTATTGGCATCCCAAATGTTAAAGAAAGTTGCTGCCTGTCCTTACCCTGTCAATGGCTTTGCCCACTTTTGACACACTTCCATGGATGTCCTTATGTCGGGAGGCTAGCACCTGCACTGTTTCTTTGATATTCTTACAACACTGTGTCATAGTCTGAGATAGGACTGATAGGTCTGCATCTTGTACTCCTACAAGAGAGAAAATGGAAAAGACATCACTGTATATGTCTAAAATAATATGTGCCCGATGAGTTGTGATACAGCACTGATGAAGCATAACAAACAATAGTAATTTCTGATGGGACAACAAATTAATTGAAATGAAAACTGAATTAACTTAACTTGCAAATATTATATCTTCATAGTGTTCAGTCATCATTTTTCTTACCAAAAGCAAGTAGCTGTCCTCGTATCTCACAGACACTGCGCAGGAGCTCGTCTAGCCTCTCCTCAGATTGGTGGCCGTACATTACAAAGCGATGAAGCACTTTCTCCAGCTCCCGCTCAACACATGCACACTGTTCCATGGTTCAGACTGGAACTCTCACATACACAAAAACACCTAGATTCTCAAGAAAAAACAGAACAAGAGAAAAAATACCGGTCAAACAGTGAACTATTAATATAGCCCAATTAATTCTGGAGTTCTGAGGCCAATACCAATATTTCAGAGTTTGATAACAAAATAAAGGCTGGTGTTATTTAGAATTTTTTAGGGCTAGAAATACCAGTTGCTTTCAATGTAGATTAATCTGCCAAAGCACAAGGCGATGGCTTCCCATTGTTTGTTGTGTTCGACCAACAGCTCAAAACCAAACCAAACCAATCAAAAGGTATTCATTTTACAAACACATAAGACACAGAAAAGCAGCAGATCCTCAGTTGGAACTAGGTAAAAAAAATAAATAAAGACAATTAATCAGTTAATTTCCAGCCCATTGACTAATCATTTCAGCGCCACCCCCCCCCCCCCTTTTTTAAACATCTAAATACAAAGTATACCAATTTTTTTTTATAACAATCCATAAAAATTTGACCAATGCATGCATAAGGCATGGCCCTTTAATGTTGAAAAATAAACGTGTTAATGCTACGTAATCGTACCACTGTTTCTAAACTACCTCATACATATCTTTGGCATTTCTGAACTGTATTGATGTATTGGTCAGACTCAAATAATGAATGTTTTTGTTTTCTAGTTTCAGTGAACTCTGTCGTTTACTGCAGTGGACTCAACACATAATCCTACAAATTTAGATTGTGGACCTATTTAAAAAGATGTAGGATCCCCTTCCATTATTTTAATGTCACAAACCAGTTGCCTGCAGTATTTGACTAAACTGATATCACTCAGGTCTCTCTTGACCTAGCCGGCCCAAGCGCTTAGGCACCATGTTTTACAAGACCTTTGACAAAAGGTAAACATTCATTTTTGATCAAGAGACGAAAAGGCAAAGGTACCCAGTACTGTCCTGATTAAAAGTTTGGCCTGGTGTAACACTGCTAACAACTAGCAAGGTCTTAACAGCATTAAACGCAGGGACACAGTGTACACTGCGGCCTGGTAATCATTTAACGTTAGTCGCCACTAGCCTCTCAGCCATACAAAACATATCATTTTATCATCAAGTAACGAAAGAAAATGTTGATCAGTGATGTTGTTTCAGCAGATGTTCTGCATTCAGATACCATTACTTACTTATTAGAAATACGTAACTAACGTTATAGCTTTACTGTAACTCGCCGCTTAAGCTGAATACAGAAAATGTCCACTTAGCAGTTACCGTAATAGAGCTAAGATAACCAACAAGCTAATGTTACATTTCTATTTTAATATTTAAACGCCACGTTTCGTATTTGTATTACTCACTAAACATTGATAAATATGAAGTGCCACAAAATGCTAAACGTGTATTTTGATTCGATGCAGTAATTCAGGAAATTAAGTTGTCGCGCAGCTAACATAAACAAACGGTATAACAGTGGCTAGCTAGCTACAAAAGCTCGCCATTGCTAACGTTAGCAGCTACTTGGCTAGTTGATGTTAGCCAGCTGCTGAGTGACAAGGCCCAAACAATTACAGTTGAGAATGACAACCCGCTTGTCCTCATTATTTTCTATTATTCCAACACTTAAAACATCTATCGCCCTTTAACTGAATTTTAAGATATGTTTAAATAAACACCACTCACCTATCCTGCTAATTAGTTAGCAAACATTAGCGTTAGCCACTTGCCTGTTATGGCAACACTTCACCAGCAGTCGTAATGCGGATCTTCCTGTGTCGCATTCTGCGTTGACGGGACATTTCAAAATAAAATTCATGTTCTCTGCGACATCAGAGACTAACAGCTCTTCGTGTACCGTATGATTTTCCCTTGAATCAGAATCAGATTTCTTTCTTGCACACGGGCGTTTTTGAAGTTGTTGCAACTCATCCTCTAAAGGTTGGCACAGTAAGGATACTGATGCATCACCGTGTAAACAACATTTTATTGTTATAGCTTCAAGGCAGAGCTCATTTTAAACTATTATGTATAACGTTACTGTTGGGTAGTTTCATGTGTAACAATGCATCATATTTGTTAAGCCAATATATGTTTTGTATGTAAAGTTTTAATCTCCCAATGAACTAGTAGGCCTAAGTACAGTAGTGAAATCTATGTAGTGGAGTAAATCATAAATGTTAGGCTACAATATTTCCTAAAAGTGTAAAGTAGCATAAAATAGAAATATTCAGGTAGAATATAAGTATCTCAAAATTGTCCACCACTGATAGTTAAAACATCAAAATATAGCTAACATTAGAAATGTGGCTTGTTTAGATATAGGCCATGCAAAGTTAATCACATCCTAAAAGAGGAACTAGGTCAGTTTATAAAAGATAGATTTGAAATGTGATCTTATGTTTATATTCTTACTGTTTGTCATTAATACTGAACACTTGTTTGGCATCATATCCCACAGATGAAACGCAAGCGGAAAAAGTAGCCTAGCCGTAATTAATTTCAAAAAGTTAGTCATGTTTATTATCTTCACGCATAACGAAGTGCTGTGCCAGACAGCATTTGACATTTGCTCAACATGTGGACACTGAACATCAGTCGCCCTGCTAAGCCCCTTGATTTAGATTAAAGGTTTTTGCGCTTATAGATGCCCATGCGGAGTATGGTTTATGCATGGCTTATTGGTGTGTTAGATTGCTGCAAGGGTGGGTGAGGTCTTTGGACTTGAACAGGCTGTGTGACTAATCTATCAGTGATGTAGATTAAAGCTCCCCATTGCTGAGGTGCTCATCATTCTTTCCCTCTGAGTCCTCCCCAGTCTACTGTGCTGCCATAACCACAGAGGTTCAAATATGTCAGCACTTCTGTACACTTAAGTTCACACTTTTACATACCCAGCACACACACATGCATTCACACATACATGCATGTTGTCCTCTCAAACCTTTTAAAAATATTGTTCTGAAAGACCATGTTTTACACGTTCACTCTGTTTTTTGAAGAAATATCTGTGTTTATTTATAACACATTGTGAAATAGTGTATGCCAGTTTACTGTATGAGTTCTAATCACATCATCCATCCTCTCCTTAGTACCTGTTAAGAGTTCAGAGGGCTGATGATTCATGTTTGTCATACCATTAGAGCTTCCAGTAAAATATGAACTCACTCACAGGATATCTTTCAAAGGGGATATGTAGTCTATAAACAAAAATTAGTTTATACAGTATTAATGGTGTAAAAAAGATATGTAGTTGTTATATACAGTAGCTCTGTGAGTAGACCCATATTGCACTAACTCCACCAAGGTCAAGGATTCAGTTCCCATTTTAAAAATGTGTGCACTTGTGCCAATGTATGACACTTCAGACAGAAAAGTGTGTATGATGCCATACATATAATAGAGTTTTGACTTTCCAGTGTTGAAAGCGATGTCTCAACCCACTGATACGATATATATAATATACCCTGTGTAACAGCCTTATGCAACATTCAGTCGGGGCTACAATCAAAGATTTTCCATTGGCATGCCCTGAGTGATTTAATGACTGAGAATGAATGGTAATCTCATGAGGTATTAGGTTAGGGACAGAGGGCTTATCCAAACTCACTACCATCAAAGATGCTCAGACAGCCTCAATGTGGCTCAGAGGGTGCTGCTATTGTAGAAACAATAATAAGTACATTAAAATGACATGATCTCTTTTGTTTTGACAGTTTTCATCAAACATTTGTATGACAGGCAAGCTTAAATGTGAATTTAAAATATAAAAACATAACATTTCCAGGCTTTAAATGGAAAATGTGACTTAAAACGTGAGAGTGCCTTACTGATGTTATGCAAGTGTGCTGCATGTCAAAGTTGGGTGGTCATCTGTGTTAAACTTTGACCTGTTATACCCCAGCTACAACGTATCATTCACACGCACACACACACACACACGCACACAGACTTCATATGTGGTGGTTAAGTGGACAATGTCTGGGCTGTAC
Source organism: Coreoperca whiteheadi (assembly GCA_011952105.1). Lineage (NCBI taxonomy): Eukaryota > Metazoa > Chordata > Actinopteri > Centrarchiformes > Sinipercidae > Coreoperca > Coreoperca whiteheadi. Next base: position 11,309,488 of record CM022490.1, read on the forward strand.
TTCGAGGTCTCTATATCCCCTTTCTATCCCCACCAGCGTGCCCAGGCAAATAGCTAAAGCTTTGGCTATCTGGCCCTGATAGTATGGGTCTATATATAGAGGAGCCCTGTGACTGAGCTGGCTGTAAGTGTCAGATTCCAAGCGCACTCATCCATCCTGGCTGGATCAGCACCTGCTGCTAACTTTAACCCACCCACCCCCAGTGCTGCACCCTAGCCCAGCTCACACAGGGAAGCCAATGTCCAACCAAACCCCAGCCTGGAGAAGAAAAAAGAGCCAGGTTAGACTCAGTAAGCAATTTCCCCGAGGCCAGCTCAGAAGGGAGGGGCAGAAATAGAGATGGGAGCATTAGAGGATGTAATGGGTCTGAGCAAGATGCCCCTCTTTGCTTTTTCTATTCAAGTCTGATACATGGCAGTGCTTTTACATTCTGAAGTTGTCTAGCCAGTGTGGCACTGCCAAACTGAGCTGTACAGAGCTGCTCAGTCCTGGATTCACCTGTGGATTTTGAGAAACAGTTTGCTGGATGAGGGGCAGACATTGCAACACAGAGGAACTCAATGCCCTTGGGAAAGTCTCATCACTTGCCAAAGGTACAGACCAATCATTCTGTCTTTCTCTATTTGCACAGGGAGCAGGCTGTCTTTCTCTAGTCAGTCCTACACCAAGGCAATGTGGAAAGTTTAGATAAAGGGTATGTATTTGGCAAAGCTAATATAAATATTGTCACTTTCCAAATATGTAAGATAAATAAATCTCAGTCTTTGTAATTCAAAATAAGTTGCACGTCCTATATAATGTCTTGGAAACTTGTGAGCTTTTAAGCACATGTAGAGACACTGAATTTATTTGATCAACTAAATATTTTAGTCAACTTAAAGTGAATGTTTGTATATGCTCTTGTGTTAATTTCAAGCTGCTTACTACTGCTTTTTAAGGCATAGAACATATTTAGGTTCTGAGCCTCTTTTGGAGGCTTGCTATCTCTGTGTTCTGTAGGCATTCTCAGAACAATTAAAAGCTGTTGACAAGCTAACAAAACAAAAGAAATGCACAATGCATTAGCCTCAATATTTGCTATTAATAAGCTTTTGCCTCTCAATGATATTTATCAGTGTTACTAGGGACATAAATGAATGAGCTACACACCTTCTGGGTGACCATATCTTATTTCTAGTCCAGGAAAAGAGCCCAGAGCAGACTAGAGGAGCAGACTGGACTGGCCACACTGAAAATTTGGTGCTTGTGGACGAGCAATGGACAGCTGGACTCTCCAGGGGGGCAGCTACTCCTTCCTGCGCAGTGCACCCCACACCTTTTCCCTGTGCCGTGACGGCACCCCCAACCACATTGAAATCTTCGACATCATAAACGTTCCTATTCAGCGCAGTGCCATTTCCGAGACTACCTGCCTGTGTGACATTTTTGGAGACGACTGTGAGTCGCCCTCCCTCTCAAGCAGCCCTGCTGTAGGGGCTTTTGTCCCTTCCCAGAGGGAGGTGGACAGAACAGCTGCTGCATCATCCCTGGTGGATGATCTGAACGACTCATCAGGCTCTTACCACACTGCACAGGGCTCCAGTGAAGGAGAGGAGGGCTTTGAAGATTCAAGAGAAAGGCTTTACAGCCCCCTGCTGCAGAGCTTTCCTTTAGAGAGGAGGCAGCAGGAGGTTGAGGGACTGAGCTCAGGGCATCCAGAAGTTTCTGTGGACAGAAGCCCAAATTTGGAACCAAAAAGAAAATCACCAGTACCTCAGCTAAGTACTACTAGCCCATCATCTGAAGTCCTGAACACTGGTGAGAGGACCCCCTCTCCTGGACATAACAGTCCCTATACCCTCTGTCCAGAGGGAAGAGCGTCATCAGTTGAAAAAAGATGTTCACCATCACCATCTAATCCTCATTCAGAAGCTGAACTAAGTAGAATCACTTTCAAAGATAGACACAACAGCCCCTCACATCTGTCTTTAATTTCAAGTCCCTCCCCTGGGCCTAGGGACTGTGTCAGCTCATCCTCCTCTGAATCAGTGAACACCCAATCTTTACCTGTAGTCAGGGTAGCACAAGTCTCACCTGAGCCAAGGAGCAGCTACTTTAATCAACACAGCATTCCCTCACCTGTCCCTCAGTTTTCTCTAGATTTGACAGAATCAGCCTTTGAATCTAGAGCCATCCTTTCAGCTCCTTTACCTTCATCCAGTATTACAGACTTATCATCCCAGTCAAGAGAAACCCTGGTTTCTCCTGAGCTAAAGAAGAGGCCAAACTCCCCTCATACCCCAGCATCATCTCCTTGTCCTGAATTAAGAAGGAGGATCTCCCTGCCTGATCTCTTCAGCAGAGACTCCACACCTGATATTGAAGATTCTATCCACACCCCTGAGCTGATATCAGATATTTCCACTGCAGTAAGAGACACCACAACTACACCTGGGAGCCAAGATACAAGGTTATCAGCTGAATCTGTCAGTACTATGTCTACACCTGCCCCACGATACACACCTCCCTCACCTGTCATTTCAATAGAAACATCTCCTGAGCTTGTGGAGAGAAGTGTCTCACCTGAAGTAAGACACACAGTTCCCTCACCTGGCCTGCACATTGCTGCTTCTGTAGCTAAGACTGGCACAAGAACTCCCTCTCCTGGCCCCTCACATAATATAAGACACATTTCAACACCTTCTGAAATCAGGACCCAGGTGGCTTCACCTGCGGTAAGTTGTAGTTTATCTCCATCACCTGGAGTTGCGAGCAACTGCTCTCCCGTGGAGCACAGACATACTGCCCCCTCACCTGAAATCAGGATTACAGCATCCTCACCTGAGGTCAGTAGGAGAGAGCGGTCTTCTGAAGTGGAGACAATATCAGTCTCTCCTCTCCAAGAGCCTCACTTAGACTCTGCCTCATCAAGAAGCCTCACTTCGTCCCCTCATATCACAGGGATTTCTTACTCTGTTGTTCAGCCTGGGGACAGGGACACTCCCCCATTTCCTGAGCTCTCTCGTCTGTCTGAGCCTTACAGGACACTTGTGTCACCTGAAGCAAGAAGCCCTACCCCAAATAGAGACAGCATACAAAGCAGTATAACAGAGTCCTCTGGTAGACCACAAGACTCACCCCATATATCAGGCTTCGACAGCTCTGTCTTGCAGCCTGAAATAACTCTGCCACATCAACCTAGGTATCAAACACCTTCACCTCAGACAAAGCAGAACACTCCCTCACCTGAGCCAAGAAATCAAACCCATTCATCTGACAAGTATCAAAGTCCCTCACCTCAGTGCAGAAGTAAAAATCCATCACCTGTTTCCCCATCTCCTGAGCAGGGGTATCATCAACATTCACCAGCAAACCTCTCCACAGAGTACAACTCTCAGTATATACAGCTTACTCCTCCTCTAAGAAATACATGTACACCGGAGGTTGAGGGGGAGTCCTCTCCAGCTGATTTAACAGAAACACGGTACCCCACACATTTGGAAAAAGAGAGTGTGTCACCCTCATATGAATTAGACAGTGGAGTCAAATCAGTTGTAGCTGAAATCAAAACCAGTTCACCAGTGATTGCAGTTCATTCACCTTTATCTACTTCACCTTTCTTAGCTGTCAAAAAGGTAGACAGTTCACTGAAACAACTAAACACAGAAGGAGTGGCAACACCAAAGGAAGCAAGCCTTCAGAACCTGAGTTTAACCTTCTCTGAGGAAAAACAAGCCATTGGCCCCGCCTTTATTCAGAAAGAAGACACTTGTATTTATCCATCCATTGAAATCAAGTCTCCTTCCCCTAATCTTCTAGTCTCTAAGGACAGGAGTCCAAATATTTCACTTGTCCACAAGGCTCCACCTGTGCAGAGACAGGACAACCCACAGCCTCACTTCACTACATATTCCCCAACTTCTGAAAGTAGCAGCTCATTAAAATCAGGTTGTACACCTGAGCAAACAAGAAGACAGCTCTCAACCAGTGTTAGACGTGAAAACATAGAGAGGTTCACAGAGGACATGGCCCACCATGTAAACAGAAGGCAGACTCCCTCTCCACCACTCACCAGGTTTACACCTGTCCACATCATAGCCCCTGAGAAACCATACAGACAGTGGCAAACCAGAAGCCGTATCCCATCTCAGGTTGTAGAATCCTCACAGAGTGGTAATTTTAAAAAAGTGGTGACAAATAGGGAAAGCCCCGATGTTGCCCTTGTCGACAATAATAGCCAGGCCCACTGGGTCAGGCTAGGAACGCAATTGGAGATGGAGAGGGAAATGCAGCTGGAGGAGGATAGAGAGGTAGGTAGGGAGAGGGAGAAGGAGAGAGAGAGTAAGAGGGAGGAGCGGGTTCCTGAAAAGGGGAAGGGGTGGGAGGGGGGTGCCAGTTACAGAGGGGAACAGGTTGAGCTGTCATTCAATGCCAGGAATAGAAAAGGGCCAGCTAGTCGCAGAACAGCTCCCACAAGCAGAGAGACCCGTCAGGGAATGCCAACAGTGCATTCCAATTCAGAGAGCGTGCTTGCCACCAGACAGCTACAGCAACAACAGAGTCTGCTTAGACTTGCTTCCCAACAAAACAACAGGGGTGGTGGTCTTAGCAGACGGCTTCAACCTCCTGCACCCCAGAACAAGAATAGTGCTCCTGGACGTGTGGCCGCAAACAGGCCCTGCGGGAGTTCCAGCTCCAGCATGGGAAGTGAGCTTGATGAGGCAGACAATGAGGTAAAGTGGTTTACAGACTTGGCTTTCCGCAGCCTCTCAAGCCCTGAGGTAGATTACCTTGATATGTACAACTCCAGCCACCATTCATCTACCAACATTTCTCAACCATCTACCCAGGAGAGCCCAGCAGGGGGTAATGCCGCAATGCTGGCCTATGCTGACTTCAGAGGTTCTGCTCCAAAGCTGGACAATGATGAACTCTCCTTCCAGCAACCGTCTGCATACTACTCAGATGGCCTAGATCCATCAAGGCGCTATGAGATGGGCAGCTTTGAGTGCGTAGATGTGGCTGTGGAAAGAGAAGACTCCAGGAGGGTGAGAAGAGGAGTGCCAAAGAGACAGATCCAGCTGAAGAGAAAGAATAATGCTGAAGGGAAGCAGGATGAGAGTAGTGAAAACAGTAGTCCTGGGGTACCAGTGATGGTGGAAAGCCCGTCTCTAGAGAGTCGCTCCAGAGAGACATTTGTGAGACAACACAGTACACCTGCAGCAATGCAAGAATGCTACCCTTCTGAGCCCTGCCCTGAGCCTAATCAACAAAATGAAAGAAAATCCAAACTCCAGAAATCTGCTTCTCTGGATGAAACATGCACTAAAACCAAGATGGCCACTTGTCTCATCAAGAGTGTGTTATCCAAGAAGATGCAAAGTGTTGATAAACAACCTAATGAGCAGGCAGGAGCGGAAGTGAGCAGCCCGCCAACTGAGAGTGCAGTGGCAACACTTAATCAGTCCCCAAAACCTGACGCACACAATCTGAGTTCCAGTCTTCAGTCAGATTATAGTCTTTTATCTGAAGGTCTTCCTGTGGGAAGAGAACCAAGCACAAGTGATGAAGCCAAACCACCAAAAAGTTTTGGAGTAAGATCCAGTAACAGGCCAAGTTCATCCAGCAGCAGCAGAAGTTTTAACTTTTCACAGACTGAGAGTGAAGAGGCTGATTTCCAAAACAGGAATGCAACTTCATTAAGGTCTGAAATGAGATCAGAACAGAAAGTGCCATTTGACTCAGGTGGTGACTCAGCAAATGCCACTGCCAGGAACACAGGAGCTCCTTCTGCCACTGGAGCCAGCAGCATGCAGGCCAGGACGACAAATAGAGACCAGGAATGTGAAACCACAGAGGACCATAAACAACTGCAACACGGTGACAAGGGCGCCTACACATCAAAAACACAGGAGATTACACTCAAAGCCGTGGAGAAAAAGAAGGCCTCCCTAAATGTCTGTCTCACACCTGAGGCAGAAAACAAACCAGAGGCTTCTTCACCACATGTGTCTTTCAGAGAAAAAGAGGCAAGGATGGAGACCAGTGTAGATGAGAAAACAGAGGAAGAAGAAGGAAATAATCAAGTTAAGGTTCCCATTCACAGAGTTAGAGATGTGAGGCGGCTTGTAAAAAATACATATAACCTGTCCTTCAAGGCAACTAGTGCTGTAATGTCATCAAACGTGAATGAAGAAAGTACCGAAAATTATAATGAGGAGAGGAGGGAAGAAATAAAAGAGGAACTTAGGGAAGAGGTCATAGCAGGGCAGGAGAGGGAAGTAAGGCAAGAAATGAGGAGGGAGGAGAGGAGGGAAGAGGAGTTCAGGGTGGAGAGGAAAGAGGAACAGAAAGAGAAGGTAAAAGACTCAAAGCTGCTAACCTTATCTCCACCTCTTCAGAGCAAAGGAAATCCTCTGTCTCGTCCACAGCCAATGCAAATAGAATACAAGGCTGTTTGCTGGAAAGAAGACAAAAATAAAATGTTGTGTAGCAAGAAAGACTTAAAGAACCCAGGTGACAAACCCCAGGCTTCTCTAAAGCATGGCACTGAGTCATCAAATGCAAACACACAGAACTACACAATAGGAGACACAGTAATTGCCAAGCCATGTCAGCATGATCTAAACAAGGCAGCAGAAACACAAGAGACTAAGACAGGAAAGCATAAAGTGCCAGTAAATGTGGACAAACCTGTGGTGGTAAGAACAGACAGAAAACCTCCCATGCTTGGAAGTCTGCCCAAACTGCCCAGTAAGGAAAGAGAGGTGTCCACTGCTGTAGTGTTAATAAGGGATGGATCCAACAAGACCAATACATGTGCATCTCCAGCCCAGGAAGAGATTCCCACCCCACTCCAAGTCCTGGCTCCTTCAGCTTCACCTGGCCTCACTACCCACGGAGATACCCCTGGTGGCAGTGGCCACTCAGTTTCCATGTTATTAAAGGAAAAAGGCTACCAAGCTGACATTGGAGCAGTGATGGGTGACAACCAGAATGCGGCTATAGGTAAAGGGGTTCCCCGTAAGCATGTGAATTGCCTGGAGATCCCCCTTCAGATCATCACTCCTTCAGATGGAGGTCAGCTCGAGTCTCATAAAGAGAGGACATTCTCCTCTTCATCCACTACGTCTGGCCCCTCAGCAGTGTCTGACAATACAGACACCCTTTCAAAGACTAAAAAAGATGAGGGAGTTAGCAATAAGCCTACTATAAAAGACACAGCAAAGCAAAACAGTGCTTCTCTGCTAGGGAATACGCTGGAGCAAACACCACCTCCCACCAAACAGAAGGAAATAGATTTTGAAGCAGTGAAAAGACTAGATCCATCTTTCCCCCCAAGGTCCTCTTCAATGAGGAGATTCAGACCACAGCCAATTGAGGTTAAGTCACTGTCTAAAGAAACACAGAAACAAGAGACGCCCTCAAACTCTACAGGAAACAACAGGCCTCAAACCATTGAAGTTAAATCTATAGCTAAAAATCCTCAAAAGCCAGCTGTACCTCCAAAACCAAGCGGCAAATTTAAACCTGCAGATTTAGGAGCAATGCCAAATGAAGCACAGAGACCACCAGCAACAACATCGACTGTAAAACCACAAGGTGAGGAGAGGCCTCAAACAATTGTAGTGTCCTCACCAACAATCTATAGAAAGATCTCCAGTGAGTCCACGTCAACATCAAGCTATACAAGAAAACTAGCTGTGTCTGCAGTATCCAGCCTCAAACCTCCCTCATGCAAAACAACAGCAACCACCATCTCCAATCTCTCAAACCAGTCAACAGCACCATCAGAGACAGAGGCATCTAATGACAGAGGTCAGCAGCAGATATCTAGTTATACACAAAGACCCACAACCTTAGCTACAGCTCCAACATCAGCCACTGACTCAGGTTTAACCTCAGCTCCAGGTCCAGTTTCTGACCCAAAAGCAAACCAAGCCTCTGGACCTGCCTCAGCTGGAGCCAACCAGCCAAGCCAACCAAGCCAGCCAAGCCCGCCAAGCCCGCCAAGCCAGGCAACTGTTATGGATCCAGACAGCCAACCACAGTATCCTACGATGGCATACCCTCATGAGCAAGCAATGCCGGTAACTTCAAACAATGCAAAACCAACTGCTGCTGTTTCCACAGCACAAGTGCCAGGATACACACACCAACCATGTTACAGATCACTCTCCAGCGAGCGCTCTCAAAGAACAGATGACCTGCGTTTTTATGCCTCAGATGACCCTCCAAGCTACGATGAAAGAGAGAGCTTCAGTCCCCTCATGCTCCCAGATCTGACTCCCAGGAGGTCAAATCGCTATCAACCCTCCTCCCGCCCTCCTCCCTGCCCCTGCACAGCTGGCTGCCCTTCCCACCCTGGTCTCACCCCTCCTCACCATCACCGCAACTCCCATAACCTCACCCCGCCTGCCCCTCCACACTCTCCAGGACAGGCATTACCTTATCCAGTGGCTCAGCCCCCTCTTCGTACCCACCAGTGCAGACCTGACCCTCAGCCGATGAGCTACCAGCCTGGCTCTCCCAAATCAAGTCCTCTGGGTCCAAGCCAGCCACCGGCCATGTACCAGCCTCTCCAGCAGCCTCCTCCCTGCCCTCCCCATCCCTCACTCATGCAGGCCTTCCCTGCTGACCGCCCATTGCAGCCACCCCAGCATATTGACCCTCGACGACCCCCTGTCCACAGATCCCCCCAGCAACAGCCACCAGGCATCGCTGGGGCTCCTTACAGCGATCCTGGCCACAGCCACTCTCCTGGCCTTCCTCCTATGGATCCCCAGTACCTGTGTGGCCCTCAAAGCCTTGGGCCTACCTATGGCTCTGAATATGGGGGTGACAGCTCCAGTTTGTACTCAGAGAGTAGCTATGGACAGACACCTCGCAGAGTGCTCCTGGATCCTGAGACGGGGAAATATTTTTATATTGAGGTTCCTGTACAGCCACTGAGGAAAATGCTGTTTGATCCAGAGACTGGCCAATATGTGGAAGTGCTCATCCCACAGCAAGCAATGTCACATTCAGGCCTGTATCCTCCTTCAGCAGCTCCCTACCCATCTCTTCACAACCCCAACATGTATGCCCCTGCTCCACAGTACATGCCCTATGCAGCTCCTCCTCCTCCAGCCCACCTCCAGACTCAGCCCCAGCCACCCCGATATCCTGAGGCCTCTGCTGCAGCAACAATGCACCCAAGCGGATCTGGGGTCAGCTTCAGGAATCCCTCTGGTCAGGGGTCCAAGCCAGAGCCCCAGAACCATCCAAATCTGGACCAGAGCTACCTGGAGAGTATGTATTATGTCCCTACAGGGATGAATGCGAGCCCCAATCCCACCCCACCAGACTATTACCATAAACATCCCCCCAACCTACCCCCATCAGGGGGGAAAAGGTCCTGAAATAGAGGATAGAGGCCGCCTTCCTGGAGCCTGTTGGGTTTTAAATACACAGTGTATAAAGGGAGTGTCTAATGTTAGCCTTTAATGTTATTTGAGTTTTCACATTGCAACTGAAGACAGCAATTCTTTGGTTGTTGTTTATTTGCTGCTGCTTGTTGTGCTAGGCTGCTTTATTAGAACATGATATATTATTCTTGAGTTAATAGTTTTGAAAACACAAGAGGAAGCATTTTTTATGAGGTGTTCTTAAGATTATTAGATTATTAAACTTATCTATTAAAATTGTTGTCATTTTTGATACAGGGTAAGAACATCATACTATAAGTTCACCAGCAATGCACAGGCACTATACATCAATAGGTTTACTAATATACTGACGTGTCTACTTTAACAACAAATCTCTCCAAAAACTTGAAAATACTGTTTTAAAAGAACCTCATATTTATTTTATTATTGTGTTTCTCTAATATTGGATGAGTGAGTTTATGCACACGATGTCTGCAACAACAATGCCAATAAAATATTTCACATATGCGTTCTTATTTTTTCATGCATTTATGTATTTTTCTATTGATTCTTTCTATAGTTCACTATCTCAGCATTTATTTACCAGCCAGATCATGTAAGTAAGGTGTAAAATGTTTACAATCATGAAACCTTCGTGCTAATATAGTAGCCAGACCCTTATATGAAATGTAATTATAATCAGTAACTTTGTTACAAAACATTGTTTTCAGGAAAATATTTTAAATGTTAAACCTAGAAGTGAGAGATCTGGTTATAATGGATGAGACAATTAGGGAGTGAGTTTAAAGACTTAATTTTAAGTGAGTCTTTATAGGCAAGTTTCACATGAGGCACGTTGAGTGACACTGTCCATACTCCTCATCTTGGTGTTGATGATACTACTACATCAATGTACCAACTTTTTCTAAAAGTACATTTTAGAAAAGGTTACAATGTAGGGTTTATTAAGCCAAATATAAGTTTTAACAAACCATTAAACATTCTGACTTCCAGTTACAACAAACAATACAAGGACTTTGGTGGCAAAGTGCATAAGAGGAAGTTATTGCTAGCGATTTCCACTATAATCTATCAAATGTTGGCCAGCTTGTGCTTTGAAACCAGCTTTGCAAAGAAGCACTTTATTAAGCTGCATCCCTCAGCTCTTTCTCTTTGCTTTTAGAGGGCACTGTTGCTATTAACGGTGTGCAACAACAAAAATAAACATTCATTTATAAAACCAATTTATCAGTGGTTTTGGTATTGATTTGTGGTCACTAGGTCACATGACATGGAAGTCACAGGAGAATGTTTTTAACTTGCCATAACTTTTCTAAGGCAGGGTAACCATTAATATTCAGTATAAAGAGGTGTCCCCTATAGGCTATTGTGAATTTACATCAGCACATTGTACTACTGTGACCACTGGAGGGTGCCACAGACCACTAGAGCAGCACAGGAAGCCCCATCTTGAAAGTATGTCTAGCTCGGTTAACCTTTCGTGAGAAGACCCAGTCACAGTAAAACAGTTTAATGATTTCCTAATCAAAACCTGACCCTATTAACTGAAACCAGAGGCTAATTTTTTAGTCCAGAAGAACTAAATTGGGGCCCCTTTCTTTGATATGGATGGCAATAAAACTAATGAGAGGTCTGACCAGTAGCTGTGAGGGACTTTCATGTGTATGTGTGTGGTTGTGTGGCTGTGTGTGTGTGTGTGTGTGAAAGAAGCAACTCAAAGTCCCAGAGGAACACAAGAGTGTGTTAATTCACATCTGGAGGGGATGTAACATTGACAGCACCTGGCAAAATGTGCAGTCACTGTACGTGGGTCATTTTCAGCACTGGAAGCCTACTTCACCAGGACTCTTTAAACAAACTAATACACCCCACAGCTCTTCATGGTTAGGAATGCCTACTGAACCAGAATAGAGATACTGTGATGTCCTACTGATTAGAAGGAGACTGGCTTAATCCCTTCAACAACCAGCGTGTTACTGAGGAGGAAACTAAACCTGTGTAATTATGGCAAGTCACACAAGCGAGAAGAAAAGTGTCTACCAAGTTTATCAGTTAAAAAGTAATCATTGCACAGCAACAGCATGTAACAACAAAACACTAGTGATAGCACATAGGTTCAGTTAACACTGTTACTCCTCAGTAACACACTGGCTGTTGTAGGGATTAAGTTAGCAATAATGTCAAATTCATAACTGAAAATTGAACGTCAAACGTGTAAGTTCACAGAAAATAAATTTGAGCCCAATATGTCTCCCTACAACTTCCTCCTTTGGTCAATGGAATGCATTGTTTAGCTATGTAAGTTTGATCCTGTATTGTCACAACCTGGATAATGACAGACACACCTTAGGAATACACACTAATCTGTATAAATCTCCTGGCACACCTAATACAAAATTACTTCCAGACACACACACTTCCACACACCTTGGGCCTGTTCCAAGAAGCAGCTTTATGGGGTTACCTTTTAACTTTTCTGAGTTAAACCCAGAACCTGCACAAATCTGAGATTAAAAAAAAGCCTGTTCTGCATTATATTTTAGATAATCAAGCAAACCTTCTTCTTCAAACAGATCCCAGCACAGTGTGGCTTTATTGTTTAGTATGCCAAATTTTCCTCAATTTCAATGTTTCAATTTCCTTGGACCCTCACGACAGTGTTGATAATATTGCTTACTATTACTATACTAAGCTACATAATTATATTATTATACACTATAATAATGTAGCTTCTTCCTAATAATCATCAAGCATTAATAAACATTTTCCAGACACATCTTCCCCGTCGTGTGTGACTATGTTGAATTCCAGTCATACATACACACAAAACAGACAGCATGACATCATTAGGAGGGCCCTGGGCTCTTTCCAGCACATTTGTTATTGTTAAGGTTCTGTGACCACTTTTCTACCCCACAATGTGAAGACACACACACAGAGAACGCACAAACACACTGTAGGAGTCTCATCTTCCATGCCGCACCCAGGAGTGAGTGGGTGAGTTTGACTCCGAAGCCACGTTTGATGTCGACCCACTGGGGGGCTGGTCAACAGGAAAGTCCTCCCTACATTGTCTTTATGGTATCAGAAATGGAGAAAACAGTAGGTGGCATGGCAGGCAGCTAGATAACAGGCAGAGTTTTAAGTGATGATAACTAAGTTGTTTGGAATAAAATGTGCAATGTGCTTCCTGACATTTTCCAGTGAGTGCCCCTCTGCTTGTGCATCCAGAGATTAGATGTCAAAAGTGAAACTAATGGTGACTGTGTTGCAGACTCAGAGCAAAATAAAGGATTTTGTTTTGTTTGTCAGTCAGTCTATCCATGACTCTCTGTGTGTGATGTATCGATCAAAGGAAGGAAACCAAATCTTGAGGTGGGTGTCACGTCCCTGTTAGACATAGATATTAGTTACCTTTGTCTGGCTGGCAACCTTAATTGTGAACATAGAGTCCTGAAGTCAATCTAAGCTGAGAAAGGCCATCAACAGTAGCCTAAAAAGTCCTGTCCTGTACACTATTCTTGGTTTTTAACCTGTCAAAATAAAGCGGTGTATACTTGTGTCACAGGCTGTATGTGTCTATGAAGTGTGAGCAGTTCCACCTAAAGGCAATTTCCACCTCTCAGATTATTTAATTTGAATAATTGTAAGAGACCAGAAAAGGTATTTCACAAGAAAAAAGTCAGAAAGCATTATATAATCTAAATTATGTGGCAGAATATTTTTGTCTTCTTTCCTAACCAATTAAGCATCTTGCAACACTTGCAGATGTATCTTTTGAACCACTGAAACTGACTTTTATCCTGAAGAGGCTAAAATGTGCCAAAATGTGGAACCAAAACATTTTAAATAAAAAGACTGCATCAGAGATATGAGTGTACGGCTTTCCTCTCCTTATTAGATGTCTACCAGCAAAAGCTACCAGTTTTCCTTTGGTTAAATATTGGGAACCTTTTTTGCTTGATACTGCCATATGCAACCCAAGAGAAACTTTGGCTTTAATGATTGTGATAGGCCATCAAAAGGAAGAAGACTCTTTGAGAAAACAAACAAAATTCACTCCTGTTTATCTCAAGGGTTGCCTCACCTGTACGCTCAGGTTAATTCCCATAAAAGGCTTTCTTCCAGGTGGAAGTGGGTGGGATTAAGGAAAGTCTGAGAGAGCATGCGTGTGTGAGCGTGTGCTGATTGTGACAGCCAGTGAGTGAAGCAAGAAGAGCGGTGATAAGAGAAATGAGGGCTATGTGAGAGGCCTGTGAACACCTGAAACCGTGCCTTCCGGCAGTCACTCTGTTGCCTAGCAACCAAAGAGCAAAATAATGATTCCGTGTTGCAAGTCCTCCACCTGCGTGTGCACCCCTGTGTGTCATAAAGACCTCCCTCTCTCCACCAGGTGGTGTGCCTACCTGTCCTGTCTGACTGTGCAGATTTCACGTCATGTCCTGTGATTGCTTCAGCCCAAACTCCCGTAATAATATTCATCAGCCTGAAATGATCAAGCTTTACATGACTCACCTGTACAGTAACTACAGCATATGTTTCTAATTATTGATTTTGGCCAAGTGCTTAATCACACAGAGAAGCAGATTACTGTTATATGAGCTACAACAGCTACATGATAATGGACTAAAAAGGGCTCTGAAAGGAGATATGTCTTTTTTATTTGTAGTGGAAATCATTAGTCTAGACTTGTCTAGTCCCTTTGGTGTCCCAGGACCCCATGTCTAGGGAGGAAATTGTTACTTATGGTATGAGTCTTTCCTCATCTCCAAGCCTGGGGCACACTCACACACATACACACACTATACACATAAACACACTCGATTTATCCAGCATTGAGGATGAGGTAGCCAAAAAATGATGTCATAGCCTGATCACTTTACCCGTCCTCCTCTTCCTCACAAGACCTGGACGGCAGATCGATGAGGAATGGAAGGAATGAGAAGAGAGAGAGACTGAGTGCATGTGTGTGTGAGTGGCTGGTGAGAGAGAGAAACAGACAGACAGAGAGAGAGATGAGTTATTGACAGGAAGAAGCTCTTTGCTGCCTCCATCCTGAATCACTCAGAGCTGATGACATGTCTAAATTCTCATTGATACCATGCCATGTCCGCTGTTCACTACACCGCTTCTCAAAGCTCCACATATTGAGTTGGACAGCGATGTTAGCCTACATGTGCTGCTGCCGACTGCAGAGAGGTCTGGCAGATATTAACGTGAGGGAATCTCCTGGGAATCAGCCTTTGGGCTCATTCAGTGGTCAGGTCTGTTACAGGGTGGTGTGTTTGGGTCACCGGATTCCTCAAGCATGAGGTAAAACTAATGAGTCATACAAGGGTGGCCCGTAGACATTTAATAATACAACTATTAGACATTTGAGCAGAAACCAATGACAGTAATACATCAGTCTCCCCATTTTTTTTGAGGAAACAGTAATATTTACTGTTTCTCTCCTGTTACTTAAGAATCTTTATCAATGGCTTTAGCGTCAAGTAGAGTGTGTGGAATCTCAAACATAGTTAGGAAAATCCATGGTATGCTGCAGAGGACTTGAGATCCTGCAGTTCATACAGGTAACTATGCAGCGTCACCACAGGTCAACATCAGGGCGGTCACAGAGATGACAGAGAGATGGGTGTAGGATTAGAAAGTGATGAATTACCAGACAAGGAAAGGCACGGATGTGGACGTCACACCTGTACCTTGTACTGTTCATCCAGTTTAATACTCACTGATTAAGTGGGTCAAAGTTAACAAGTAGCAGTACTTCATGAATCCCATTTTGTGAAATGTCTCAGTTTCATATATTAACAGGGAAAACACAACCAGCGCATACATTAATTGAACATGAATTCAAGAACTAATTTCTAATCATGATCCTCCAGTTTTAGAATAATGTGAATAATGGATTGGTTGAGCCTCTTCGAGGACATCTTAACCCATTTCTGAAACAACTATGAATTTAATATTTTAACACTGAAATTGCAAACTTGTTAAAAAACAGTTTCTTACAGAATTACAACAAAAACGTAGCAACATTAGCATTCTTTTGGAGTTTGCTGTTTGTCTCCACCTGACCAGTGTAAGTCTAATATTCACTCTTCTTTTAGCTCTGTTTTTATCTCCAACAACCCCTGAGAAAGATATCTGTCTTTTTAGCTGCTAAATGCTCAACTGTGTTCACCTGCTAGTTGTCTGCCTGCCATAGTGCTGAGGGTTTATCAGAGATTTTTTGCTGAAAACTGCTGCCTAATGTGACTGGAAACAATAAAAGTGGTGATGAGAGCAGTGAGACTGAACCAAAACAGAACGGTTGTGAGCCCCCAAATCAATTAGCTAAAGACACTAAAATGCTCCGTCCAGCTGAGAGGAACTGCAGAGTTGGGTCATAATTCTCAGTGGGTTCATTCCTTCAAGCAAACTCTTTTCACATACTCAGTCACTTGATCCATAGTTAATATATTGCTTCAAGCAGCTTTAAGGAAGAAAACATTAGAATTAAAAAATATTTTTTAAATCTGTTGAGTGGCCCCAAATAAATAGTAAGTTACATAGATTTGTTTTTGCAAATATTAGAGATACAAATTCCACCCTAATATGTGTGGTGCCATTATCTTACACCACATCAATCACTGCTTATACTGGCATGATGTTCTGCATTCCAATTTTAAGTGACTACTGCACATAAATTAGAGTCTCCAAAAGTAAAATGGGAGCCAGAGCCTTCAGCTATCAAGCTCCTCTTCTGTGGAATCAGATCACAGTTCGGGTTCGGGAGGCAGACACCATCTCCACATTTAAGAATAGGCTAAAGACTTTTCTCTTTGATAAAGCTTATAGTTAGGGCTGGCTCAGGAGAGTCCTGAACCATCCCTTAGTTATGCTGCTATAGGCCTAGACTGTCGGGGGACTTCCCATGATGCACCTCTCTCTCTTCACCTCTGTCCTCCTCTCCATCCGTATGCATTCTCATCCCATAAATGCATGTCACTAAGTTGACTTCTTCCCTCTCCCGGAGTTTTGTGCTTTGTCGTCCGTCTCTTCTTTCTTAGTGTCACTTTCAGCAGGTATTTCAGTGTCCGGAGATGTATCTGGATCGGTGACTATGGCGACCTGCTGGGGCAGTGTTGCTGTGTCTATGGTGCAGGGGACGAGTGGCTCGGGTCCTGCTCGTTGGGCTCCACCTGGAGCTGCTCGGTTGTCTGTCTGGACCCATCATCTTCCCTTATGTTTTACCACCTAAACATTTCTAACATAATAATATATATATACACAACAATTTTGCCATCATGGCTGTATATGTTATAGTTTTGATGCTATAAATCTATTCTGTACTTACGACATCTATTGCATGTCTGTCCATCCTGGGAGAGGGATCCCTCCTCTGTTGCTCTTCCTGAGGTTTCTATCATTTTTCCCCTGTTAAAAGGGTTTTTTTGGGTAGTTTTTCCTTAATCGAATCGAGGGTCTAAGGACAGAGGGTGTCGTATGTTACAGATTGTGAAGCCCTTTGAGGCAAATGTGATTTGTGATACTGGGCTATATAAATAAAATTGAATTGAATTGAATTGAAATTGCAGGAGTGATCCCTTTAGAGTGGATCTAATGACTGGTCTGATCCTGGTGATCAAAGTAACCATGGCATGAACAAGACAAGACAAGCAAGAACAATGGCAAACAAACAATTGCAGGAAACTCGACTTAATAGTTTTGTTGACTGGATAATTTGTCATGCAGGTCTTACCCCCCGATTGACTGTGGTAAGTATCAGTTAGATTATGTGTGATTTTCCTACTGTTCTTTTCCATCCCTGAGCCAGGCAGCATGAAACACATTAGCAGTGTTAAGTAAACCAAAAACACAGTTTGTTAATGTTTTTTATTCTCAAGTATGTCCTATTTTGAGATTAACAGCGAATTTCCTAAAAGGTATAAAATATACTCATGTCAGGGCTTGAAGTCAGCCTCGTGTCAAGTTTGTTATTGTGTTAATGGGTGGAGGTACGGTGCGATAACAGATTAATCAGATCTCTGTCATACCTTCCCTTCAGCACTAAGCGGCACTGCTAAGGCTTTGCATTTCTTTGAAATGACAGAGACAGGACATCCAGTACCAACCAAGGAAAAATAAACATCAGAGGACAAAAAGGTGTGTTTTGGAAAATGTTTTGCGGGTTGGCATATACTCAGTATAGGACAAAATACGGCTCAGGGGCAAACAATGGGCCCTTCTTACAGAAGACATTTAGACAACACAGTCATGGTGACATCACAGTAGGAAAAGCACAGGTATAGATAATGAAATTAAGGATGGCTGAATTCCAATTTCGAAGCTCAGGGTCCTGGTCTTGTGCATGCTCCCTCTCTGTTACGCTGTCATGGCTTACCGTGACACTGGAATAGAAGTCAGCCATCATTAGTGTTATTAGTAACACTTATGCTATAAAAAGTCAAAATGTCTGCTGTGAAAAAGGCCGGTGTTGTCTAAGTTCAGTTCCCAGCACAGCAATTGTGGAGTTTGTATTTTTCCCAGCACTACAAGGAGTTCCTCCTATTCCAGACATGTGCACGGTAACGACTCTATACATTAAATAGAAAGTATGCCCTAATCTTGAATGTACTATTGTGGCAATTAGTATACCATATATGAATCTATGTTTTGAACTAGCAGGAATGATGCAAAGGCCTGCACTATTGGATGTCAATGTAACTGCAAGTCCTGACAAACTTCCAGGAATCATTAAGTCGTCCCCATGAAAACTATGTGTTTATTTATATTGAAGATGAGAAGAGCTCCTCCTGATGTTTGTTCCTCATTACACCACCAACAGCACACCAAACAGTTTGGTGAAAGTAGTTTGCATTTTGAAAAGTTTACAAATACTTAAAGATACCCTGTGGAGTTTTGGACCACTAGTAGCACTGTGGAGCAATGCTTTTAAGTTTTGTTAGTATTGTGCATGCCTATGACAATGCGCATGCAGGAGCTTGCTGGCGCCACAATACACATTCCTGACACCTGTTTCATGCTTTTCCAGTTGTCAGCGGTAACACACACAAGAACAAAAAGTGTAGCAATGTGGCAAGAAAGGGAGTGGAGAAGATCACTAGCCACTAAACAATGTGTAAAATATATTTTTGAAAATGTTTAATGTGTTGTTTCATATCATGTTTGTTAGACCTCAAGGATATATTTATAATGCTTTTTTGGTTAGTAGCACTGATGTATGCAAACATAATTTTTGTTTGTTTACAAGAAAACCCCAACCCCTTTAAGATGCCAAATTTCCAGTGTGTCATGCCGAAAGGATAGATAGAATTTGTACATAATAATGAGCTATTGGGACACAGTTGCAGCCAGTTGATATCAGGTGTGTGGGAAATAAATTGCGACTTAACAGCTAAAAGGTTTAAGTTTTGTTTTTAACTTGGTTTTTCCTATAAGAAGGATGGTAAATTCCTGAGGGACAGAGACAACTCAGAAACTGTTCATTTTGCATGTTGCAAACTTATATTTACAGATACGTCGACTTAGAGTTTTTTTAGTAGACAGAATTTCTCTACAACAGGTGTGCATGCAATCACAATGTTGATATGAATTTCGTAAAATGTTGGCACGTCTATACTTTCTCATGCATGTCTCATGAAAAAATTGGGACATGTTTGGAAGTAGCGCTGCGAGTCAGCAGGGTGAAAGCAGGCGGAGAAGGCCTTCAATTGTTGTTGAGAGAATGGAAACTCTCATACAGCCAGATTCCATCCTACCAGTGCGGTCACGGTGGCATCACCCTGATAAGCTTTTTCTGAACCATTCTCAAAGAGTCTGTTGTCCTGTTCTGCCAGATCAAAATTATTTCCCCCTTTTGAATACCTCTGCGGCCTATTTTCAGACAAGAGCTTATAGATTTGATGGTGACACAGTGTCCCAGGCTTGTGAATTCATACATTGATGCCTCTTTGATTTGATAAAGTATCTTTGTTGACAGGTCACCTGTGGGAAGTGCCATTGTTCCTCAGTCTGTGTCGACTGCATGAAGCAGGTGTGGTCATTCACCGCCGTTGAGTACAATCACACCTGAATGGACTCTTGAGTGCGACACTAACATCACAGCCTCTCTACTTGCGTCACTTACTGCGGTCACTGCTGGCTGGCTGTCTCCATTTCTCCACCCACAGCATCCATTCCACAGTATCAGTGCATTTGAACACAAAATCAGAGTTTGGATGGAAACCATGGCAATGACTTGTTACCACGGCAGTGACTCGCCGCCACAGTCACCACAGCACTGGGCAATGCTTCTGTAGACAGTTGCAGAACCACAGTGTTTTCCTCCCCTGGTCTCAAAAAAGTGTATCACTCTATGGTACCTACACTTTTTGATTCTAAAAAGTTTAAACCACGGTCTTTGCTTCATTACAAAATGGTTTTCTAACTCTTTTTCTACGTGAGATGTGTTCTACAGCCTGTCTAAACAACAGTTGAGAATTGAATCTGGAAGCATTTATTTTGGATATATATTTAGCTCCTGACCACCGGCCCGGATCATGCCAACCATGCTAACTAGCTGGGGCAGGGTTATATTTACAGAGGGTTGGGCATCCATCATCACAGCGCAAAAGCACAGACAGGCAGAGCCCGAGGAAGGGAAAGTGTGGCCCATCCATCACCACAGTCCAATCCCAGGGCTTGCCTATTTAAAACACCTTACAATTTGACCACAACAGTGCCACAGGTCACGCTGTACTACTGGACCTACAGCGCAGCATTAAACATCTGCATCCTTACACCGAGCCATCTAATGTGCACAAGTGCACATGCTCATATTGCATGTTTTTTAGCATGCACATGTGCATGCATCCCCAGAAGACCCAGACTGGAAGGTGTCTGATGACAGAAGACAGGGCAGGAGGGAAAAAAAGCTGATAGCGACACCTGGGCTTTTTGCCCTGGCACACTGCACCTGAATGATATCACTCAGACGCACAGACAAAATAACACATCAACTGTCAAATACAAACGGGATAGACTGTCTGAAACTGCAAATAGATGGCCAGACAGATAGGCGGGCACACAGCCTGCAATGACAGATAGTGTTAAAGCAGACAGACAGACGGACAGGCACAAGGTCAGAGAATGAGTGACAGACAGACATACAGACGCATACTGCTCCAGACAAAGGGGTACTGAGACTGGCTTTTCTGCATGAGTGTAACTATGTGGCGAAATTCCAAGATGAATCCCACATATAAATGTATTTTTGTATACATACATTACCATAGATTTTGATTATTATTTGAATACATAATGTGAAAAGTACAGAGAAAGACATTTATATACACAAAATGCCAAGTAATAAACATTACATAACAACAAAATCTAAAACTACAACACAGTGAAAGGAGAAAAATGCATTTTACATTAAAAAAAAATACATTTAAATAGTATTCAACTCATGTGTAGTTTTTGTGCATATCTTGTGTTGTTGTTTTGCCTTGATGTAGTCAAGAAAAGCTGACTGTGCATACATGCTCCTTATTTAAGTTCATCTTTCAGAGCTGCCCAGTACAACCACAGTCTTCTGCTGCTGACCACTGAACAGTCCCAGCGGGGCAGTTGGGGCTTAAGTACCTTGTTAACCGCAATAACCATTGTTGTAGATGACAGTGGTTGTCATCCATCCCACACAGATTTTCCCAGGCTCTCAGGGGATTTGAATCACATTCAAAGCAAACCTGTGACCCTCCAGTCACAAGTTTGCTTTGTGTCCAGCGCCCAATTTGCATCCGACGTCTGTTCTGAGAGACTGTTGCCCTATGTGTGGACGTGCATGTGTGCTGGCGCAGGCAGCAGATCATATAGGTTGCACCAATGTCCTGCAGCATGGGGTCTGATGGGTTGGCATTTTCAGCGTGGGGCCAGGTCGTTAGCACTTTGCAGTGGAGAATAAACCCGCCATGTAGGGACATTTGTCTGTGAGCTCAGAAACACTGAAACCCTAGAAGCCTCTCAAATCCCCCCAACTGACTGCCTCTGGGGTATTAATAACACACACCCATATACACACTCTCATCCAACTACTGATTAACAATGACCTCAAGAAAAGTTTTTATCCTGCTGAGTGCTGAATAAAGGTGTCATTGCATGCAGAATCCCTGGATCAGTAAAGTCAGAAATGCACCTTTTCTCCCTTTCCCTGCTGCATGTATACTGTATTTCCAGGATTCATGGTGATTTTGGGGTCAAGTCTGGGCTGTGATAAGGGTGCGTGTATGTGTCCAGTTTAATGACATCATGTAAATGAACACCCCTGCTACCCGCCGTCCCCTGACCATGTGAATGCACGAGCCTCCTGGATGGTGAGGTCATGATGGTCTGTAGATCCTTGTTATGGAGGGGCTGGCTGCTAAATACAGAGTAAGGGTGGGGGGAATGCTGGCTATGCACACCAAATATACTATATGCTATGATTGGTTCCCCCACTGTCACCTTTTTACTCAGTGCACCCGCTTACAACACCTACTGTGCGTGCATTATTGGTGGTTGCTGGTTCCCAGACTGCACTGCATGTTGTGTATTTTTATAGATGCACTGGGGTAAAAATTGTGACTGTAACATAAAAAGCCAAGATTGTCTTGGCAATAAATTTGAGCTGCTCCACTGTTTTTTATAACCTCTGGGCAATGAACAGGGACTACACAAACAATGGCTCAAATACACAGGTGCTATAAATCGAGCATGTGTTGATTGCTGTAATCAGTGATGTGTGTGCTTGGGTGGTATTAGAGGTGCCACAGGCTCAAGAAACAAAACTACGGGGAAAAGGAAACATAGGAGGCGAAGAGTAAAAGGGTGTGCAGTTATCGCCAAGCAAAGTGTTACATGAAAAGTTTATTGTCGTTTGTTAAATCTCTTGTAATGCTTTGGAAAACTACTCCAGCTGTCCTTTGGAAAAGTACCAGAGACGGGAGAAAGCTCCTGTAAGACGGGGAAGCCTGTGCTACATTCCTGAGTCCTGAGCGGGAAATCGCTCAGTGTGACGTCATTACAGGTTCATAGGTTGTGCTCACATACATGTCCAGACATAGCACCAATGTTAACACCTCACCACACACCTTCCCCAGTTAGGTATATTTTATGTCCTCTACACTAAGTAGTCAGATAAGAACATTGTTTCTCAAGATACATTACAGTAACAGATATACGGATATTATAAATATATAACAGAAATGTACATGAGTGACTTTTTCTGACTTTCTAACAATTTTACCTTATTAGTTTTTTTGCCATGTTAGCGGTGTGGCTGAACGACAATGTTGGTCAGTCCACCACTCTGGTGCGGCCTGAGACATACAGTGTGGAACAGACATTCCATGGTAGCCAGAAGGTGAATCCAAATGACTTTGACAATCTCCTGACTTTTGCTGTAAAGCGTCACCAGGAGGTTGACATTTTTGTGGTTTTGAGTGAAATATTTTGACAACTATTGGATGGACTGCCATGAAGACAGTCATATTCCCCTCATGATGACTTATAATAACTTTTACTTGATCATTCTATCACTCATAACATTAGCATGTTGGCAAGCTGACATTAGCATTTAGCTCGGAGCAAAGCTGCAGAACAGCCTCACAGAGCTGCTAGCATTGCTGTAGGGTCTTGTCTGGTTGGAGAGCTGCTTGGCTATATAGAGAGTAGCTGCAGGTGTTCTAAATGATCAAATGTGTAAAAGTGGCTCTGATGGGTGTGGACTTGTAATAACACTGGAACAGTAACAAGTGTGATATCAATGCTTTTTTACCAAAATGTTGTCCCATTATCCAAAAAAGTCAAAACTCCAGCAAAACTTGTAGTAAAAAAAACAACTTTATTGTAAGGCCAGTGCGTTTCGGCTTGTGGCCTTCATAGGGGTCAGATTACAAACAACATTTATGTAGAGTAGGTTTGAAGCAAAAAAAACAATTCAAATGGGTAAAAAAATTTACAAGACAACCAATCATATACAGCCACACACATATAGGCCAATGGGGCATTTACAAAGGTGGGTTGGGTATATGGTCATGTGGCCGCAGGCCAATCGTAGAGGAGGGACTAATTGGGGACATGATAAATAAACTGGAAAGGTGGAACTAAGTGTGTTACTGAGTTTCCATTATCCAAACCCATAAAATGTATTCACATTTCTGGAGTGACAAATGCAAGCACTGCTGTTATCTGTGACGCGGGTGAACTCTTCATCACAGCCTCATCTCAGTCGTCAGCTAAGTCATCAGACTGTCTGTCTGCTTGGATTGGTTTTTATTTCCAGTATCGTTCGCGTCAAACAGAATATGTCTGTCTCCCACACATCCTCTACATATTTCACATAATCCATGAGGCTCAGCTGAGACCGCCAGCATATTCCCTCCCTGCAGGACGTGAGTGTGGTCCATGATAGAATAATAAACCAGCCTTTTCATGATGGGAGGCATCACTCAGTCAAGGAATCCCAGACAGACAGACTTGTCTCACTCGTGACAAATGGTTTTTCTCCCCCTTTTTTCTCCAAATCCACACACTTATGTTCCATATATCCATTTTATGCTGGTTTGGGAAAGGGTAAAAGAAACCACGTTGTCCAAAAAAAGAGTCTGCAAAGCCTAGAGAGCACGCTTATGTTGGCAAAATGCACCATTTAATTGCTGGGCTTGTAAAAAAACACTATTTGTCTCAGGGATTCCCCCTCTCATACTACGCAAGCACACACACACACACACACACACACACACACACGCACACACACACGCACACACACATACACACAGTAACTGCTTGGCTTGTGTGCGGAGACATTTAGTCTTTCAAAAGCAGCATTGTGTGAAGGTCAGGAGAGCCTGTGGAGTGGCAATCTATCGTTGTGACATTCTCCATTCTGTGAGAAGGGCTGGACAGCCAGCTCCTGTTACATAGGCACCAGAGGAGAGCTGGATAAAAGGAAAGAGCATTAGAGAGACAGTGACTACTAAGATTCTGCTCTTATTATGACTGTCTGCCTTTCAGACAGATCAGAGACAATAAGACTCAGGGGTATCAGTGATATATTTCTTCAGTGGATGAAGGCCCACACATATTCCATAAACACAAACTTTGTATCCTGATTCTGGTTCTAATAAATATTAACTGAAGGTGGGGTAATTTATGGATTCTCTGGCGTGTAACTGAACTTTCAGGTGCAGAAAGCACTTATGAGGTCATGCTAATCCTGATGATGCCATCAGTTTTGTGATTTGTAATCTGTTTTTTTGCCCATGTACACCTTTCCACTCTGTCAGGTCTATCATTACACTGTATTTTCCAATAAATGCCAACCTGTATATTTCCAGGTTGGCAGCAGGTCAACTGTAAATATTTGCTGAGGAACTGCCTCAGGAATAAATTACAGGAATGGCGACAGGAACAGAAAGCTGACAAGCTAATTTCTGTTACTAAACTGCACTCAACTGCAATTACACTTTCCTTTTTTTTAGAGATCTGACGTCATCATTAATACACCACTGTATCTCTTCACTTGACATGAAAACAATGGCTGTTATTATTTTTCATACCACAGCCATAACTGGTTTTGAAGATGATGTCCATATCCATTCGAGTTTTACAAGTCAGGAAATCATGTGACACATGGCCAGCCGTGCTTCCTGTAGGTGTGTCTGAATTCATTCAGCCTACCTGAATCACTGGGTCATCCTGCTCAGCTCAACCCAACCCTAAACTGTAAACTGACAGGGCAACCGTCAGAGCCCAGACCAGTTTTGTGGTTGTCCATATGAATATTCACCATTCACAGCTTTGACTAAAGTTATGATCTACAGCTACACGTGTACCAGATTGTTTTGTTTTTTCTTTCATTAGTCTTCCATTCACTGATTTAAAAAAGCTGGGAATTTACAGTGTCTAAGCATTCAACAGGGTTTCAAAATTAAACTAATTTCTGCTTGACCATGTTAGGTGACTGGGAGTTGGAGCACCTCCAAAGCTTGGATGCCAACGCAACTCTCCTTAGTTGAATCATCATTACAAAAGATGAGGAACTGCATTACAAAATGTCTGTTTTTTTGGTAAAACATACTTACATGTACAAGCTTGTGTATATGAAAATGTAAGTTGAGAAGTAAACGAAGCGTGCCGCAACACAGTTTTCCAAATTTCTGCAAGAAACATCCAATCACCACGCCTAAAATGAAGAACAAGTGAAAGCAACAGATTAGGCTTTTAAAAATCCTGATTTAGCAGTTTAAATCAGTCATTACGGGCCAATGTCAGATGAATGCAGTAACTCGGGTGTGGTGCTTTGATCGCAATGGCAACAATGAAGTTGCTTAAGTTCTGATTCGCATTCTTCTCCATAGAAATTAGTGGTTGAGGCTTATGGGTATTGTAGGGAAAACATTATTTCTATGAAACGAAGTTGAAATATGTAAGCCATATGACTATAACATGTATCTTTCTTTTTTTCTCTGCCATACTACCTACCCTACCTGCCTCTGTATCTCACCAACATAATATCTGTCTGAATTGTGACATGAGACTTTTTTGACTGTCACTGTCATTGCATCACAGCCCTCTCCTGATGTGATGCAATGACAGTGAGTCACTAGCTGTTTGTCAGGAACCCTGGTTCAAGTTTATCAGGTGTCCCACTATAGTTTCAGTTATGTGGTTTTTACAAATGTCAAACATACCTGACATGCATTTGCAAGGCCCGTGACAAACACGTTATGGAAACAATTTAGGTAATCCATGGATTGTTCTTCCAAGTATTTAGAGGTATGTTTATAAGCATCCAAAATATTCTATCCTTTTAAAATACATTCATGAGTGCACTGCTCTTTGTCATAGGAAATGCATGTGAACATCTTTGTCATGGTTTTTTGGTTTGTGTTCTATGATTTCCTGTTTTTTTTTTAAAAATGTCCTCCTTCCCTCATGTGTTCTAGTTTTGCTTCCTGCCTCTGAGTGCCGGGATTGTTCCCACCTGTGTTGATTTGGTTCACCTGTGTCTTGTTATCCTTCCCTACCTGAGTGTATTTAAGTTGAGGTTGTTCCTTTTTTAATTTGTAGATTTGTCATTGTAGCTGTCTTGGTTCTGGCTGCCTGTTTAGTTTTGGCTTTTGCCTGCCTACTACCTTTTGCCAGCCAGCCAGCCAGTTAGTTATCTGTCTACAGCTTGCAAGTCAGAGAATAAACCGTTAAAGTCATCATCCTCCATCAAGCTGTCGGTGTTTGGGTCCTTTCCCTCCCCCTGTTCGCCATCACACTCTGACAATCTTGTTTATGCTATAGTTCTTCCTCTATATTATCCAGGTGCTTCAGTGCGGGATCAAACTTCAATAAAGCCCTACATGACCACAATAGGCTCTTCACCTGGCCTTTGCCGCCCTGGAGAGTCAGAACACAAAGAGGTGTGTTAACAGCAATCAAAGGATTCACCTCTCGTTCTCTTTCATGTCAAACAAAAGCTATTAAACACGGATTTAGACTGAAAGCTGCTGAAAGCGTTGCTTCTGTGGCAGTGGAACATTCCAGGAGAGAAACAGGATATGTTAGTTGGAAAAGGAGCTTTGAATTTACCTGAGTGCTGCTTCCTCGTCATGCGTTTATTCAGGTTTCTATAATTGGCCCTGAAGGCATCAACATACTGAGCCAGAGGACAACACAACAGCTGTGTAAAACTATATCATCTCTGAGAGTCCGTCCTCCTTGTGTAAATTATGTTCCATTCAGGTCTTATCTGTACAGAGGTAAAAGAAGGTGGCCCCAGGCTACACTTAGCACACTTCCCCTGCCTCCCTTTCCTCCACGCCTCATTTATCACATTCCGATGTTTTCCTGTCACAACGTGCATGTGTGTGCTGTATGTATGTCTTGGAGGTGAGCTCCCATTCTGCTAAAAGGACAAATCCTTGCCAACTATAAATCCTACCACTGCTATTTGAAACCAGAAACACTTCGTCATCATGGTCCAATTTTTAGCTCTCAATAGTGGCCAAAAAAATCCATGTTTATTACAACTTGGGCTTTATTTTTGTTCAGTTGTAACTGCTGAGATTTCAATGTCAACATTGAAAAATGAGAAGTTGGACGGTGCAATAAACATGAGAATTCAGACAATCAGACAGGTTATCATAACTGATAGAACTTCAAAAATTAAACTGTTGCTTTCCATTTATACCTAACCTTAAAGTAGCGGTTAACAGTGTTCATTTATGTCCCTAAACCTAACTTTATCCTTAAATCTAATCTTAACTTTCACTGTAAATTTGATATCCTAAGCAACAGCCTACTCATATTAATTGTTGCAAGTGAACTTGATATTATACTTAAAGTAGGTGACATGAATTACAGAAAGTTTGGTCAGAAAAATGTAGGCTTGTTGACAGTCATAGCTCTACTTTAACTCAACCACTATTAAATGTCAGCCATAGGCTATCAAAAATAATGCAGTGAACTAAAGTTATGAAATAGCAATATCAGTTCTATACTGACAGTGCTTAATAGCTTCCATTAAACTTTTTTCCCCTGGTCAGTCTTTGAATTTATCTTATCTCAAAGTGTAAATGCACCACACATTTACTATAACTGCATAATATATCCAGGTTTAAAAGCCCTGGTGCCCAGCTGTCTCCTAACATAACAATGTTACATAGTAATGTTGCTTAGTAATGCTTCACAGGCCAACAGTGCTTTGCGGTAGGAGCATACTTTAGAATATAGTAAGGCCCTCACGGGATTTTACACACATTCCATAGAAACAAAGCAAAAGCTCATAAACCCAACTCTCTTTAACGGGAAGCTCAGCTGTTAAACCTTTAGAAATGAGACGCCATTTGCTGTGGACACTAAGAATGCCAAAATCAACCAGGAAGTGTGTGTTTTGACTCCTTCTGTATGTGTAAAAATACTGACATAAAACTGAAATAGCAGCATCCCACCCTTCCCTCATAATCCCCTTGCCCATACCCAAGGGGATTATGGGAAAGTGCTACCACCATGCAGATGGCTCCCCATTGTGGCATTGTGTGTATGTCTGTGTATTGTGTCTGCCTTCAAATGCCCAGGCAGGGCTTATTTTTTCCATTTATTCATTTGAAGGTCAAGAGTTCTGCAGTTAAACACACAAAGATTTCTTGGATGAGGCCAGCAGACAAAAAGCTGGTTGAACCCCCCCCCCCCCCCCCCTTAATCCTCACAACAATCACACTTCCTCACTTCAAACACTGTTATTTCAGCTTCTTTGTGTTTATGGATTGTAGACTGAAGATCCACGGCTGTATGGGGAGCTAGTGAGGCCATATCCTCTTAAATTGTACTCTGCTATTAGCTCAAACAATCTGTAAACATCAGCCATGTTATGTTTATACATTTTTAGCTCAAAATTATCATGCAGCGCCTGCATCGAGGCCACCGGCATTTCCATGGCATCACAGCAGCAGTGATCTCACTGGGCCACCCTCTCTTGACGTCTCTCCGTTTGCCATTGCTGCTAGTTTCAGCCCTCCATTCTGTTCTTCTCTCTTTCCTTCTCCCTTCTCAGTACTGTTTTGAGACGGCACAGGAACTGGTCAGGGAGGAATGTGGTGGCACAGCAGCATGACACAGACGAAGCACCCACACGGACAGAATTGAAAGAGAAGGAGGGGGCAAGAGCAAGAAAAGAGGTGTCAATGAGATGCTGGGACTTTCTGACTGAGGCATTCAAGTCTATTAAAAAACAGAACCACATTTGTAGTGGGTGCTGTCATTGTATGAAGAAAGTAAAGTCTTTAATGACGCTAATGTAACCACAATTTTAACAAAAAGTTAAAACGGATGTATTGTTTCCCCCTTTCTTACTGGGATATATGTGTATTCCTTGTGATGCAGATTGATGCAGGAGGTCAGGGCTTTTCTGACGCAAACAAACACATTGTTTTTAAGTGTCCCACTGAATAACCTGGTCATGGGTTCCATCCATAGACTGTATATACTGTAATATATATCACATCTCTTGCCTGTGTCCAGGCACTCACTCCCTCTTCCTCTCCTTACAGTTCTCATGTATTAATTCAGTGTTGTTGCCCATGTAGTTGCATGGCTGCTTTGACATACAGCAAATTGGGGTTAATAACTATTTTGTTCTATTCTTATTTTCATTTTATTTACGTATAATTTATCTTTTATTTGAATTGGCTCTGTTTATCTGTACATATATCTGTGTTTGGCTGCTGTAACACTCGAATTTCTCCTCTGGGGTATCAAAGGATTATCTTATCTTATTATATATAAATTATCCTGGCCATTCAAATTAAAGCAAAAACCATGAATGTCATCCAGCATTTAGTATGATGTCATGATATAGAGTTTCTATCAGCACCCCGAACTCTGACTGACTCGGAGTTCATGGTGACACAGGATCCCATTAATGGTTTGAGGATAGATGAAGGACCAAACTGAGAAATCAGTCCTGTAAGATTTGTGCTTTGATTGTGCTCCCGGTTGTCTCCTGTAGGTTCAAAGTGGCTTTGCAGAATGTGCTCAGGAGTAATGATTTCCCATGTATGTGTGATACAGTAACTGGTGTGTCATGTAGTAACTGGTGTGTCATGTGGTAAGAATGTACTGACCACCACGTGTCTTTCAATGTACCATCTCATCACACCAGGATGCATAATCGGTACAAGTCTGAATATTTACAAAATGGATTTTGGTCACGTTGTAATCTCATGACCCTTAGGGGAAAAATAAAAAGTGGTACATGTAGAGGACACTGGACTTTTTGCACTTTCTGTGAACCCTGTGAAGGCAACAAACTGCAACAAACAAAGGGCTTTTAGGCCATTAGTAACAAATGATTAACTAGAAACTAGCAGTAAGGATTTTTGCCTACTCTGTGGAGCTGCGGAAACCAACAATAGTAACAACATGATAACCAACCATTTCCCTCAGTCTCCATCCGCACTATAAGCCTGGCCTACATTATGTAAAGCCTTTCCAAGGCAGATACTCCATATTTCCAAAAGGTGGAGCATTCGTATTCATTCTGGGGCAGGATCAAAATTAAAGACTACAGAATGTACACTTAAAGCTCGTAAAGCATAGAGCAAGGAGGTGTAGAAAAAGAAAGCAGGAAAAGGCACATGTGATCAATCTTTGAGCACAGTGTCTCAAAGTTTGAGAGGCACGCACCAGTCCAGTTACATAATTACTTAGGTTTGTCCATTGGCACGAGTTTTTGCAGAGCCCAGCGCAAGGTGCATTCAATGGGCCTTCTTCAGTTTCTGCGTGAGAGATCATTATTGTTTTGAACACTGGGAGAAGGAAACACCAAAATGGTTCAAAAGGTAGGCCAAACTTTATCACTGTTGGAGTGGGAATCAATTGAAGCCCCTCTTTAAATCTTAAAATTTCATACTTTGGCGCGCCAAATGGTAGTATTATTAAAGACACTGTTGGTACACATCAATGCAGAGATTAATCAACTGAATGCAACACAGTTGTGAATGCAGTCACATAGACTGCACTGATTTTCATCGGAAATTGTCTCATTCTTCTACAAACAAAAGCCTTTGGCATCAGAATCATTTGACAGATGATTACAAATTCTACACGTGATCGTTTAAATGTACATATGTCTTGAACTTGAGTTCTGGTGGTGAAAACAGCAGGGTATTGAACAATGGTAAAGAAAGAGCTATGCTCTTACTTACTCGCAGCAGTGTATCATGAGTTCTACCCTGTAAGAGAGAAAAGCTTTAGAGCAGCAAAAGGAGAGAAAGTGATTCAAGTCTACAAGGAGATCTGAAAGAAGTTGCGTCAGCAAAAGTAATCGTTCTCTTTGGACCTCTACAACAGTGACAACACTGACTTCTAGAGAAAAGTGA
The DNA here is from genome assembly GCA_011952105.1 of Coreoperca whiteheadi. Classification (NCBI taxonomy): domain Eukaryota; kingdom Metazoa; phylum Chordata; class Actinopteri; order Centrarchiformes; family Sinipercidae; genus Coreoperca; species Coreoperca whiteheadi. Next base: position 11,340,788 of record CM022490.1, read on the forward strand.
CACATGATAATAAAATGAGTATGAACAGTAGTAGGGAATCTATAGTCTTGCAAAATGTAATCCGGTTTTATTCTTTTGAAAATTCACCGAACCAGCTAGCCTTTTTATAAACTAGCAAACAACTAGTGAAAAACTAACTAGTACAGCATATAGTCATCATTTAGTATACTGTGTGTGTTTCTGTACCGATAAAGGCAGCTGATAGCTGTGACACTGAGCATAAACACAAACTAAATGTTCAGACATTAGTTTCTGTCTCTCCACATCATCTTCTTCCTCATTTGTTTATTTTTAGGTCATTTAAAATTTTGTATTTTTAGTGTGTTTGCTGTTACTTTAGGCCACTGACACCCACTTCTAAGGAAAGCCTCTTGAAATAGCACTATGACAGACAGATGGAATAAAACACAGCTATGTTGGTAAGGAACAGGGTACTGTGGGAATAAAAAGGAAAACAAAGAACAATCTTTGTGTTTATGCAAGACTGGCCTTTTCTTGGGTGTGTAGGGTCAGCAGTGTGTCATTGTGTGTGTGTGTGTGTGTGGGTGTGTGGATGTGTATGGTGGATGTGTGCCTGTCTGTGTTTCCGTTTATGGTGCTTAGGACTGCGCAGTAATCAGCCAGGAGGAAGAGCCTGTCAGTGCAGACAGCGTATCTCCCCTAGCCTACCCGTTTTCTCACACAATAAACACACACATGCGTAGCCTCACTTGACAAACCATAGACAACAATATGGGGGGTTTAGATTACAAAAGCATTAAAAAATACCAGGAAGAAGCAAGTGAACATTTAAACCAAATGGAATGGGTAAGTGAGACAACAGAGCAGCACTGTTTACTATAGACACAATGGTCTTGACAGAAGGGTTATTTTTACCAACTGTGAAGCAAACTTGATATTGAGATAAGAGAATGGGAAACTGTCACAGAGGACGAAGAAACGGAGAATTGTGCAGGGCAAGTGTTAGGGAGGGGTGAGATAAAACAAAAATAAACCACAATACACCACCATGTTTACCTGCTAGCTGCTAACTTTGTCTTTATGCTGTTTGGTGCTGCACATGTAGCATACAGTAGGTTTAGCAGAGCATTTTTGTCAAAAACAAACAAGGTTGATGAGAACAGTGAGAAAAAATAATTTAAGTTGCAGGCTGAAATGTTAAAACAATAACTAAACAAAAATAAAAATGAATGCGCCACAGAGCTCCAGGGAACTGCGGAGTTTGGTGATAATTCCATGTAAGTCTGTCACCTTTCACATGTAGTCATTTGATCCATCGATCAAATGAAAATATTGATTGGAGCAGCTTTAAATATATTTTTATTTTAATTCAATTCAAGTATTCATAAAAAAAAATTTTTAACTTTGCAAAATAATCTTCACTGAGCCAACACCTAGACTATCTGGTTCCTACAAAGATAAAATATGTCTTAGAAATGAACATGTGCTTATGTCCGCTCAGCAGTGTGCTATCTTGGAAACGCTTTACTACACACATCACTGTATCACTTACAGTGACAATGACGAAGGAAAAACAGCAGGACAAAGAAAACATTATCGTCCAGCTTTCACAAAAAGAAAATGATAAGAGACGAACACTTTTGAAATAGGGTGTGGGAGCTTCTGAAGATGGCTGACTAACCTTGACCAGGAAAACTCTAACCTCATCCTAACTGTCTACTATAAACTTACTGTGACACACAAGCACACAGAAACATTTCTTTCAGCCTCACAAAGAGAGAAACATCTGCAATGAATTACTCCCACCCACCCAACTATAGAATCCAATAATGAGTGTAAAACGCAACAGCAATTTTCTTTTATGATGTTGTTTCCCTGCTTGGCATTGCTTTCAGTAACTATAGAGATGGACAGCAAAGGCTGGCACTGACCCTAGAGAATGGTATTCAATTCAGTGGTCATATTAGGGGGGAAAAAAACTTCCATCATTACTAAGTTCACTGGATGCACTACCGCTGGTTTACCCTCTGTGTTTCCTCTATATAAGGTGCTACAATGAGATCCTTCACACACAGAAGTGACAGGAATGTCAGTCCTGGACAATAGCCAGTAACTAGTCACTCTGCAACAACCACTCTTCAGACCTGGGGCCCAGCAGGGAATGAAGTGAGTCCACGGTGAACCAAGCCTCTCCAACAAAGACTTGTGGTGTGGTGATGTCACTTCCAGGCAGGCTGTAACTCTGCTTGATGTGGAACTCTCTGATGGTGGACGAGGGGGCGAGGCGATACCCCACTGGGATGGACGTAGTTCGGGAGGAAAGAGGGCTGTTAATGAGCACAGAAGCAGGAGGATGTTGTTGTCGGTCACACTGCGGCTGCTTGGTTTACCATACTTATTTCCTTCTCTGGCCTCTGTAGCGCGGAAATGTAATCGCTCAGCAGCTCCTGACCTGAATGTTAGGTCAAAAAGCAAAACAGAGATATAGAGGGAGTGTATGAGGAGGGACGGAATTCAGGGACAATAAAGATGTCAGTGAGGAGTCTGTAATTAGTGTGATGGAACTCCCACAGTCCTAAACACACCTGCAGTCTTGAACAATCACACCACTGTCTTGGAAAAGAGAACTGAGGCCTCTTATGGGGAGGCAGCTTGTGTGTGTGTGTGTGGTGTGTGTGAGAGAGAGAGACATAAAGAGAAAATGAAAACAGGTGGGGAGTACTGTGATTGAATTCCAGAGGTGACAGTTCTGAAGGTTAGATACCAAAATAGCATTAAAACACAAACAATCTATGTGGTTACAAGGGCAACTGGAAAGTCCTGATCTGTTTCAGTGATCTCAGACAGTCCCGTAGTTTCACAGATTTTGTAAAATAACTAAAAGAAGTTGAACCACTGACACATTATCCTCAGTCAAGCCTTCAGTGAGGTTTAATGGGTTCAATTTCACTTAGAGCCCTGACACACAATCCAACCTCAAAGAACCAGCACAACAAAGGTTGACCTATCAAATGTGTGTTGCTCCCTGACGCCTCACATCTTCTGTTAAAGTTGTGCAACACACAGAGGAAATAACTAATCAGTCTGTATTTGGAATAAAATGTTTTTTGAAAACTGCAGAAAGACAAACAGGTTATCCTGTATTCTTCTATTATTGTATATTCAATCACGCATTTGCATTATAAAAACGTGTTGCTTGCAAAGAAATGTTGCTTTGCTTTACCCTGGTGTTGTCAGCCCGTTGCGTTTGGAAGCGGAGGTAGAGGTAGAGCAAAAAATTCCATGAAACTGCCTCAGTCAGTTCTTGCTTGTTGCTGTCAGTGTGTCAACACAAGTTAAGTGTTAGCAAGCATTGTATAAATATGCAACCTAACTGCACTTTGTGTTTAGTGTAAAAGAACATGGTAAACGTTATACCTGCTAAACATCAGCATGTTACCGTTGTCACTGTGAGCTTGTTAGCATGCTGACGTTTGCAGACTCTTAGTCTTGTTAAAGCTTGGTGCCATCCCACAATGCCCTGAGAAGTGATTAATTTGTATCCCATTGAAAATGAACACTGCAGCTCTTGAATCTTCACCTGGAGAACGCCATCAGCTGCCGGTGTTGCCAATTTTACATGCTCAATCCACCAAACAGCAGCCAATAATAGACAAGGCAAGAGGGCCAGACACAGTGCCAAAACTGTGGGCGATGGTCAGCCTCAGACACTCAACAACAGCCCAAAATCACCTCACAGTCCACCGTTAGCTTGATCTGTCAGGGCTCTTAGATTTTTGACACTAGTGTCAAAGTGCTCAGCCTCAGTGATACCATAGTCAACTTTCTCTTATGCTGAGATTGTGACAGTTTGGGTTGGGTTGGGTTGAAAGAGTGACTCCAACGAATCCAGTTCACAGGGAGAGGATCAGAGGACATATAAAAACAACTGCTCCCACAGGGATGTGTCACATTCAGATGGGGGCCCTATTGTCCCCCGACAAAGCTTTGGTGCTATGTCACATTCCCAAAATCCACGCTGGGGAAGGGGGCTCAGAGAAGGAGCAATATTTTTCACACCGAAGCACAAAGCCACAGAGCGTCGGTCTCCGTGACTCACACACGGGGAGGGAAAGGGGCTGAGTAATCACAATAATAACCACCATCATCCTGTCGTCTCGACAGTTGCTACTAACTGGGACTCCTCACCCAATCATTAAGGAATATAGAATCAGATCACTCATCAAGATGAGACAATATTGCTGTTGAATCAGCTGTGTCGGTGCATATGTGAGTGCTGAGCACGCTAATGGTAGTGTGTTGCTAATCACTTCAATCTCTCAGCGAGTAATGGGGCAGATTTTAGCAGGGCTTTTCACATGGCTGAGTCCCCTAAAGTGTCCCGGTGGGGCTTGACTTTATTGCTTTGTGCAAAGCTGGCTGTCGTGTGTGGTGTGTTGATAAAGACAGAGCAATCTGGATTGGGAGATTAGCTGTGGTGTAATGGGCAGAGATGAAAACTAGATGTCATCTCTCTGCCAACCATGTGCTCAGCCCTTTCTCCCGCTGAGTGTGTGTGTGTGTGTGTGTGTGTGTGTGTGTGTGTGTGTGTGTGTGTGTGTGTGTACTGGCAGAGGAAGGTCAGGGGCGCGTCTGCCACGAGCTCAGCTCTCACTCTGAAAGAAGCCATCATCCATGACCTCATCCAAGGAAAAATCCCCCTCTCCTGCCTTCCTCTCCTCCCTCTTCTCTCCTCCAGCAGCTGAGCTCTGAGCGCTCCCTCTGCATTCCTGCTCTCTGAACAGCTCCCACACTGTCTCGAGGCTGCGGCAGGAGAGAGGGAACACACAGAGTAACAGTGGGTGGACAGATAGACGGAGAGCAGCAGAAGGGAAAGTCTCGCTGAGGTCACGGACCCCACTGATAGCCTGTGGGCTGCTTAGGCGGCCTGATGCCTCATGCTGGAGGGGGGGGTACATTTGTTGGGGAGATGAAGGCAGATGAATGAAGAAATTCAAAAGAGAGAAAATCATTCCTTCTTTTGCTTTAAATATTCCGGTTCTTGGTCATGGGTGTTCCATCATACAATGTGCAGAAGGCAGGGTAACACCTGGACACCTTGTCAGTCTATCAAAGGGCTATACATAAAGACAGTCCAACACATTCAAACGCTAGCGGTGTGGCACAGTCGGTCAGTCCACCACTTTGGTCTAGACTGAAATATCTCAATAACTATTGAATGGATATGCATACACTTTGGTACAGATAGTCCTGGTTCCCAGATGATATATCCTAATTCCCATGACTTTTCTTCTACGTTACTAGCGGGTTGACATTTAAGGTTTTTAAATGTCCCAGCAATTATTGGATGGATTGCCATGAAATTTGGTACAGACATCCTTGTAAATATTTTGGTGATCCCCTGACTTTTCATCTAGCACCAAAACTTGAACATTAGTCTCATTTGTATTTTGGGTTAAACTATGCTACGTCTGTTGAACTGATCTGTGTATATATCTGACACATCGCATGAGAAATAGAATACAGTAGAAATCCTCCCCTGCCTGTACATCAAACACACGTATCTTAAGCATACGGGTATTTCTACACAAGGGAAATCCACTCTTTCCTAACAATCTTTTCAGTATCAAACGGAAAAAATAAAGATTGCTTAAAATGTTTGCCTTGGGGGTGAGGGGTGTTTGTGGTGGTGGTGTGGGTGGGGGGGTGTTCTTTCAATTTCAACAGCAGCCGACCACAAAGGAAACACAGTGAAGGAGAATTCCTGGAGCCCACTCCTTGTGGTAACCAGAGGCTACTGCCGTCTGCTCTGACATCCGTCCGCCTCTCCTTTGTCATAAGCTGTGGTGTCAGCCAGCTCAACTGGCCAGCACGCGTTGGGCTGATCCTCTAAAAGCACCATTAGGTGCCTGCGCCTGCACACACGCACCCTGGGCGGATATGGGAGCTGCTATTTGCATAGAACTGCAGGGCCTACTGTGTGGGGCAGAGAAAACAGATGAGTCAAGTATGCAGTCATCCAGTCTTCCTGTCTGTTTGCCGGCATGCCGTTGTTTGTTTGAGCTATTTTTTTGGCTTATTTGTGTGTGTGTGTGTGTGTGTGTGTGTGTGTGTGTGTGTGATTATGGGAATGGTCAATTATGTCCAGTTTCCTCCCTTCATTTCTCTCCACTCCTTTCCTCGTCCCCTCAGTCGCTAGTCCCTCTCTCGCACTGTCTCTAACTCTCTGTTCTCTTCTTACCCAGTAAGTAATGCGATGCCCCCATCAGCCTCCTTGGGGCCTAAATAGACCTCAGTGAGAATTTAATAGTGTGACCATGATACATAACAAGTGTCTGTCCAGCAGGGTGACATCAGCAGAGGGGAATCTGCTGGTATCCCTGCCCAACTCCCGCTGGCATCAGGAGCAAGTGGACTGAGCTGGGCTTCTTTTTCAACACTATAGAAAGGGGCAGACTTGATCATTTGGGGATCCTAAGCAAATTGTGAACCTGACCATTTCCAATCAAGTCTTACTTTTAAGTTATAATTCATAAGATTTTGATTATGAAACTGGATTCGTGATATAGCTAGTATTTTTTCAGCAACAGCCATTCAGTGTCTTTACATTCTAAATCGCAAATACATTACAGTTGTTTTTGTTATTGGCAGTGTCTGCCTTTACCGGCGCACAGGATTCAAATTGCTCACCAACAGAAGTAAATTGCAATGAATAATGTATGCACATATGAGACGCGATGCGGTAGACAACATTAAATCTGACTTTTTTCACTTGTCATTTTGAAAGGAATTATGCGCCTCTGTGTTTGCTTGGAGCTCTGCAGAGGCACGCGCCACCGTGTCTCGCGTGAGTATAAACAAAGCTTTAGGCTCCCCCTGCTTGAAGTCTTATGCTAAGCTAAGCTAATTGACTCCTGTCCCTGGCTCCATTGTAATGAACAAACAAGAGAAGGGTATCGATCTTCTCATCTAACGCTCAGCATATAATAAGTATATTTCCAAAAGTGTCAAACTATAAACTTTAATGGTGCGACTGGTGCGACTGATAGATCTCTTCTAATTGAGAAAAGTTAAATACTCGTACAGTGTGGTGTTACTGGCAACCCTTTGAGGCAGTGGTAATTTTCTTAGCAGCAACAGTTTATTATTTCCCTTGTAGCTTTTGGTGTAATGGTAAAAGAAACGTTTGAGGTTAAGAGAAGTAGCTGAGCTTGATGAAGTAGTGGAGGGAGTGGGGATGACTCAAGACATGACCAGTCTTTTAATCTAACAAATGAGGGGTGTTGGTCAGTAAGTAAATATCCTTTAAATTAATGAAAAATGAGCTTTCATTACTTAATATTTGTTGCCTTTTGAAGGCTGCAGGGACCTACAGTATGTGGCTTCCTTTGCCCTAATGGCAAGACTGCCTCTGAGCACATGTGTCATTTTTAGGGGTAAGAGGAAGAGGAAGACAGGAAAAGGATGAGGATATGAAGAAGGGGATAGGGATTTAAGGAGAACAGGAATTAAGAATAAAGAGGATATGGAACTGAAGGGTAAATCAAAGTAAAGGACCAGACAGGGAAGAGTGAGAGCTATGATAGGCAGTGACACTGCTCCTCTGTAACTCCTTAATATTTTTTATCCACATGGAGGTGAAGACAAGTCAGCACCCTCCTAAGTAGAAGTTCTCACCTTGACCCATTCTCCCGACTTATCTCTTCGTCTCTCGCTCCCCCTCTCCTGTTACCGTGTCAACCTTATCACCAAACTCCTTCTATTCACTCCTGTCATCAGGAATTTGGCTGTCCTCACTGTGTAAACAGGACGATATAGACTGTATACAACACTCTGATCCATCGCAGCCTCCGTCTTTTTGTCATGCGACAACGGCTGTGTCGCTGTTATCACCTCATCAATCAGGCCAGGGGAACACACTGAGGCAGTGCTGGCGTTTCATTTTGACTTTACAGGAGCACTTGGGGATCTAAGTTTGTGCTTGCATCATGCAAACACATTCTCTTTTGCTGGAATAGCAAATTGCATACATTAATATCTGAAGCAGATTCACACACACTCATTAATTTCGGGTATTAATGTGTTCCTGCTCATAATATCCGGTCAGATAATGATTATATTTCCAACTGTTGGCGTGCGCACTTCCATATCAATGTGGAAACTACCCATTGTTGCTCCTCAGCGAGGCAGGAAGCACCTTTCACAACAAACTCACTCTCCTCACACTGATTCAATCCAATGCAACCACTGAAGCATCTGATTACTCAAGTCTATTTGGCAATGTATCAAGACAACAGAGTGGTTTACTTTGCTAATGGATTCAAATCTTTTCATAAAAGCTTTAGAGAAAAATGGTGGCTACAACTACACAACATTACCAGTATATGCCACACTGATGCAATGTAGGTGACTCTATAGGCTTTATTGGTCGTCAGCTAAAAACAACTACTAACATACATTGTATAAAATTATATCTTTAAAATATCATCACCATAAATTAAAATAAAACAGTTTATTGCCACTAACTATAATGTGTATCACAAAATTAGATGGAAACATTTTTGTTTGTCCAAAAGTCTTGTCTTGTCTACAGACAAAGGCGCTCAAAATTAGTTTAAGCGAGCACACCTTGGTGTAAAGAACTGTTGCCAAAAAAAGTATCAAAAACAATAGCGATCTTGGTACACCAGCAGTTCTCACGGGAGCGTGGCACACAATGAATTCTGACACTTCCAATGAATTTTGGCCAACCTGCAAGGAAATGCCTTCTGAGCTGTGGAGATATCCTCTTTGAGTCTCTCTAAGAACATTCAAGAACACTCTTCTTCTTCTGCGCAGCCATTAGCGTGACCCTACAAGGAAAATTTAGGAGTGGTGCAGCGCTGATGCGTGATGATGGGCCACCATACCGGACTTTATTTCCTGGCCGTGGTCCACCAGGCCACTGAGAAACAGAATGCAGCGAACTCCCTTCTCTCTCAGCATTCTGCCTCTATGGTGGCCATCAGCCCTGGGAATAGCAGCTATGTGAGCATGACTGCACAGCACTATTTCTGTGTGCTCTGCTACTTGACATTGAGAGGCCGGGATTAGGTGGCTCCACTACTGTAAATGACTAGCCCCTGTCACACATACAAACACACGTACACATGAGTGTGCTTTTGCAAATACACATACACGTTCATATGTAATGCATAGGAAATCCTGTGACAAATACAGAATGGAATATAAGCTACAATTATTTGTAACTGAGCAACCATAGTCGTCAGCATATTGTCACTGTTCCCTGAAAACCTTACAACCAACAACTTTTCATGAGTTAATAAAAACAGGTCTGTTTTCAACTTAGTGACAAGTGACATGTATTTTTCATAGATAACCCAAAGGGTTTTTGAATGTTTCTTATCTTAAAGGGGAACTGTGCCTATTTTGCACATCATACTGTGTTTACAGATCTTAGGAATTACTACAGCATATGCGAAAAAACACTTGCGTGACATCTGATCTATTACCTCAAGTGATGTCATTTGAGTCACCGTCGGTTGGGGCTGAAGACTACAAGTCTGAAAATGAACACAATCTGGGGGTGTGAAGTTAGAAAGAAATGAGCTCACCAGACCTCCTCATCTCTGCTTGAGGCTAGCAGCTCGAGGTTACACTAGACACTATTAGCATAACACACCTAAGTCTCGATCGCACCAAAAAAAGTTGCATTATGGGTAATGTCAGCGGCAGGTATTTACTAAGGATGAGAAGATTGCAGAATAAAAAAGGTGTCGCTGCTTCTGTTGCATCGGTTTTGATAATTTTTTTAAGCTGTCTAATCGTGAGATTATGACAATGTTAGAGAAGTGCAATGTTAAATCTGTGGAGTACTCTTGAGAATGAGAATGAAAAATTGAAAAATTGAAAAGCACATTTCGAGATAGCTTTCATTGGACAGCGACATTATGTTAACTTCTAAAATGCATGCCTTCACTATAATATTCTGTATTTTAAAAAAGTTTTTATGCGTGTCAATAAATTATCTGTGTGTTTTTGTGTTTTTATGTTTGCATATCTGCTTGCCTCAAATTGCCCCTTGAAAATAAAGTATTTTCAATTTAATTCAACGGTGAGTTCTTCTTCTAAAATTGTGAACTGAGCAGAGAAAGTTTAATGCTGAACTGCATTTTTTCAGTTTTTCAAAAAATGAAATGAGGAGTGCTTAGTCCTGAATCAGGTCCCACACCCTTATGGTTCAGCTGAACATCTGTCTATAACTTTCATCCCCCAGTGTGAACATGTGAGTCCAACAGTATCTTGTTTATTCAGTATATATAGAAAGTATGGGAATCAAACCCGCAAACAGTTTTGAAAACGATCCCATAGCAAACATGTTAACACTGATGTTTTGCTGTGGATTTTTGCTTCTAATGGTTCGGTTAACCCCTGGAACCCACACAGACGCAACACCAAGGCATTACTCTCCCACATTCCCACACACACACACACACACACACACACACACACACACACAGTATCGGTGTAACAACATCCGTGTAGGAGGTGACTTCAAGGGGTGACTAACATTTGGCTGGGTCTCTGCCTGCCTTTGAGTCCAGCTGGGTCTTTTGACTTTCCTTACCGCCATTAAACCTGCATGCGGCATACATGACAGCATTGTTGCATCCTGCTAGTATTTGCCATATGTGGTCTCTCTGAACTCTGCGGCATTCAGGGCTGGTTGAGGTCTCAGATGTTATACTTGGTGGTGTGTCTTTGAACATGACATCTGTTGGCTGTGTGAGTAATGGTGTGTGGTGCTGTGGCATGATGGGTTGTGGCCGAACATCAGGTGTTCCTTGGCCTATACACTACACATCTGTTCCCCGTGGCTCAGTGCATACACACAGGGGTAAGTGAGTCCTGACCGCACTCATTATGATTGATCTGTCAGTGAGACTGATGATGCTGTTGTCAACACATTGAACTGATAATGTCTTCGTTTTGGTCCAAAGGCCTCTGAGAAACAACTTTGTTAAACTGGAAACAACTGTGGTGATCAAACACTGGTATCCACATTGCATGGCCTGCCCAGATATAACCAGATTTAAACACAATAAACTAGGGAGGCTCCATATCTACACAGCACTGACTAAAAATATTTGCCTTTTGAGCACTGAACATAATAGCACTAATGGCCAGGATACAGGTGCTTTGGTTAAAAGCAGTTGCTCACACGTCAGAGACAGGGGAAATAAAAATATTGTGTTTGCTATAATTACAGCTCCTGAATTGGGCCAAAAGAACACACTGGTGTTATCATTATCCAGTTCTAAAATATCACATTAATGTGTGACTTCAACTCAGGAAGTGAACCAAAGGGCGAAAATAAACTTGACCTTACTTAACTGATCTGTCTGTACGTCGTGTGAGACTCCCATTATAATGCAAAGAACACAGTGCTTTAATTTGTACAGTAAAGATATAATGGACTACAAGAGTCAAACAGTCTGAAAATCTTGTTTTCATTTATTTTGCTTTGAAACAAATCAAAACTGCAGGACAGGATTTGAAAGGGTGGAACACTTTAATTCACATTTTTTTTTTCTTTGACAGCTGAACATGGATCTAAAGGGAGTTTCCACAATGATGGTGAGACAACATGACAATGCAACATGTTCATACCAAATACTGCTACATAGCATTTGTTATTTTTCTCCCTTTTAGAAGATTCCTAACGACACAGAGTGCACAGTTCGTGTATTGCCTTTAATCAATACATAGCCTGTGGGATGTATCGTAATGACAGACACTGATCTGTCTGCCTAAAGATCTCCAGACCTGAAGGATACATTTGGATGGGGGAAGTGAAAGAGCAGTGCTTGCCTCATACCTCATCACGGTCATGTTGCTTTGAGCAAGGCCCTGAACCCCCAACTTGTACAGTGGAGCTGCTTAGTGGCTGACAGATCCAACTGGTTGAACTGGGCAGCTTCCAGGTGTGAACATGTGTAACTGTGTGAGTGTGAGCAGGGCGTTCCTGAAGAGCATTGTTCTCAATGAAACTACATTGAATAATTAAGAAGCAATCTAGTCTATTCAATGACCAATTTATTAATCACAGTGCTATTGATCATCTACTGAGTGCCTAAATTAAAGCCAGAAAATCAGATATTTATGCATCATATCTCGTGTCATGAAATACTTAATATCTCAAGGAGCTTCTGCATTGTTTCTTTTTCTGTTTCATAAATAAATATCATATCGTCCAATAAGAAATATAAAAACAACTGTAACATCATTATTTTAAAAACTGTTGAAGGTGGTTAAAATCTCCATAAATAGAGTTAGCTTAAATAAATAAATTAAAATCATAAATATACCGTTGACTATACACAAAAAAAAAAAAAATGATGGACTTGTGCAGGAAAATACAAAATGCTGTCTGAAAAAAAATCCCGGTTGAGCTCTCGATAAAATTCTTTAACTTTTTCAGTTCAGTCTAAAACGACCTATTTTCGCACAGTCAAGAAGCAGCACAGAGTCTAGACAAATGTTCCATCTTCTTCTCGTTCCTTCGTGCTTATCACCTATTGCTCGCCACATCTCGAGTCCATCCTCTGGGCCGTTAGTATTCCAGTTACAGGTGGGCCCGTCTTCTTTCTGAGGCCTTCAGGAATACTTACGGCAGCCCATTTTTCATCTGAACGCAGAGGGTCAGGCAGATAAAAACCTCTGTTCCCTTCTTCATGTACGGTCCTTTTTCCTCTAGGACCTCCTTTCGCGCTTTACTTCTCTTTTTCTATTTTGAGGTAGAATTTCCACATCTTTGCCTAACATGAAGAGGAAATTAAAAAACAAGACAGAATGAGAGGCGATGAGCAAAACCCTATTTCTTTCAGGCCACAAAGAACGAAAGAAAAACGAAGGTGTTTTTTTCAGTGTCTGTGTTTGTAGCCGTGTTCCTCACTACTCACCTCTCTTTGTCTCTTCAGTGGTTGGACGCTAGCCCTAGTTTGACCTTCTCTTCATTCTCTACATCATACGCTCCCCGCTTGTGAAACCTGCAATAAACAAAAGAGAAGGAGCTTGTTCAGACTATTTTCTGTGTCTATCTACGACAAGTTCCAGCTAAGTCTCTAGAAAAGCCCTTTATCTCTGTGTGAGTGTACGGTTGTTAGTGTGCATTTGTGAGCGGATCTATGAGTGTTTTGCTTACCTGAGCAATAATAAAAGGCCTATGATGATGAGGCAGACGGACGACAGCACTACCGCCACCACGGCCAGAGCTGTGGTCCGGTTGTAGCCTTCCTGGGGCTTCTCCAAGGGCAGCGTGAAAAACTGACACCTTTCCCCAGAGTAACTCGTGTGGCACCTGAGCACAGAGAGGGAGTCGGTTGAGGGGTTAATAACTCAGTGAATCCAGAGTGGTGGAGATGGTGCGCAGCTAGATGCAGAGCTCATACTTACACACAGGACGGGGCATGGATTTCCCTCAGGTAATGGCAGGTGCCGTGAATGCAGAAATCCTTAAACTTCTTCAGGCAGGGATTCCTCTTCTTTCCCTTGCCTTTCCCCCTCTTTCTTCCCTTTTCTCTCATTCTCTTCCCATCAGTGCTTTCGGCCTCCAGGACGGCAGATGGGTCTTTGGGTTTGGTGGACATGGCAACTGAACCAAAAACAGAACACAAACAATTACATTTGATTGTCTTTGTTCAGGAAGCAAATAACAACTGAATTAAATGAGCGGTGAGAGATGTGAGAAAATGACAATCTTGACTCCCTTACCTTGAGGCCGATCCACTTCGTAGTCTCCAGACATGCCATCTTCATAATAATATTCAGTGTCGTATTCCTCCTCCTCGCCTTCGTGACCATATTCCACAGTTGTCGCAGCCATGCTCCTGCTCTCCTCCTCCACCCTCCTGTCTTTGGTTGTGTCCAAAAAGTTGATAACAGCTGTGTGCCGCTGCCTGTCACTCTCATACCTGTCAACTGCAGCACCACTGGCCAGCCTGGACGCCACTGAAAGAGAGAATAACAGTGTTTTAAAATGTTAAAGTTTCACGTAAGTTTTGGTTTGATACAGTCTTTAACAGAATAGACCTCCAGAACACCTTAGAATCTCTTCCTCTATAGGGGACACAGGTTAGTGTGCCATGGCGGGGGCCCTCTGCGGGCAGGTGGAAACATGTTGTGAGAGGAAGCTCCAGGCAGGATTTATGGCTTTCAGTGCAATCAAGCTGATCCCTGTTAGGAAATGCACAAGCTCAGATACAGAGCAGGGTCCTTAAGGGGTTGGTAGGTGTTCACTGCTTTGCTCAGGAGCACTTCAGCAGAGTGGAAACTTGCCAAAAGTGAACTAAAAAGTCTCCCTCAGAGGGACAGTTTAGATTTGTGGGCTTTGGATGGGAGGGAGGTAAACAGAAGTTGGCATACAATCTGCCTGTCCCATACACACACACAAAATGCATGGACAGACAGTTAGCTCATGTCAGGCAAGAATATGAGTTAAAAATAAATGTATCCAGTTACATAAAGCATGCTCTAAAATAGAGAGATGACCCCATTAGCTCCCGAATAGCCTGGCATCATGAAAAGCGTCGCCTTAAAGGTTATGAAGTTTACAAGACACGTTACAGCTCGGGCCATGCTTCACAACAGTCCCAACCTAATGATCATCGAGCTCCAACAGAGAGAGCACGTGAGACTCACCCAAGGCGTGAACCAGCAGGAGCACAGCACGGAAAATCCTCATGATGTCAAAACTTCCAGCGATTTGTAGGAGAGAGAGAGAGAGAGAGAGAGAGAGAGAGAAAATGATGATCAACAAGTTGTATTCCTCCCACTTGTTCGGGTTCTAAATATTCCTTGATTTTGCTCTGGTTTTCTCTCTCGGCGTGTTTTAGGGCGAATTAATTCCGCTCGTTTGCGAGCTCTTCGGGTGACTTCGGAGGGCTGCTGAGTCTCGCGTGTCGCCGGCGGAGAGGAGCGGGGAGAGAGCGCGTCCGGACAGACGCTCCGCGGTACTTATAGCTCTTCCCCCCTCACCACGCCTACACTGGCTGTCGTGGTGCTGTGAGAAAATGTGTTCTCACAGTCTTCTACTGTACCAAGTGTTGACCTATGTCGTGACATCCATTAATCGCTTGCATTCATTAATAACCCATATTTAATCACCTTGGCGTGGGGCCACAGTAGTGATATAGGTATAGAAGTAGTTGGAAATGTATTCTAGGATTATCTTATTAATGATATATGAATATTTAAACTTTGACCTACCTGAGGTGCTCTTTCAAAACACTGACTCTCCGTTCTATTAAGCCCCAGTGTGTGTCGCCTATTTGCCTGCCAGGTTCAAATGCCTTGCCCTATTTAATTTATGAGGGTTTTCAGATTTATTTTTAAGAGTTTTAAAAGCATTACGTGGTTGGTAACGCCTTATCTTACTATCACTCTGCAGGCTTGGCACTGTTGATCTCTGTACTTTAAGCTGTATATGTAGATAGTTAAAACGTAAGTGTTACAGCAGCCAACTCACATAAAACAAATAAATACGGTAGGTAAGAAACAATACACAATTTAAAAAAAAAAAGTAAGATAATATAAAATAACTAATAGAATAAGTAAATAATTCTAAAATGTGCGCCCTTCCCTTGTCTTTACGTTTAAGGCAACTGATAACATTAATTAATATAACTTTTTTTTTTACTCATTCATTCAGGCTTGCAGTCTATGGCTCAAGGAGTTCAGTGTTGTTTAATCCAGATGAGTCCAGCGTCATAAGCATCCACACATAGGAGCGCAAAGTAGCCCTCACACAAATGTACTGTACAGTAATTAGAGTGATATTGATTAATGGTAGGCTAACACAACCAATAATACAGAAAGAGCAATAACTGGACGGTCTGAATTGGACTGGTGAATGTCTCCAGGCCGATAAATAATAAAAGCCCCTTTAGAGAGTCCACAGGCTTATAAGGCACAGCTTGGCTGCGCCACCACGTGGTGAAACTAGGAACTACAGTGAGGGGTTTATTGCTTCCGTCTGTTCACTGTACAAAAGCATGTTGGTAGCCAAACAGAGGAAAGTGTGGCAGTAACAGAGACGGTGTCACACTCATTACCTGTCTGATATCAGGACAGACAGGGTTCAATCAAACACTTATTGAAATAAACACACAACGTAGCTTGTATAAGCTACAACTTGAATAAACTGTGCAACTAGAATATCATATTTATTAAGAGGAGGGAATGAAGCTAAACATAACATTACATTAGAGAATGTTCGTATGGAGGCAAAATATATAATCATTTAATTAACTACCGAAAAGAAACACGTCCCTCCCCTGCCGGCGTCTCCGCGCGCCACAGCGGAAGTTGGTCTTCTTCGTGTCGTTTTTGCGGGAGCGTCTACGTTGGCTTGCGTGAATGTGGGAGTCTTGGGACAGTAAGACATGTTTTCCTGGAATGTAGAAAGTACAGGGGCAGAGAGAAATGTATGTTTTGATAAATTGGCAGGACTTGGAGTTGAGGCTTTTTCTGTTTTATCTTTGCTTAGACACAGTGACAAACATAAACTGATCCCCGAGGTAGTTCTACAATTCCTGCATGACACAGGATTGTGTGAAAGAATGTAGTTCAAACTTTGGACCTGTGGAGAAGGAGTAGGAGGAAGAAGAAGAAGAAGAAGAATGTCAAGATCTACATTGCGCATGTGCGAGCGCAGTCTACATGTGGCAGAAAATGGAAAAAGTCAAAACACAAAGGTTGTTCACTGATTTTTGGTGAAATTTGATCAGATTCTAAGGAGCAAATATTTTCCACCGGCTGCTCTGCCTCAACTCTCGGTGATTTCCAAAGTTTCCTGATGGACAGATACCAGCTCCATAGATTATTTAGCCGTTCAGCTAACGCAGCCGTCCTGTTCGCTGACTCTGTCCGGCAGCAGCAGCGGCGGAATGGCCACCAGAACCGGAACCAGAGCCGGAGCCGGGCGAGCAGACCACGGGCCGCGAGCTGAATGACCTGGAAACATCCTCACTCTCAGTCCAGGCAGAGTGCGCTAATGGCAAGGTAAATAAAGCCGCTCGCCTTATGTCGTAATGTAACGTTAATCGCTAACTCCGTGTTTTAGGTGAATTAGCTGATGTTTGGGAAAACGCCACGTTGTCTACCCAAGCTGTACTTTTGTTAAAACATATTCATTTTAAATAACCATGGTCTTCTTAAACTTCGTGAATAATCGGGACACGATGAAGTGGCTGGTCTGAATCTTTATAACGTTAGCCGGTGTGTTTTTTTGTCCTACATGTCACATTGGGTAGTCGTAGGCATACATTGACTAAATAGTTTTCTCTACTCTGCAACATTAACAAAGGCCTGTCTGGGTTGGCACTCACCCACATGGTTCCACCGAAATGTTACAACCACAATGATCAGTGTTACTGAATGCTGGTGGCTTGTCATTACGTGTTAGAAACTTTCAAATAACATTGTTTTATTGTTGTTTTTTCACCACTGCAGTGTCTCAAGGACATCGTGCTCCTCGAACTAGGAGGTGGACAGCCGCCCTGTTTCATAACACAAGAACGGTTTCACCGGCCAGCAGATTGCACACATACTGGGTGTCTCTTTTAACACAACGTCTCAGGTTATTATTGACACATGTTGTGGCCAAATAACAGGTGGAGCATTAATTCATACATGGTCTCTGTGGTTGGTTCTGTCTCAGTTGCCATTACAAAATCTCGAGAGAACGATGACCATTAGAACACAAATTGTCTTGATTTACCTGATTGTGCAGTTTGACAGCTGCAACTGCCTTTTTGCATTACCATCCCGACATGTCTAATGTGGGGATCCTTACACAGCGTAATGTAAGTAAATAGCATGACCCTGGTGAGACATTGCCTTGAGATCAATGGATTGGAGGATCACCGATCAACATTCCAAGGTTTTTACAAGAAATCATGGCAACTTCGTTTTACTGTCCTACATGCAACAAAAACTAAACAAAACTGTATAATTTATGTCGATGGCAGTGCAGAAAGTCCCATCCAAACATGGACATCCTGAAGGAGAAAAGCAAGAGGACATTCGCGTCATTCCAAGCCACTCCACCGGTGACGTTCTTCAGGAGTTTCCAGCTTTACAGCATACCAGCATTGTGAGTTCAAACCCCGCGTGGAGTTAATGTCCAAGGTTTCACCTCTAATGAGTTACTCTTCCAGACAAAATTTCAATGTATGGAAATAAACATCTTCTATATTTTCTCTGAAATTGATCAAATCTCTATAAAGTTGATGTGGACAAGAGGCGGCTGGAAGGCTTTGGAAAAGCAGCAGACAAAATGGTTGCAGAGGCCAGAAGGAGGAGCCTGGGCAAGGAGATTCTACTCCAGTACCAGAGGCCACTCAGCCAGGAACGTGAGGAGACACACAAAGGTGTTTATAACTTTATTTGAGGTTCTGCAAATACATTTTGCCATCATTACTATTAAAACTGATCCAGCTTATTGTTTTTTTTTTCCTTTAGGACTCACAGTTGGTGCTGCAATACTCGTGCTCCCCTACCTCTAAAATGAAAAATGAGCTAAGGGTAGACATCACTAATAGCATTATGTGTATTAAGTGGTCAGTGGCGCACAAAAGATTTCCGCAATTCACGTCTGCAACAACCTTCAAACCTTACGCCATCCAGCACCTTACAACTTGAGTGCCCTACTGGGGATCTATTTCATCTTTGGAGTTAGATATGAAGCGATGACAAGGAACTCTCACATTTTTATGCAGCAGTGAATGGTTGGTATGAAGCCAAATGATAAAGTTCCAATAGGGGTCATTAAAACGGCATATTCCTTGCCTTGTATGGCTTAAGCCGATATTCATCTGTATTTATTGATGGCACAAACATGTGACTGTGCATAGTGCCGCCTAGTGGGAGGACTGGTAACATTACAAGCAGACAGATTCTGATATGACTGTAAACAATATTGATGTTGAAGATGTAATAAAAATGGGATAAACAGTGCGTCATCATGATAAAGTTAACTATAGGCACTCAGTGTGAGCCACGTGTACAAATATAGCGTGTTAACACACATTTTAATGGTGTTCAGAAATATCTAAGACGTTATCTGCGTAAATGGCGTGTATATGCGTGTTAAAAATCTGTTTTTACGAGTTAACGCAGCAGCGGTTTGGCGTCTTAACACGCACACACCTGTCACAGCCAACGGGTTGGTCCATTCTTGTCTAGTAGTGGTGTTAGAAAGGAAGTCTGAACACTATATAACCGCCAATAAATCCTGAGAAGAAGAGGAAAGTTCCCTCAGAGACGATAGAGCATGTCATTTTATCCTGTCCAAAGTATGGAGAAGAAAGGAAGAATATGCTAGAACAATTAAGGAAATTGGGGCGTGCTGAGGAAACGTTGGGAAACATATTGGAAGTGTGGAGAGAATGAACAAGGCAGGAAAGAAATATTTAGCTTCTTAGGGGTGACTGGTTAGGAAAATAGAATTTAACAGAAGTAACAAGAATATAAGAGAAGCCGGAAGATGGCAGTAGTGCAACTTAGTGGATGCCAGCTGCCGATAAATCCCAAGAAGAAGAAGAAGAAGCAAGTTCGCTCAGCGCGCGTAACTGCTCAGGTCCGGTCACGTGGATACTCGGGGAGCGAGGGCAGAGGGGAGGGGGGGGACAAACATGGCCGACGAGGCAGGGGAAGTAAACACAGCTGTTGAGGATGGCGAGGAAAAACAACAGCTAGATGAGTCCGAAGTTTCGGGGGCAGCGACCAACGGCGGCGGCGGCGATGGCGGGCAGGGCCAGGCAGAGAGCTCGGCTCCGGCGGCGGCAGAGAACAGTTGGTCGGCTCCTATCCTGTCTCTGGCTCGGAAGGCCACGGAGACGATTAGCAGCGGAGTAAGCTACGTCGCTGCCCCGAGAAATCCCTCACAGGGATCCGCTGCGTGCTCCACGGCGGAAAGGGAGGCCGACAATCATCTCAATAACACTTCAAAACCGCTTCCAGGTGGGGTGTGGCTATTACTAACATTTGACACTCAAACTCGCACTGTCCAGGTTACAAAAATGTTGCAGCCACTAAGTCCATCGCACAACTTCCTCTTAGCGAAGTTCACTGTCAGCTGTCAGGACACATGACTTCAAGAGCTAAACCTTGATTTGATGGGTTGATGACTGCGCAGAAGGTCACGCTGGTTCTCTCTGCCACTCCGTGAAGTGTTTATTCAGCATTTTATGGACACAAGCCTTCCACAAATCTCCCCCAAGCCTGTTTGCCTGATCTCTCTTTGCTGTGCTTTCCCTTTGCCTTGCATGCTTTACAGTCCTGCCCCCCAAAGACCCCATGGCAATAGAAAGAGCCAACCTCCTCAGCATGATGAAGCTGAGCATCAAGGTATTAATTCAGTCCTCCTTGAGCCTGGGCAGGACGCTCGACTCGGAGTACCCTCCTCTGCAGCAGTTCTTTGTAGTCCTGGAGCATTGCCTCAAACATGGGCTGAAAGGTGAGGCTGACCGTTTGAACAGACCTAGTGATCCAGTCCCATGACCGTACCAGAGCAAGCAGAGATTAGTTGAACATTTTATTTTTTGTTTTGTTTTTTCAGCCAAGAAAACCTTCATTGGTCAGAACAAGTCCATATGGGGACCTCTGGAAGTGGTTGAGAAGGTGTGCCCAGAGTCGGCTAACATTGCCACAAGTGCCAGAGACCTGCCGGGCATTAAGTATGCCATGCTAAACTATTTGCCAGTAAACCTACAGTGTAAAAGCATGCACCCATTTGATTATTGGCAGTTTTATTTTTCTCTTATTCTCCTTTCAGGACCGGTTTGGGGAAAGCAAGGGCTTGGCTGCATTTGGCGCTCATGCAGAAAAAAGTGGCCGACTACATGAAAGCTTTGCTGGACCGCAAAGATCTCCTGAGGTTAGTAACCATGACTAGTTATGTGGACTTACCATAACAGGTATCTTGTACTAGGATGTCAACATGTTCACATGTCCGTGAACAGTTTAATTTTCCACACTTCCAATTTATTCTCTTTCTCTCCGTATCCGTCCTTCAATGCCCTCCATGTCTGTTTCCGCCTAGTGAGTTTTATGACTCTGGAGCACTGATGGTGGAGGAGGAGGGGGCGGTGATGGGGGGACTGCTGGTGGGCCTCAACGTAATTGACGCTAACCTCTGTATTAAAGGGGAGGATCTTGATTCTCAGGTGAGGGCCTGCACATCCCAGCAGCCACACCGCATTTTCTCTGTGAGAAACCAGTCGATCGGGACCCACAGTGATCGGTTTCTCTTTCCCATTTAGGTGGGGGTCATTGATTTCTCCCTTTATCTGAAAGACCCCGCCAACAGTGAGCCTCCAAAAGAGTGAGTGCCTATGTTATATGTTCTTATTTTAGCTTGAACTGTGTTCTCTGGCATGCTAGTAATTAAATTCCAAACAGACCTAATGCACGCTCGACTGTTTTCTTGTTTCTCTTTTAGTGATGGCAAGATGACAGCCATATTAGATCAGAAGCACTACATTGAGGAGTTAAATCGTCACCTAAGTGGCACTGTCACTGACCTTCAGGCCAAGATGGACTCTCTAGAGAAGACCAACAGCAAACTTGTGGAGGAGGTAATGTGTGTGTGTGTGTGTGTGTGAACAGTTGTGTCATTGTGCTTGTACTTTAGTGGGGGGGGGGGCTGCTTTTTTTGGATTGCTCCAATCGACTATCTAAAAAAGAGGGCATTCCTCTCTGTGTGCTTTAGGTGTGTTTCGTCTGACTGATGAGTTTTTTCTTCTCCTCAGCTGACAGCAGCAACAGACCGAATCAACTCTCTGCGGGAAGAACACGAACAGCTGAGAAAGCAGAATGAGTCGATCTTGCAGTCCAGCCAGAAAAAGGAAGAGGTCAGAAGGCATCTGCAGTTAGCTGCAACTAAACCGTCCCTAATCTTAAAAAACATACCAAAACTGTACGATGTGTTTCCAGGCAACCCTTCAGGACAGCCAGGTGGAGCTGGAGACGTACAAACAGACTCGACAGGGCCTGGATGAGATGTACAGTGTGGTGTGGAAGCAGTATAAAGAGGAAAAGCACATTCGCCAGGTCAGGGATCAGCAGGCTATAGCGCTAGAATGGAAGGCATCAACGCCATGTGTATTTTTTGCACTCATTTCTGGACTCTAGAACTGAATCTGACTCATGCCTTTTTGTAAATGTTTGCAATGCACGATGTCAGGAGCTGGAGCGGGAGCTGGAGCTCCAGGTGGGCCTGAAGCAGGAGATGGAGGTGGCCATGAAGCTGCTAGAGAAGGACACACATGAGAAACAGGACACGCTGGCAGCCCTGCGGCTCCAGCTTGACCAAGTCAAGACCCTTAACCTGCA
This sequence comes from Coreoperca whiteheadi, assembly GCA_011952105.1. Classification (NCBI taxonomy): domain Eukaryota; kingdom Metazoa; phylum Chordata; class Actinopteri; order Centrarchiformes; family Sinipercidae; genus Coreoperca; species Coreoperca whiteheadi. The sequence continues at coordinate 11,363,144 of CM022490.1, forward strand.
AATGTTCCACAAAGCTCAGGTAGTCACACGGGAATACACCTTTTGCTTTCTCTTGCATGCCTGCTCAGACGGAACGCGCATTTACTCAGCCCGTGTGTCTCCTAAGGACTCTGAACGAGAAGCAGAAAAGAAGCAGGCAGAGGCTGTGCAGCTTGAGCAGAAGATGGACGAAATGGAGAAAGCCATGGTGGAACTAGAGCAGAGGTGTGTATGGTGCATGTTTCCGTGTGTTAAAATGATATTCCTTTTAAATTAATATTCTTCTGCTTGGTCGTTTGTGCGTCACAGACTACAGAACTCGGAGCGAGAGCGCAAGCAAAGTGACCAGTCGGACAAAGACATGAGGGTGGAGCTGGAAGGAAAGGTGGATGCTTTGCAGAAACAACTGACCGACCTGGATACGCTAAGGTTAAGTCCCACACACAGTTGGATATAATAAAATGTATAAACCACAAGTTCAAAAACTACAAAACAGATACAGAAGGATAAGATGACTATAAATATGCAAGAACACAGAAACACCTTTATTTAAATTTCAATATAGATTTTAAACGTTGTAGTAATTTGGCCACCTAGAGTTAATGCTAGACTGAGGAGCAGTTAAATAGTTCTTCTTGTAAGAGTCTGAGCTCACACTTGGGTTTATTTAAAGATCAGTAAAACTTCAAAACCAGCTCCAAGAGTAACTTTATTAACTTGTTGTTCCATCTTAACTGTAGAAGAAGGTTTCCTAATCTGGTCTTGGTAGGGGAAAAGGAATTTCAACCTGCACTAATAACCATCAATGACTGCAAAGTGTAACAAAGATCACATATTTACACTAAAGCAATATGTATAATTTTAGAAAGATAAGTCAGAATTAATAGTGGTCCAGTACTAATTCAGTGGCAGTACCTGTATCAGTTTCATTTTAATAGGATATAAGCTCAGTTTTAAACTTGAATCAGTCTTACGCAAATTTAAAACCAACTGTTTATGAAAAGACAGTTTTATATACATAAATGGGCTATAAGAATTGCCGTGTGTCTCCTCAGGCTGGGTTTGGAAAATGAGCTGCGCACGGAGAGGGAACAGAGACAGAGTCTGCAGAAAGCTCTCCAGCGGGAACAGGACAACAGCATCGAGCTCCGCACGCAGCTGCAACAACTCCAGGGCCTGCACGCGGTCAGTGTCTCTCACACACACACACACACACACCAGGGTTAGGGTCAGTCAACTCTGGAAGTGGATTGTTCTTTCGAAATGATAAAACTGTGTAACTGTAGTAACTAGAGGGTTCATATGTAGTTTCTACACCGATGTAAATTGAGAGCATGTGTATAACTACCAGACACAGCCACCAACTAAACACAAAAGTTATAGAGAGGGCTTCCCAGTAGCTCACAGGGTAGAGCAAGGGTGAGTTCTTACCACAGCGGCCCGGGTTCCAATCCAACCCGAGGCCCTTTGCTGCATGTCATCTTCTCTCTCTCCCCCAGCTGTTTCTATCAAAGAATGGCAAAAAGCCCCAAAATATCTTTAAAAACTAAATTATATAAGTGCGTCTTTATCATAGCTGTCAGGTTCATTTGAATTCTCAAACCTGTTCCAGGATTAATGTGATTAAATGCTTCAGTTTAAGAGTGGTTCCTGTTAGATTATGTATGTAATACATCAATATTTGCGACGTAAATTCCAGTAGTTCAATTGGTGCAAGCGCCTCCAGAAAAATCTGGTTCATCCCATTTAGGTTTTTCTAAAGTGGTGTTAGCAAATACTTAATAATCCTGTACAGTACTGTGACGTGATGGGGGTTGTTTCCTGTGAACTGATGTTGCAGGAGCTGCAGGATTTAAAGCGGGAGAAGCAGCAGCTGCAGCAGACATGTGAGCAGCAGGAGCAGGCTCTGCAGGAGATGGGACTGCATCTCAGCCAGTCAGTACTGCTCATTTTGTCATCTTTTTTTTTTTTTTAATGCTTAAAGTGCACGATGTCACGTCATGAGGCTTTTGTGTTTCCTTCATCTTTGTCAAAGGTCTAAACTTAAGATGGAGGACTTCAAGGAGGTCAACAAGGTTCTGAAGGTACATCTGAAGAATGGTGTGTGCTTTCACAATTGATGCTGTGTAAATTGGAGAAACCACATCCTGTATGTTCATTACTCCCATCAGGGCCACGCCTGGCTGAAAGATGATGAGGCCACTCAATGCAAGCAGTGCCAGAAGGAATTCTCCATTGCACGCAGAAAGGTAGGCTCCTTTGTTGTTGCATTTTATTTGTACTTCTATAAGATTCATCGTCACTGAGCTGTCCGTGTTTGTGTCGCAGCACCACTGTAGAAACTGTGGCGACATCTACTGCAACAGTTGTTCCAGTAATGAGCTGGCCTTACCCTCCTACCCGCGGCCTGTGCGGGTGTGCGATATGTGCCACTCCCTCCTGCTGCAGAGAAGCACCTCCACACGTTCCTGACAAAACACCTACAAGAGCTTTCTAACACTGCACATATTCATCTGCTATGATTTTTAGCTACTTATGTTAATAGAAAAATGTCATCAAATCTTATGGAAGTGTGATTTGGTGTTCCATTTCCACTGTTACCTGAAATTCAGGAACATTAGTTCATCAGTATTAACAGTAATGATGATGAGCTAATATATTTTACGCAGACTGTATCTTGCTTAGAGTTTGAAATAGTTTGTTTCTTTGGGCTGGAATATCATTTTGACAATTTAGTGCTTGATAAACTGACCATTGTAAAGGTGTGTAGTTTTTCTAATTCAAACCATGGATGTTGATTATGTTGAGATCCCACTAAAGTTACTTTTGGTTTTCAGCTTTTGTTGAGAGTCACTTGTGTAACTGGTTGATAGACAACTTGTGTACATCACTTTGTTCAATTTGTCATGCATCTACTCTAACAGTTTCCGCAGCTATGGCCCCGCTGCTAGACACATGCAAAATTGTGTAAATGACTGTAGAATGTTAACAAAATCTAACTATTTTAGAATGTATTATAACAGGGTTTTGTGGATTGTGACAACTGCTACGAAGCCACTTTCTTAATTTGGGAATGGTGACCTAAAGTTTTTTTATCTAGATATTTGATAAATAAAGCCTCCTGTTTGCAATGTTTGTTTCAATTAGATATTCCAGACTAGTTTATTCACTTTGTGCACAGGAAATACAAATAGCATTTGAAGCAGTAGAAACCTTCATGTCAGCAAAGTTGAAATTCACTTGCCGTTGCTATAGCCCTCATCCAGAACAACCAAGAAACAAAAACGCCCTAACAACAGTCAGACCTTAAGAAAACAAAACATGCTCTGATTGTGTTGTCTCAAATTCAGATTAACATTTAATACGAAATAAAAAAGGCTAAACAATACGTAGAAGATGAAACATCAGAAGACAGACATTTTCAGTTTTTGTTCATGCACTCTGACATTATAAAGAATGTTAAAGCCACCAGCACATGAGTTAACCTTGAGGAACAGCCAGGCGTTTGGAGATCGAGAACACAAAAACGGCACACTTCCTGGTAACGGAAATTTAAAGCACGGTTTCTGTGACGTGTCAAATCTGTGAGGAATGGGGAAGACAAACAGTGCTTTTCTTTGAAACTTCTCGTGACACCAGATTATCTCACTTTCCTTTGAAGATCATCCACTTAAAAAAAAAATAATTACAAACCCTACCCCTCAATATTTTCAAAAACAACCTTGCCTGACCCTACCTATGGTCACTAGGTGAGACTTACATTTCCAGTCCTTCCAGCAAAATGCTGAGTTAAAAAACACATCAAATTAAGGGAGAGAAAAAACAAAAACTACATTCCCCATCCCCCACCCAGTCCATTCATAGAGCCTCTGCTTCCTCCTCCTCCACCGCCACCTCCATAGTAACTGCTTCCCATTCCGCCCTGGTTACCTAACAAGAGAGAGAATACACAATATAGGACCGAGGAGTTCACCATGAAGTCACGCAAAGAAACACTGCATTTCTGAATAAATGCCATCAGGCGAGTGCAGACTAGAGCACAACTGATGCATATTAATACTTTAGTGTGTTAACTAAGTGTGTTGAGAGCAGGAAAGGTTGTGGAAGAAACCCATTATAACAGAGCCGACACTCACTATAGTCACTGTAGCCGCCCATATTGCCCTGGCTGCTGTATCCACCAGAGTACCCTGAACTTAGCTGGCCACTGCTGTACGAAGACTGGTTCCCTGTGGAGAGGACGGAGGACATTAAAAGCAGCGTTATTAGAGGTCGTACTCTGTTGTACTGTTGTGTGCTGCTACTCATTTCGTGAAACCCTTGCTTGTCTCAGAAAATGGTCATGCATCAACGCCACAAGGATTTTGTGCAAGCTTCTTCATCCAAACAACAGATGCTACTAATCTCACGACATCCAATACTGATACTCACCCATGCCACCCATCATCTGGCTGCTGTAAGCCCCGTTACTGCCACCTGCTGTTGAATTCAAGAACAGCTCCACATAGCGGTGCTCTGGGGGTCAGAGAGAGAAACCGTGAACATCATTAGAAACATCTATACGCATGGTGGAAGTGTTAAATTCACTCATTTTAAACTCACGCATGTTGGCTTTGTCTTTAGACATGGCTGCCACAGCATCCTCGTGTGTTGCAAACTCGACATCTGCCTCCCCGGTTACCCTGCCATCTGGGCCGATCTCAATATGGACCCTCACTGGATTCAATGGCGAGAAGAACTAAGAAATGCAAACAAGTACAAATTCACACATTTGTGTAAGATGCAACCTTAACATCTGCAATACGCACAGAGTGAAGAGGATTTCAGCAATGCAGTCGTTTCTCAACTTACATTGTAGATGTCTGTCTCTGTGGCTCTGTATGGTAGGCCCCTCATGTGGACACAGTGGCCTGTTGTGCTCTGGAAGGAAGATCCGCCATCTCCATACCGTCCATCCGATACACCTGCATATACATAATGGAGATTAACAAAAGAGCCTATGAGGACTTTACATCCTTTATCTTTGTTATTCTATTGTGCCGCGTTAGCATGAAGGGACATAGGGGCAGTGAAAACAACTGCACAGTTTAATTAAATCTTATTTCAGTTCATCTTCAGTCCACTTCACACCCACCTCCTCCATAGCCTCCGCGACGCATTCGGTCATAGGATCCCCCTCGGCCCATCATGTTGTAGCCGCGACCACCAGAGGGCCGATCGTAGGGGCCAGGTCTCTGCATGCCCATGGGCTTCCGCTGGGGTTCGTAATGGGTCCGCACCTCAGCACGGCTACTCTTGAAGATCTCAATGTACCTGAGAGCATAGAGATACCACTGTGAGGGCATGGGGAACGGACCAGGCAAGGCTGCATTTGCTCAACACTGATGAAACTGGGCTATGCAGATGCTGTCGTGGTGTAGTCCATAGCTCCTAATATCTTTGAGTACTTAATGCTAGTTGTTAAGAGAGAAGATAAAAGTAACTTAACTGGGTTGCAAAAATGAAGCTGTCCAAATTGATAAGGGCCTTATTGACTTACACTTTTCTTATGGTTACCTGAAATGACTTATAAATCTAATTTAATAGAGCGTCCCGTGTCCTTGCCATGACAGCCATTGTCCTGGTTTTAGAGGGACAGAGAGGGCTCCAGCCCTTCTGCAAATCACTCACTCTAAGCATTACCTGTGACAGTGGTCTCCAGATCCATGTGTACAGTGGTCCTCTGATTTTACCACCAGGGAGACTCCTTACCATTTATCAGCCTGGACTGATGTTTAGTGCTGAGACACCATTTGTTCTCAAAATTAAGCATGTACTCTAAATTCAGGATTCGTTTCACATTTGCGAATGGTGCCCAAGCACTAATCTTCCCATTGAACATTGTGAATGTGTGGCATATTTGGATCCAACATGGCAATTTGCATATGTGTTTGTGGTAAATATTACAAATATGCTTAAATTAGCCAAGATGATTAGTGTCCGTTTTGCATTTGGATCAGATGTTGAGGGTGCACACCATAAGAAAAGTAACTTATCCAGCCAACCAACCAACCATCCCCACCTGTGCCCTATTCTTTCCTTGTGTTTCTTTAGAGCCTTTTCAGCTATATCCTGTGAAGCAAACTGCACGAAGGCCTCCCCCGTACTCCTCCCCTGGATGTCCACCGGCAATGTTATCCCATTTGGCACGATTTCCAACCCTTCAACCCAAGGACAGATAACCCCAGCAGGGGACATATTAAATCACATGCCCAATCACAGAGAGAACTTTCTCTAAAGAGAGATAGAAAACTTATGGAACACTCTATACATCATCACACAAACCAGTTCAGTTGTTAACCAGTGACTGGCCATTGAACTACTTACATTTACTATATTTTGGGGATAAAATAGAAATGAGAGGATAGAGGAAGAATATGGAAAAGGGCACTGTTTGGGACATCAGGCTAGTATTGGTGTGTTGATGAAGAGAGGACAAGATCCTGGTGGGTGACATGAGTTAAATTACTTTCGCTCATTAGGAACTAATCTAACACTTGGCATACAGTGTATATAAGAAAATGTATTTAAAAAGACAAGGGTGTGAGGAAATGGGGAAAAGAAACAATGATGCTGGGGTAAGAGACTGTCCAATCAGTGATGAGTGCGACCCATTCCATTAGTAGTCAATTACCAGTAGCCACAGACAACTTAAAAATTTAACTTCACTTTTTTACAACATCAGACCCAATTAAGAGAAAGAAGGTGATGAAAATGGGCTAAAGATGGATATGATGGGCGAAGATGGGAAAGGGTGTTTACATAACATATTTTTGCCCTTGAACTAAAAGTCTTCAAATAATTTCTCCATTTAAATTATAAACTGGCTTCCTTTTCTGGCGTCATTTCCTCACTGATCACCAATCCAAAAAAATAAATCATTTGATTATTCTATTGTGTATACAGTAGGTAATAATCATTTTTGAATGGCATATTGACTTCTTTATAAAATCAGATGCAAGAATTGTTAAGTGTCCATAGGAGAAAGGAAACAAGAAAAGGAAGATACAAAAAAAAAAAAACGGAAAAAAACGTACCACCAACATTACATTAAGGAAGTTTTACAATTAACCACTGCACAAGGCTTATTTTTACCTGAGAAAAACTGTACTATCTCCTCCTTGCTGCAGCCAAAAGGAAGGCCTCGAAGCCGGACGAGCCCATCTCCTGCTGTTTCTGGACAGTTCGGCCCAGTGTGCTTCATGACCCAGTCCATCTCGACATTGTTGGATTTAAAAACTGTATCACAGGACATACAACAATCAGCTATCACAGCTGTTAAGTTAAGACCATTCAAAAAGGATTCATTATGTGTAAGCAGTTGTACACACCCTCTACATATCTGTGACCCATAGTTTCCCTGTCCTTCTTTACGGCAATCTTCAGGTCTTCTTCTGTCTCCAACTCGACAAATGCCTCTCCGCTGGGACGCCCCTCTCTTGTGTAGGTGAAGTGGATGCCGCTGCCATTGCTGATGATTTTGCAATCTGCATTTGAAATTGATTATTATAATATAATTTGATTGCTTTACTTAATAATTGCTTAAGTAATGTCTTAAAAATCACAACATATAAATACCTACCTGAGAAAAATCTCTGTACTTCGTCCACTGAGCAGGACCAAGGGAGACCCCTGATGCGTACTACATATCCCTCATCAGCCATGACTGGTCACGATCCCTGAAGAAAAATACTCCACTATTATTCAGTCTAAGTATGAGTGATTAGCACATACTTCTATATAGATAATGCATTCAAATCAGAGATCACTAGTGGCAGTAGAGTTGGGCCGTATGGATACAATCTTCTGTCCGGCTAACGTTATTTATCGCGTTTAAAAAAATACGTTTCTGCACTGTTTGTCTCATTTAACGTTAGTGCTCAAACATTCACATCCTGAATTTTACTGCTTGGAATAAAATACAGTTTTCTCTCTACACTTAAATGCTAAACGTATATGGTTTTCTATCAACTAAAAGGGTTTAAGATTTTCCCCAAGGTGGAACGATCACAGTCGTATTGTGCGCCAGTTGCTGGTCCTAACGTTAGGTGAATGTGACGAGTAAAGCTGAGTTGGCAGCGCCATCTTGAGGCCGTTTGGTAGTGCCAACCGGTGTGTAAGTTAACGTTAACAAATAAAAAATCTCGAGGCAATGGCTTTTCCCTGCTACAGAGAATACAGTTATCTAAAACATAACTAGCGAGCTACCGTCACAATCGCTTCATTCCCAGCCCTGCCTAACTAAACGTCTAACCCGACCACTTCATAAAAAGCGCGAACCCGAGTCGTTCCCAGCTAACGTTGAGTTAGCTGACGTTAACGTGAGCGACTCAACAATGTGACGCTAAGTTACTTTCATTCCACAATATTTCTTGTGTTAAAGCGTTTTATAGATGTTCAAGAGTTCATAGAAGCTAAGTCACAAATGAGTAATTGAGAACCTCATTTAATTTCGACAGCGTGGGTGGCCTTCAGCACGCTCACTACCGCACCCAGACACAAGAACAAAAGCGGCCCTCTTAGCCGGCGCCATATTATTAGCAGTAACAGTCAGCTAGCTAGCTCTCACGCTAGAATTCGCTAACTAACAGTATCATAGTATTATCTGGTAAACATATCGGTAGCTATATTATGCTATGAACGTATGGAAACTTGGCATTGCATTTTGGTAAGACAAATTAAACGATAGCTGCATCAATCTATTTACCTGATTCAAGCGTAGATACAACACGCCGTAATATGACCACCAGACCTGCGTGATAAAGCTGAAACCTTGCACTGGGTTGCCAGAACTCCCAAAACCATCCCCCTTTCGGTGACTACAAAGCGACGCACTTAACTAATTATCGCCTCTGTTCAAAAATGCAACACAATCACCTTTTTCAACGTGACCAAATATTTTAAATATATGTGTAACCAATATTACAATCTTATTGTGTTTAGAATTGTATCAAAAATCCAAGAATCTCAAGTTAGCTAAATCTCCTGTGATATCTTAAAATGTACAGAAAGTGTGGTTTCTTTTGTACAGACCTGGCAATCCCGGCTAAGTAACCAATCGCCTTCGACTGGCCTGCGTCCACGCCCAAAAATGATGACGTAGACGCCCTAGGCCCTGGCTGGCCGGGTGGCTTCTCCTGGCCTACAAATCCAAGTAACCCTGTTTACAGTGGTCAATAACTAACTTGCAATGCTTTTCAGCTTCTTTTAAGGTAGACTGCATGTACCTCACAGGCCTCATTTCACAACAAGGCCAAACTGAGCTCATGCTTATCAAAGCCAACTCCAAACATGAGGACAAACACTGTTTGACACTGAAGCCCATGTAAGAATACAACTCAACCGACAGCAAACCACAAATGAATTTTGAGTTTTTGTGACGATGTGTAACCTAGTTATGATGCTCGTTTTTGGTGACAACTGTGTCTGAAAGATCACTAGTTTAAAATAAGGGCAGGAAAAGTGAACAAGGAGCACTCACATTCTTAACAAGCAGCTAATCCAAGATGTTGGTGTGGTGACAGTCCAAAAGTTGACTAATAAAAGCAAGCCACATATAGGTCACTTGTTGAAATCGATTGAACCCACTTTAAGCATTTGGGCAGGAGAAAGTTACCTTCCTTCAACTTCAATTTCTAAAGTGCCCTTTAACAAGGCACTTGACCTCCTCCTGCTTTTCAGAAGCTGTTTAGTGGCCAATGGCAGGACACTAATAATCATCAGCTTTTGTTTAGTTCTTTATATATATATTCCTAATACACATCTTTTTAGCTAGAAATGTTGCACATTTTACTGTACCACATATTTCTTATGGCTTACTAGTTTCTTTGCATTAAGTCATAGAATATTATGCATTCATGTATATTAAACTACGTAAGAGTATGTAGTTAGACTTGGCACTGCCTGGACCACCTACAACATTAAAATACTACTTGGTCATTATTAATTAATCATTAATTTATAATTTTACAGTACATTTACTTTTGATTCTTAGGTATATTTAAGGTAATACACATTTACTTTTACATTAATAAACTTTCAACTGGAGGAGTTCCTATGGAGTATTTTTATCCTGCAACATTGCTGCTTAGCCAAACAAATCTTCCAATACTGGAACATGTATGAATACGAAGCACACAATGCTGAATAATTATAATAATTATAAAGATAATCAAACAATTTATTTCACTGCAAAAAGCAGGAGCCATCTTTTTTGTGTGTTGTTATCTTGTGTTTTAAGTCTAACAGAATTCAGTTGCATATTAACTTTCAAAATGCATCGCTCATTTCCCAGGAGGAAATCAGACACACTTACAATGAGATCTGAAAGTTTAAATACACAGTCACAGGGGTTCAGCTAAAAATGCATTCAACGGAATACACCTCTTTTAGCACAGACATTCTTTCCTTCCCCGATAAATAAATATCCATCCATCGATCTTCTTCCGCTTATCCGGTATAAATAAATATAAGTACTAATAATATATAAAGCCTAAAGGCATTGTAGGAACTTTGTTGAGTGAGGAAGTTTTTACTTTGTATTGGCTCATGATGAACAGGTGCCATAAATGAGTGATAATTCTGCAAAGTTCAAACCAAACATTCACTAAGGTCCAGGTAAAGACTTTTAAATTTGTGAATACTTTAGAATTTTACACCAGATGGCCACTTCAAGTAAGTGTATATAAGTTCTTGATTTTTGTGAGTGGTCACAGGTGAAAGCCATGTGTGTTTTTGTCCTCTAAGCATACACAAGACAATGAAATATATCAGGGGATTGCGTGTTACTCATTTGCAGCAAAACATCTATGTACAAAAGTAAGCAGTTCATTTTAAATAAGAAGTGTAATTACTATCCAGTGGTCACCTTGTTTTTTTCCTTGTTTTTCTGGTTGTGTGTGTGTTTTGTCTCATATAATTGGCTCTAAATAATATCTCCCTTTTATTTCTTCTAGTTCTAATCGTATTTATGCTCACTAACACATTAAAGTAATAAATAGCAATTCAATTTGTGAGGTTCAGTTATATACTGATATTCATTTTCATTTAAAATCACATCAAATGAGTGATTCAAATTTATAACAGGAACCAATATACTCTCACTGTAGTCCTTCTATTTATGTGATTTCCCAAAAAGTGTTTACATGAATTAGTAAAGCTAGTTACCAGTTAAGTTGGCCTACCATGTCATGTCTTGACGTTCGTTCTATAGCCTCGTGATATTGGTAAACCTAACATGACGTTGCGGTCTCCTGTTTGACAAGCATTAACTTTGACCAATTGAAAACATAGCTTTATCCTGCTGAACCAATAGGGTTATCCGGATTTCCTACAGAGGCGGCCTTTCTGAGAAACAGTGCGTATCGGGTTAGGTTGTTAGAAAGTTAATGGCTGGGGGAAAGAGATCCTCCTCAACCCTCGCTTCGGGAGAGTTTCTGGATTCCCTGAAGTAAAATCACGCAAATATCCTAAAAGAAAGAGCCAGGACGGACGTTTAAGTCAACAACTAGCTCGCTAACACACGTATCGTGAACATAAGTATGCAGGATGCAGTAGCCGGGACGGCAATGCTGACGGACGGCTTCGAGGACGAGATTGACTCGGTGACTCCTCGCTCCCCAGTGGCAGGGATGGGGGTAGGAGCGACACCAGGAGGAGTCGGACTAGGGGGCATTGGGATTGGTGTAGGTGGAAAGAAAGTACGTTTGTACGGCGAACCAGGTGGGCCTGCTGCAGAAAGACTGGATTTCAAACTAGCGGCTGCGGCCGTCCTCTCCTCGGGTCCAGGATCCGGCAGCGACGAAGACGAGGTTTCAGAGGTAGCTACGAGAAGCTAAGCTAGTTAGCTAAGCCTAACCAGAGAGCTAGGCAACATTCCTCTCGTAGCGCGAGCTGGCTGCTAGCTAGCGAATTAGCTCGCAGTTGGCAACCACCTCCTCCCAGGCCGCCGAAATTACGTAAAATAAACCCTCACTTTAATCGAATAACACCTCTTATCAGTTCAGATGAGTACAGAGTGTTGTAATGTCGATAATGTTTGGTGAGACACAGGCAGTTTTTCACACTAAGCGGCTGAAATGTTTTATTTATGCCGCGCAGGCTGCGACCACGGCCTAGTTCGGGTGGAAGCGAAGACGGCCTCGTTCGGTGCTGTCGTCTCGCAACACCCATCACAAGTTTGCAGCTCTTCCAACAGCTTTCCAGCCACAGCAAATGGGAGAAGCCCGTAAACCCACGGGCGTACACGGCCAGCTAACTATCTGCCATTTCGTAGTTGTGGTGCAATTACGTCACTTTTCTAAATCATGTAAATTAACTTCGATCGTCCCTCAGCTAACTTTTCGGTCCGTTTAGATTTGTGCTTTTCCTCGCGGAACTCCTCGAATTTTCGACAGTAGGTGTTGTCAAATACACCAGTTGGGCTTTTTTTCATCCTTCGTTTCTGTTGGTCAGGTAGCTACGACCACTTTGTCAACTTGATTTGCGTTGTCGCAATTGCGAGCAGCTGGAGTTCATGTTGAGAGGTGTCCAACTTTCCATGTGCTGGCACACGGGTACAGGTGTAAAGGCATCTCCTCCTCGGCTAAGCATATTTTAGACGTGTTCTGTGTTATCTCAGATGGACACAGAGATATTACAAAACATTTTGTCTCCACAGCACAAATGTGATAGGCCACCCAAAAACCACTTTCTTAGATGATAATGTGCCAACACCACCTCTTTTTGGAGGGGCTTTTGACAAAATAATCAAACGGTTACTAATCAGACTTACCAAATGCCATGTCATAACGAAACAATTTTTATTGCATATCTTGTCTAATGTGAGATGTCAGTTTCAAGATAATAAGACTTCTCAGCCATACTATGTCACAGGAATGGAACTTGTCAGAATATTAGATGGCAAATATATGATTTGCACAAACCTACCGAATGTCTCAGTTTAATTACATTTTCATGGTAATGCAATATTCATTGTCATCTAAAAGGTGATGCAGTATTCACTGTCAGAAACACTATTATCAGGGAGTTATGGGTGTGAGGAGAATTGGCACTGCTGAGCAATGCGCATTACCTGTTGAGCTGTCTCTATTAAACTTAACTAATGTCTGACCAAATATCTAACCAAAGGGGTATCTGTCTGAAACCTACTAAAGCCATGACCGTTAGACAAGTGAGGATGTAAGCTGATACCAATGTCAATATAGCCTGGCTGTTTCTGTCTGAGCATCAGCTGTGTAGTAGCAGAAGGAGAAACTATCAAGTTCGACAATTACACCGTGGGCAGTTTAATTGAATCAAATTGCAAATGTATGGCCTCTGTCATGTTTCTGCACTCGCTCAGCCTACTATATAAGCATGAAAGGGAGTGTTTGTTGTGGTGTTTTACTCCAGTGGAGAACTCGCAGCTCTGGGCAGTAGCTAAAATCTGAGCCCCAGGATTAAGCAGATGCCATTCTGGGCCTTTCCAGCTCTCTGGATACCAACACTCTGGGAACTGTAGTTCATTAATAGTGAAGACTGATGTCCATTGTTGATTATAAAGGCCTTCGTAGAACTACATCCCCCATGGATTGTTGTGCACTGCGTTCCCATCGTATAGCTGAATTCCTCCACATTGCTGAATGCTGACTCTCTCCCAACATTTGCTCTATGGGCCAGGCTCTGCAAGCCTGCTGCAGCTTATGGAGGAGACAGACAGAGATTACTTTTGTCAAACGTTGTTTTGCAAACTGTTGAATGCCAGTAAAATGTAATTTATTCTAAATCTTATAATTATTTTAAAATCTCACCTTCTGGGTAGGTTTTTTTTCTAAGTTAGTTGTAATGTCTGTCGTATTTGTCATTCTCAGTATAGCTAATGTATATACCTTATCTACTACACAGGATAAATGATTGACTTAAATGTTTCATAAGACAGTACTATGTTTGGTACACTTAAATGAAGTCACTTGTGTAAAATTGTGTTGTATGTTTTTTTTTTTCTCACTAACACTGTAAATAGGAGTCCATACACCCAGGTTCCAATAGGATGCCCCTCCTAGATGAAAACCAAAACACTTTTCCCATAACAAAGTTTAATCTGAGGAGAGGGATCTGATATGTGTTCTTTTTAAATTAAGAGCTCTTAATCTGTAGTTTTTAATTAAGTCTCTGTACAGACTACTAGATGAGGCTAACTTTGAGATTTATTCCACCAGTGTACCAAATATGTCATGAGTAAATTCCACCACCTACCTATCTGTGGCACAACTAGGAAGGAACTCAGAAGATACAATGTGCAATTCAAATATAAACAAGTTCCACCACTAATTTTTGGAACGCAGGAATTTAACCTGCTGTTACTCGGAAAATGACCATATATAAACAAGTGTTTTGGATTGTAGTTTTACATGGTTTTTTGATGTATTTATATTTTATACAGTAATCAGTAATCTTTTTTTATATATATAGAGAGAGGAGTATATAAAGCCTCTATTTTTAATTGTGATCAGATGAAAAGCATGTAATTATCATTTTTTTCATCTCTAAGTTCTACTCTTCAGTAACGTGATTATAGCTGTAATTATTTATGGACAAAAAATATTGATTTGGTCTTTTGTGACATTTACAAAAACTTTAATTGATGCTGCAGCTACACTTTGAAGGAAATATAGCATTGTTTGTTGTTTTAGTAAAGTTTCTTTCTTGTTTGTTTTTTGGAGGAATTAAATGTTTAATACAGATAGACAACAGGGCCAACACTCAGGTATGAAACTGTGGTGCTGTACTTAAATCTCTCCATGTGTACTGGGGTTTCAATTCCTGGCCATAGCACTTCCGGTGCTTTGACTCACTTATCCCAGTGCTCCTTTTTGCTTTCCCTCTGTTGAAACTGTAAATAAACAAGGGCAGCATGCCTGGTCTTTTTATAGGTGCTGTATTTGGGTGTGTGTGGCCATTTCTATACAGAATAATGGAAATAATGAGGGTTGTATTAAGCAACAGAATACAAATGTTTTCTTCTATGTGTGTTATTTCACCAATACTGGTCAAGGTCTCTGACCAGAAACGAACTTGAAAACAGAGGCCAAAGGGCGAACAATTCTTCTTTTACCCTCCTCTCTGTACCTCTTCCAGGTGGAGTCATTCATTTTGGACCAGGAGGACCTGGATAACCCCATCATGAAGACAGCGTCAGAGTTGCTTTTGTCCAGTGCCACAGATGGAGTAGATTTGAGGACTGTTGATCCAGAGACACAGGCCCGACTTGAAGCTCTACTGGAAGCTGCAGGTATGACTGCTTCGTCTGAACTTAAATCAGCTTAAGACCTGACACATGTTAATTTGTAGTTGACCAGAACCACATTTGCCACACCTATTTTGCTCTAACCAGCCTTAATTTGTGCTCTGACGTACAGTGACTTTGAAAACAATAAAACCACATCTTTCTGCCTCAGCTTTTCCCCCCCGATCTCTTTCATATCCCAAAAAAAGTTGAGGTCTTAGTTTGTATAAGGCCTAAGGCTGAAACGGCAATAAAGAGAAACTGCCGGTTCTGCAAGTGTCACATCCATACATAGTTTGAAAGTTAGTTGGGTAAATTAGTTTGATTAGAACTTGTAATCTAGGTGTAAGAAGGTCTGTGTAGATTAATTCATTAGGGCTGGGTGTCCTGGCCTCGTTTGGGCTTATGAACATTACCAGGCAGATTAACGCTGCAACACACTTGATCCTCCACAGTGTGCAGGGAGCCTGTGTTGAACGGCTAATGGTTAATCTCATTCTATTCCCCTTTCTCCCTGACGAGTTGGAAGAAGAGGTGGCAACTTACATTATGTTTGCTTAAGATCTGTTACGTCTTGCACAATAATAATAATACCTTTTAATGTTTTCTTATATTGATTTGTGATAGTGTTTTTGTATAGTAATAGCAGAAAGAGGAGTGTCAGTTGTGATGGTTGTGGCAGGAAGATTTGGACAGCCTGTATGAACAAAGTAGCCAAATACCAGGCCATCACCAGGGAAGATTCCAAGCGTCTGGTGATGTTTATGGGTTGTAGACTTCAGGCAATTGTTTACTGCTAAAGAGTTACAACCAAATATGTTAAACAATGACTTAAAGGTGAGGGTCACATAAGTTGACTCTCTTCTTCAGGGATATATTAAAACAATTCTGTAACAGGTCATTATATAACATTTTACAGAACCATTAAAGGAAAGGTGTAATGTTTAATACTATCTGTACATTAAGAAAAAAAAAAAGATATTCAGCCTTCAGTCTGAACTGGCTTTTGTAGTTTTAATCTAGGCCAAGTTGAGGCTAAATAGCACTGTGCAGCTGTATTATGTACAGAAAATGTCAGGTCAGATTTGGTGTCGATAATGTGATCTGGTTAAAACCCTTGATAGTGATATCTCTAAATCTTCAAATAATGTCACTTAAAAAAATCCTTGTTTTTGGTTAGGGGTTTTCTGTTTGATTTATCAAGCCTGGTGTAAGTGTTGTAAAGAGACTATTAATGCTTGGCAGACCCAAATTCAAGATGTAAAACAAGTAGGGCTGAAACGATTCCTCG
Source organism: Coreoperca whiteheadi (assembly GCA_011952105.1). Classification (NCBI taxonomy): domain Eukaryota; kingdom Metazoa; phylum Chordata; class Actinopteri; order Centrarchiformes; family Sinipercidae; genus Coreoperca; species Coreoperca whiteheadi. Next base: position 11,379,718 of record CM022490.1, read on the forward strand.
AGTAACTTGATTACTAAAAATCATTGCAAATTATTTGCACTCAGGCTGGAGCTGACTCCCATCGTTCACTTAAAGGAGCTGGCTCATAGAGCTGATTTATTCCCGACTGACACATCACTGACATGAAGTGTCCATGAAAACTCTGCACAGTGAGACTATTGTGAAACCGAACTAGCCTACCACAACAGCACGACCTCTGTGCTTCAGCATCTCAGCAGAAAGTGTCCAGTCCAAAGAGCGGACCGACACAAGGTTTATCAAGGCTAGTAAAGAATGTAGAGCACGTTAATTATGATTATATTTAAAGGCTAGTTACATAAGTCAATATGGTGGCTAGTTATGATTTCCCTTAGTTAGCTAGGTTTTGCTCAAGAAAATAACCACAGGAAATAAAATCAAATACATTAGGAGGGCAAAATATTAAAAACACCTCAATATAATAAAACACCGCCACTAGCTATGACCTCAGTGCTGAAGCATGTAATTGTATTAACACCTCTCTTACAGTCTCAAAAAAAACCTGAACATTGTAGACATCATAAAAGTAGACTTTATGGCAGAACACTTATATTGATTTGTATTAGATTGTACAGATGTACCTAATAAAGTGGCCACTGAGTGTATATAACAGCACATCAGTGTTTTAGCATATAATGACCTTTTAAGGTTTTTAGACAGTATCAAGACATAAAGGTTTTGTGCAAGCTTAAACCAAGGGACGTCTGTATCGTCTAAAGATCAATTACATGGTCATTTAGGTTACATGCTCCTTTTTTTAGAAATATTTTTCGATGACAGTCCAGTGGTCATGTTGCTTTCTGCAGCTATCGGCCGGGTGTGCATACGTATGAAAATGGGCTTTTACCCGCAAGTTATTTTCTATGTAATAATGACAGTCCTCCTTATATTACAGTTTGTGTTCTCCATCATTTGCCTCTGTATGTTTTTGGAAAAGAGATGAGGTGTGGCAGAAATTGGCATTAAGTTCTGATCAACATCCATGGCCGACAGACAGGCTCTCCCTACCCCAATGCTTCTACTTGTAATCCTCTAGCGTTGCGCTAGAGGATTACAAGATGACCAACGTTACATGATGACCAAGATGACCAAGATGACCAACGTTACATGATGACCAACGTTTTGCCCCTCCTTTAAAGACTTCTTACATTAGAAGATATATTTACATTTACATTTAAATGTACCTTGTGGAGACTGTATCAGAAACAATACAGGTTTGAAACAACATCCAGTATATTTTTAACAAGGCCCCAAGTGTACAAGCAAGGCACCTTAGGGACTATAATAGAATGTAAACAAAACAGTTTATAGTAATTATTCCACAAAGTATTTTCAGAGCTAAAATCCTTAAATTTTTTGTTTTGGAGATCCCTAGTAATCTCATGGGCATGCTGTCGTTACTCAGCTACTTGTAGAAAATTCAATCTATTACATTGCCAGTAACTTTCTTTTATATCTAGGCAGTCACAGGTTGCTTCTCTGTCAAACTCCCAAAACACTGTCAAACTCCAGTATTCACAGCTTTTAAATGGCTCCTCTCCGGTTACACTGAGCAGACAGCGTGCAGCATAGACGCTTGAATTTACAGCGCACGGCAGGTTCATTTATGTAAGACCACGCAAACTCAAAGTACTGTACTTGGTTGGATACAAATGGATTAAGCAAAATTTAAAATGACAAATTAAGGGAAAATATAACACAGTAAAACAAGATAAAATGAAATATAACAAAATAATAGACTAAAGAATAAGTAATATAAACTAAGCTGTTTCACTAACATCAGTTTTTATTATATTTAACTAAACCAGTTCAATGGAGGTCCACGACCTATTTTGCAAAGGAATACCTAGTTATTGCAGGAGTATAAATGTAAAAAAAAAAACTACACCCACACAAAATTAGAGGTTCTGTGCAGTTACGTCCAGTAATAAATGGCCCAAGAAAATAATTATTAAAGTGAAAGTCAAGTGGACAAAAGTAAAGGAAAATGAGAGTTCTGATGCTGATAAATGCACATTTAATACTACACTGGCTAGCGATTTGAAGATCTGTGGCTCTGAATTGTAGTTGAACTGTAGAGCCTATAGATAGCTGAAAAAGTGTGGCCAACACGTCTGGTTGTCAACATTTAGCAGTTGACCAGTTTATTTCTGCAGTAAAATTGTTGAGGCACCTCTGGTCTTTAACAAGTGCGCGGGTTTCCTTCACTGGCAACACAACACAAGGTAAACATGGCGTTCAGACATCATAAACGCCAGTGTTAAAATTAACTTTCTGATTTATAAAATGCACCAGAAACTGTAGTAGTATTTATAAGCCAAGGCTCATCAGCACTAAGATTGCTACATCTTACCGAGAATTCAAGAACTTCTCCCTTAAATGGTAAAGATGGTTTTGAGACACTTAGACCAGACATAAACATATTGAAAGCTTTATCTCAGACAAAATAATGTTGAAATGGAATAACCATAACCCGATTTACACATGTGAATTACTTTTCAGTAGGGCTGGGCGATAAATCGATTTTATCGATTAACTCGAATGTGTAGTTTACATCGATCTGTTTGAATAAAAATCGGTTCTCTCATAATGTCCGCCGACGCTCGCCTCTGGGCTCCCGTATTTCCGAATGGACTCAGCCCTGCCCCCGCGCGTTTGCCATAGATACACAAACAACATGGCAGCGAGCAGAGAAGAACTCGTTCCCAAGAAAGGCACAGTGTCATCTGTAATTTGGAATTGGTTCAGTTTTGCTGCGTCAGACGCAGCACAAACATCGCCCCGCTGCAAAGTGTGTTGAAGGCTGTTGCAAGCAAAGGAAGCAGTACCACCAATTTACTGGAGCAGCTCAAACAGAGGCATGCTGTCGAGTGGGAGAGATGTTGCGCCCTACGAAATGAACAAGACCGCGGCAGCAAAAGCACACCAAGCAAACTTTTTTTGGACTATTTATTTGTCGTATGAAGATTGATTTTAAGCAGGGGGAAAAAAATTGATTTAAATCGGATTTTTTGTGAAAAAATCGGATTTTTTTTTTTAGGCCATATCGCCCAGCCCTACTTTTGTATCGCATTATGCATTTCTCATGCACTTCTGTCTGATTTCTTTTGCTGTTTTTAATTGTGCTCATATGTCAAAGGTCATGGAGTGAACTGGATGCAAAGTGGCATTTCTATATACAAATGACAGATAGCTGCTATAGAAGAACATTTTACCTCTCCTTTTTGTCTAGCTAATACAGTGTTTCTTGTAGGCTAATGTACATATTTATTGATATTAATCTTAATATTGTACATCATGTTAATTATTTAGATGTCAAGTTGTGAAAATAACGACTGCCTTAATCCAGGAGTGAAAATAGCACCTGCCAAATGCAGTTGATTTTTGTGTAGTGGGAGGTGAATTTGCTCAACCTACCTGCCACGGTGGCAGGTAAATAAAAAAAATAAAAATAAAATAAAAGCGTAACAGATAGATTTGTGACGTTCCACAAGCCAGGTTGAAGCGCGTTTCTGCTTATTTCACTCGGACACTTTAACGAGGAGACACAGTAAAACAATGTGGCGTTTCATCGCAGGGTTTTACATTTGAGGTGTGTTGATTGATTCACGACGTCAGCTCACGCATCGAGTAACATGCAAGAAAACATTCCACCTTAAAAGTTGTCTGGTAGCTTTTAAGCGGGACTCAGTAGCTAGCTAACATTAACTAATAGAGATGAAAAGGCAGCAGTCCTTCCATTCACTCACACCTCTGACGGTTTCTTTATTTGTGATGCTTTTGCAAAGAAACCTTACGAAGCCAGCCTTTTAAAGTTGGCCAGCTTGTGCTGCACCCACAACGCCTGCAGGAAAAGAAGCTTGCTTACAGGTAGTTCTGTTGTCATAGCCGAGCCTATTAGATGAGCTTCATCTCTGCATGCACTGCAACTTTTCCTCAGAATGGATGTTTCCAGTGCGGCTTCATTTGCTCGGCACAAGTGAGTAAATGAAATGATTCAAAACACAAACTACTCGTGTTCGTTCGCCCATAGGTTACTGCTTAATGCCGCGCTAATTACAACTTACTACATCCATGGTATCACCTAATACTGCTAGATGTTTGGCTAAATATTCTGAACAACTATTCATGAAGTCAATCTAACATTTGATCGTGTGGTTAGTTATAGTTGACTATTGTATGTAAACGTACCACCGTAGGAGCAGCGGTTACACAACCTTTGAAACGGGCCCCAACTTGACCGTGTGCGTGCGTCATAGCTGCGCTGTGGTACTTGAACAGGTAGCATTAAAGCTACTGTGTGTGCATAAGAGAGAGAGACAATAGCAGTACCTTCCTTAAGAGTTTAAATAATTAAATCTGCTAGAATATTGTAGATAGTCTCATTATTTTTCACATGCAGTTTCACACTGCCGGTGTTCTGGCAATTTATGCTGCTTTGTCGAAAAATGCTACATTATGCCTTTTTCATTTTCAGTCGCGTATATCTCATAAAGCTGTAACTCTCTCAGTAGTATGATGTATTTATTTATTTTATTTGTTTTTTGATTGCAGACAGGTGTAAGTGTTCTGTAAGAATATGGGAAGCATATTTCAATATCTCTACTACAGCATCTTAATTTAAGATTTCAGGGGTAGGATATTTCTATAGATGCTCCCACTAGAGAATCATTTTATATTACACCACTACTCATACCATGTACACTGTAAAAATATGGGCAGCATGCTGAAATATTATATTATCTCTATTTAAGATTTCAGGGAGACTGTGGGTCATGCACGTGAGCAGAACCCCTAAGCAGCACATCTCGATAGGTAGCACGTATCGACAGAACACCGGTTAAGAAAGTGGCTGGTGAAAAAAAATTGAGTGGCTGGTAGATTTTAGAATCCACCTGCCACTATGGCTGGTGGACAACAGTTAATTTCCAACACTGCTTAATCTATTTGCTAACCTTAATTGCGCTACAATATTCATGTAATAGTGCTTCCAGATTAGTGTGAATGCTAGTTGTATGTTCTGAATAAGCATTTTGTATAAAGTACACCTGCCCTGACCCTTTATTTTAGCACAACTAGATAGAAGATCATGTTGCCTATGTAAACATGTCTGAGTTTCAGGGGTAGCAGTGCAGGAGCAGGTGCTTATGGGTAAACACACTGTACATCCCTTTAACCCTTGATTTGGACTTGATTCCATGGATCCAAACACCTTGATGCTGTAATAGACCAAGGCAGGCCCCACCCAGGGGCCAAGGACACTTTCTGTGGCCATTTAAAAAAGCTGGAACCAGCAATCATCCAAACCTAGTGCTAGTATGTTGTAAAAACAAAAAAGAAAAGAAAGAAAGTTGCTAGTAAATGTTATTCCTGCCTATTTGCTACCTCAGAAAGTCAATTTATCGAGTGACAAGTAAGTCATTAATGTTTAAGATGACTGCTTTTGTTTCAGAAATGTAATGAGGGTTAATGTTGACTTGTTTGCAATTTTGCATTGGCTGTTCTTAAACAAACAATGGCTGAAATTTTAATAAGCAACTTGGATAAAAATGTTTATTCAGATTACATAGTGTGTTGGTGGCACCGTGGGTGTAGGCAGTTCAGTGGCTAGCCAGAAACTGGCTAGAAACACACAACAAAAATATCTGCCAGTACTCTAAGTCACAGCCTTGACCTTAGTGAGAGCTCAATGTCCATTTTGCTCATGTAAGAAAGAGTTAAACCTATAAAGGTAAAGATTAGTTATTTGTGTTTGAATACAGTTATTGTTTCAAAAATGTACAAATAGACCTTCCAAAAAAGGTTAGGAAAAAAATCATCACCCTCAGTTGTTGTTTTTTTTTTTCTATTTCCATCTGAGATATTTACAGTGCATCAAACCCTGATGTATTTTCAGTCTGTTTTTGCTCATTGAACTTCTTGTATTCTCGGAGATAAACATAATAGAGTAAAACATTAATGATCAACTTCCTCGACCTCTTGTTTTCCTCTGCCTTGGGGACTATTGCGAAATCCTTGTCTGAGCGCCGAACTAAGTTGGCCTAGTGGTGAAATCACAGGAGGACCATGAGGACTGGAGCTCTCTTCTGCCTTGCTAATGGATGGGTTGAGGCTGAGGCTGAAAAGTTCAAAGCCAACACTTTCTCTTCTCTTGCTTCATTTTTACAAAAGCCCTTAGAACGTATGCTGCTACGCTCAACACAAAAACTTGAATGGTTTCATTGGTTGGGAAATGGTCCATGCTCTGTCTTCTGAAAGAACTCTTTCAATGTAGGTCATTAGCAAAAGCAGTTTTTTCCTCCTGCTTGCCTCTTGTTCCCCTCTTTGTCTTTTCTTCTTTTTTTTGTGACAAACACACACACACAAACATTTTTCCTCTCATATGGCATTTTGTTTTTCTCCCAGCTGTGCTTTTCTTTTTTGCTGACCATGGTCTCCAGTTTCTGTTTCCCTCAAATTCACTGCCTCTTACCCATCTATAATTCACACAGGATGGGACCATTTTCTCTTCTACCATTAAGATCCTGAACCTATGTCTACTAGCCTATAGAACTAACATTACCTTCAGTTCTGGTCACAGATCTGTTCTTACCTGGACATTCCCATAGTAACCCAGCGGATATTGTTTTGTGCCTTACCATTTGACTCATTGGCATAATTCTAGGAATTGAGAATCATAGATGGTGTATTGAAAGTAGTGAAAAACGATATTAAGCCATATTAACAAATGCTTGTGTGTGTTTTCTGTGTGTGATTTTGTTTTTTTCCTTTTTCCTCTTTGTGTATGCTGCTACTAACCCTGGATTGGATTGGATTGGATTGGATTGGCTGGACTGGACTTGCTTCTTCATCTGGTCTGGTGTGGTTGTGCTCCCCTGTGGTTTTCCTTGCACTTCTGCCCTTTTGGTGTTCGGCAGGCATCGGTAAACTGTCCACTGCCGATGGTAAAGCTTTTGCAGACCCCGAGGTGCTACGGCGGCTAACGTCATCTGTGAGTTGTGCCCTGGATGAAGCTGCAGCAGCCCTGACCCGTATGAGAGCTGAAAACACACTCAACGCCGGACAAGCCGACAAGTATGTATCTCGCCCATGCTGATGCTGGCATATGTCAGTTTATCTTGTACACAGTTTCATGTAGTAATAAATTAATTAATATACCCTAATAAATCAATCTCTTTTCTCTCAAATTGCACAATACAGTATGAATGCATGTGTGTGTTTGCCCCTTGGAAGTGATTGCATAATTGAGAGGCGTATGTGTGTTCACCTGTCACAGTGGCAGTAATTGTAGCAGTCTGGTTATTTTCAGCCGTAGTTTAGCGGAGGCGTGCTCAGATGGGGATGTCAACGCTGTACGCAAATTACTGGATGAGGGACGGAGCGTCAACGAACACACAGAGGAAGGGGAGAGCCTGTTGTGCCTCGCCTGTTCGGCTGGCTACTATGAACTTGCGCAGGTCTGTGAAAGGAAGGTTGGAGTGGCATGTGATGTAGCAGAATTGTGATTTACATGTTTGCAGTGTGTAGTATCTGTACACTGAAGTAACCTTTCTGCAAACCAAACATAAAATCATGGTGGGAAGACTTGCTATTGGTGACAAGCCCCAATCCACGTTTCTTAGTCTTATCCTTTCGTCTTTAGGTTTTGTTAGCCATGCATGCCAATGTGGAGGACCGGGGCATCAAGGGGGACATAACGCCACTTATGGCTGCTGCCAGCGGAGGTTATGTGGACATAGTCAAACTGCTTCTGGTCCATGGGGCAGATGTTAATGCACAATCCTCCACAGGTAAAACCCCTCTTCATTTCTCTAAAATTATTATTATTTCCCAAAGTTTATAGTCTGTGTTTTGCAAGCCAGATTAATCTCTCGCTGTCTTCCAGGCAACACAGCTCTGACGTACGCATGTGCCGGTGGCTTCGTGGATGTGGTAAAGGTGCTGCTGAAAGAGGGTGCCAACATTGAGGACCACAACGAGAACGGACACACGCCTCTAATGGAGGCGGCCAGTGCTGGCCACGTCGAGGTGGCCAGGGTACTCTTGGAGTATGGCGCCGGAATCAACACACACTCCAATGAGTTCAAAGAGAGTGCTCTCACACTCGCCTGCTACAAAGGTCAGAACTCATATATAGTGTCTGTACTGTTGATTACCTAATTTAGGTTCTGTGCCATTTACATGCTCTTCACTAATACTATGTTAACAGTGACAAAAGGTTTAGAAAATGGGTTTTTGTTTGTTCTATGCAGGTCACTTGGATATGGTGCGTTTTCTGTTGGAGGCTGGAGCAGACCAGGAACATAAAACAGATGAAATGCACACAGCACTGATGGAGGCGTGCATGGTGAGCATCTGACCCAAACCACTACCTAAATGTTTTCTTCTCAGGGTCAGTTTAACCTGCCACTTGTTTTCTATTTGCTTGTATTTTAGTTTCAAACATTTTACAAAAATGTATTTAACACAATTTCTTTTTCAACGATTTCTTTCCACACTCAGAATCATTTTGACAGAGCTCTCAGCACAGTACACAGCCATGTACTTGCGCAAGTAGAGTTTCAATAAATATGGAAAGCACAGGCTGTCAATGCCTAGGTCCCATGATCATGATCCCAGCCCTCTCACCCAGAACTAGTTAATAGTTGTTGGGTGTTCTTAATGTAGGCTAGGGATTTGCCTTATTTAAAAAAATGAATGAAACCAATAATGTTGGGAAAGTAGTAGGGCAGCACAATAATAAATCTGACATTGCAATATTTAATTTTTCTGCAGTATGAAAAAATACAGGAATTTTCAACAGATGACTTGAAAAGCTCTATTGCTTATAACTTTTAAATAGTGTGTTTGACGCTTTTAAAGGACGAGGGGTGCCAGTCAGAATCATGTCTGACAAATGATTATAAAATAGCTCCGCCAAATCATACAAAACAATAAATAAAATAGCAATGAAATATGTCACCAAAAACTAGCACTGCATAAACAAATAGACCACATTTCAATTAAATCAAGAAAGCAAAGCGATATTGGTGTGCGTGTGGATAAACTCGTGCCAGAGTTCAATCCTTCTGTATCGTCGATCAGTCAGGTTTGCAGCGTCGGCCTTAGTTCCGCTTAAACCTGTTGAAACTCCAGCAGGGAAATGCACACATCCACCAGATTATTGTTTCTCCTGACACACACCCCCTAAAGTGTGTATTTTACAACGAGCTGGTTACTTTAAAACGCGATCTGATCCCGAGGGTAAAGCTTTTGTGTATCTTCTCCACTGACACAACAACACTGGTGGCTTTGAGAAACAGTAATAGTTCACTGTGCATGCAGAGCCTGCATGGCACTCACCTACATCAAACTCTGTGTTAACCAAGAACCCTTAAATTATGTAATATCAGACAGATTTTCTTGTAGATTAGTCATGGAAAATGAGACCATGCGAGTTTTCCTTCTGTATCAACAGCAAAAAAAGGTGTAATATGACGTGTTCAGATTAATTGCAACGTCTGCATGGCTCACTTTGCAGGATGTGCGATGTCAATGTCTGTGCTGAAACGATATATTGTGCAGCTCTATAAAGTAGTTAGATTAAGTTCATCATATTTCCATAAGAAAGAAAAAAATGAAGGAATAAAATATTGATTGATTAAGAGTCATCAGGAATTGTTTTGTAATGGAATTATAGCACCCTGTTTAGAAATTGAATTTTGAAGGACCTAGAGGTTCTCTGCATATTAGCTTGATTGAAATGTGATCCCATATATTTGTTCAGGTGCTTATCTCTACATTCTCTGTGTGTCTCGCTGTCCCAGGACGGCCATGTGGAGGTGGCACGGCTGCTGTTGGACAGCGGTGCGCAGGTCAACATGCCAGCAGATTCCTTCGAGTCGCCCCTTACCCTTGCAGCCTGTGGAGGACACGTGGAGCTGGCAGCCTTGCTCATAGAGCGAGGAGCCAACTTGGAGGAGGTGTGTGAAGAGACCATGAAATTCAGGAGGGGATGCAATTCCCAGTTGTCTTTCTGGAGCTGTGTCTATAAATAAGAATTATGTAGCTGTAGAATAATTTGTGATTTCATACATCCTGCAGTATGTGAGAATGAGAATAGACTTGAACTTTTTATACTGCCCTGCTACTATTGGCATACATTGTGTTGAACACTACAACAGCCAGAGTCTTAATATATAGATAGAAATTAGATAATAATTATTATTAAAGTGGGAATTTAATGACATTCATGTAACCAACTACATGGCTTATCTTTAAAAAAGAAAAAAGCAAGATAGTGTAAGCAAGAAAAACAAAAAAAATTATGTCATTTTATTATGCTGTTATTTAAAGCTTATTATAGGCAAAAAAAAAACGCACTCAGCTGGCAGCGAGGTAGCGGACTAGATCGCATAAGGTCAGACCAAATTACATTGCTTCAGGTTTTTTTTGGTTTCTCCTCTACCACCACACATTTTATGTAAAGATGTTGACTACTGTGCACGACCAGCTGGCTGAAGTTTTGCTTCCTCAGTGAGAGTACACAGACACAAAAGACAAGCTGAGTTCTGCATCAGTAGTAATCTTGCTGTGAGTTATCTTGCCCCTATGTTTTCTTATCTGCTGACATTGCTGTTTGTGTCCAGGTCAATGATGAGGGCTACACCCCTCTGATGGAGGCAGCTAGAGAAGGCCATGAAGAGATGGTAGCACTGCTGCTGGCTCAAGGTAAGCAGACTTTGCACCTGCAGCTGGGAAATGGAAATTTGATGTCACATGCCTTTCCAGTGAATAGTGCAAACTTGTTTGGATGTTCTTGGCCATGATCAGCTCTCTCTTTGCATTTGTCTGCTTTTTTTTAGCCGAAATAAGATAATCAAGAGTGTAATCGGTTTGGCATGATTTAAGTATTTTGATTTATTAAAGCATGCACATTTTGCACTTTATGAAAACAAATCAGTCAATAATCACTACCTGTTCTTGTTCTGTTGTCCAGGTGCTAACATCAATGCCCAGACAGAGGAGACCCAGGAGACGGCTTTGACTCTAGCATGCTGTGGGGGCTTCTTGGAAGTGGCCGACTTCCTCATCAAAGCGGGCGCCGACATTGAGTTGGGCTGCTCCACACCTCTAATGGAGGCTGCACAGGAAGGCCATCTGGAGTTGGTCAAATACCTACTGGCTGCAGGTGAGCAAGAGGAAAGAAGGCCTGAAACTATAGATCTAGGAGAACAAAGAGTATGCTTAGCTGTGTTTGGAAATGTCTTTGTTTATATCTCTCTGCTTACAATACTAATCTCTTGGTTTTGTCATTCAGGGGCAAACGTTCATGCCACCACGGCAACTGGTGACACAGCGTTGACATATGCGTGTGAGAACGGACACACTGATGTGGCGGATGTGCTGCTGCAGGCTGGAGCCAACTTGGTATGCCATACTCTTAAATCCTCTTGGTCACTTATGGTTGGCTCTTTGTTTTACATAGATTTAGAAAACACCAGAACAGATGTGGCATGAAGTCTGAATTGTTTGTGTGCAAATGTTAATTGATTAAATTTGAACACAGTTATATTGTCTGAAGGAAGGCTTGCACATTGTAGAACCACAGTAGATCTTTTTGTTGAGTCAAATTTCCTGGATTTATATAACTCGTAACTCTTTTGTTTAACTTCTGGACTAAACTGAGCTTTAACCAACACATCTTCACCTTTTTGCCTTCTAGGAACATGAATCTGAAGGGGGGCGGACGCCCTTGATGAAGGCAGCAAGGGCGGGACATCTCTGTACAGTGCAGTTCCTTATCAGCAAAGGTGCGTTATTGACTAGCTGTTCCGATTAACCAAGTGAAATGTACTTATTTTGGATATCGTTATTTGTTTTTGCCTAAATCCACAAAAAAATTACTTGAGTCTCTTTCTTGAAAAGTCAAGATGTAGATTGTTGATACATGCTTAAAAGTGGTTATTTTAAGCAGATTTGGAAATTCAGTTCAGTATGCGTGAGACCTGTCCCATTCTATGCACAAAACAAGTTTACTGCATTTTTCTGTTTCTGCTTTGATGAGTAAAACTCAGAACCTTCTGAAACTGGTACATGGACTTATTTCTTCTGTTTTTATACAGCACAGCTGCTTCATCAGGTTACTTTGGTTGCACTTTCAGTGCTGCCATGCTTTGTGTTCACTAGTCTTGGTCACTGCAGTTTCCCTTTTAAGTTGTTTCAGTTTTGGTCAAATTTGACTTCATTGTTTGTACATGGATGGTTTGTGAAATTGTGAGGGGAAATATGTGAAGCAGCTATTCAATCCAAGTAGAGGCAGCTTTGGGAATAATTGTTGCAGTTAAGTGCTTATTGACTGGTCTTGACGGATAAAGAACCGGTTGGGAGAATCTGTTTAGGCAGACCCGACAATAATAGGTCATTTAGTACAGGTAAATAAGTTACCCTGATATGAAGTGTATGATGAGATCAAAAGGAAAATTGGATTTTATTGATTTCAACAATTTGACACGGAAGATGCTTCATCCTGTCAGGATTTACTCATAGGCTGATCAATATGAAAGTGATAAAAAGATTTAAGGAAAAAGGATTTGTCTCGAATGTTTATGCATTGTATTGTGCACTAATGCACATACCTTTTGAAGTGATAAGACACCAGTAATAGATTAAGTAATATCTGTTACTCAGTACAGTACTTATATTTGTGAACTTACTAATTTATAAAAAAATTGTTTTATTGGCTCACCCATCCTAATGAAGGAATACCTGTTCGTCCAAATGATTTATCGCTAATTAATTTGGATAATAGGCCTGAGGAGTTTGCCATATTTCATACACAGTGTGTTCACGTGTTTACCCTTCTTCTTTTGTCCAGGTGCTAATGTGAACAGAGCTACTGCTAATAATGATCACACAGTGGTGTCTCTGGCCTGTGCCGGAGGACATCTGGCTGTGGTGGAGCTGCTGCTGGCACACGGGGCAGATCCTACACACAGACTCAAAGTAATGCACACACTCTGGATATAGATTAGACCAGTGAGAATATTTATGCTTGTCCATATGTGTGTGTAATAATAACACATCATTGAAACCATGTATGTTTTCTTTGTAGGATGGTTCAACCATGTTGATAGAAGCTGCTAAGGGTGGCCACACCAATGTGGTGTCCTACCTGTTGGACTACCCCAACAACATCCTGTCTGTCCCAGCCCCTGACCTCTCCCAGCTCACTCCCCCCTCGCAAGATGCCTCTCAGGTAAATACATCAATAAATCACACTTTTTAGTAATGTTCTGGGGAATATTTCTGTTTATCATAATAGTTTTTTCTTTTGAATTGCTCAAAACCCACATGTCTTCTGCCATAACAGGTTCCTCGTGTCCCATTCCAAGCTCTCGCCATGGTAGTGCCCCCTCAGGAGCCCGACCGTGCCCCATCAAATATCGCCACACCCCCACCCGTCTCCAGCAAAGGTAATCAGTGCTACAAGTCCTTTCACCAAGTGAGGGTACTCAGGAATGGAGTTACAGACTTCACTGAGCCATTAAGCTCTTATCTCCCCAGTTTTATGGTATTTTATTGTTAACCCATCTTAATCCTTCTTCGATCCCTTTTGTTCAAATCCAGGGGTCCCCAAACAGAGACAGGCAGCCCTTCAGCCCGGTGTCCCCAGCTCAGTTGGCCGAGGGCCTGAATCAGAGCCTCTGCCGCCCTTCCACTTGTGCCAGCCTCTTGAGTGCATCGTGGAGGAGACGGAGGGAAAGCTAAACGAGCTGGGCCAGAGAATCAGCGCTATTGAGAAGGCCCAGCTTGAGTCCTTAGAGCTAATTCAGGGGGAGCCGCTCACCAAAGACAAGATTGAGGAGCTGAAGAAGAGCCGAGAGGAGCAGGTATAATCCATCATCAACTTAAGATCTGATCTTATTTTGAATGTCCTTTTTTAATATTTTAAGTAAGATCTATATTCACAACCAAATCCGCACTTATTATGCGATTATGCAATGTTATTTTGCATGCATTGCACCGTATCAGAAGTTAGTCAAACAAGGATGTGGCTGTTGGCCATTTAGGTGCAGAAGAAGAAGAAAATCTTGAAGGAGCTGCAAAAGGTGGAGCGCCAGCTGCAGCTGAAAACACAGCAACAGTTCACCAAAGAGTACATGGAGGCGAAGGGTTTAAAGGAGGAGCAGGAGGCGGGACAGAGCCAGGGCCCAGGCCCGGGTCCCGGTAGTACGACGTCTGCTCCAGGGCCCCTTCCCACCACACCGGGTGCCCTAGTACACACCAGCTCTGACACGGATGAAGAGGCCATCAAAGATAGGGAGCAAGAGGAGCAGCCAGGAGAGGAAGGGGAAGAGGTGAAACTCTCAGTAATTTCGTTTTTTTATTTTTACATTATGATCTTAGTCTCTTCTAACATTGTTTATTAGCGGTGTAAGCGGTACTTGTATTTGTTGGTACACTTCACACGTCATTTAAGACAGCATCACCCAAATGTGTTGTTTAGCGGAACGAGACAGAAACAGGAAGGTCGAGTCCTTCTCGCCACAGTGTTCAAAGGCAGCCTCTCACTGCAGATTCGGACTGGGCTACATCAATAACTAATACTATAGGAGTGTTTATCGCAGCAGATGTGCGCCCATACTCGGTCGTAGAGAATAAAGAATTTAAGCATATGGTCAAAGTGCTTGAGCCCCGCTACAATGTGCCTTCTCGTGTGCGTTTCAGGAACTGCCTGCCCTATATAAAAGCTGCAGTTGTTCAGGAATTAACAGTCTTACGATGGAGCATTACTGACATTTGTGACATAATTACAAAAATTAAAAATTTTTATTTTCCCTGCTGTACTGAAAACATTCCAAACTGTGACCCTAAAATCAAGGTACATACCGAACCTGGAATTTAATGTACCGTAAAGGGTCGTTCACCCACTGCTACAGGGCAAGCCGCTTCAAAAATTCAAAAACAGCTGGTGCCCCTGAGGAGCGAGCTCTCTCACAGTCCAACAGCTAGTTAACTACCCAGCTAGCTAGTTAGCCTATTTATCGGCATAAATAGACACCGCGTTTTTAGCAGAGCGTCTCTCTGATCGCCCCTTTACACCTCAACTGTTTATTACCCTAGAGACTTAAGGTGTTTTCCATATATTTTCAGGAAGAGGAAGACGATGACGAAGAGGAGGGTTCAGAGGAAGAGGCCGACGGAGAAGAGGACGATTACCTCAAGCTTCCTAAGGTGGCCACAATCCTCCAGAGGGATGGGCCACCGCTGCCACAGCAGCCTCCTCTACCCCCTTCGCCACAGGCCCAGCCCCAGCCTCCTCCTCTGCCTCTTCAGGCTGCCTTCGTCCCTATTCAACCCCTGCCAGACTACAACCCTGCAGACTACCCGGGAAGCACCAGCCCAGAGCTGCAGAGGGTACTGGTGGGGCAGCAGATGCTGGGCCAACAGCACCAGGGTCAACATTTGGCTGGGTTAGGCCCAGGAATGATACCTCAGCAGGCCCCAGATGGGCTCATGGTAGCTACACCTGCACAGACGCTCACAGACACGCTGGATGACATCATGGCAGGTAAGCGCATTTCTTTTTGGCAGTGGACTTGATCGTTGTTGACTCTCATTTGATGTAAGTGTCTGTTAAATCCCTAATCTGTATGTTTGTATACATTTTTTTCTTTCTCTGTTGCAGCTGTGAGCAGCCGTGTGCCCATGCTGAACACTACAACCTCACCCACGCCCCTGTCCCAGCCACCCACGCAGATGCCCGCAAACATCACCTCGCCCCCTTCAGTCCTGCCCCTCTACCCCTCTGTTGACATAGATGCACATGTAAGACACAGGCCCAGTTTGACATGATAAAGATCTTAAAATTGACAAGTGAGTACATGTATGCACAAAGTCCTCTACCCTGTTAAGAGGTGTTGGTTTTCCCCACAGACGGAGAGTAACCATGACACGGCGCTGACGCTGGCATGCGCAGGAGGACATGAGGAGCTCGTGTCTGTCCTCATTGCACGGGGAGCAAACATTGAGCACCGTGACAAAAAAGGTATGAAAGCATGAGGACTTCTAAAGGTATTATGAACAACAGGGAGGTACTAATTGGATTTCTAATTCATAATAGGTCTTTCATATATTAAGGAACCAAAAAACCCTCATATGCCCTCTTTTCTCCACAGGTTTTACTCCTCTGATCCTGGCTGCCACTGCTGGCCATGTAGGAGTGGTGGAAGTGCTCCTGGACAAAGGGGGTGACATTGAGGCTCAGTCAGAGAGAACCAAAGACACGCCCCTCTCTCTGGCCTGCTCTGGGGGACGCCAGGAGGTAAACACATTGTCTTTCAGCTTACCTTCACAATAGTGACATTCCTGTTTAATATTTTCCTTACTTTAACTCTGCTGTGTAACTGTCACTCGTGTTGTTCAGGTGGTTGAGTTGCTGCTGCTTCGGGGAGCCAATAAGGAACATCGCAATGTTTCCGACTACACGCCTCTTAGCCTGGCTGCTTCTGGGGGTTACGTCAACATCATCAAGATACTCCTCAATGCTGGAGCTGAGATTAACTCCAGGTGAGCAACAAGAACCTCAGTATTCACTTTGGCCCCTTGCTATGAGTGAAACATGTACACCCATATTAGTTTAATTAGCGCCTTAATCTGAATGTGACATTGTTTTAGTTCCTGAAAGTGAATGAGGTTGTACTTTGGAGACACCTGACTTAAATACATCTCTGTAAAACGTGCCTTTGGGTTTTAGCTGCAGCCAAAATAATAGCATTGTGATTACCTCTGTTATAAGTAAGGAAACAGTAATGCAGTAACTTCATAACCAAAGCTTTTATAGCAGCTGCTTTGATAAATGCTGCTCTCCTAAAACTGAAGATAAATGTGAAATTGCTAAATTGCAGTAAAATGATAACCAAGAAAAATATTCAGTGATCCATGTTATACTTCCTATTGAACATTAAATTTTGGTTTATGGTCTCTAAACGATTTATTTATTTACTTTCTCACCAGGACTGGCAGTAAGCTGGGAATCTCTCCTCTGATGCTGGCGGCTATGAATGGTCACGTACCGGCAGTGAAGCTGTTGCTAGATATGGGCTCGGACATCAATGCCCAGATTGAGACCAACAGAAACACAGCTCTGACCCTAGCATGCTTCCAGGGGCGGGCTGAGGTTGTCAGTCTGCTGCTAGATCGCAAGGCCAACGTAGAACATCGTGCTAAGGTGAGCAGTCTGGCCACGTTCGCGGTCTTCCAGTTTCCAGCCGTAATACGTTAATTTGTAAGTATTTTGGGCCTACACTGGCCGAGCCTTCGATGCAGCTGGCTATCTTGCTAGGTGACTTCTCACTTCATGCAGACTGGCCTTACTCCTCTGATGGAGGCAGCCTCAGGAGGTTATGCAGAGGTGGGCCGTGTGCTGCTGGATAAAGGCGCCGATGTCAACGCTCCCCCTGTTCCCTCATCCCGAGACACTGCCCTCACCATTGCTGCAGACAAGGGCCACTACAAGTTTTGTGAGCTGCTTATCAACAGGTGAGTGCTCTTGGTGATTCTGAACAGAACCATGTCGCAGTTTTCTTATAATGAGATGATCCTTAGTTGTTTGATGCTGTATAGGACATTGTGCTGGCACAGAAAATTGGTGAATAAAGCCCCATATTGCTGTTTTCTTTGCAACTACCAACGGTGCACTAATTGTGCTTTTTTTCACATCATGTTTTATAGGTCTTCTCCTAGCCCTTTTAGCTGCAATTCCTGTGTGTGACTCCTTAAAGCAACACTTCTTCATGTCTTTGCAGGGGTGCCCATATCGATGTACGAAACAAGAAAGGGAACACTCCTCTCTGGCTTGCAGCAAACGGCGGTCATTTTGACGTGGTCCAGCTCTTGGTGCATGCCAGTGCTGATGTGGATGCAGCCGACAACCGCAAGATTACCCCACTCATGGCTGCTTTTCGCAAGGTGCAGAGTTGACCAAAATCCTGATTGTCAGTGTGTCACGCTGCACGCAAGCCTCTGGTTACTAACCATTTTTTCTTAACATTTTAGGGTCATGTGAAGGTGGTGCAGTATCTTGTGAAGGAAGTCAACCAATTCCCATCAGATATTGAGTGCATGAGATATATCGCCACAATTGCCGACAAAGTAGGCATTGATTTCCTTTTCAGTCATTAGTCTGCTACATCTATTGGACTTGACAAAGCTGATGAAGATGTTAGCAGAGCTATAACTCCAGCTGTTCATTTCCTGTTGTTGCAGGAGCTGTTGAAGAAGTGCCACCAGTGCATGGAGACCATTGTCAAAGCCAAAGACCAGCAGGCAGCCGAGGCCAATAAGAATGCTAGCATTCTCCTCAAGGAGCTGGACTTGGAGAAGGTAATGTCAGATCCGATGGCTGTGCTTTGGGAGGTTATCGCAATCTGAATACACTGCACACACTGGATGAGGAGAAACATGTTTTTTATGACTTGTGTTTGACAGTCCCGAGAGGAGAGCAAGAAGCAAGCCCTGGCTGCTAAACGTGAGAAGCGTAAAGAGAAACGCAAGAAGAAGAAGGAGGAGCAGAAGAGGAAGCAGGAAGAAGAGGAGGGGCAGAAAACCAAGGAGGAGTTCTTTGAGATGCAGGAGCAGAAGGAGGATTCAGCTGATGGTAACTCTTCTTATGACTTTTGCTATAAGTTAGGAGCCTGCCGAATTGGGATTTTCTAATATTTAGTTGTATTGTACTAGAATTATGTGGTTGGTAACTTTTCCTATGTGAATTTGACCCCCCATAGAAACAGAGGTTCCTATTGAGCCTCCAAGTGCAACCACGACCACCACCATTGGCATATCTGCCACCTCCACCACTTTCACTACAGCTTTTGGTAAGAAGCGAGCGAGTGTGGCCACTACCCCAAGCACCAATCGCAAGAACAAAAAGAACAAGACAAAGGACTCTTTGCCCAACGAACCCATCATATTACAGGATCCGCAGGTGAGCCCTACAGCTTTCATCAACGGTATTGTTCGTCTTTGCTGATTCATAATGTGCGATGTAGATTTGATTATCCAGACTAAAAGTACCTGTGTATGTGTCTACCCTCCAGGTTGCACTAGCACAGCACAAGGCTGACAAGAACAAGATCCATGGTGAGCCACGGGGTGGGGGTGGGGGAGTGACGGGTGGCAACAGCGATTCTGACCCCTTGGATAGCACCGACTGTGCCAGTGAGAGCAGCAGCAGCGGGGGCAAGAGTCAGGAGCTCAACTACCTCCCTGACCTGACCTCCTCCGCCTCCTCCTACTCCTCCTCTTCCTCCTCCTCCTCTTCCTCAGCCCCCTCCTCAGGAGCAGCTCAGTCCCAGGCCCTCCTGCGCGGCCCAGAGAAGAGACACTTTCCTCAGCTGCATACTGACGGCAAGGTGGACAACAAGGTCACAGTCTCCATCTCAAAACCAACGCAAAAGTGAGTCCCTCATGGAGCAGAGCACATTTATCATCTGACATGCAGTTGTGTGTGTGTGTGTGTGAGTGCGCGCTACTCATCTAGGGAAAACAAGCCCAGCTACAATTAGTTTGAAAATTCTATTTTTATGTTAAGCGTTTGCAGTAAGTTTTGTTAAATTGCAGGCTTATTTAAAAACAGTTTCAATGTGTCAACCAACATTACAGATAACTGTAAATAAGATTATATCTTCATTGTTGTGATCCAATTCAACCTTGAGTGTTGCCCGTTTTGTCACAGAGCTCCGGACATGAACGACTCCACCTCGAACTCCTTGCCCTCTCCATTCAAGACCATGGCTCTTCCTGTCACCTCACCTAACAGCAAACTCAGCCTCACTAGCCCCAAGAGAGGCCAGAAGAGAGAAGAAGGTTGGAAGGAGGTGGTCAGAAGGTCAGTGGCTCATCTAATTTTATCTGTTTCCATGCAAACTTTCACGGACTTTCATTTTTAAGAGAAAGACGGTTCTTAAAATTCAAAGAACGTGTTTGATTTGTGGGTATCAGGTAATGTAAATTACAGTCAGTAGTGTTAACCATCTGCCGATATAAACACATAAATAATGAAATTATACTGCTTCTTCTGAAGATCAAAGAAGCTGTCTGTGCCGGCCTCTGTTGTGTCTCGGATCATGGGCCGAGGAGGCTGCAACATCACAGCCATCCAGGACGTGACAGGAGCTCACATTGACGTAGACAAACAGAAGGACAAGAACGGGGAGAGGATGATCACCATAAGGTAAAAATAATGCCCTCTGGTGGACTGTAAACACCACTGCAGCTGGAGTATAACAGTTGGGCAGGCCTACTGGGCAGACCCTACACAGTCCAATACTTGGTTTAAAATATGGGAACACTGGGTTTGATGTAAGTAGAATTCAGGCAAGTTTAATTTTCTATCCCTTTTACATCTCATCATCTATATTCTTTTTGGCATTAAATGTGATGTCTAAGTCATCACCATGTCCGTACCATATACAGCACAACTGCTAAAGTCGAGCATTGCAGGATGAAAATGTAGCCAAATCATCTGCATGCATAATATGGTCACTCAAAATGACAACAGTGTTAGGGAATGTAGCCTCAGTTCCACATGCACAGCAGAGACTGAACTCTCATGTTGATCGGGCCAGCTGGATTCCACTTGCACTATTGAGACAAATAAAAATGTTTAGTCGGTAGCCCTTATGGATGTGGTGCCTGCATCTTGGTCCAACATTGTTGAGATGGAAACAGTAAAACTGCACATTTTCATAGCTCACATCATTTCCAGTGCACCAATAAACTAAGATAAGAAGGCTGATTGCATGAGAAGAATGAGGCAGCAGGTAAGGACTTTACACACCAGCAGCAGGTTTAATAACTGTGTGTGCTGCAAACCATTGGAGAAACAGTTGAAAGCAATTAAGGTGCAGTGCAATGGGACCATACTTAAAATGACAAAACTAAAATGCTTTTGGTTGTGCTCTGGTCTGTCACAAAACTTGATCAGACTAAATTATGTCAATACTTTAAGAACGTAGTCTGAATAAAGTGTGCTTTTTTGTTTCAGAGGAGGCACAGAGTCTACACGGTATGCAGTCCAGCTGATCAATGCTCTAATCCAAGACCCAGCCAAAGAGCTTGAAGATCTGATCCCCCGGAATCACATCAGAGCCCCCGGCTCTAAAATGACCTCAGCGTCCTTCCCCAGTACCACAGGGGCCGCCAGCGGTTCAACCACTGGGCCCAAGGCCCTGAGCTCGTTGGTTACCTCCACAGGCGTCTCGTTCCAGCCCTCTTCATCCTCGTCTTCATCCTCCGCTCAGGCTGGCGGAAAGATTGGGAAGGGGCTGTCATCAAACGTCAGACAACCTTTTCCTGTGTCTTTACCCTTGGCGTACGCCCACCCTCAGCTGGCTCTACTGGCCGCTCAGACCATGCACCAGATCAGACACCCTCGTCTACCTATGGCCCAGTTTGGTGGCACGTTCTCCCCCGCCGCCAGCACCTGGGGGCCCTTTCCTGTGCGTCCTGTGAGTCCCGGCAGTGCTAACAGCTCCCCCAAACACAATGGAGGAACCAACAGCACCGGAGGCCAGGCCAGACCCAACTCGACCCATAGTGAGCACAGCAACACAGCTAGTTCAGGAGCCTCAGTCACGACCACCAACACCACCACCACCACCAGTGCTCCTAACACTTCAGCAGCCTCGCCTCATACCCCTAATCCTACCCCATACAATCCCCAGCCGAACATCCCCACTCCTTCCTCTGTCAGAAAACAGCTCTTTGCCCCTGACCCCAAGCCCGCTGGTGTCTCCTCTGTGTCTGTTCCTGCCACTTCTACTAGTGGCAGCAATGCAGTACGAGGCACAGGTTCTCCTGCGCATCACAGTTCCACTACAACTACCGCTAATGCCCCTCAGCAGTCAGTCGGACCTATCTCACAGCCCCTCATCCAGTCAACTAAAACGGAGCCCAGTTCTGTTGCCCCTCCTGGAAAAGACAAGCCCTCTCTACCTGTAGAGAACCAGCCTGTGTCTGTCAGTGAGAGCATCAACTCTGTGAGTTTCACTGCCCCCGCCATGGCTTTACCTCCCAAGCCAGAGCCTCGACAGCAGTTACCTCCCCCTCCCTGCTCTGTACCATCCTCAGAGGCGCCACCACCCCTCCTCAACCCACAGCACAGCTCCCACCTCCCCTCAGCACCTCCTCCTGTCCTCTCACACAATGTTGCACACCCCACCAACACTGTACCCCACTTCTCAGCCCCTGCGCCCAGAGTCTCCCATCGTATGCAGCCACCAGGGCCTTACTATTCCCTTCCTGAGCAGCAGCATCAACAGCAGCAGCAGCAACAGACGCAACAGCAGCAGCAACAACAATCTGTGTTTGTGCCCTTCAATGCTCACCAAGAACCGCAGAAACAGAACCAAAACCAGACGTCCCAGCCCACAAATTTGCCTCCACAAGCCCAGACCCAAGCTCAAGCCCAGGCTCCAGGCTCCCTTCCGGTCTCTGCTAACCTGGGGATGATGAACGGTTCCCAGATGCAGCATGTGGCCAATGCAGGCAAGCCTCAGCAGATACCCCCCAACTTCGGTCCTGCCGGCCTCTTCAACTTCAGCAGCATCTTCGATAACAATAGCCAGGTGAGTTGAAGTAACATTTATAATTTAAACTTTAGCCACATATCTTGTTTTAGTCTTTAGCTGTTCTTATGCACCGACTTTAAATGAAACAGGAGGTGGTTAAATATTTTAACAAAATTACAAGTGATTAAACCAAACAATACAAATATCATGGTTCTTTTTTTTGCTGTTACATACGATCACTCATGCCCCCAATGATTATCATTTTAATGTTATCAATTGTGCTTGCCTTGCAGGTTGGAAACAATCAGGTGTGGGGTGCATGCCATCTGCCAGCTCGATCACCTCCAGAGCAGTCGTACTCAGCCCCACCAGCCTACATGAGCATGGGCCAGATGGAGAATATGATGCCCCCACCTCCTCCAGACAGCTCCAAAGCTCCTGGCTACCGCTCTGCCTCACAGAGGATGGTCAACAGCCCCATCGGTACGACGGTTTTCATTTTAGTGTATACATTATCATTTTGCTGATGTTTATTTAACTGGGTTAATCCCTTTGAGATTAAAAAGAGGGACCTTTTTAAAAAGGAACCTAACTAAAATAACAGCATCTAAATGAAGGGTAGCAACACTATAATATATGCAACTGAATATAATGTGAGAAAAGGTAGCATAGTTGAAACATAAGTCTTAATATAAGGCCTTGTATTTTTTAGTATGGTGAAGTTTTGAGGTACTGTTTGCTTTCTCGGGTGCTCAATAATGATCCGTATGTTTAATTGTCTGTGCCCACAGCTTTGACCAGCTATGCCACCAGTATGTCCGGCAGCCCTGTGTACCTGCACGGTCATACACCAGTTGGCACACCCTCATTCAGCAGACAGCACTTCTCCCCTCACCCATGGAGTGCCTCCACATCAGGTACTAGGCTCACACTCTTTTCCACCTTGACTGATCTATTTAGACTTTTCTATTTAAACTTGTTTTTTTTCTTCTGTAACCCTTCAGGAATGATATGTTTATTGGGTTATTTATTTATTTATTTATCTATCTATCTAAAGCAGCACTTTAAGGCACTGTGCAAATTAATGCTTTTAGCAATGCTTTCAAATGTGTAAATCTGATCTGCCCCTAACTGTTTCTTCCCATACTGTCTCTTCTCCACCAGGTGAATCCCCCGTTCCGCCTCCCTCTACGGTGTCATCTTCTGCCCTTTCCACCTCAGCTGTGGTCCCTCCTCCCCAGCCGAAGCCAGGCAGCTCCTCGCAGCAGGACCGGAAGGTTCCCCCACCCATCGGCACGGAGCGACTGGCCAGGATCAGGCAGACGGGTTCTGTCAACCCACCTCTCCTCACAACCAGCTACACGGCATCTGTTGGACAGGGAGGCATTTGGTCATTTGGGGTCGGCAGTGCTTCGGGTAAGCGTGAAGTTGGTTTGGTATTTTGATTTCTTTTTTTTTTGGTTAGAATTAAGACAACTGCAAAAATTTTAAATTAATAATGATTGAAAACACAACCACATATTTCAATCTCAAACTGATATCCATTAATAAGGCTAATCCCCTGTCTGTCTGTACAGAGGCCATGTCTGGTTGGTCCCAGCCCCTCATGAGCAGCCACATGATGCACCCACAGCTGCAGGCAGAGCAGTCGGCCTTCTCTCAGCACCAGCCCATGGAGCAGGACGACACAGGCATCGCAAACCCCGCTAATAACTACCACCCGCCACAGCATTTGCCCAATAGTTACATGGACTTCCCAAAGGTAACACAAAGCCATAGCTCTGTAGATGATTTAACTGCTGTTCCTCTTATGTACACATCTTTTACCAATTACTTGTTGTTGACCATTCAGGGGATGCCTATGTCAATGTATGGAGGAACAATGCTGCCCCCTCATCTTCCCATGGCAGAGGGGCCGGGGGGACCGATGTACAATGGTTTGCACGCTGGTGACCCTGCATGGAGCCCCATTATCAAAGTGGTCCCCAACAATGCAGATAACTCTGACCCACAACAGCAGGTAATGTCTCTTTTGTTATACCCATGCTGTGTAATCATATGCTTAGAGTTAAACTGTCAGGCTTGTATTGCTGCCATGTGTCTGATATAATGTTCGACTACATTTGTTCTAACACATACCCCTTATCGGTCCGCTCTCCCTTCAGGTGTGGCCTGGTACCTGGGCACCTCATGTGGGCAATGTGCACCTGAACCACGTCAACTAGACCGCGTCCACAGCAATCAAACGCACACAGCATGACCCACAGCGCAAACATGAAAAACCAACTGACGAATACGACCGAATAAGACAAATGAAAAAAGAAAAACGTACATGTTAACTTTAGTAATGACCTGAGAGTGCGGAGCAGAGGTTGAAGAATTGGAAGTTCTTTTGACGCCATTCTTTGATGTGCCTATCTCAAACTAGGAAAGGGGAAATTTGGCGAGAGCTATTATCAGTGACCTGATGATGCAAACAAACATGCGCGATCACCTGTTCAACAGGATCCTTTCTCTGCGTAGTTTAGCGATTTTGACTTAAACCCACATACACCGTTCTTGGGCTGCAGGGGGCTCAACATGAAGTAGCTATTTAAACTTGGCCCAGAACTAGATGATGATTACCTAAAGAGAGAGAAATCAGAACCTTTTAGAGTGGTAAATACATGTATAATTGTTTACATACTAAAAAGGGTTAAAATGAGAGTAAATTTCATGTCGTATAGTGGCTCTACTTTATGTAGCCTGTATTAATGTGAAATATTTACCTTAATATTCAATAAAAAGATTGAAAAGTATTTGTGTGCTGTTTTATGAAATATTATTCTTTACTTATTTTTACCTATTTTGATTTCAACAGACATCAAGACTTTGGTACACCTGAAATTCATCTCTTTCTTGACTGTCCTCTTCACGGCCTTGTGCAGTCTTGAAACCTGTCTTTATGGTTGCAAATTGGCCTTTAAGAACATTCAGATTTTTATTTATGTATTTTCTTATTGAGATATGTTTTATTTAATTTCTTTTTAGCTGGGATTTGAGCTAACTTTAAGGGCTTCACTGTCATGCCCAATGGTACTTCAGCAGGATACATCTGTTGTTGGAGTCTCACCTTAGAACAAATTGGAAAGCTAACAGGGGCTATAAATGTGTGGTACAAAAAAAGCGATCTTTTATTGTGCCATTTGAGGCAAAACTACCGGCTTCTCTATTTGATATTCGATGCTGCTAAACTTTACCCGATACTGCCGCTTAGTGGTAAGAGTGGGGGTCTTATTAAAAAGAGTGGAAAACATTTTCACCAATAATACTATTACAATACTATCAGAAGTCTTCCTGTGAACACTTAATTATCAAACTAAAGACATCATAGATTGCAGTGTCCTTGAAACACATCTAATTTTTATCGTTGTATAATGTTTATCTGAGCCTGGAGGCCCCAGTTTATCGTTCAGATTCTTACTACTGCTTTCAATGAAGGCACCATAAAATATATACCAACCGGCCAGTGCATAGTTAAAGCAGCGTTATATTCAGAATGTAGGTAGTCCTCCTATTTGGAACAAGTTTCTACTAAAGAATCGGGTTTTATGCTATATTTAATTGTTACGAGATTTTAGAACTGTTACATGCTCTTGGAACCATATTGTTTATGTATAGAGCAGTGTACCTCAATGAACACTGACATTTGAACATAGTTCTCCTTCAAGCTCTGAGTAGTTTGCGTGTATCGTGTGCGCAGACGCCAGGGGGCGGTAACGGGGCAACGTGCAGCCGGAAGTGTAGTTCTTCAGAAACCCCTGGTCATTGGTTTTGCAGTCCACAGTAAGCATGGCGGCGGCAGCAACAACACCAGCGGTCCCTGAGCAAACACCCATCACGTCGCCGTCAGGACCTGTGCCATTTGACTTTTCGCAGCCCCCGACTATCGAAGGCTTCAACCCTCTGCCGAGGATCAAAGATGAGACCTTCAAAGAAAAGTTTCTTAGGAAAACCAAGGAGAACCCATTCGTCCCAATAGGTGAGTTATACAAGCAGGGTAACACTGCAGCGCGAAGTTACAGAGGTGCAGCCCCGGGGCGGCACATGTGGTCAAATCAATGATATCTAATTCTGCGTTAGCATTTAAAGCTCTAACACGGTCGACTGGTTGTAATGTGTGAGGGAATAGCAGCTATTATGGAAGTTAGGCCAAGCTAACGTTAACGTCAGAGGGGAAGGAGCTAACCACCTAATTACTGTTTGTTTGTCGCGGCAAGAAACAAGTTGTTGTGACTTGCAGATATTTTAGTTGAAGCCGAGTCACGTTTATCTTTGCGCAGTTTGACCCTGCCGTAATAGGAAACCCCCGAAGAGCCGCGGTGCCCTTGGCATGATGTTTCCGAGGGTCAGGTAACCCAAATCACCACTCCGCACTCCGACTGTTTTGTCATTTTTACTCTGTCGGTGTTGAGATGTCCGTGCTGCGACACAGTTTATTTCCAATAGTCTCAAAAACGGCTGACAACGAGGTCTGTGGGTAGAAACGTTATTTTATCAATGGTATTTTTTTTTTACCATTAAAATAAATAAATGCATCTCCATTGTATTGTGTGATATCTCAAAAAATCTCACCAGAAACTAACAAACGTACCCTTTAACGTTGGGACCTGATGGACCTATTAATGCACACGATCTTAGTGGTAGCCTTTATTTCAATAAATGGGACCCTGATGGCCAAGGGACAATGCAGCAGTACTAGACTCATCTTCCAATCTTGTGTGACATTAGAGACCAACTTTTACCTGCCCTTTTGGACACAGTCAACCTGACCAGTACCTGGGCATTGTTCTGTTGGATCCGGTTTGTAAGCTGTGCTTTGCTTTGTGCTCTCCAGGCTGTGTGGGAACAGCAGGAGCGCTGGTTTATGGTCTCCGTGCCTTCCATCAAGGGAAAACCAGGCAGTCCCAGCTGTTGATGAGGGGACGTATCTTTGCTCAGGGCTTCACTGTAGTTGCCATTATTTTTGGTGTCTTTGCCACAGCTCTGAAACCCAAGCAATGAAGACGGACCAATCCCACACCTCTGCCATCGGCCAGTCAGACCAGATCCAACTTGGAATTTGACTGATTTTACTATCTGAATGAACTTAATAATGTATTCTGTTTCCAGCATTGTTCAGATACCTATGTTAAGGCCAACACTATTTATTGTTGTTTGAACACTGTGAATCGCTCATGGTGATAAAACATTTTGCAACCAAAAAGTATAATCAGCTCCTTATCAGACCAAGTAGGCAAGCTGTATTTTACTTTACTGTGCTATAATAGTCTTGCAGCAAAATTAAGATATATATAAATAAATGATATGCTTCTCGTATCACTGAAATGATCTAAAGAACGCCTGACTGTCTTCTGATATAAATTTTACCTTTGATCTGGTGTCCTATGTGTATATGAGATAAAGCATCACACAAACCACTGTATTCAGGGGACAACTACTCCTTATACAACCTTTATTTAACAGGTTAATGAAGAAAGGGGAGAAAAAAAATCTGTGGGGAAAATTCATTGTGAACAGTTTTTATATTAATGGTCTGGGTGAGTGGATCTAAGTGGGAAGAGGCTTTAAGACACAGTCCATCAATGTCCACCTAAAACACTCAATAGACTTAATTTCACTTGAAGATCCTTGAGTAGGACAGCTCCTATGGTTGGGGATGCAACAGCACTTTGTGAAATCACTTTACCTAGGAAGAGGCATTTCAGTGGCCGGTCAAGTATGACACTCGAATAATTAGAATCATAATTAACACTTGCCGCTGTGCCCCTGGAAACTTGTTCTTGCTTCTCGGACTTCCCCTGTTGTCTGTGTTTTTAAATGTTTGACTTGTGGGTAAGTCTCTCAAACGCACAGCCTTCAGCAACGTGTGTCCGAGTATGCGAGGGTGGATGTTGGCACTGGGCCACACATCAACTGGACAAACGGATTCTCCAGGGCGTTGTGATGGCAACAGTTTTAGCTGGGAAATACGTGAGGACAAATAACTTCAGGTGATCGTACTCCACTGTTTTTATTTTCCAGTTCCCTTTTAACATTCACTTTTTTTCAGTATTGATAATGTCCAAATAGGCAACATGTGAAACAATGTGCAGACATGACTATTGAGATTGACACCTTATTGATTGTTGTTAAAAAAAAATCTAATACACATATTGGTGTAACAGAAACGGAGCATAAAACGTCTGCTGAGAAAATTTAGATAACAAATCTTTGGTTGTGAATTTTGTTTTTTGCTAAAATCATGCCTAATTGAAGAGGAAATTCATCTGGCTAAATACTCAACTGGAATAAGAGCTACATCAAAAAGGCCACAAGCTTATGCATTTGAAAGAGAAAAATATGCCAGATACGTTAAATATGATAATTAGGGATAAACAAACGTGAACAAAGACTGTCTCTACATTAATGAGGCATAAGTGGTTACAATCTAATACGCAATAGTGCTTAATAAGTAAGTGTTTGACATTGACCAAAATGCTAATTTATAAAAGAACTAAAAATTGTGCATCCAAAATATTGGCAGAAGCATGCAATAAAGTTGACCAAATACCAATTTATAAGTTAAAGGGGAAGGAAAATGTTTAACTTACAGTAACAATATTTTCTTAAGTATAGCAGTGATAAAGCTGACCAGCTAAAGGATGTCGTAACAATAGAGCAGTCCTTCATCTTCTCAGAGAGTGGGGTTAGGTGTATTATTTCAATATAATAGGCATCAAGAAAGGCGGGAAGTTTTGAAAGGTTATAAACATATCAGGAATCTTATGGAAAAGGGCATAGAAACTCTTCTGATGCAACGTGACGTTAAAACTTAAAGGCAATGTTTCTAGAACAAACGTCTCCCTGCGACCTCCTCTAGCGAACTAGAGGTGTCTGTTTGAGAGAGATGAGGACAGAACGCATTCGAGAAACATCCTTTGCCTGTTTGTTGGTTTTCGGATTGAAGTCACAGAGACGGGCTACTCTCTCCCATTCAGATCCTGGGCTGTCGCCATCGTTCTCTGCCAGGAAAGCCTCCTCTGATGCTCTACATGTCGGAGGGAGACCAGAGGAGGAGATGTTAACATCAGAGGGATTTCAGAACAGTTCCATAAACAGAAAAACCCATCTGAGCCAGACATGGTGCTCAACCACAAAGTTCAATCACATGAAAAGCACCTGTGTATAAGATACACAACGACTTCATGCATTTCTTTATACCAATCATACACTTGGTGGGAGACACGTTTTAATATTTATTATAACCTATGGAACACTCAAATAAAAATGCAAGAAATACCAAATTAAGCCTTCAAAAACAGACGTTTTAGTGTTTGGGCATGCATCAGGGGAAAGTCAACTACTGCTAACTCGTAAGGTAGGCAGGGCATACGACATTAAAAAGCATAAGAATTCTAAACCTACACAAAGCCTATAACATCAGAGTTGGGCTGTTTGTAGAAAGCCTTGTCAGCAATCCTAGTACACAGGCAAGGCCAAGAAAGCAGGAAAAAGAAGGAGAAAGGAGAACAGTTTCAGTGTCACTCAACAAGCAGAGAAATGTTAGGGTCTGCATTAAAATGATAACGTAAGCGACTGAGAAACAGTTCTAATGAGGTGGAAATAAAACGTTTTTATATGGTCTACGACTAAATACAATATTTCCGTACTAATGTAGTACACGGATGCCAATGAACAAGCTTTGGAACAGCGAAGCATTTCAGGCAACTGCAGACTGCTTGGGTGCTAGGCTGTGGCGTGGATGAAAACTGTGACATTTGCTCTCTGGTGTTTGCATTCCTTCTAGCCAGCCAGCTTCCTGTTTTGTTTCCCAGGCATTCTAACTGGACACACAGCTGTAGGCTAATGTCTCATTGGAGGACTGTCGCTCAGCGCTTTCACAGACAAGAGGGAGAAACTGGCCAAAACTAGAGCCACAAATGCAGAGTGATACCGTGCCAGACTTGGACAGAGTCTGTTGGAAAGTGAGAGAAGAGCGGGTTAGCTTGGTCAAGAAAAGGCTGCAATATCTTTGTAAGCCTAACCTTCACCGATGACTGCAACCAGACTAAAATTAAAACCTTTACATAATAGACAGACTGTCTATTATAAGCAATACCATAAATACTTTTAAGCATGACACGGTTACACTACACCAATCGCTCAATTTTGATCCCTTGCTGCAGTAAGTCCAACACAAGGGCTTAAATCTGTTTTACATCGCTCATTAAACACAAGTCTTGTTAATGTAGTGTTTGTCGCCCCACAGCACATCTGACTTGACCCGCACAGTAAAAACTAAATTCTGAATGATTTCTGCTGAGACAAATGACAATCTGCCAATACAACACTCGAGTTGTTAATCTAGAATATAGGATGAGTTCAGTGTGGTGATTACAGCATCATCACATCGCAATGAAAATCCAACTGTTACTTCTCTGCAGGGGGACACGTCAGACACTAACCTATTGTTGACCTTGTTCTTCTCCATCTGCTCAGTCTGGTGTACATGCCAGTCCTCCAGCTCCTTTTTGGCTTTCTCTCGCCACTCTGCCTCTGCTGCCTTGGATGCTAAGTCTTGCGAGGATGCAACAGCAGAGAAAAAACACAGTCAGAGAGGCGTCAAAAGAGGAACAGCTGAGAACAAGAACTGACATATTAGTAGGTCTAAGCGCGGCACAATCAGATGTGCTGCATCATTCGTCTTAAAAGGGTAAACTGCAAAGACACAGTCACAGTGGCTCCTTACAGCTGCAAAGCAGGAAGTGCATCGCACACTATGATTAATTCCTGCTCACCTAATGCCTCAAGGCGTGACTTCTGCTCCTCCCTCCACTTGCGTAAACTCTCTGGCTCTTGCCTCTGAATATCCACCTGGGCGATGGCAGCGTAGTTGTCTGTTGGGCCATTGGACTCCTTTTGGAGGACATAAAACATTTGTTATAAAACACCCATTGCATCCAAATACTGGGTACGTTAGATGGTATATCCAGCACATTATAAAATACAGAAATGCCAATACCAAAAAAATTAAGTGAAAGTCAAGGAAATTATTTGATGGTGTTCACACTAAAAAACAAACAAACTCAACCACACATACGATGTCATTGAATCTAATTTAAGACACAGGCTGAAGATAATAAAGCTCACCTGAAACATTTCCCCATTCACTGCGGCAAGCTCCTCTTCGAAACCGGCTGACATTGTTATAAGAAAACAAAGTTTAATGTTAGCAAGGACGGGCGTCCTCAAGTTTCCCCGCCGCCTGGGTTCATGCTCGCCACTTAAAGTTACTATGGCAGTGTCCCTCTGTCCTTAGGCTACACGTTAGACCGCAGAAATGCAGCTGCACCTGTTTGGACACTGATGTTGTCTATGCAGCTTTGCCAATTGACAGGACAGGTTTTTCCGGAGAAGTATGGACAGTTAACGTTAGCTAATATTATTTAGCCCAGTGACTACGATATAACGTTACTGTATATACTTACTTTTTCGAAATCAGTGTTTGACATCTCTACGTTACCGTTCCGAGGTCAGGAGGTGCAATTAACCGACATTGTCGGTGTGCGAACACACGCACGACCGTCAGTTTGCTAGCTAAGCTATAACGCTATCGGTCCATTGGTTTAGACTAAGCTAACGTTAACTGATACACTACCTGGCTGTACAAACTAGTGATGCTATTGTTAACATATAGGGATAGGGCAATTGTTCTCTAGCTACTACCAGTCTAGTCCAAGTGCCACTACACATATTAGCTAGCGCCAAGTCAAGTTACGTTAGCTCGTTTGCTTGCTACCGAAGGGGACATGAGCTCCGTCACAAACTTGCCGTAGTTGACCGACTGCGGCGGAGACGGCTGTTGGCCGCCCGCTCCCTCCAGAGCCCCAAATCCTTCGCCGTCGTTCTCTATCCCCGCTATCTCACTCTCCTGTTGAGCCAGGAAAGCTGCTGCTGGGTCCTCTTCAGCCGGGTGTGCTCCGTTGTCAGCCATCTTTCACAAAAGTGTTTCCAAGTTTACACGGAGCTTGGTAGGTTTAGCTAGCTAGCGTCAAAGCACCACAATTAGGAAACCAGTTCCCTAACGTTGATACAAACAACTTCAATATTTCACTCGAATGTCCGCGACGCCGCGTAGACTTCTGTGGGCAGCAGGGCGAACAATTACATCGCCTGTAATGAACAATCTAGGCTTTGACTTGAGGCCCTCACCGATGATTCATGATTTCTTCACTTGTTCAGCCACTGTGATGATGGAGCAGGGCAGCACCCTGAGGGTACCATTTCCCTTTTGTTACGGTTTGTCGCCATCTGCTGCTTTTTGCTTACGATAGAGCACAACGTAAGAACCAGTTGTACTTTGTACCCTGAGTTTTCCTCCCTAACTCCTTCCTATTCATTTACTTGCGCTTAGTGGATGGGACACGTTACAGTCTCTCATCTGAGAAATAATGCGTGCCAATTTTGTCAATTAAATTAGAGTATAGTTCCAATGTGATGGAGGAATAGAGGAAAGACCGGGCATTGCAGCCTATCAACAGTACTGAAGAAGTCTCAGACCCTTTACCTAAATAAAAGGAGCAGTAACACTGTAAAAATACTTCACTCAAAATGTTACTTAAGTGAAAGAGGTGGGCTACTTATTAGCTAGACTACATAAATCAACATAAGTATCAAGAGCAACTAGAAAAAATTGCATTTCCTGCTGAAAATGCGTGTGAATCCTGAAATAAATCATTAAAAGCATTGCTGAAATTTGAAATGCCTGAAAAATTGCAAAAGCTTAAAATGTATCACGCTAGACTGCTGGAAGCAGAAATATATAAATGGCAGAATTGGGAGTTTGAAAATCCAACAGGGAAATTCTAACAATCTGAACCGTGGGACTGTGTGAAAAATAAGTTATGTTGTAGTTGACATTACAAAGATTTGTGTCTCAGAAATAAACTTAATTCTGCAAAGTTAGAGTTTGTTTGACTTCAAGCACATCAAAATGTAACATGTCAATTATGGCTCAGTCATCGCTTCGCAAACTCAGTCAGACCGAAGCAAAATCCCACTAAAACAAAAGTATATGTAGGTTGTAGTTGTGACAAATCTTAACGTCTCTATAAGCAAAAACAGACGCCCCATGTGGCGATGTCTCTGTCCATTCTCATTAGGTGGCCTCTGATCTTTGGCACAAGGAATCCAAACAGCCAATTGTCCCACATTAAGCCCTGCAGTCTTATTATTTCATGGAACAGTAGCAAATATAATTTCACTATCTACCAAAATGTACAGAGCTGAGAGTCTTAAATTGATGCAAGTTTATTATTTATTACTAATTGTAAAGCCTTAACTCACCACAGTTATACAGTGAGGTAGGGTGGCCTGCTGTAGCCACCGGGGGCTTGTACACTGGTACAGATTCATTCATAAACCAATTCTTGGCATCTGTGTTTTTATTTATTATAAGAAATAATATAAGAAAACTAGTGGACAGCTCTCTTTGTGCTCTCCAGATGTTTTTATGTGTTTTTGTCCCACATGTGCGTACAGAGCTTGAAAAAAGGGGTTTATGTACTCTGCACCTTCTGCCTGGAATCTGCTCCTTAAAGACCTCAAATTTAAACACGTCCATCTCACGAAATTTTAAATTCAAAAATGAAAGAATTGGAGGCTGATTCATTGGAACGTCACTGTTTTTGATTAACAACTTTTCTTGGCGGGGGCCTCTGTAATTTGATAGAGATGGATGGATACCTTCATCTGCAGTCATCACGACGGCTTCATTAGCCGCTGTTTCTGAGGACTCATCTGCTGTGCACCTACAGTACATAAACCAAAACACAAAATCTTTCTTAATACCAATTTTGAATCTTAATTTGTAATATAATTTGTCAGCATTTATACTGTCAACAGCGTATATAACAAGTGTAAAATGATCAGACTACCAAGCTTAGAAAAGCTTTTTTGGTATCAAGTGTAGTTTTCAAACAAGTGAGCTTCTCTCTCAGTGTCACATGCAGGACTAGCAGTAACAGTAACGGCTAGTCCTGCTCTCAATACAATGATACACTGTTACATATTTGAGGATGGGACACATTCAGGAAGGACCACCGGCTGTTTACCTGCTCTAGTGTATTAGTTTTATCCATTAAAGTTACGAGAGGAAGCACTGTCTTTTCAATGGGGACAAGTAAAAATGGACCCCCAGACATACAAGTACTGGATGATTTGTGGCTCTGTTATAGTTCTTGGTTGCAACAATGACCAGTTTGATCATTTGTTGTAGCAGTATTTGGCATAGAGTAATATCTATATATGTTGAAAAAACTCAGATGGAAAATATATTTGGGATCAATTCATCTGAAATAAACGAAGAATCCAAACATAAACAGTCCACTTGTCTGTCAGAATGTTCTGTTCACATCACAATAGCTGTCAGTCACCTGAACATTTAATACCATGACACCACTAACAAAGCCTCTTTCAAAACCTCTAACTTTTTTGAGAGCCCTCAGTGCTGCTGCCTCTTGAAAGTACTTCTGCTTCTGGTCTGCCTCTAATGTGGACCACCTGCCCTTAATATCGTTCATTGTGCCTCAGTAAAAAAAAACATGCACAGAAAACTTTACTGACTAACACCTGGAGCCTGCACTCGTTTTAACTATGTTCACACAGAGACAGTCCGTCCAACACACTGGTTCGCACTTGGGTTGTGAAACCCATTCCTCTGTAACAACAACCGAGTCAGTAAATGACCGGATTCTTTTAAAACAGACGCAGGAGTCTTACAGTTATGAATGCAACATCAGTGTGTGAAGCACTTTCCAAATACAATCCTGAAAAACTGTTTCAGGACCCTTGTGAACCCCTAATGTAAACAGGGCCGCTACGTACAACAACAACAAACCTTTTACTATAACAATTAAAAGCATCTATTAAATATTGTCTCTCACCTTTGTTTCTGAGAAGGTTCCTACGAAAAAGATGGCATTGCGACAGCTCTCCTGTGTGAAGTTTCAGCTTTGCGGGCCGAAGGCTCAGAAGCAGCTTCAAAGGATCTTTTTTAGTTTCCAATCCAGTTCTGAGAAGACAAAACAAAAAGAATGAAATGGCATTACACCAATTAAACTGATTTTTAACAAAAAACCTTCCACGCAGCACTTTGTAATTTGTACCAGCAGTACAGCAGACTGATGCGCTGCAGTAAACCTTAAATCTATGACACACAGGTTTCCAACCCAGCAGCTGATGCAGCTCATGTGTCTTTCTCTACGTGAAAAAGCATTTCAAAGTTTCTCTTTATCCTCAGGAATCTCTTCTCTGGAGCTGTAAAGGGAGACAAAGTCAGGTAAAGAGGGAGGCGATCATGCAGTCACCACCTGACAGACACACACGTTTCAGATTGAGGACAGCAATGAATGTTCATGTTAGCCTAAGTCATTGCTCACTTTCAAAAATACAAGAGAGCCACCGCAGCCCTGATATCACCAACAAGCTCAGGTACGTTTCATTATTTGGCAGTGTTCATCTTCTGCATTTATACAAACGTCATCGTACAGGCGTGCTAGTAGAGGACCTCCTAAGCCCTAAGGTTCCTCATTCACCCAGGCTTTGCCCACTGGACCTTATTTTACATTTTAGTTAAGCTCCCAAGTCATGTCAGACATCACTGAAAAACTAAAAAAAAACAAAACACGTCAAAACATCCTATTTCGTAACTGTAATGCTAACCGCTTAGCTACAATAGAGGCTCCCCTTTGCACAGTGACTTCTCTTCAAGCTCGATGTCCATCCTGGTCGTGCTCAGTGAGCCAAGAAACAGCAGTCTTTGAAGTCCTTCGGAAAACGGACGTTTCCTCTTCGTTTACCCCTCTTCATCTTCTCTGGAGGTTTCATGAGAATCTCTCGGAATAAAGTCCGGTAGCTGTATGTGGTAATTAGGTAATTACGGAAAAAAACTTAAATTTTTTTAAATTAAAATTAAAAAAAAATTTAATTTTTTTTTTTTACTTTTTCGTACTGCGCATGCGCGGATCGTAATCGAGGGCGTACCGCGCGCGCGGGTGGCGTGATCGAGGGCGCATGCGCAGTACCGAAAATTTCACGCATGGCACTTTATTAGTAATTTTAAAAAAAAAGGTTTTTTTTCGCGGTGAGTTTGATTTTTGTCTTCATGTCATTGTTGCATTCAAAATGTTACTTAAGTAAAAAAAGAACTTATCAGCTACATAAGTATCAAAATATATGATCTAGTTTATTCCATAACAATGAGGAATCGTTTTTAAAGCCCATAATATATCCTGTATTTAAAATATTAATATTTGAACAATAACTAGCGTTCAGATAAATGTAGTGGATTAAAATATATATATATATATATAGCTAATCAGAGATCAGAAATGTTTCTTTTTTACCTTTTAGAGGTAAAGGTAAACATTTCTTATTTCTGGATTGCCTAATCACAAACTGATCGCACAATCGTGGCAATTAATTAATCAGTATGAACAAATAAAACAGGCTGTCAGACCTGGGGATTTCTTGTTAAAAAGCCCATCTATTCTTGAAAAATAACACACAGAGACACACACACACATTAGATATTTGTTCGTTTATTTTGTGCAAAGGTTTTTTCCAAAACAAAGAAAGCTCGACTGGTTTTTGAAAGAGGCCTTGAAGTCATTGTGAGTGACGCGGGTTAGCGCTACCAGCTGATGTCTGTGGGGTCCGGCCTCTCCTGCTTCGCGGCCGGAGTGTGAGACGAGCCAGCGGCCCATGTGACCTCTGACGTTGGAGCCGAGTCCTACTAAAAAGATTTTGAGGGAAGATCCTGCTGCTCACCGAGGGGATCCGCGGTGGCTTCCTGACGTCCGCTTTAAGAAAGCCCGAAACTTAGCCTGCTCACCCCCCGATTTTTCTTCGTCATTTCTCCAGCACGCTGACTCGTGATGTCTGGCGAACAGGAGGGACAAGAGGTAAGCTAACGAACTGGTCCTGACATCTGAATGCATTGCTTCGCGTGTGTTTGTAACTTTTGAACGGCAACCTAACGTCACGGTGCGGGCTGCGTTGTGCTCGCCACCGTGCGGCGGCTGGGTTTGGCTCGCTGCTCGGATCCGCCGTCGGTCTGTGGCGGTGCGAACTACTTTGCGAGAGCCGAGAGTTTGTCCAGTGTTCGTGTCCCGCCTTGCTGCTTCCATTGTGACAGTTATGGGTTATTTCACGGTCTGCCCCGCGGCGGTGTTTACTTGTTGCAGATGAGTGTCGTGGACACACTGAAATGAATTAGTAAGCTATAAAAGCTCGTCTTTGCGTAGCCTGCTAGCCAATGAAGAAAGAAAGAAAGAAGCGCTTAATTTCGTGTCTTTGAGGATGTTTACAGCACATGTTCCTATAGAAATATTATAGTGACACAATAAAATATTATAAATAGCATTACCATAAACAGGGACGACGTCACTCGAATGAGCACCACAGGCATTA
This sequence comes from Coreoperca whiteheadi, assembly GCA_011952105.1. Taxonomy (NCBI): domain Eukaryota; kingdom Metazoa; phylum Chordata; class Actinopteri; order Centrarchiformes; family Sinipercidae; genus Coreoperca; species Coreoperca whiteheadi. Next base: position 11,417,781 of record CM022490.1, read on the forward strand.
CTAGCATATTTATTGGCTGATGATCTCTCCAATGGCTTAATATAGGGGCTAGAATTTAATGAACTGAAATGCATCCAGATTCATGCTGTTACTTCCACTGTCTTATTATTATTATTATTATTATTAATAATAATATTCGTTTAAAACAACTAAATAATCAATTTGCAGTGTGCTGTTACCACAAGTAAAAATCTAATCCCCATTACCTGTTGCTGCTGTCTCAAGCAGTCTACTTCGTAATGAGTTTCCTGGCTTCTGGACTTCTCTGTAGGAGGTGTAAGATGAGAAAAGTGACCGTAAACTAATCCAAGTTTTGGTAATTAAGACTGTTTGTTTTATATAATCTAGAAAGTGCAACCTTTGCACAAGTACATAAACACAAGAAGTGGATACAAACGAAAAACTCTCAAAAGGATTTCCATTAAATTAGCAGGTCTAGCGGATGGGATTATTTGGGTGCTTGGCTGGTTGGCTTTATAGGGTTTTAGACAAGGACCATATTATATTTGATTTCTTTTTACTATATGTGAGCTCCTCTGTTGCTTTAAGAACTTGATGTTGAAATATAATTGCTGGTTTGGTTGCACCGTACTTCATGCCCACAAGAACAAATGTAAAATTCCACAAGCTTTACTTCAGTTGTGGCGGTGTGTTGCTCCTCAAGTACAAAATCCATTGAAGTTAATGTAGCAGGCTTTTGCCAGAATATAGGGGTAGTTGACGTTACCTCTCTACCCCCCCCCCTCCCCCTCCCTCTCCCTCTCCCTCTCCCTCTGTGACTCATGTGGGTGTTGGGCTGAAATAGTTTGGTGTAGTTTTACATTCCTTATATAGCCTCTGAGGAGAGGCTAAGGCTTGCCTGTGTTACAGACAGTGTTGGGGGGGTAGGGTTTGCCAACAGAGAGAGAATCTGCTTGCCAGAACTTACTGACTAGCTTTCTCTCAGGTTTGGGCTATCGGCCGGCCCTTGAGGACGAGGTAGGTTTGCATGGTGGCATCTTGGGTAGCTAGCCGTGTGTCAGGAAGTGCAATGACACCTGGCAGGGTGGAGGAGGAGCAAGAGCTGTGTCGGGGGGGGGGGCGCAGGTACAGCGGTCAGTGGTACAGACCGAACTCGCAGTTAAGAGCAAGTGACCCAGCCCTGTACGTCTCAAGTTGTCTTTGGTTCTTAAAATCGTCCAGGTTATTTAATGACTTGCCATTCCTTGTCAGTTAGGCCTGGTGAAGTTGTTTCATACTGCTTTCATTGTTTATATTATGTATATGTTTAAAAATGTTAAGGGAAGTTTGTATGCTGTGGGCCATTGTTTCCTTAAAATTCACTTTAATGGGTGAATTATTAATTGAATACAATGAGTTGGCTATACTCACTCTGCAAAAAACGAAAATAGGTGTTGAATATTGCTGCTGTTCTTGTCCAGTAGATTTATGATGCTGATGATCTTCTGTCTTACTCATTTGCATTGTAGTGTACTTTGTTACACTTTGATTATGACGCAAGGGACAGCAACCCTATTAGTTTGTTCGTTGATAAATGTGGGAACATTGTGTCCCAGTGGCTTGTAAGTAATGCAAGTAGCCTAATTAAAATTGTTATATTTCCACAAAAAGACACCTTAAATGATTTATTGTAACAAGGTTGTTCTTAAAAACAGAACCTTTCCTAGATTTAACATAATAAAGAAAACATGTTCAGTGTCAGTTTCTGTAGGGAACCTGTGTGTTTGTGTTGGATACAGCCAGCAGCGTGGCTACTTAGATGACGCAGAATAGGACCTGTGGCTTTAAAAACCTTTTTCCCGGCTTTCTGACAAATTAAGACACTGTTTCTTCTTTTGTCTTCCCCAAGGCTATGAACGTATACTCTGTAACCCTCAGCGGCCCAGCGCCTTGGGGCTTCAGGCTGCAGGGTGGCAAGGACTTCAGCATGCCCCTCACCGTATCAAGGGTAAGACACTTCTTGTTATAGGAGTCAGCGTTTGTACTCTACTGTACTCTGCATCTGTGATCATTGGGGTCTTTGCACTCTTCTTGAACATTTCATGGAGGATTATCCTTTTTTAGGGTTTATAAGTCCTTGGTCTCCACATAATAACTCTACCTGAGCATCTTTTGCAGACTGTAGTGTTTTTTTTTTCTGGTATAGACCAGACCTTAACCGGTCAGGCTTAACATCCAGCACCTTTTGCATAAATAATATGAATCTGTTTGTTCCGCAGTGCTTTGTGCTCTCCATGTTAGGTCACTACCTCTTCACTGAATGAAATTTCAAATACTCTATTAACCACTGTCGCTATGAAGAGAGCCGCAACCACTTTCCAGGCCTTATAAGTGCAGTGCTGCTTTGCCTGACAAACACACAGACTCTCACTTGTAGCCACACGCATGCGCACACATAAAATCATAAAATCGTTCCAACATTGCTGCCAGCTATCGAACACACAGCCACCTTAGAGGCTGGGGTGATCTAAAAAGGTAAGACTGATTTTTACATTTATGAAATCATCAATTCTGTTCAATATTTGCAGTTTTCTATTTTAGAATATTATTTCAGTTATAATTATAACATTAGGATGAAAAGCTGCACACAAATGATGCACTTTATTTTTATTTTTTTATTTTATTTAAATGTTGCTTTGATTCGTGTGGCCTATAGAGTCTACAGTGTGTTGTAAGTAGCAACACATTGAGTTGTGTGTGTGTGTGTGGAGCTGACGTAATCCTGTGGTGAGGGCAGGAGTCATCACCAGCCTTGTCAGTACATGTCTTGTATCTGCTCTGCTTGCAGGCAGGCATCGCAGTCAGAAACACAGTGTTCCCCTTGGATTCATGACAAGAAACATTTTCTTCAACCCATAAAAGACCAAATGGATGTAAAAACCTTATTTGACGACTGGCTTAAAAAAAACAGGGATTTTTGGTGGGATATAGGAGTTGACTTAAACAGATTTCAGTCTAGACGGGCAAGGTGACTGTGGGTGCGCCAGTAGCTGTAGGTGAATCTTGACTAATCAGCCAGTGCAGGAACCCAGTTTTTCTGCAATCCAGGTCCATTACGCATGCTGATTAATTTCCTCGCTGACAGAAATATGGATTACCTTTTCTGTATTGCAAAGCCTATCCCCGCTAGGCCCCCCCCCCCCCCCATACATTTTGTTAGATCCTGGTTTGTCTAAGCAGCATGGTGTGAAATTGATCAAGTCTCCATTCTGGGGGAGGAAAACCCAGTACTGCTAAGTTTGGAGCCTTAACAACTGGTCAGTGGCTAATATGTTTGGCTTATTCCAACAGTTCACCAGGCCTCAGGGTACAGGATTTGTAAAGATGTGACAGATTCTCTTTACTTCTCAGGGACAGTTGGCTCTCCCCGCCATTGTCATAAAAGACTAGACAGTGAATCACACAGTCACAGAAGATGAAAACAACCCAACAAGGGGTTGTAAACCTCAAAGATATACGGTATACCTTAGTAACAGGAAGAACTGTCAGGCCTGCACTCACTGGGCTTACGTTGGATTCATTTAGTGGGTGGTCTTTCTTTATGCTGGCCTGTAGCTGATGAGATAAGTATCTCAAGCCAGACAGTCAGTTAAAAGCGATTACACAATGAGGAACATGTGGAGTGACAGAACAAAAGGATCAGTAAAATGCTGTAAGACAAAGAGATTGCAAGTGATAATTCCTGAAAGATCAATGCGTTTTAATTGTTTTATTGTAAAGATTTGATGACATTAGAGGCCGGATTTATTTAAAGCTCATGGTTATTTAGTTAATTTGGGTTATGGCAGATTGTGACATCATCAATAACTTCATATTAAATCATTTGCCCTGTCTTTGTTGTACTGTCAATGGAGACTCTGATAATCTTTGTATTGATTTGGAAAGTTGTGGGTCTGATTTGTTACCCTGCGAGTTGGTATATAGGTTTCTATGCTCGTTTCCTTCCTCCACTGTCTGCAAGCCTGGAAAGCTATGCTTTCTCAGCATTCCTGGGATTTTTCTCATATCCACCCTGTCGCTGCCAACAGACAATCCTCTTGTCTCCTTTCTGTGTCTAATATGTCTTCCACACTCCCTTTTCTCATGCATATGTTGGAATACTTTTCCAGTGAGATCAGAGGAAAGGAGACCATGCCAAGACAAGCTGTTAAGTTGGTGTGAGAGGAAAACTAACTTTTTGACCTTAGCATAATATGTACACACCCATTTAACAACTGGAAAAAATATGTACCCAAGTTCTATTTCACTTGTTTTCATATCTGTATCCCACTTTTTGTTTTTGTAGCCTTGTGTTAGTAGATGCATAAAAACGTCCACTAAATGAAATCTTGATCTGTCACCATCCCATTAAGGGGAAAAAAAAACTAACTAGAAAGCAATGCCTTTCTCTGTTTAACTGAAATGTCATTGTACCCCTATCAACCTGACAGTGACACTTGGCACAGATGTATGTTTTTAGGAGACCTGGCTTCTTGACCCTCCTCCCAGCCTGGGTTGAACCTAGGTTGAATGTTGCTTGGCACTGGTGAACTGACATTTTGATTCGGGTTGAGAATTTATTGTTATTGGTCTTCAAGGGGGCTACTCCAGCGCTTTAGTATTGCACTTCCATACATTTTGTGGACTTGGTTGCTTGCTCCAAAAACACTGGATCCTACATTTTACATAATGCAGCTTTGATCGTGTCTTTCGTTACAACCCCCTGCCTGGTCTAAGCCTTCTCAAAGCTCCTCCAAAGCCACAGGAGACATTATACAGATGTTTTCACAGACTGAGTGGGACTAACCATGACTAGTAAACTGTGCTTCATGTGTAAAATCAACAACTTGACTAGACCAGAAAAACTGAAACTTTATGTGGTTGTAATGTAATTCTGTGGTCTTGCAGTAGTGTCCCTGGAACTATAGTTGTTGGCTCCGTGAACGCTAATGAATTATCGCCTGACAGCCATCTCGTATGAATGGGTCAAACATGGGTTAAAAGTCCAGTAGGTGTGATCCTGCCTCTAGAAGCGGCGTACTGTGTCTTTACTCTTTTCTAACCAACCGTTGGGCCATTATTTATTTATTTTTTTTCTTGAATTCCTCTAGACCTCTGTGACCTTGAGAAGCGGGAGGTCTCCTTAAGTGAAATTATATCTCTCTCTGCATGTCTACCCCAAACATCCTATTTCAATAGGAAAGGCATCAAATTCAGGAAGCAAGATCTCGTCGTAACAGTGTTTCATTGCTGCTTCAATTGGGTCCAACCCAGTCTGGGGCCGCCCAACAACTCCTCAGAGGAGTTTCTCCATATATCTGCCCCAGATGTCGTACCATCGCGATACCATAAACATTATGATACCATAACTGAGCTTCATGAGCACCATCTGGTTTCTGTAGACAAACACATGGCACGCCGCTAAAGTCAAATGTTCAGAGGAAATTACAGATGATGTCATGTCAAAAATTGCGTTATGGAGATTTGTGAATGTCTCCCCACCACCACAGCTGGATGTGTCATCGACTCTTCTATTCCTGTTTCTCTGCGTCTCTGTCTGACTTGTAGACCATCTGTTGCTATATCACTTGTATACTCTTAGACACTCCCCCCTCACTCACTCACACACACACAAACTCAGGGAAAAGCGGCCTTGTTAGAGGGGTGAATTAATAATTCAGTACTTACGGATAGATTTACTACATGGGCCATTTCTTGTGTGGCTAGCTGGATGTGAATGTCTTACGTTGTGATCAGTGCAGAATTGTTTTTTAAGGTGAGTTAGTGCTAGGTGTTCCACTCCAGTCATTACGGGGGACCACATACTTGCAGGTTTGGTTTTCCATTTCCCAGAGGGGTATTTATGGCTTTGCATCAGCTGCGCTGTGTGAGTGATGTAAGGACAGACTGTCTCTTGGCCCTCAAATAGCCGTGGAAAGAATAAAATTGAGCTGGTGCAGAGTTACAAGGCCAGTATATTTACAGCTGTAGATAAACCTTAGTGCATTATTATTTTAACCAAAAACAAGAGTAACCAGCCCGGAGCGAGTACGAGGCCCTGGCTCACCTGTAGGGTCAGTCAAGGGAAGCACTTCAAAGGTGAATTCAAGACGTTGCATTTTGAAAGGTTGGCTTATGCTTTGAAATTCGATAGCATCCCAAAACAGCTCTGCTGCTGTGCTCTGCCAAAAAGCCTTGAAACAGGCTAGTTACGGTTAGGCTAACCCTATAGTTGTGAATACCTTCAGTTGCACAAACGTCATGCCATTACTGCGAAGTGAGTTACAATCATATTTGCACAAAATAATGTGACCGCATGCTTCTTCTCGTTTGTTTGCTGTAAGAGGAATTAGCCATATCAAAAAGCCAACCTTGTGGTATCGCTGCTACTTGATATCCTGCATCGTGGCTGCGTCATCATGTCAGATCCCTGGTTGTTGTGATGTGCAGTGTGTTGCAGTCAGGAACATGTTTTCCACTGTCCTTTGCCGTATTGACAAACTGCTGGGGGGGGGATCTGGTTTCCATCCACCCCCTACCAACCAAAGGTCTGAGCGCAGCAACTTTAACTGCTGCCTTCTCAAGTGAGGGAGCAGCTGCGCACTGAACCTGAGCCAGGAGCACAGGTGTCGGTGTCCATCAGTAACTCAACTCACACAGACTCACATGCGCACACATATACAAACTTTATGGCTTCATATAGTCTTTTTATCTCACCTTTTTTACATTTAGAGGTCAGCAATATTCGTAAAATCTTTGGTTTGTAATTTTATGTTTAACAAACAGATGGGTGACAAATTGACGGCAAATCTAACGTGAAATGTTTGAGTAATGTGTTGGACCACCATGAGCGTCCAGAACAGCTTCAGTGCTCCATGGTATATACTCTCAAAGTCTCTGAAACTCCTCTGGGGGTATGAACACCACTCTTCAAAAGGATATGCACTCATTTATTGTTTTGTTGATGATTATCACATTGTTCCATAATCTCCCATAGGTGTTCAATTGGGTTGAGAGGTGCTGACTGCATACCAAATTATTTTTATATTCATGAAACCATTCAGTGACCCCTTGTGCTCTGAATAAATGAGGAATGCAAGAAAAGAAGGAATGCAAATGTTCCACGGTTTTCCCTTTTAATCCTTCGCCTGTCTGTATTTCCCATCATAATTTTATCAGAAATAGAATAACTTTGGCTCTTTCTGTAGACCCCAAGTCCCACCCCACTTCAGGGTTAGCTTGTGTGTATTTCTCAAAGAGCTTTTTTCTGAAAAAGTGACACACAATGATGTAGTTTTCTGTTCATGTTCTGCACTACATGGGTAGCTATTGCTCTCCTGGCTTGTCACATATTAACACCTCTCCCTTTTTGATACGTTGAACTACAGCTCCATTGGGGCTTTGATAATACTAACAAAATCATTGTTTTTTTTGGTAAAATGACATGGTGCTCAGGATTTTCTATCAATATAGTAAAAAGGTTGCTCCGGCTCTCCATAGTGACCTCGGTGGCATTATGCCAGTCTGTGCCCCTTCTCAGAATAATATGACTTGTGTCCATATCATAGGTGTTTCTCCCCAGTGTAAGCTGTTGAAACTCTTAAGTTCTTCCTAAACTGGAGAAATGATTTCTTTCTTAACCCCTCTAATTGCTCCCAGTGAGTGCAAATCAAAGGCAATTAAAGTGATGTTTGAACTTGGCTGTAAAATAAGTGTAGCTTGGATTCTATCTGAGGACTGCATTTCTTCCTATTTTTAACTTTGCCATGCTTTGATTCAAGGCAGGACTTAACTTTGTTGTCTTTATGGACTTCGGAGTACTTTTTCAGCCTGAGCTATCATCAGTTTACAGAGCATATTACCTCCCTGCTCACACGAGTGTTTGTTTTACTGTGCAAAATCAAAGCGGCAAGTGCAATAGCTTAGCTGAACATGGCAGAAAACTATTGATTGAACCGCTGAGTCCTCAGAGCTTTTGATGAGCTAACATTTGCAGGGATCCATGACATCAGAGAGTAATCCTAATAGGTTTTTTTTTTTTTTTTTGCCAGAAATCCTGGCACCTGCTCACTTATCTGATGCCAAACACTTTGTACCCCGGTTATCTGAGAATTTGTCACAAGTCTCGCGTTTCATTAAGCCGCATGGGCGAGCTGACTAAGCCCTTACTAAACACGATTTGGCATCTCTGCCATGTCGTCTAGAACCACTAACATACACGGCAGACGGTGTGTAGTCTGTGTAAATGTAGAAAACCATTACTACCTATATAGACTATGTCAAGTTCCTCCAGTTCTTTGCTCTGACTCAATATGTGACAGCCCGAGAGGATGATGTCATTCTTTTGTCAGTGACTTACCTGTATGGAAAAAGTAGATGGGTTGTTCCAGTAAATGATGTGACTATTTGTAACATATGGTCCCTGTCTGCCGCTTTCAAGAGTTCCTTTCATGGTCTTAAAGTCACATCTGCAGTAAATCATATGCTGATGACTGATGACATCATGATGACCCATAATACCTGTTCCCGATAGTGTTGAGTAAAATATCTCTGCTGCCTTGTCAGACCCAGACACACAGACTCCCTGAGTTGATCATTAAGAACAGACGTTGCGGCAAAGTCAACTGAACATGGCTCTTTGTGTTTAGGTTTCCTGCGTTGTGCTTTGAACTGCTGACATGTGTGAGATAATAGGAGGTAATGTAGTCACACAATGAAATTTTAAGTACTTGTTTCACTCTCGTTTTGAAAATGACATCTCTTGCCGACTGGGATAACAAAACAAAAGTGCCCGTGGTGCGGCCCCATAATAGTTTTCATCCACATAACCATAATCCCCTTTGAAAACCCTGTCCTCTACCTCTAACGTCTCTCTGATTTCTGTTCCTGTGTTTTCTTTACTCCAGCTGACCCCGGGCGGGAAGGCAGCTCAGGCTGGCGTTGGGGTTGGAGACTGGGTGGTTTCCATCGATGACTCCAATGCAGAGAACATGACCCATGTGGAGGCACAAAACAAGATCAGAGCAGCAACAGACTCCCTGACCCTCACCCTCAGCAAGTAAGTCATCTGGCAATGCATGGAGCAACAAAAACACTACATAATCGCTCACCCACCATTTTATCTCGGTCAAACACAGCAGCATAAATCACCACAAAACACACATCCTCCTTCATTCTTTGGAGAGATAAAATACCATAATGTCCTTGAAAATTGTCTCTATATGACAGATAGTTGCAAAACATATTGGTATTAAAGTTGACATCACACACATTCCATGATTTCATTTCCCCTAAGGCTCAAACTAGTTTTAGGTTTAGACTTGGACTTGAATTTCATTTCACTAGTAAGTCACAACCTCACTAGTACATGCTCTCAGAAACAGTATTATTTCTGCTGGGTAGTTTTTCAGTCCAGTTTGTCTCTAAATATTTTAGTACTTAGCAGAATAAAAGTTAGTCCATGAGCCAAAAAAGGGGGAAAAAAATTAAGTTTTGGTACAGATAGTACTACCATATGCTCCATTTATAAAGCATGTTGTGCTTTTGCTCATCAATCCTGAAATGTGAGGCTTAAAAGAAAAACTATTTCCCTGGATTCCTGGTCCAACACAGACCTCTGCATAAAGATGTGCCCAATTCCACCTACATAGATTTGCAGTATTCTTATTCCTACAAATGTTATCCAATCTTCATATGTACTCTGCATACATTTAGGTGGTCTATATTTAGAGTTTTCCTATTTATCCCACACAGTTTTTCTCCAAATGTTTGCTAAAGTCTTGCTGGCATGGCCCAATTGAAACATTTCCAAACTTATTGAATGCTTTGTGCAATTGCAACCACATTCATAAGACAGGTGCACATGTCAACCCAGAGTGATCCTGCAAAATAGAACATTTTGCTCATCGGTAGTGTAACAGCAACATGATCGTTTGTTTTTTAAATGGCTGTAACCTAGAAGTCGCGAGTCAGAGTTTTACACAAACCTTGTACAAAGCAAATATTCAGAGGATTTAGGTATTTCTCAAAATTAAGCATTATCACCAATCAATATGTATTTTGATTTGATTCAAATCTAGATGCAGGTTAACAGCCTTTCAACATTATCATTTATAAAATTAAACAGAGGGATTGTGCGGTATTGGAGGTACTTGTTCTCTGGATTGTTTCTAGCTTAATATTACAGTAATAGTCTGTCCTTATTCTGAAGAAGCAAGAGCAGGGGGGAGTAGTCTGCACTTAGCAGCAGACGTGCATGCCAAATGCTGTCAGGTGGATACAGTTGCCTCGGTTGAAATTAACCATTTTCATAGGAGCCGTGGTTACCTTACATTATGCCTCAGCTTTGAAAATTAAATTAGAGGGACTCTTTTTAACAAATATATATATATATAGCTTCAGTTATTTTAATTTGCACTAGATAACCTTCATACAGGCAGGATTTATACCTGCTCACATAACACCTGCCAGAAATTCCTGACTGATAAAGTATCTTTGTAGAGTACCAGCCAAAATGTTTCATCAGAAGCTTAATTATAAGATGAGGGGAAACAAAAAAAAAAAAAGATGGCATATAACCATTCAAGAGCTTAAAGCTTTCAGAAAACGAGAAGCTACTGACTTGTAAAGTAATAAAGATGAGCCTTGCTGCTGTCATGAGACTCGTTTTGATTTTGCGATGCTCATAGGTAAAGAGGTTGTGATCACAGCTGTAACGCAGCAATTTTCTCATCTAGTTCATTTTGTTGTTGCCTGCCAAGAGACTCAGCTGTTAAGTTCTGACAAACCTTCTTTGTTCATTTAGTTTGTTGGGCGTCAGAACAGCCGCGGGTCATTTATATGACCTTAAACTAATAGTTTCAGATTTAGAGATGGTGCCTATTTGTTGCATATTGTTCCACATATGCCTGGCTCCAGTTCTCTCACACGTCTGTGCACAGATCACTTAATGCAGTGGGTCCACCAGTCCATGTGTCCCTGCCAAACATTCAGTTTGCTATCATGTATGACAAAGAAAATCGCCACATTTGAGATCCTGGAACCAACTAATATCTTTGGTTTTGGTACTTTTAGTTGGACAAAACAAGACATTTTAGAGGAAATGTATAAGGGCTTTTTTCTTTGTTTTCTGACATTTTATTATAAGAAACTATTTCATTATAGAAATAGACCATTATAGAATAATATGCTGATTATTTTCTATTTATTTAAAACTAGAAGAGTGCACTCAGAGTGCAGATCTCTGCCAGGCCTGGTATCACCAAATGGCATATGAATAACACGCCAATGTCTTAAGTCATGTAACCTGTTATCGCAACCCTTTTTGGCTTTTCGCGTGTCATTTCACGCCATTTAGTCTCTGACTTATTGTGAGGTGACACCACGTCATTTTACAAGCGAATGCTATAGACTATGTCATGGTGACCTAGTATAAAGAGCAACAAAGTAGGGATGAGGCTGGGGTTGAAACACAGGACACCCAGGAGACTGCTGTTCGTGTCCCGCGTGAAACCAAAAGTCAACTTAATTTGAACTTGCGTAACATATTTAACTTGCATCACACACACAAGGAAACTTAACTTACGTACGTAACTTAATTAATAACTAACGTACTTACCTACCTGTTGGTTTAAAACAGAGCAATCAATAAAATGGGTTTTTCAAAAATTCAGCGTATGAATGTACGCTCTCGTGGTTGCGGCACGAGAGCGTACATTCATAAATGTGCACAAGATATTGGGCCGATGGGTCCAGTAGTGTGCGAGACAGACACGCACACACTTGGTGGAATTAATTATTGTTCGTTGCAGCCCTAATACAAAACAACTGTTGAACACAGCAGATAATGGCGGTATTTACATCAATATTGAGACATAATGTGTTCTGCTAAATCACAAAAGAGCAAAGATTAAGCGAGAGTATACATTTAGTTTGAGTAGAATAGCTTGAGAAAGATTAGAAGACCCTAAAGTAAAACATTAAACATGGGAAGAGAGAGAATAATTGGGGAAAGATGGATGGAGGTATAGCAGACTTCAGAGAGTGTTTTCAACTTGAGGCGCTCAAAGGCAGATTTTTGAGTTGGGGAGTAAGATGTATTAAGACAGCAAGAGTTACTGTATCTGCTTGAGATTTATAAACGATCAGGCTCTTTGCTAGGGAAGAGCTGCAATTCCTGTTTTTCATACAACCACCATGACACATTGCTGATGTTGGCTGTATTTATTTTATTTTTTTATTCCTGCAGAAACGGGTCACACTACACTTCAACCCACTAAATGCCTTTTTAAAAGGCATGTGAGGGAGAGCGAGCGCAGTAGACTCATGGGTTGGTTGGAGTGTCAGTGAAAAGGAAGGAACAATTAGAAAAGAGACAGAAGGAATGGACGGAAGTGATGTCATGCCCTCTGCAGAGGGACGAATGAGGGTTCGTCAGTTATCATACATGAGCCAGATGTGCCTCCCCCATCTGAAAGTGTGCTGTAGGTCTATGTTTAATCCATTCCTGTGGTCTTGAAAATGTTTTCCTGGTAAGGATTTCTCTTGTGAAGGAAGATGGGGGGGGTTGATGTCTGATATGTGTTAAGGGGTATTACATATCAAAACTGACTGTGTGTGACACTTTAGTTTTATTTAATTTTTTTTTTTTTTAAACAGTGGCAAAAAATATTACTATGCTTTAAAATACAAGTCATGAGTATACATTATAACGAATAGTTTTCTTCATTTACCTTTTTTATCTCCTAGGGAGTGGTGTAATGTTTTGATAGACCTGTAATAAGCCAGCATGTTTTCTTAACATCAGCCATACTTTTCCTGCAGTTTGTGGTTCGCATTCTCTATTTCTAATCTCCTTGTGGAGTCCAGCTATTATAAATATTTAACATTCCTCCACTCTTGCTTTTATTTAATTTAATTTTTTTTTACCCAAGACTCCCTTCCCAAGAATCCCCAGTCTATCGCTTCCTCTCACCCTCTCCTGTTATTATATTGTAAGACAAGCAAATATTGTTTTCCTGAAACATTTCTTGGAGAAGAGCTCTTGTCAGTTTTATTTATTCGTATCTTGGCTGCCATCCACAGTTTATTTTATGTCGAGAGAGGACAGCTGCACGGTGATGAGATATGGTCTATTGTTTGGTTTAGTGCCTCATTTTGTTCAACACCAATGATCATCTCCTGTCTCTTTTTACAGCAAGGTTTAGGCTTTATCCAGCGCCTTTTGTTATATTTATTTATATATATATATATATATATATATATATATAGGGAGTGGAATCAAAAAAATATGGGCAATAGAATTTTGGCTTTAAAGATAGCAGATCATGTTGCATAGGGACGAGGTTTGACACTAGGTCTGTATTTCAATGCTCCCTGTCAGTGATTGGCCAAGAGGGTTGTGTTTGGGGTATGTCAGTGATGTGTGTAAAGTTGATTACAGTATCATGGGAGATTGTTTTTGTTTTTTCTTTTTGTGGGGAAACTTCTGACTTTATCTAGCATCAGCTTGAACGCCAAGCATGCATCAGCTAAAATATGTGACCTGTGAAATGAGGCAGGAAATGATCTCATAGTGTGTGCGTGTTCAGTTTCAGCACAGGTCAAACATGGTCCAAGCAAACTAACTTATTCCATGAAACAGTGACTTAATCATCTCCACAATCGTTCAGGTCAGTTTGCCAAAATAAATAAATATAGTACACAGCAGCTGTCACACACATTCTTATATCCCTGAATTTAAGTGTGACTCATCAAATTGTGGGTTAAGGCGAGCTGAAGCATTATAAATGTCACGTTCATTTGTCTTCCCAAAAGTGTGACACGCACGGACATGTCAGTATGCCTTCCCCGCCACTTCTCTCTCTGTATCTATGCAGCCCTGTCGTCGTTGTGTCTTTTAACATTGCTTAGTGGTTGAGCAGGCAATGACATGAGCGGTTATATATTTCTCATTGTCACAGGAAGCGCTGCCCATTGTTGATTGTAGTCTGAAACAATGAGGGGGACTGCAGTTCATTCTTGCTTAACCCCTCCTGTTGTAGCTTTGTGTATCATGCAAACATTGGTCAGGGGATGGTAGTGGTTTAGGTTTAGCTATTTTAGGAACCACCAGCAGTAGTTGCCTCCATGTTTAATGTGTAAAGAGATTTTAATGAACAGTCTGCTGTGTTGCTCCAGTCAGCGAAGGCACCACAGTAATGTGAATCCTGGGATTAGAGTTAAGAAGTGTACAGCGCTGTGGCACTTGCAGTATTCTTAGTCTTGGACTGTCTGCAGAGTCACCCACCCAGCTATGTGAAAAGTAGTGAAGTTTTGGTATTTATAATGCCACCACAGAGAAAAGCATTTTTACAATCTGGTTCTTGCCCCATCTCATTTCTGTCGCTTGTATCTTCTTTGCTGATTAGCTTAATTGTGGAGATATGGGCGTTGGGGGACTCTGCTTGAGACAGCATTACAGTGGAGTCCATGGCGCGTTACAAACAATACGAGAAAACAAGTCCAGCGTAACCCAATTATCTAAACCACATGTTTAGATATGGAAAGAAAGGAAGTTATAACCAAACTGCAGTTGTAAACATCCTGAATCCAGCAGTATCATGTGCAGGGCTTCTTCTTGGTTTAGTCGTCATGTGTGCTCGTGTAGTTTTATGATGAATTGGATAATTATAATGGACGTTTTGAGTGCGCACTCTTCTATTCTGGCATCTATGAACGGTTTAGAGAAGTTGGCTATTTAAGCGTCTAAGTAGAATGTTGTCTTAACCAATGGGGAAAGATGGGCAAAACTACAAAAAGACCCATCTTTAAATAATAATAATATATGTGAGATTGATATTTCACTTTGAGCTAGACGGGTATCAGTGTAATGGGACTTGTATTTGTGCAGACTTGTCATTGTAGTTTACATTTAATAGAATGCATAATACAAGCAGAACATCACTGTGTAGTTTTGTTTCAGAAATAGTATTTCAATAGTTTATTTTTTCAGTAATATACTGAAAATGGTCATTCTGAAAGGAGATTCAACACAACAGCGTCCTGTTAAACTGTCGCAAACACAACTTTTCCTTTTTGACTGAAACGTTGCAGACTTTTGCGATTTGGAAATTACAGTGCTCAGTATTATAACATAAAATTTGTGAATGTGAGTTTATTATAAGTATGCACTAATAACTCTCCTTTTTGTCTCTTCTTTTCACAGAGCTTTCAAAGCGGGTGAAGACCAGAAGGTAAGACTATATTTGTATGAAACATTGAGCTCACCTCGTATGTCCTACACTTGGATGCTTTGGCATGGTCTTCTACTGGACTACTGTAACATTGCTTGAATTTGAAACTTCCCTTTTTAAATTGTTGCTCACAATTGGCGTGTGTTATGTCACTTTGTGTTTAAATTGATTGGATTCCCCTGTCAAGCTCTCGGAGTCCATGTACTGTGCATTAGTAAAGCATCAACGAGTCACTAAATTAGTTGTTTGCTGATGGAGTGTTGTGAATATTGCTTTTGGAATTCCCTGTGGTTTCTTTTGTGATGCCTTGCACAATCCCTGATACTAAGGTTTTACTGATGCATTTAGTTTCACTTTCAAAACCCCCTGAGAGCTACTTGCCCAACTGATGACAGTTTGAATAGTACAATGGTGTCATGAACTGCTTTGTGCTGCACGCTGTTTTTAGTAAAGCAGCAGGAACATAATACTTTCACAAAGTCAATGTTCCATTTTAGTCGGTGTTCTCTTGCAGTCCATGCATAATGCTCAGTGAGAAATCTCATTAGGGAGACATGTCAGTCAAATATGACAATTTCTCACTTTGAGCATTTTCATTTTGCCAGCAGTCGCAGATTACCTTGGCTACTCCTTGGCAGACTGCCAGTGCAAATAAAATGGCTGTGTTCACACTTCTTAAGCACTTCTTCCGTGTGCCGAGAAAAGCCAGCAGGCACTGACGGAGCTGCTCCTGCAGCCCGGAGTAATCATTTTCTTTGAGAAAGTATTGGGCTGCGCTTGAAGCTTTCTTAACATAAAGCTTGGGATTGTGCAACAGCAGACGGAACTTTTACTGTGTGTCAAAAATGTCTAACGGCATGTTGCGCGCTTTGCTGCATCGTCTCCCTCTCCCACACCCTCACAGGGCTCGCCTGCATCGGCTTCTTTTCAGCCAAAGTACTCCTTTGCCCCCAGCACAACCATTAACAAGATGGCGAGGCCATTTACAGCAGGTGGTGGTAGTGCCAACTCAGGACCTGGTGTTAAACCTGTGGCCTATTCGCCTAAACTTAACACTCCGCGCTCACAGGGCCGTGCCAGCATGCAGCAGCCACAGAACGGGTAGGTGGATAAATAAACACTATTACCTTTGGAACCACAATGTGACTAATGTGGTTTTAATGGTATTTTGATGTCTCATTATTCTGGTTTTACACTAAAGAGAAAATAACTCCTTCAGGATCTCCAAGCTGCATTACGTGTAGAATTTAATTCAGTGTATTGCCAAAATGATGTCGAAGACTTTAAGAAGTATTTCAGAAAAGAGAAACATAACAAATGTGTGCTGACTCACTGCTGAGATCAACTTAATTATGCCACTGTCTGCCAATACTTTAACAAACGAGTATAAACGTATGCTACTGCGAAACACACCAGAAGTAATAAGCTGCCATTATAGATTGTGTCATGACAGACTCTCGCTATAGAATAATTTAGGGAAAAACGAGGAGGTTGTCAGCCTTTTCTCAAAAGCTGGTCTTGTCTGCCTTTTATCCCACAGATTGAATCAAACACTTTGTTAGCATAGCAGGGAATATTTAGCTGACTTACAGTATGCAATTCAAGCTGGCTTCCTTCTTTCAGCTGAAGGAATTCTACAGTGGAATTCATCGGGTGACAAAAGCTGTTTTACAGAGAGTCAAAATATAACAAACAAGCTTTGAGGAATTGATCGTTTCTCGCCAAACAATCCACTGATTGCTATTTCAACAGATGGGTTATTGACTGGAGATGGAAGATACAAGTAATAGTCAGTAGTATGCTGCAAAGAAATGGCAGATTGGATTTTTAAGTCGATGAAAATACTTTGGAACTTACTCTGCATTAAACTTGAGAGCAAATATTATTTCTCAGTTTTTAGAAGCTGTTTTGTCATGGTACTCGCTTTGTCACTTTTTTTTAGTTTTTCTTTGTAAAAAATCACTACATTAGTCAAACGTCATACCTCCAAATATAGATTTAATTACATTTCTCAGTTTGTGTTATGCTTCAAATTTCTCTTCTGTAGCGATGTCACCAGAAACGTCCCTTTATTTTGGAATTTCCTTTTTTAATCCAACTCCTTGATTCTCTTCACATTTACTATTCTTATTGGGCCGAGCAGCTTGTCGGAGTAGTAGCGATGGAAAGTCTTGATCATGGTGCATCTTTTTACTCATATGTTGTAAATAATTGTATCTTTTGTGTTCGGAAAAGTTCACTCAGTTGGGCTTCTGATCTTTTGGTTGTAAATTATTGACATCTCTGCTGTGTATTAAAATGAAGTTAACATTCCCATGACCAAACTGTTGCTGCTATAATTACACAAAACTAGAATTCTCAGAATTGGCCAGTTCTTATTACCAGTTTTCATATTTCACAAGGATTCCAGGAATGGATCAAAGGGTATTTTTAATGATCAAGAACGTGGCAGTATGGTATGAACTGGTCTTGCTTGGCCAGTCTGGTTCCTGTAATTTGGGTCATGCTAGTGGTCTGACTGCAGCCGCTGGTGAGATGTGGTCTGTTGCTGTATTTAGCCTCGCCCATAAATTGTGCGGAGTTCTCACACAGCTTTTACTGCCCTGCTGCTGGATTATTTAAGCAGTCTTACTTGCTTACTCTAGAGGGGGCTCACACGGCGGTGAAGTTTCTCTGCAGATGGGCGAAACACATTCCTCCGGGCCATCTTTTGAGAAGCATAGAGCCTGATGATAACTGTCAGCCCACTTTTGATGAAGACATTGTTGGATTTCTCCAGGAAGTAAACCGTTCAATGCAAACTGCATATGTCTGTGTCTTGGCCTGTCCTATTCAAACAGGCTTTGTTTGTGCAGAGTGTACTCTGACATCATGATGCATCACTGCTGTGGCATTTAGCATTGTTGACAGGATATCAGAGCACAAGAGAAAAAATAGACTAACTGCGATGGCAAATTAGGCAAGGTTTTATTTATTTATTTTTTGTTGTTTTGTTTTTTGGCAAATGCTACATCCATTTACATAACTGTAAAGCATTTGTGCACATGGGTGAGAGCAGCATTTCGGCAAACGTTTTTGTGCCAAATCTACTGAGTCATTTTGGGTCAGACTCACAATAGACGATTTGACAGACAAACAATGGCGTCTTTCTCTCACAGAGCCGGTTGACAATAACCGCATGTCTCGCGTCACCTCTTGCATGTTTTCTGCATCCTGCTGTATCTTTGGTCTTCTGTTGTGTACAGCCTCTGTCATATATTGACATGTTCTGGTTTTTCCTTCTGTTGAACTCAAAGCTGAACTCTGACCTCTCTCTCCCATTTTCTGTTTCCCTCTTTTCTTTTAACGCCACAGATGGAAACTCTTGACAAGTTAGTAGATTTCTATTTGCATTCCCAGTCCAGTACAAAATGCCTTTTTTAAGTTGTCATTCACACTCTTATTATGACAGTGGTTCCCAACCTTTTTTTGTCTTGTGACCTCATAAAACAAAGTTTAGCTGCATATATTTGCTGGTTGTGACCAATTCAATTATTTGAAATTGTGTTGTATTTGATAACTTAACTTAAAAATTATCCAAAGATTAGAGAAAAGTTGGGGGGAAAAAAATTGCCATAATTTAGTGGATCAGAACTGTTTTTTTATTTTTTATTTCTGCTTTCCTAGCCTGTTAACCACCTGGTGACCCTCACGTTTATCTTGCAACCCCTTGTGGGGTTCCCTATCCCCAGGTTGGGAACCACTGCAACTATTTCATAGTAATTAACACCAGTTAAACTGAACCATTTACCATCTCATTCTTTATATTGCACAATTTTAAGTTACAATCAGGGCAAAACAAGAAACATCATAATGTCTAAAAGCTTTTTATTCATCAAAATCTTTGAGTTCCCCTCCCATCTTCTGTCTTTCCTCGGTTAACTTCATACGGTTTGTCTTTATTTAATCTTTGGTCTATTCTTACAGGGGTGAAACAACTTACTATGATGATATGTACCAACACGCCAAGTAAGGGGCAGCTGCATGCAGGCTGGTTTGTCCGCGTCAGTGGGTTAAAATGGCCAGGCTAGATGTGACAAGAGAGAAGAGCTGATGCTTTTGGGTAGCTTCAAACACTGGGTTTTTCAGAACAGAGATGCAACAGACAAAGATTCCAGTTCATTAGTAACCATTCATCTGTCATCCTCTACCTGCTATTTGATTAAGGCATGCTGCAGCTGACCTGCAACCCTGTTGAATGATATGTTTGAAATGAGAAACATTTGTTTGTGCTGCTTCTTGAGTAGTTCATCAAAATAAAAGCTTTAATATGTAGTAGAATGTTTTCACAAACAAGGCCAGCTACTGTACTCTGCCAGCTTTTCTCCCACTGATTCTAATGACCGTTATAAATATGATGTGGTAATAATGTCCATTATGACAGTCTACAGTGTACCCATGTAAAATGTTAGTAATGGATATCCATTAGCTCGCCTAGTGCGTGACTGTGATGCCGAGCATTAAGTACTGCATGATCTGTTCGGGATGTCCTCTATTTTCAAGGTCACCTGATTAGCTGGGTTGGTGTGAGTTGGTAGTCCCTAGATGGGATTGTGTTAACCGTGTCTGCCGTGTGCTGCTACTGGGTGTGTGTGTGTGCAGGCACGGCCTCAGGGTGGAGAACCTGCCCTGTTTTATCCCCAACGACCGCAGCAAGAAGAGGCTGATCGAGGACACTGAGGACTGGCAGCCGCGCACCGGCACCACCCAGTCCCGCTCCTTCCGCATCCTGGCCCAGCTCACAGGCACCGACTTCAGTAAGTCGGGGACCGGGCCTGGCATGCTCAGGAGAGTGAGACGGCAGACTGATGGGTTGGGGTGGGCTTCTCTGGTAGTCAAGATGAGGTGTAGGTGGAGGCCTGTGACTGAGCAGTTGATCTGATGTGATCTGATCATAGAGACAGCAGAGTAAGTGACACAGGAAAAGTGGGGAACAGTTGTGTCCATCTTTCTGCTGTGGAGAGGGGCCTCTGCTGTCAGGTGGCAGCTGTCTTCAGTGACACCTATTTTTTTTTTTTTTCATGACTGTAACTAGTCTGACAAATTGACTGCACTGAGGCTGTGTAGGAACGGCGCCATTTAATACAATGCAAACTATTACTTATCGTGTTTGCGTTGGTATGTGATCAGCTGTTTTGACTGTTGGTCTGTCAAAAGCCAACAGTAAGATATGTGTCACTCTGCTTTATCAGTAAGGCATGCTGATGTGTGTCTCTCCTGCATCTCTCAGTGCAGGACCCAGATGATGAAACCATGAAGAGGTCCAGGTAAAAACCTGTGTGTCATTGGTTTGAGCACATGTCCGCCTTCACGGTCACAAGTGTCTGTGTTTGTGCGTTCGTGTGTGGAAGCTTTGGCAATTAAAAAAAAAAAAATAATAATAATTCTGTTGATGTTGTCGTTGGAATTTTGCTGCATTGGCACGTGTGGTGTGATTTAGACATCCTTTGTATTATTAGAACAAGAATCTGCTTCATGGCGTAATTTTATTTAATTTTTTTAAGTAATATTCAACATTGGGGAAATACAGTTCGCTTTCTTGCCGCGAGCTAGATGGGAAGAGTAATACGTTCTCGTTGTCTGTACTCCAGCTAATAAGCCAGCACCTTGTTTGCGTAGCTTAGCATGAAGACTGGAAACAGGGGAAACGGCTAGCCTGGCTCTGTCCAAAGGTAATAAAATAAGACTAAGTGTACCTTCCTGCACTGGACTATTTCTTAGCTGGGCGCATTAACTTGCTGCAGTCTTGTCATTACCCTGAGGTTGCCAGGCAACCAGCAGAGGCTCTGAGAAGTGACTGTGCCCAGCAAAGATATATGGCATTTCCCTTAAAACCACAATGTGTCATTTTTATACTGTTAAATAAACAAGATATAACCTCTTAAATAATGCACTTTAGAGGTGCTGGTAGGTGGATTTTGTTACCTTTGGACAGAGTCACGCTAGCTGTTTCCAGTCTCTGTACTGTGCTAAGCTAACTGGCTGCAGCTTCATATTAAACAGACCGATATGAGAGAGTCAAACTTCTCATCTAATTCTCCGCAGTAAAAGTATATCTTAAAAGGAATAGTTGGCATTTTGTAAGTTCACTTTAATATTTACCTTCCAAACCTAATCACATCCTTATTCTGTCTGATGTTTCACCGGTTTTATTTCTCTGCTGCTTTTTCACCTTTTTGTGCACTTTACTCCACTTTCTGCTCTCTCTCGCTCTTATTTATTCTCTCCCCTACAATCTGTTTCCTTCCTGCCTATCTCTGTTTCATATCTCTGTTGCTTGCCGTCAGGGAAAAGTTCCTCACTGAGATTCAGAGTCCCCGCTATGCCCGTCTGAGGGATTGGCACCACGACCGGTCTGCTCGCTCCCTCAATATCAAATCCTGAGCGACATGCCACACACACCCTGGGATGCAGAGCCTGCTAGCGATAGCCACACCGCAACGACTACGTGACAAAGACGACGAAGATAGCCGACCGTCCAATGGCAGTTAACAAATTCACCTTTCAGACACCGATGGGGTGAAAACGAAGTTTGGGGGGGGGGGAAAGCAAACCAAAAATAGAAGAAACATAGCCTAGATGACAAAGCCCTAAGCGGAAACCTTGCATACTGAGCCTAAGTGTAAGATCTCCCTCTTCTTTCTGACTTGATGATTGTTGACAACACTGTGGACCACTGTGTCTGTAGACCTATTTTCCACTTCACACTACGTTACTTAGCGTAAGCTGGTGGGAGGTCTCAGCAGTGGGAAGCGCCTTTCTGTTCGTTATCCTTCTTTTGATTGTGAAGTTCAGACCCTCCTTTTGATCTGTCTCTCTCTCTCTCTCTCTCTGCCTGTTTCCATTTATTGAGATCTTCATCCCTTTTTTTTTTTTTTTTTTTTTTTTTTTTTTTTTTACCCAGAAGGCACACATTTCTGCTGGAGTGAACTGAGCTGAGTGGCTGCTTGGTCAGCCATGTTTTCAGTTTGATGAAATTCTTATTT